>OZ022505.1:18724787-19395177 GCA_963989385.1 Ctena decussata | reverse complement strand
TCCTTTTTGACCAACGTAAAATAATATTAGGATATTTCTTGGGTTTCCAGCGTAGATAGACATGCTTTACCGAGGGTCATTGTGTGACATCATGATGCATGTCGAGTGATCCCGAGGGACGGTTCCTTTTATCCGCACCAGATACTTATTCTTGCAGACTTTCTGATATACAATAACAATATTTTAACAGTAGAACTTGTCAAAGTGCTTTTATAGCGACTGAAAGTTCTTTGAAAGACCTGCAATTGAACCAAAGCATTGATTATTTGTGATTTTTATCCGGTCTTGGATGAGATAACATCAGTGAGATAAGAATTGTGTGCGTCGGTCAAACTCATGGTTATTTTAATGAATATGCTAGAAAAATTATTAACGTCATCAGATATTGTGAAACTTTTTTTTTCTGCCGAAGCATTACCCTTGCAAATATAAACCGACAATGTAGAAATTGTAAGATTTCAATACATCAAGCATAACTGCCCAGTAGACACAATCTATTGCACTGGTACGCCTGTTTCATAAAATATGTACACTTGCCACTGACTTCCCATAGGTTAACCTTTTAGAGCAACTGGCTTCATACACCGACGAACGACAACTGATCATGTGAAGTTGTCGTCAAGCGACGTCTAAGGTAAACAAACGTCTTGATTCGTCCAAGCAACGTTCGACGAACGCCGCGTTATGGCGACGGTTGTTTAACGTAATGGCCGAACGCATCGTTACTATCTTTTTTTCGACGCATATTTTGCATTTACTACATTAAATTGCCACGACAACAGAACAGGAAGGGTCTAAAATAAGGTCTTAATATAAGAATAAAAATTTTATTTTCAGCGTTCATCGTGTGAAGAAGCCAGTGGTCGTCGCTAAAATTCTTAAAGAAGTGCTCCGCGCTTCATTAATTTTAGCTTCGCATACTGTCTTCATTACACGATTAACGCTGAAACATCAAAATTCACTATTTAAATGATGTCAATGCTGACTTAATTTTCTTCATTAAATATTTTAGATTAATTTTTGAAACTTCAGATGCAATAAAACACTGTACGTACTTGACCGACAATACTGTTGTTGAAGCGGTCAGAAGTATCAACTGGGCTTCAACTTCAATATCCATATGTATATTGTATGAAATGAAAATTAATGAATTCTACAGAATGGTGATTCTGAAATGTCCATTGCAGCGCAGTTAAATAAGTTATATATATATATATATATATATATATATATATATATATATATATATATATATATATATATATATATATATATATATATATATATATATATTATATATATTGTTTGTTTTAGCTGTAATGATTGTTACGCAGAAGGTTTTACACTCGGTCGACACGGGTGTAGAGCCTTATGCGTCGCCAGGACGGCGGAGGGTGACTTCCGGTTAAAGGGTTATCTACTGGTGTAATACACTAACAAGGAAACTCTAATAACGTTAGAATTTTTTGAAGTTTATATATATATAATGTAAATTCTATATACAACAATACAATTTACAACTGTCACAATTACAATAATATACAACACATATCAGTTCATGTCGCTGGCCCAAGTAAGGTGTTTATTTCAAATCTGTAATCGATTTGCGTACAATACGCAAATAGATTACCGTCTGACGTCAACACCGTACTCGGCTCAGCGCCATGAACTAAAGGAAAACACAAAGAACCAAAAAACGTCAGTTTGAGCTCATACAAAAAACAAGGCCTTATGTTGGTAGACTTCAATTCGTCGTTCCCTGGATCATGTCATGGGCCAGTCCATATATCATGAGGAACACCAACTTATAATTACACGTGCACGATTATATACTGGTCGCTCCCTGGATCGTACCAGGGACCAGTCTATATATATTAAAACACCTTAGTGGACGAACACTGTCCCACACTTGATGTGACCTTCAGATCTTATCACAGAATCTGGCAAAACTGTGCTAACCACTTCCGCCTACATTTTGTGCTTCCCGCCTCTGCTTGGGAACCATGCACAAACGGCGTTGTAACTGCCTCTACCCGGGTTGGTATTAACCTGGAGACGTTTATCGAATCTCCAGGTGAGACGTGGCTCTAAGTCCTAACAGCTGACTGCCGGACTTGATGTGCCTAAAAATAACGAACTTACACTTAATACATTGTAACTACATAATAACAATACGTAAGACTTGGGCCTGTCTTGGAAATACCATACAACGCCCTCGGCGAATGCCGAGCATAACGTGCACACGCCAGCCGTGTCACTAGACACGACTCGCGCTCACGATGTAAAGCTAAAAGTGTGCTTACCACTTCCGCCAATGAAGAAACGTAGATCCTACTACGCATGCGCGTCGAAGGATCTGACGCCAAACATTGTCGAGAAGTATACTGACGTCAACAGGTATTACCATGACATATCCCACATAAAACATGAGTAATCTAAACAATGACTTATTTACATTAAATTGATTGACCAAAATATAACTCGCATATGTATTAATTCATTTCTTTAAACTAAGCGTAATACCATTTGCCATAGAATAAAATAGCTGAATAAGCGTTTTTCACACATTTGGGATCATAACGTTTGATCTGACATCATGACATCAATGATGTTATACCATATGACGCCGTCTAATGAAGGCAAATCAAACGCATGATGACCAAATGCTACCATTATAACTTATGGAAAAAACCCTTAATGCGGTGCATGCTATGGCGTCAATTGACGTCACGAGTATATAAATTAGTTCCATTACAAATCAATCTACTTCTATAGGCCACGTATACCTGAAACTAATATAAAAAGTGCTGACGTCGCAATAACATGAATGCAACTGACGTCACATGAATAACATGAATGCAACTGACGTCACTGGACGTCAAATAGACGCACACCATTGCAACCACCATCAGTGATATAAACTATTTCCGAAATTTACAAAACTTCCTAATATACAAATATTATGCGCAGCATGCTTACTAACAAAATCGGTCGACATATGCGCAGCCTGATCACTGCCAACAAAATCAAATCAGTCGACACATATAGTCATACCATATCAATCAGAAGTCACATTTTTCATTCTTAGCCAAACAACTCTAAAATAAATATAATAAAATCTTACCGTTCTGGTCTAAAACTCAGAATCTGGGCACACAACAATAATTTAACATACTCCGTATTAGAATTCAGCCACGTCTAATTTTTCATTAAAGGATAGCAGTATAAATACTAAGCGTCTCACTTTTAAATCATGGGACTCGAATCAAAGCGTGCAGGGTACTCACATTAAAATCATGCAATAGGCTGTCCACGAGAGGTATTCACAAACAACCCATGCATAACGTAGTCACAATTTCCGTAAACGTATAATTACCACAGTTACCCTAAAAACTGTAGCCTTACTGGTTGAAAGGATTAAAATAATCTCGACGACATAGTGGACGATTAGATCCATTTCGTAACATAGGTTTCCCCTTAGGGAGAAAAAAACATAATGTTTCTTTTCTGAAATAGTACGAAATGCGATCGAATCGTAGGCTATGTCAAAACTGGAAAACTAGCTATATACACAACAACGGTGCGATGCATAACGTGGCCAAACTATCTACTAAGGTAGTCCGCCCCCAAATTATCTTGGCCGCGGATAGCAACGATCCTGAATCTGTACGGCTGTAATTTCATGGCCCAACGCATGATTCGGGGATTGAGCACCTTAGCTGTCTGCATATAGGACAAAGGTTTGTGGTCAGTTTCAAGTAGGAACTCCGCCCCATACAAGTACTTACGAAATTTCTCAACACCCCAGATTATACCCAAACATTCCTTCTCAATTACAGAGTAGTTCTTTTCCCGAGGTAACAATTTCTTGCTAGCATAAGCAATCGGCAAACGACCTTCACCTTCGAACTCCTGAAGCAAAATAGCTCCAAGACCAACGTCTGAAGCGTCTGTTCGAAGTACAAACGGGTTACCTTCTTGAAAAACAGGTAAGCGAAGAATAGGACTAGACGTGAGCCTACTCTTCAGGGTTTGAAATGCCCTTTCATGCTGATCTTGCCAATCTTTGATAGAATTAGGTCTATCCCGTTTAGTTAAATCAGTCAGAGGAGAAGCTATGGATGAGAAATTTGGGATAAAACGACGGTAAAACCCAGCTAATCCCAGAAAAGATTTAATTTGCCTTTTCGTACATGGACGAGGAGCATCTCTGATAGCCTGTATCTTGTCCTCTTGCGGTCGTACCGTCTGTCCGACGATATTGTGACCAAGGCACTCGATACTGCCATAACCGATCATGCATTTAGATGGTTTTGCCGTCAATTTGGCCAACCTGAGCCGATCTAACACTTGACGTAATGACGTCACATGATCCTTCCATGTTTCAGTAAATATCCACATGTCATCAACAAAGCTGTCAACATTTGGGAGATTGGACAATATGATTCTCATTAACCTACAAAATGAGGCTCCCGAATTGACCAAACCGAAGGGCATAGTTTTAAACTGGAATAAACCCTTAGGCGTTTCAAATGCCGTCAAAGGTTTGGACCTTTCAGTAAGACTGACTTGCCAATAACCCTTACTCAGGTCCATCTTTGTAAAGAATCTATGTCCCGACATTTTATTGATAACCTCCTCCATATTTGGCATAGGTTCTGCATCGAATTCCGTCACTTTGTTAAGCTTCCGGAAGTCGATACAGAATCTAACTGACCCGTCTTTCTTCGGAACTAGGACAACAGGAGATGAATACGGTGAAATCGACGGCTCGATTACCCCTAAATCTAACATATCCTGTATCTCCGTCTCCATGACGTTACGCGTCTTATACGGGATAGAATAACCTTTCGTCCGTATTGGTTCTGACGTGAGTAGTTTGATATCGTGCTGTATTTGATCAGTTCGACCGGGTAAACTTGATAGTACATCCGGGTACTGTTTAATCAACGCTTCAACCTCCATACGTTGTTCTGACGTTAACGTATCTGAAATACTGACGTCGTTATAAGTTTCCGGCTCTTTAGCTGTCGGAAAAGCACAATCATCAAGGGAAAATTCATCACTACCATCGTCATCAACCGACTCTGTAGTCTCAGTCGACAATAAACAATGTGACGGCACAGTACGACGTTCGACATACTGTTTCAGCATATTAGCATGATATGTACTCACGACACCATTGATGTCGATTTTATAGTCCATTCTATTCACCACCTCTACTACTTCATATGGACCCTTCCACTGCAATAACAGTTTATTACTGTCAGTTGGCAGTAATAACAGTACTTTATCTCCCACGTTAAATTTACGCGACCTAGCGCGTTTGTCATAATAAGCCTTTTGCTTTACTTGTACTTTCCGTAAATTATCATGTGCTAACTTACACGTCTGCTCTAACCGTTCTCTCAAATCAATCACGTACTGGTACGTAGACAGAACCTGCTCATCCTGTACCTCTTCAGACCATAATTCACGTAATATTGCCATAGGGCCCTTAACGTTACGTCCGTATAACAATTCGAACGGAGAAAACCCTAATGACTCCTGCGGAACCTCCCTTATTGCAAACAGTAGTGCTGGGAGATATTTATCCCAGTCTTTTGGACGTTCTGCGCACATCCTACGTAGCATTTGCTTCAACGTCGCGTGAAAACGCTCTACGAGACCGTTGCAGATAGGATGATACGGCGTCGTGGTTAACTGCTGGAGTGATAACAGCCTGCTTACTTCTTTCATAACTTCAGCAGTAAACTGACTTCCGCAATCTGTTAACATTTCATCAGGTATGCCAACTCTACTAAACATCTCAACTAACGCTTCGGCAACGCGTTCTGTCTCAATGCCGGGTAACGCTACCGCCTCGGGATATCTCGTCGCATAATCTATCATTGTTAAAATATAGCGGGATTTCCTGTCAGAACGAGGTTCTATCGGTCCAACTATATCAACAGCGACTCGTTTAAATGGTGTGTCAATCTGTGGCAACTTTCCCAAAGGAACCTTAGTGACACGACCTTTTTGAATAGTCCTTTGACATATGTCACAAGATTTACAAAACCTTGCCACATCACCACAAATTCCAGGCCAAAAGAACTAAGTTAAAACTCTATCCATAGTTTTCTTTATGCCCAAATGACCTGACATCAAGGTTTCGTGCGCCAATCTTAACACCTTTTCACGAAAACCTTCAGGGATAATAAGTTGCAAAGTGACCTTGTTTCCCTTAGTAAACTGCCTATACAATAAATCTTTTTTTCGAATAAACTTAGTTTCACCCCGGTTCAATCCACGACTAATAGTCACATTCCCAGATTCCACTCTTTGCCTTATGCCATTCAATTTAGGGTCAACAATTTGGGCCTGCTTCAATGCCTCCTTATCACTAGCAATAATTTGATCAGGAACTTTAAGTTTCTTATAGACCTCTTCACCTTGCTTAGCTTGTGACCTAGTCACTGCCGCCATTGCAAAATGGGACATATCGGGAAGTTTTGACCCGTCAATATTTCCAATAACCAGGTCATACAATGTATCTTCCATGCACAATGCCTCAGTTTTTCCTGTGAAAAATGGACAATCTATGTCAACCATTGCTAAGGGATACCTTTGGGTAGATTCATCAATCAAAGTTACATCAGATTCTCTACCAAGTAACTGATCATTAGAAACCAAGTTTCTACGAACGACACACCCAGTACAACCTGTGTCCCTTAAAACTACAACAGTCTTACCATTAACCGTACCCTGCGCTGTTGGTAATCGCGACCTCAAAAAGTAACAGACACCTTCCCTATCCACGTTATCATTGATTAGTGGACTTTCTTCCTTACTCTTATAGAGCCCTTCAATTTCATGAGACCTATTCATTGTAGTTTTACAAAAGCTCATTTGATGTCCGCCACCCCGACCACGTCCGCGGGAATAACCCCGACCACGGCCACGATCTGAATTACTACCCTTCGTCTGTACAGTATCGCTCTTACTCTGTGATCTTTGTGTCTCATCTTTCGGTGCATAACTACTCCCCTTACTTCCGCTATACCCACTTGCACTTGCACCTACCTCTGCACTATATGCTTGCTTCCTATCGGGATTCTTAAAACATTTATATGTTAAATGTCCCTTACCACAAATACTACATTTTATCTCTGGCTTCGCACTCGGCTTATTATCAGATCTACTCTGAGTTACGCCCTTAATATCACGCTGCCCCTTATTAACACAAGCGTAGACACCGCCACGTGCTTCTGCAAATAAATCTGCTTCCCTAGCCATCTCACCTAGATTCGTGAATGTTTTCGGTTTCAAATGAACATACAGTTCTTTACTACAGGATTCTAAAAACTGATCTCTAGCGAAAAAATCGCAAACAGCTTCGTAAGACTGGTCTACTTTCGCCATTTTTAACCATTTATTAAGATACGACCTAAGTCTACTACTAAACTGAATAAACGTTTCGGACTTTTCAGGCCTATCATAGCGAAATTTCTTCCTAAATCCGCGTTCAGTCATATCAAAATTCTTCAACAACGCATCTTTCAACTTGTCATAATCTGCTGCATCATCTACTGACAATCTATCATAAACATCAAGCGCGCGACCTTTAAGTAATGCGCTTAAATATGCAGCCCAAACGTTTTTATCCCATTTATTCGCCGTCGCGTATTTCTCAAACCTTGATAAGTAGCTATCCATTTTGTCCTTACTTTCATCAAAATACGGTAACTTGGGATCTCGCGCATGCGCTAGCTTTTCAGCCTTCTGTTTTTCTAATTCAACTCTAAACGTTACCTTCTGCAAATCTATCTGATTTTTCAACTCGCGTTGCTGCAATTCAAAACTATACTTCAACTTTTCTAACTCAACTTCGCTCGACAACTTTGCTTCCTTATCGCTTTCGACTTGATACAACTTAGCTTCCCTCTCTTTCTCGGCTTGCCGCTCTATGCTTTCAATTCGCGCCATCTCGATTTCCCTATCCGCCGCAATCTTAGCTTCTTCCGTCGCCCTATCCGCCGCAATCTTAGCTAACTCAATTTCCCTATCTCTTTCGGCCTGCGCGATCCTAGCTAACTCAATTTCCCTGTCTTTATCGGCCTGCGCAATCTTTTCTTTCTCCGCCGCGATCTTCGCTAACTCAATTTCCCTGTCTTTATCGGCCTGCGCAATCTTTTCTTTATCAAGTGCCCTTACCGCATGCCTTTCTGCCCTCTCAGTCTCTTGCTGTTGCCTTACAAATTCCTGCAACGCCTGCCCTTCATAACCTAACTCCCTTCCCGTCTTAACTAACTGATCCATGACGCTTAACGTAATGCTCACGTTAACTTAACTGAAACCGACGTTCACTTATAGTCACACACGTTAACTAAAACGTTAACAATATTAATAACGAACTAATCCAACTAAAACGTTGATTTATTAGTATACTCGCGATCTGGACGTAGCCATTAAAGTTACGTTCATAACAGACCGGAAATGACGTCATAAACTGACGTTGACTTTGCCGAGAATTACTTTTCACTTTCAGATGACACCATTAGATGACGTAAATAACCCACATTACAATTACGCCCAACTTGATCTAGCGTATCGGATATACAAACGTAACGTATGTAACGCAACGTATTAACACTGACACGACAACTGTACGTTCTACATTACAAAACCTTATAGGATACCAACGGTAAATCAAACTTAAGATTCCGCTATTAGGTTTAATTCATTGTAACGATATTATATAACGTTACGGGTGACCAACGTTACTAAATCAGGACATAAAATGGACCTCAGTAACGGTTACGACACAACGTATAAAACGTTTAAGTTAATAAACTTACAGATTGTCATGCAACAGCAGTGCCAAGGTACTCAAACGGACCTTAAAACTAAATATGTATCATCCGTGCCAAGACAATTCAGGTCTATATAACCTCAGTTTCCCCACTCAGATATGCAACCTGTTACATTTTATCACAAATTAATGCATGGGCTATCGCACTTCATCACGCAGGGAATAAGGATAGTTGACCTTAATTGAGTGTAGGTTACATTTACAAAGAATTTAGTGGCAAAATTGCTCCCCTAAAATTCACAGCCTTACGTCACCTTAGAAAAGAACAATCAGAAAGTCAATAATAATAAAAAAAAATGACTGACAAAATTGTGCCTAGATTCTGTATATATTGTCAATGTCTTACACTGGCAGATATTAACCAGAAGTCAAATCCCGTTACTTCTTGACACCATGTTACGCAGAAGGTTTTACACTCGGTCGACACGGGTGTAGAGCCTTATGCGTCGCCAGGACGGCGGAGGGTGACTTCCGGTTAAAGGGTTATCTACTAGTGTAATACACTAACAAGGAAACTCTAATAACGTTAGAATTTTTTGAAGTTTATATATATATAATGTAAATTCTATATACAACAATACAATTTACAACTGTCACAATTACAATAATATACAACACATATCAGTTCATGTCGCTGGCCCAAGTAAGGTGTTTATTTCAAATCTGTAATCGATTTGCGTACAATACGCAAATAGATTACCGTCTGACGTCAACACCGTACTCGGCTCAGCGCCATGAACTAAAGGAAAACACAAAGAACCAAAAAACGTCAGTTTGAGCTCATACAAAAAACAAGGCCTTATGTTGGTAGACTTCAATTCGTCGTTCCCTGGATCATGTCATGGGCCAGTCCATATATCATGAGGAACACCAACTTATAATTACACGTGCACGATTATATACTGGTCGCTCCCTGGATCGTACCAGGGACCAGTCTATATATATTAAAACACCTTAGTGGACGAACACTGTCCCACACTTGATGTGACCTTCAGATCTTATCACAGAATCTGGCAAAACTGTGCTAACCACTTCCGCCTACATTTTGTGCTTCCCGCCTCTGCTTGGGAACCATGCACAAACGGCGTTGTAACTGCCTCTACCCGGGTTGGTATTAACCTGGAGACGTTTATCGAATCTCCAGGTGAGACGTGGCTCTAAGTCCTAACAGCTGACTGCCGGACTTGATGTGCCTAAAAATAACGAACTTACACTTAATGCATTGTAACTACATAATAACAATACGTAAGACTTGGGCCTGTCTTGGAAATACCATACAACGCCCTCGGCGAATGCCGAGCATAACGTGCACACGCCAGCCGTGTCACTAGACACGACTCGCGCTCACGATGTAAAGCTAAAAGTGTGCTTACCACTTCCGCCAATGAAGAAACGTAGATCCTACTACGCATGCGCGTCGAAGGATCTGACGCCAAACATTGTCGAGAAGTATACTGACGTCAACAGGTATTACCATGACATATCCCACATAAAACATGAGTAATCTAAACAATGACTTATTTACATTAAATTGATTGACCAAAATATAACTCGCATATGTATTAATTCATTTCTTTAAACTAAGCGTAATACCATTTGCCATAGAATAAAATAGCTGAATAAGCGTTTTTCACACATTTGGGATCATAACGTTTGATCTGACATCATGACATCAATGATGTTATACCATATGACGCCGTCTAATGAAGGCAAATCAAACGCATGATGACCAAATGCTACCATTATAACTTATGGAAAAAACCCTTAATGCGGTGCATGCTATGGCGTCAATTGACGTCACGAGTATATAAATTAGTTCCATTACAAATCAATCTACTTCTATAGGCCACGTATACCTGAAACTAATATAAAAAGTGCTGACGTCGCAATAACATGAATGCAACTGACGTCACATGAATAACATGAATGCAACTGACGTCACTGGACGTCAAATAGACGCACACCATTGCAACCACCATCAGTGATATAAACTATTTCCGAAATTTACAAAACTTCCTAATATACAAATATTATGCGCAGCATGCTTACTAACAAAATCGGTCGACATATGCGCAGCCTGATCACTGCCAACAAAATCAAATCAGTCGACACATATAGTCATACCATATCAATCAGAAGTCACATTTTTCATTCTTAGCCAAACAACTCTAAAATAAATATAATAAAATCTTACCGTTCTGGTCTAAAACTCAGAATCTGGGCACACAACAATAATTTAACATACTCCGTATTAGAATTCAGCCACGTCTAATTTTTCATTAAAGGATAGCAGTATAAATACTAAGCGTCTCACTTTTAAATCATGGGACTCGAATCAAAGCGTGCAGGGTACTCACATTAAAATCATGCAATAGGCTGTCCACGAGAGGTATTCACAAACAACCCATGCATAACGTAGTCACAATTTCCGTAAACGTATAATTACCACAGTTACCCTAAAAACTGTAGCCTTACTGGTTGAAAGGATTAAAATAATCTCGACGACATAGTGGACGATTAGATCCATTTCGTAACAATGATTTTGCAAACCAACTATTATTGGAATGCTGCTTTTTTATTTACTGCAGACGTTGTTGTGTTTCGTGCACACTTTTAAATGGAACTCCATAAAAATGGTAATTTACACAATCCTGTATTACTGACCATTCCAATGATGCTTTCGCTGTGGTTTATTTAATATGTTATTCTTTGTTTAGACCGCTTATCTATATTCTTCGGCCAACAAACTATTTATTTCATAACGTGTTTTCATGAATTATTGTGTATGCCTTTTTTTTTATTAAATAAACATAAGGAAATAGGTAATAAAAAACTGCTCAAAGTGATAAATTGTTGACTGTTGTCATTTGCTATTATTGTCATTATATTTTGGGGAAATCAACTTTGTCTTTTAACTTTCGCACAATATTTTGTATAGCCGCACGGTCATCTGCTCAAAAAGAGCCTACTCCAATGTCCTTTGCTTGTCTTGTTTGCTTTGCGTGCCGTCTTGGCTGTTTTCTTTTCGCATTTGGCGTTCGGGTAAAGATGTGGAAATTGGTTGCATCGGTTAGTGGCCAATACCTTCTTATCTACTCAAGATTGTTGTGCTTTTCGAGACGCGTGTCTAAAAATCTTTAACCGACACTTATTTTCAAATTTGGCTTTTATTCATTGACGAGTTAGAGGGTTATCATGCGAACCGAACAACCAACTAAATGTTTTGTACCACTTCAGAAACTGAGGGTGAGGTTGGGCCTGTAAAATCGATTTAAGCCCCCCAGTAATTCATTACTGACCGTTCCAAGGCGGTAGTTCTGGTGTGGTTCTCTGTTGCCTGTTTTTGGTGTCAGAGTTTCTGTGATGTTTTACCTTATGTATGTTCTTATTAGTTTTGGTTCGGTTTGGGATGCTGAGTGGCCACCTTTTGGGAACAAGCTGCTCACTCGGTTGGCCATATGTTCTCTGTATCTTGATTATTTGTAATCTTAGTTGTTTCCAACTATGGTTTGAGGGCTGGATTTGGATTTTGATTGTTTCAGTTCCTGGTCTTTGCATACTTTTTACTTTTACCATTGGAAAATTCTAGGAATGGCCAGAATCACAAGCAATAACTGAAATGTTTTCCTTCAACAAATAAATTCTTAGAGCACGTAAACGATTATTTCATCATTAAAATAATGTAATATGATCTGGACCTGTTACAAGCAAATGTCCTCCCACCCACGTCACTAAACGGGGGATTGTAACATGAAGTAAACATAGTGCATGTAGTAAGACCACAAGAGCAGATAAAAACGAACATCTCTTTCCTATGCAGTTTGCCAGAAAGCTGGCTTGTGGCCAAATATTGATATATTTGGCTTACCTATGAAAACCTTTTAAGCAAATAACTGCCGGGTATAACTAGGTCTCTCGTCTCGAAACTTTCAAAACAATATCAGAATGTGTTCACTGTATGAATATTAAGAAAATTTCACTGTATCAATTTCACAATATAAACAAAGCCGTTGCTAAACACAGATGTCTGGTGTCTTTGAGAATATTATTTCTATAATGGGATTGTTAATTCCAATGAGGTTTCTTGTTTAGTCGAAAGCGCTAACGATATTGTGTCTGGGATCGGAACATCACAACTTATTTTTCACTTCCAGGCTTTTAAGTGCGGCAAAACGAAACAATAAAGGTTATGCACAGAAACGGGACAACTTTCTGAAACATGAGCAATTCGGTTTATTTAGATATCCTAGCCAACCTTTTATGTTTGTTTTATGCGTATGCGAAAATCAAATTTGCCAAAAAGAAATAAATTTCTAAAACAAAATTTGCTATATTCTTTATGAGTTTTATCTCAAATGTTGGAGCTTTTTGAAAAATTGAGTCAGCAGCTGTGCCTTTCGTGGACTAAAAACCGTTTGTTCGCGGTTTTGAGGGCGTGATATTGGATCTGATTGTATTAGTTTCTGCTAAATGCCCATATTTATATATTGATTGTGGTTTATAGTTATAGTTTTTTTCCTTTATGGCAGTGTACTGCCGGTATTAGTTTACGAAGTAAAGTATCGAATCCTGGCCTTCACGAATCCTGGTATCTCGGTCCTGGACATTTGGAAAAAAACTGTTTTAGGGCAACAACCTGCAACGCAATATTAACTTGATCTAAAAAGTGTACCTTATGGGACACTGTATTGGAATATAAGCTAATATTGTCAGATTTGTAATATCTGATGTAATGCTCTAGAGTGTTTTTTATCGGAAGCACAACGCGGTGAGATAAACTTTTTGTCTGGTGATAGTTATATGAAAATATATTTAATCTTATTTTCTCTTAAACGTACTCATCGATCACTTTTTGTCGGGAAATAGGTATGTCAAGACAAATATACTCTTCCAAAATGAGTAACGGAATGCTAAAAATCAGCATATTATTGGCCCGCCGGTTTTATATTACACTGTTATTCGTTCCTTTTTCTGCGACAGATATATCTTGGACTAATAAAATGAACAACCGAAATTGTTTAATATTTTGAGTCGTTAATGTTTTTGGGGGGTGCAGTCTGTTTTGGTATGGATCCTGTCGACGATGGAGTTGGCATTAGTGGTGCAGACAAGCTGCTGTTAAATTCCTAAGTCCTCATGTGACAATAAAAATCGGGCCAAGGTCATCATAACATCACATGTTTTGCGTTTGTCAATACATTTTGTGCAGTCAGTATTTCCCTTCGACAAATATGGTAAAGACAATTACTTTTCAATTTAAGTCCTCAAGTTACCTTGAAGATATAGTCAAACCTGTCTTGAGAGACCACCAAAGGGAGTAAGCAAAAGTGGTTTCTCACGACAGGTCTGATATAACTTGCATGGACACGACAGTCATTGTGTGAATAATTAGATAATTAGTTATGACAAAATAGACTTAAAAGTAAAAAGTATACAAAGACCAGGAACTGAAACAATCAAAATCTAAATCCAGCCCTCAAACCATAGTTGGAAACAACTAAAAAGCATGTACTTAAAGCATGTATTTTCTTTAAAATAAATTGAAAAGCTAAAATTTCTTAAACTATTTTTTGTCATATTATAAGCCCAGCATTAAGCAAGACAATACTTAGAAATATATAAGAAATGCTGTTCTTGAGATTAGACTTCCAGAAAGCGTGTCTTAAAATGTTTGACAAGTACGATTTCCGGAGAAAAGCCAATTGGTATGTACCTTTCGTCATGACACGCCTTTCTGTGAGTGTATACTTGTTATGCCCTAGAGCTTAATAATACGAGTCTTTCATTAATACAATGGCCAGAATGTAATGTCATTGTTACCAACACCTTTTTCTGCTCCAAAGGATGCAGCTCTGTAAGTGTGGTACAACTCTATGTGCCCCTTTATATAACCCTTTAACAAGTGTATGGATTTTGTTACGCAGAAGGTTTTACACTCGGTCGACACGGGTGTAGAGCCTTATGCGTCGCCAGGACGGCGGAGGGCGACTTCCGGTTAAAGGGTTATCTACCAGTGTATTACACTAACAAGGAAACTCTAACAACGTTAGAAGTTTTGAAGTTTATATATAATGTAAATTCTATATACAACAATACAATTTACAAATGTCACAATTACAATAATATACAACACATATTAGTTCATGTCGCTGGCCCAAGTAAGGTGTTTGTTTCAAATCTGTAATCGATTTGCGTGCAATGCGCAAATAGATTACTGTCTGACGTCAACACCGTACTCGGCTCAGCGCCAT
This sequence comes from Ctena decussata, assembly GCA_963989385.1. Lineage (NCBI taxonomy): Eukaryota > Metazoa > Mollusca > Bivalvia > Lucinida > Lucinidae > Ctena > Ctena decussata. The sequence goes on along the minus strand of OZ022505.1, from coordinate 19,380,072 downwards.
GAACTAAAGGAAAACACCAAGAACAAAAGACGTCAGTTTGAGCTCATACAAAAAAACAAGGCTTTATGTTGGTAGACTTCAATTCGTCGTTCCCTGGATCATGTCATGGGCCAGTCCATATATCATGAGGAACACCAACTTATATAAACACGTGCACGATTATATACTGGTCGCTCCCTGGATCGTACCAGGGACCAGTCTATATATATTAACACACTTTAGTGGACGAACATTGTCCCACACTTGATGTGACCTTCAGATCTTATCACAGAATCTGGCAAAACTGTGCTAACCACTTCCGCCTACATTTTGTGCTTCCCGCCTCTGCTTAGGAACCATGCACAAACGGCGTTGTAACTGCCTCTACCCGGGTTGGTATTAACCTGGAGACGTATCTCGAATCTCCAGGTGAGACGTGGCTCTAAGCCCTAACAGCTGACTGCCGGACTTGATGTGCCTAAAAATAACGAACTTACACTTAATACATTGTCACTACATAATAACAATACGTAAGACTTGGGCCTGTCTTGGAAATACCATACAACGCCCTCGGCGAATGCCGAGCATAACGTGCACACGCCAGCCGTGTCACTAGACACGACTCGCGCTCACGATGTAAAGCTAAAAGTGTGCTTACCACTTCCGCCAATGAAGAAACGTAGATCCTACCACGCATGTGCGTCGAAGGATCTGACGTCAAACATTGTCAAGAAGTATACTGACGTCAACAGGCATTACCATGACATACCCCACATAAAACATGAATAATCTAAACAATGACTTATTTACATTAAATTGATTGACCAAAATCTAACTCGCATATGTATTAATTCATTTCTTTAAACTAAGCGTAATACCATTTGCCATAGAATATAATAGCTGAATAAGCGTTTCTCACACATTTGGGATCATAACGTTTGATCTGACATCATGACATCAATGATGTTATACCATATGACGCCGTCTAATGAAGGCAAATCAAACGCATGATGACCAAATGTTACAATTATAACTTATGGAAAAAAAAACTTAATGCGGTGCATGCTATGGCGTCAATTGACGTCACGAGTATATAAATTAGTTCCATTACAAATCAATCTACTTCTATAGGCCAGGTATACGTGAAACTAATATAAAAAGTGCTGACGTCGCAATAACATGAATGCAACTGACGTCACATGAATAACATGAATGCAACTGACGTCACATGAATAACATGAATGCAACTGACGTCACTGGACGTCAAATAGACGCACACCATTGCAACCAACACCAGTGATATAAACTATTTCCGTAATTTACAAAACTTCCTAATATACAAATACCATGCGCAGCATGGTCAGTTTAAACAAAATTGGTCGATATATGCACAGCCTGATCACTGTCAACAAAATCAAATCAGTCGACACATATAATCATACCATATCAATCAGAAGTCACATTTTTCATTCTTAGCCAAACTATTCTAAATAAATATAATAAGATCTTACCGTTCTGGTCTAAACTCAGAATCTGGGCACACAACAATATAACATCCTCAGTATAAGAATTAAACAGCCACGTCTAACTTTTCAATAAAAGATAGGCGTATAAATAGTATGCGTCTCACATTTAAATCATGGGACTCGAATATAAGCGTGCAGATACTCACATTAAAATCATGCAACACGCTGTCCACAATCAAAAGACTCGTGCAGGTATTCACCTTAAAATCATGCAATACACTGTCCACGAGAGGTATTCACAAACAACCCATGCATAACGTAGTCACAATTTCCGTAAACGTTTTATTACCACAGTTACCCTAAAAACTGTAGCCTTACTGATTGAAAGGATTAAAATAATCTCGACGACATAGTGGACGATTAGATCCATTTCGTAACATAGGTTTCCCCTTAGGGAGAAAAAAACATAACAATGTTTCTTTTCTGAAATAGTACGAAATGCGATCGAATTGTAGGCTATGTCAAAACTGGAAAACTAGCTATATACATAACAACGGTGCGATGCATAACGTGGCCAAACTATCTAATAAGGTAGTCCGCCCCCAAATTATCGTGGCCGCGGATAGCAACGATCCTGAATCTGTACGGCTGTAATTTCATGGCCCAACGCATGATTCGGGGATTGAGCACCTTAGCTGTCTGCATATAAGACAAAGGTTTGTGGTCAGTTTCAAGTAGGAACTCCGCCCCATACAGGTACTTACGAAATTTCTCAAAACCCCAGATTATACCCAAACATTCCTTTTCAATTACAGAGTAGTTCCTTTCCCGAGGTAACAATTTCTTACTAGCATAAGCAATCGGCAAACGACCTTCACCTTCGAATTCCTGAAGCAAAATAGCTCCAAGACCAACGTCTGAAGCGTCTGTTTGGAGTACAAACGGGTTACCTTCTTGAAAAACAGGTAAGCGAAGAATAGGACTAGACGTGAGCCTACTCTTCAGGGTTTGAAATGCCCTTTCATGCTGATCTTGCCAATCTTTGATAGAATTAGGTCTATTCCGTTTAGTTAAATCAGTCAGAGGAGAAGCTATGGATGAGAAATTTGGCATAAAACGACGGTAAAACCCAGCTAATCCCAGGAAAGATTTAATTTGCCTTTTCGTACATGGACGAGGAGCATCTCTGATAGCCTGTATCTTGTCCTCTTGCGGTCGTACCGTCTGTCCGACGATATTGTGACCAAGGCACTCGATACTGCCATAACCGATCATGCATTTAGATGGTTTTGCCGTCAATTTGGCCGACCTGAGCCGATCTAACACTTGACGTAATGACGTCACATGATCCTTCCATGTTTCAGTAAATATCCACATGTCATCAACAAAGCTGTCAACATTTGGGAGATTGGACAATATGATTCTCATTAACCTACAAAATGAGGCTCCCGAATTGACCAAACCGAAGGGCATAGTTTTAAACTGGAATAAACCCTTAGGCGTTTCAAAGGCCGTCAAAGGTTTAGACCTTTCAGTAAGACTGACTTGCCAATAACCCTTACTCAGGTCCATCTTTGTAAAGAATCTATGTCCCGACATTTTATTGATAACCTCCTCCATATTTGGCATAGGTTCTGCATCGAATTCCGTCACTTTGTTAAGCTTCTGGAAGTCGATACAGAATCTAACTGATCCGTCTTTCTTCGGAACTAGGACAACAGGAGATGAATACGGTGAAATCGACGGCTCGATTACCCCTAAATCCAACATATCCTGTATCTCCGTCTCCATGACGTTACGCGTCTTATACGGGATAGAATAACCCTTCGTCCGTATGGGTTCTGACGTGAGTAGTTTGATATCGTGCTGTATTTGATCAGTTCGACCGGGTAAACTTGATAGTACATCCGGGTACTGTTTAATCAACGCTTCAACCTCCATACGTTGTTCTGACGTTAACGTATCTGAAATACTGACGTCGTTATAAGTTTCCGGCTCTTTAGCTGTCGGAAAAGCACAATCGTCAAGAGAAAATTCATCACTACCATCGTCATCAACCGACTCTGTAGTCTCAGTCGACAATAAACAATGTGACGGCACAGTACGACGTTCGACATACTGTTTAAGCATATTAGCATGATATGTACTCACGACACCATTGACGTCGATTTTATAGTCCATTCTATTCACCACCTCTACTACTTCATATGGACCCTTCCACTGCAATAACAGTTTATTACTGTCAGTTGGCAGTAATAACAGTACTTTATCTCCCACGTTAAATTTACGCGACCTAGCGCGTTTGTCATAATAAGCCTTTTGCTTTACTTGTACTTTCCGTAAATTATCATGTGCTAACTTACACGTCTGCTCTTACCGTTCTCTCAACTCAATTACGTACTGGTACGTAGACAGAACCTGCTCATCCTGTACCTCTTCAGACCATAATTCACGTAATATTGCCATAGGGCCCTTAACGTTACGTCCGTATAACAATTCGAACGGAGAAAACCCTAATGACTCTTGCGGAACCTCCCTTATTGCAAACAGTAGTGCTAGGAGATATTTATCCCAGTCTTTTGGACGTTCTGCGCACATCCTACGTAGGATTTGCTTCAACGTCGCGTGAAAACGCTCTACAAGACCGTTACAGATAGGATGATACGGCGTCGTGGTTAACTGCTGGAGTGATAACAGCCTGCTTACTTCTTTCATAACTTCAGCAGTAAACTGACTTCCGCAATCCGTTAACATTTCATCAGGTATGCCAACTCTACTAAACATCTCAACTAACGCTTCGGCTACGCGTTCCGTTTCAATGCCGGGTAACGCTACCGCCTCGGGATATCTCGTCGCATAGTCTATCATTGTTAAAATATAGCGGGATTTCCTGTCAGAACGAGGTTCTATCGGTCCAACTATATCAACAGCGATTCGTTTAAATGGTGTGTCAATCTGTGGCAACTTTCCTAAAGGTACCTTAGTGACACGACCTTTTTGAATAGTCCTTTGACATATGGCACAAGATTTACAAAACCTTGCCACATCACCACAAACTCCAGGCCAAAAGAACTCAGTTAAAACTCTATCCATAGTTTTCTTTATGCCCAAATGACCTGACATCAAGGTTTCGTGCGCCAATCTTAACACCTTTTCACGAAAACCTTCAGGGATAATAAGTTGCAAAGTGACCTTGTTTCCCTTAGTAAACTGCCTATACAATAAATCTTTCTTTCGAATAAACTTAGTTTCACCCCGGTTCAATCCACGACTAATAGTCACATTCCCAGATTCCACTCTTTGCCTTATGCCATTCAATTTAGGGTCAACAACTTGGGCCTGCTTCAATGCCTCCTTATCACTAGCAATAATTTGATCAGGAACTTTAAGTTTCCTATAGACCTCTGCACCTTGCTTAGCTTGTGACCTAGTCACTGCCGCCATTGCAAAATGGGACATATCGGGAAGTTTTGACCCGTCAATATTTCCAATAACCAGGTCATACAATGTATCTTCCATGCACAATGCCTCAGTTTTTCCTGTGAAAAATGGACAATCTATGTCAACCATTGCTAAGGGATACCTTTGGGTAGATTCATCAATCAAAGTTACATCAGATTCTCTACCAAGTAACTGATCATTAGAAACCAAGTTTCTACGAACAACACACCCAGTACAACCTGTGTCCCTTAAAACTACAACTGTTTTACCATTAACCGTACCCTGCGCTGTTGGTAATCGCGACCTTAAAAAGTAACAGACACCTTCCCTATCCACGTTATCATTGATTAATGGACTTTCTTCCTTACTCTTATAGAGACCTTCAATTTCATGAGACCTATTCATTGTAGTTTTACAAAAGCTCATTTGATGTCCGCCACCCCGACCACGTCCGCGGGAATAACCCCGACCACGGCCACGATCTGAATTACTACCCTTCGTCTGTACAGTATCGCTCTTACTCTGTGATCTTTGTGTCTCATCTTTCGGTGCATAACTACTCCCCTTACTTCCGCTATACCCGCTTGCACTTGCACCTACCTCCGCACTATATGCTTGCTTCCTATCGGGATTCTTAAAACATTTATATGTTAAATGTCCCTTACCACAAATACTACATTTTATCTCTGGCTTCGCACTCGGCTTATTATCAGATCTACTCTGAGTTACGCCCTTACTATCACGCTGCCCCTTATTAACACAAGCGTAGACACCGCCACGTGCTTCTGCAAATAAATCTGCTTCCCTAGCCATCTCACCTAGATTCGTGAATGTTTTCGGTTTCAAATGAACATATAGTTCTTTACTACAGGATTCTAAAAACTGATCTCTAGCGAAAAAATCGCAAACAGCTTCGTAAGACTGGTCTACTTTCGCCATTTTTAACCATTTATTAAGATACGACCTAAGTCTTCTACTAAACTGAATAAACGTTTCGGTCTTTTCAGGCCTATCATAGCGAAATTTCTTCCTAAATCCGTGTTCAGTCATATCAAAATTCTTTAACAACGCATCTTTCAACTTGTCATAATCTGCTGCATCATCTACAGACAATCTATCATAGACATCAAGCGCGCGACCTTTAAGTAATGCGCTTAAATATGCAGCCCAAACGTTTTTATCCCATTTATTCGCCGTCGCGTATTTCTCAAACCTTGATAAGTAACTATCCATCTTATCCTTACTTTCATCAAAATACGGTAACTTCGGATCTCGTGCATGCGCTAACTTTTCAGCCTTCTGTTTTTCTAATTCAACTCTAAACGTTACCTTCTGCAAATCTATCTGATTCTTTAACTCGCGTTGCTGCAATTCAAAACTATACTTCAACTTTTCTAACTCAACTTCGCTCGACAACTTCGCTTCCTTATCGCTTTCGACTTGAGACAACTTAGCTTGCCTATCTTTCTCGGCTTGCCGCTCTATGCTTTCAATTCGCGCCATCTCGATCGCCCTATCCGCCGCAATCTTAGCTAGTTCTACTTCCCTATCTTTCTCGGCTTGCACAATCCTCTCTTTCTCCGCCGCGATCCTAGCTAACTCAATTTCCCGGTCTTTATCGGCCTGCGCAAGTTTTTCTTTCTCCGCCGCGATCTTCTCTTTATCAAGTTCCCTTACCGCGTGCCTTTCTGCCCTCTCAGTCTCTTGCTGCTGCTTTACAAATTCCTGTAAAGCCTGCCCCTCATAACCTAACTCCTTTCCCGTCTTAACTAACTGATCCATGCCGCTTAACGTAATGCTCACGTTAACTTAACTGAAACCGACGTTCACTTAAAGTCACACACGTTAACTAAAACGTTAACAATAATAATAACAAACTAATCCAACTAAAACGTTGATAAATTAGTATACTCGCGATCTAGACGTAGCTATTAAAGTTACGTTCATAACAGACCGGAAATGACGACATAAACTGACGTTGACTTTGCCGAGAATTACTTTTCACTTTCAAATGACACAATTAGATGACGTAAATAACCCACATTACAATTACGCCCAACTTGATCTAGCGTATCGGATATACAAACGTAACGTATGTAACGCAACGTATTAACACTGACACGACAACTGTACGTCCTACATTACAAAACCTTATAAGATACCAACGGTAAATCAAACTTAAGATTCCGCTATTAGGTTTTATTCATTGTAACGATATTATATAACGTTACGAGTGACCTACGTTACTAAATCAGGACATAAAATGGACCTCAGTAACGGTTACGACACAACGTACAAACCGTTTAGGTTAATAAACTTACAGATTGTCATGCAACAGCAGTGCCAAGGTACTCAACCGGACCTTAAAACTAAATATGTATCATCCGTGCCAAGACAATTCAGGTCTATATACCTCAGTTTCCCCACTCAGATATGCAACCTGTTACATTTTATCACAAATTAATGCATGGGCTATCGCACTTCATCACGCAGGGAATAAGGATAGTTGACCTTAATTGAGTGTAGGTTACATTTACAAAGAATTTAGTGGCAAAATTGCTCCCCTAAAATTCACAGCCTTACGTCACCTTAGAAAAGAACAATCAGAAAGTCAATAATAATAAAAAAAAATGTCTGACAAAATTGTGCCTAGATTCTGTATATATTGTCAATGTGTTACACTGGCAGATATTAACCGGAAATCAAATCCCACTTCTGACACCATGTTACGCAGAAGGTTTTACACTCGGTCGACACGGGTGTAGAGCCTTATGCGTCGCCAGGACGGCGGAGGGCGACTTCCGGTTAAAGGGTTATCTACCAGTGTATTACACTAACAAGGAAACTCTAACAACGTTAGAAGTTTTGAAGTTTATATATAATGTAAATTCTATATACAACAATACAATTTACAAATGTCACAATTACAATAATATACAACACATATTAGTTCATGTCGCTGGCCCAAGTAAGGTGTTTGTTTCAAATCTGTAATCGATTTGCGTGCAATGCGCAAATAGATTACTGTCTGACGTCAACACCGTACTCGGCTCAGCGCCATGAACTAAAGGAAAACACCAAGAACAAAAGACGTCAGTTTGAGCTCATACAAAAAAACAAGGCTTTATGTTGGTAGACTTCAATTCGTCGTTCCCTGGATCATGTCATGGGCCAGTCCATATATCATGAGGAACACCAACTTATATTAACACGTGCCGGTTATATACTGGTCGCTCCCTGGATCGTACCAGGGACCAGTCTATATATATTAACACACTTTAGTGGACGAACACTGTCCCACACTTGATGTGACCTTCAGATCTTATCACAGAATCTGGCAAAACTGTGCTAACCACTTCCGCCTACATTTTGTGCTTCCCGCCTCTGCTTAGGAACCATGCACAAACGGCGTTGTAACTGCCTCTACCCGGGTTGGTATTAACCTGGAGACGTATCTCGAATCTCCAGGTGAGACGTGGCTCTAAGCCCTAACAGCTGACTGCCGGACTTGATGTGCCTAAAAATAACGAACTTACACTTAATACATTGTCACTACATAATAACAATACGTAAGACTTGGGCCTGTCTTGGAAATACCATACAACGCCCTCGGCGAATGCCGAGCATAACGTGCACACGCCAGCCGTGTCACTAGACACGACTCGCGCTCACGATGTAAAGCTAAAAGTGTGCTTACCACTTCCGCCAATGAAGAAACGTAGATCCTACCACGCATGTGCGTCGAAGGATCTGACGTCAAACATTGTCAAGAAGTATACTGACGTCAACAGGCATTACCATGACATACCCCACATAAAACATGAATAATCTAAACAATGACTTATTTACATTAAATTGATTGACCAAAATCTAACTCGCATATGTATTAATTCATTTCTTTAAACTAAGCGTAATTGCCATAGAATATAATAGCTGAATAAGCGTTTCTCACACATTTGGGATCATAACGTTTGATCTGACATCATGACATCAATGATGTTATACCATATGACGCCGTCTAATGAAGGCAAATCAAACGCATGATGACCAAATGTTACCATTATAACTTATGGAAAAAAAACCTTAATGCGGTGCATGCTATGGCGTCAATTGACGTCACGAGTATATAAATTAGTTCCATTACAAATCAATCTACTTCTATAGGCCACGTATACGTGAAACTAATATAAAAAGTGCTGACGTCGCAATAACATGAATGCAACTGACGTCACATGAATAACATGAATGCAACTGACGTCACATGAATAACATGAATGCAACTGACGTCACTGGACGACAAATAGACGCACACCATTGCAACCAACATCAGTGATATAAACTATTTCCGTAATTTACAAAACTTCCTAATATACAAATACCATGCGCAGCATGGTCAGTATAAACAAAATTGGTCGACATATGCACAGCCTGATCACTGTCAACAAAATCAAATCAGTCGACACATATAATCATACCATATCAATCAGAAGTCACATTTTTCATTCTTAGCCAAACTATTCTAAATAAATATAATAAGATCTTACCGTTCTGGTCTAAACTCAGAATCTGGGCACACAACAATATAACATCCTCAGTATAAGAATTAAACAGCCACGTCTAACTTTTCAATAAAAGATAGGCGTATAAATAGTATGCGTCTCACATTTAAATCATGGGACTCGAATATAAGCGTGCAGGTACTCACATTAAAATCATGCAACACGCTGTCCACAATCAAAAGACTCGTGCAGGTATTCACCTTAAAATCATGCAATACGCTGTCCACGAGAGGTATTCACAAACAACCCATGCATAACGTAGTCACAATTTCCGTAAACGTTTTATTACCACAGTTACCCTAAAAACTGTAGCCTTACTGATTGAAAGGATTAAAATAATATCGACGACATAGTGTGCGATTACATCCATTTCGTTACAGATTTATCACACTAGTCCGACTTTATCAATAAAGCATGCGAAATACTAAATTTGGTTCTGGTGAACTTGACCTCATTTATAGGTCACAGGAGAAGATACATTAAAACAAAGATATCAGTTTAACTAACGGATGTCTATCAAACTGGTATGAACCTGTCAATGGGGCTAAAAATTAATTGGGATTTGATGGCGTTGATCCCATTTTCAAAGTCGAAAAAGAACTTCTACCGTACAAATTTATTTTGTTCGCATGTTAACAGACCAATATTTATCAAATATAACACTGCTTGGAACGCGCTGATTTGGGCTGGGGTTTGGACGGGCACGTCTGTTTTTCATTTAAAGATTATTTGTTTCTCTATTGATCATATTTCTCGATGTCTTGAGGTGAACGGTATGTTGTCTACTCCGATGAGAAAGAATTTGTTTCCTGGTAGAAAATTTGATTTCATTGTGAAGGGCGGCAAGCAAAATTGTAAATGACTGAGTAGCCTCCCCTATAAGTATATGTAACCAACGAACATATTTACTGATTTTTCTTCTCAAAAATTACAAGACTAGACTGAAACTAGAGAACTGTTAACTTATACCTACATGCAGATACATGATCACTAATAATACTATTCAAAACATAATGCACCCGACATAGGCATGCTGAGCCGCGACACGTGAAAAGCACCAGTGTGACATGCGCCTAGTAAAGACTCAGATAAACCGGGGCAGAGGTCCATTTTGATCAGGGTATTCGCTGTGCGCTAAATGCGGAGCTTAAGACCTGAGCTAGATCCTGAGCTAGATCCAAGAAATTAGACAAGCCGCTGATTAGATGAGCAGATGCCCAGGCTGATCTGAGTCTTCGCTAGGCGCACATACCACCCTGTTGGTTTTGTCGTGTTGCGGCTCATCTATGCATTTAAGCAAATATGCAGATGTAAGACAGGATTTGCATGTGCCCATCACTCCTCAGCCAAGCTCACATTTTTAACATGTTTACATAGTAATTCTATGCTCAGTGATTCTTAGTTCATGTTGCGGCTAATCACTCTACAACAGGAATCAAACTCAGAGAAAGGCGATAATTGTATTCGGTTCAGTGCAGCAATAAACACCTATTATTCATTCTCCGTGTGCTTTACTGACAGCTCAGTAAATATTAATACAACCGGGAGTCATCAGTTTGAATGTGGTCGCCGTTTATAGATTTAGAGTCGAGTAGGGATTGCCTTTAAATGTCTCAATTTAGTAGCACAGAGTTCGAGAGTTCGCACAAAGTTTTTAAGAGGAGACAGATTAATATGCAGTAGGTCAGCTACCCAGTAGTTTTTGTATTAAACATTAGAAACTGTGTTACAGTCAATCTAAGTTCTTAAATGCAATTTCTGTTAAAATATACGCGTGTCGCTGTTCATCCGAACAGTTCTGGAATGCATCATTATGATGCCCGTTTGGCAAGAGCCTGCTCAGCTGGAGAACACCACATAACACTTTATGAAAGTTTGCATATATGTGCACGGTTTCTGGTCGCAGAAGATAAACGTGACTGAGTTCCCCGGCGTATTGATGTTTTGCATCAATGTTTTCTTGTTCTTATTATTAAAGTTATCAAATTGAATGTGACTCGATGGTCTTACATTATGTATTAGCTGAGAAATGTATACACTGTACGCTTTAGACTGTGCCACTGCTATATCTGCTAGGAATACTTCTTATATTGTAAGACTGCAGAAGAGTCTACTCATGATTCTGCATGCAGTAAATCACCATCTAAAACGGAAGATAAACAAATTTGAAGCCAAACCCATCCCGTTTGCCATATATTTTAGATGAATTGAGACTATCAGATGTATCAAAAGAATTGCCTTATTTTTTAAATTCTTAAGGCTACGATTGATTTATCATATTTTTAAAACATGCTGAACAAAAGTGAAAACGTTACACGTAATTCTGTGACGTTTGGCTTGCAAACTAAACTAAAGCAACATACAATTCGTAGAAGCGAAAACTGAAAACAATCTAAAATTAAATCCAATTGTATAGATATCGTGTATGTATAAAGAACGTTTCTGATTCAAAGCTCAAACATATCCGAAAATAAAACAAAACAATATTCAAACGCTATATGTTGTTGGAAAAAGACATTTGATGTGCCATACTATATAGTGATAGCAGATTTTCGAAACGCGTGTGCACCTTTGAAAACATATATAGCAATACAGCTTTCGCACTTCTACGCTCTTTCAACTTTTCAGGCAAAAATGTAATTAGTGAGATCAAACATTACCTTTCAGAAACAGTGTTCTAATAAAGACATATGAAGAAAGAACTAAAGAAGATACGCTGATTAGTTCATAAACCAAGGTTAAATTAAGGACGTCTTTATCAAAGGCCTTGAGGTTTAGTAATTGGAAATAGGTAAATCGTTTCCTAATTGCTGTTTATTGTATCAAAAAGCTATATGCTGCATCTCCTAGTTAAGATAAAGAGAATACTGTATACTTTTCTTGTGATAATTGCTATCAACGGTGCCTATCTGTTGATAGAAATCACACATGACAAATTAAACCAGTTTTGATTCATACCGAAAGCTGATACCAACCACTGTCAGGCGGCTTTGAACATGAACATTGATAATGATTCTGCACAACATGCACAATAATTAAATACGTGTTATTTTCTGTCAAAGGGCATCGAGGAAAGCGTCAGTGGCTGCAGAAGTACAAATGCTAAATGGGTTTAACGGGAGATAGATAACAAAAATAACACAACACCAAAATGAAAGCATACATATGACGAAATCGCTCTCTGGCAGTTCAACAGTTTTCTTTCCGAGCTGTTCATGGTTTGTAACGATAAAATTAATATTAATTCTTGCTTCTTTTGCTGATAATTCCACTCCGAAATTTACAACCAGAAGCTCCCTATTTGTTTTCAACAATGACGCTTTCTTTTAATTTTGGAGTTGTGTTCTTTATGCGTGTATGTGTCACGTTACGGAATGTTGCTCGATATCGTTTCAACTAGGAAATTATTATTAGTCATTTTATTGTTTATTTACAGCTAAACTCTGTAAATATACTCAGCACTGGCTAACGCAAGTGTAAACAACAGAAATGCCGAACACTGACCTGCGTATTAGGATGTTTTTACCAGCACTGCCTTTTAGTCAAAAAGTCGCAATCAAATTTGCGAAAGGATTATTTGATACTCCGCGGTTAATTTGGCCATAAGTACAAAGCACTTTGTACCAGACAAAATACAATCTAATCAATAGTATCGTTGAAAGATCAATATAGGGATTGCATGCTGGTTTATTTTCATGATGCTACTTTTAAGAATATACATTATATTCCAGGCAATAAATGTATTTAGTTTAAACATATGTCAATGTCCAAAAATTTACAATCGGGTTGGGTTACAAGTTCTAGCACAGTAATTACAGCCCTTCCCGTAGACCAGTATGTACACATCGTCAACAAGGCTATAAATTAGAGTAACTTTGACTTATGAAGTAGAAATAGACAAAATAGACAGCAATATAACATGACTGAAAAAACAACAACGACAAACAGGTCAAATGAAGTCACCCTGCGCCACGTACAGTTTCTTTCCAAAATTCTTACTTTATTACAGACACTGACCTGTGGAATAACCTTGATGATAATATAAAAAATAATTGCACAACTCTATATTCATTCAAAATAGCACTAAACAAGCAGGTTAAACCCTCACCACCCCACTTTATGAAAGGAATTAGAAAATAAAATATAATCATGAGTCAACTAAGGAATAACAAAATTCCCTTAACGCTGATCTCTTAAATCACCACTTGTAAGATAATGGCTTTTGTATCGACTGTGGTGTTGCAGAAACTGTTCAGCACTATCAACTAGAATGCTCTAAGAATGCAATTTAATTTATCAACAATTTACAAGGGAACAAATCTATATAGGAAATAATAACTATGTGTAAATGACCTTCTGGCTTTAAATCTTAATTTATCAAATGCACGGAATTGTTTATTACAAGATGCAGTTATTGAGTATATTAAAACTACGGAACGAGTTGACTAGCCCATATTAACTTTACATCCTTGAGACATAAGCAAACAGTGCAGAGCCTGATCTGTCAAATAAAGCATCTGATTTGGACCTTCACTTTACTTATTAGATTTTTTTTCAAAAAAACTTGAAAACTTGAAAAAATACACCAAACACCCTTTAAGGAAAATCGTTGTGTTAATAAATAGAGAAGGATGTTATGAAACATTTCGGTTAATATAATTATGCAGTGCAACCCTGTATCTCGGCCTTTTGTTTCGTTTCGGAAATGCAGCGACAATCGGGGTTGCACCATTAAACTACAATTTGCAGTCTATAGCCCCTTTACTCGGCACTCTGATTTGGTTTGGAAGGTCTGAGTCAGTAAGGTTGTCTTGCAAAATAATACAGTTTAACCATAATTTAATCGACTCGGACAACCAGTGCAAAATGATCTTCTAGGCCGAACAAATAATTGCATGAATCAAAGCCTGAAGAAAAGACAAAAGAGCCAGAAATTGTCATATCATATGCACTGCATCACTGTTTCAGGACTTGCTAATTTCACAATTCTGACGTAATTACCTTATTTTAGCGTAAAAACAGGTTAGCAATTTAACGAGCCCTTATCTGTGGTAAATAAGTCACAGATACTTCAGATAGGCGCACGTTCGATTTAATGGCCGAACGAGTGAGTGAGTGAACTCGGGCGATATATAGGCCAAACAGAGATGGGACCTCGGTTTTAAGTCACACCCGAAAGACCGGAGTAGCGGAGAAACGACGTATCGACCCCTGGATTGGTTGTCTAGCGCGTTAACCACTGTACTACCGCCACTCTTACGGTTATTTAAACGTTCGAATCCACAAAAACAATGAGTGTAGCCCTTTTTCTATCGGCCCAGGAGTAAACTGGTACATGATTGGAAGGTGATAAGGCTAATACGTTTTGAAATGACAGGATTTGGCTCCACGTTTTTTTTTTTTTTTGTTGTTTTTTTTTCCTGTTCTAAACACCCACTGCCCTTTCGCAATCTGCTACCTCCTACTTTTAGTTCATCAATTAATAGGCTAAGAGTTCTCCGAGTTAAAAAGATGTGATAGTTCACCTGTTACCTGCTGTTGCAGCGAATAATTTTCTTATTGCTTCCTTTCATATATCTTCAGCACGTACAACAAACAGCAGCCTATTGTAAATGATGTTTTACGTGCATATCTCTTCATCAAGGCCAACAGGTGTATACTACTTTGGAAAATGAATTAGATGTATCATTAAGCGAAAGGCGCGTGAGATCAAATAATTGTCTGGGAAAACCTAGTCTTGTAATGCAAACATTTATAGCAAAATATCAGAAAAATCAGACAATTATCCCACAGAAATATACAATTGACAACAGGGAGTCAAGACCAACTCCTGTGAAATTCGTTAATTCTCAAATAAACGGATCATTTGAGCATGATAACAATGCTTTATTGCTAATGTCAGGTACATTTGATATAAAATAAATGATATGAGCGATAATAATTGCTGTGTTTATTTTTAAGGATACAGATAAAACACAAGGTGTGAAAGTTCTGATGCATTGGAGTTAATTTCGTCATACTGTATTAGTTTGTATAGCGTAGTTGCAATGTATTACATACGGCCTCCCATAATCTGTGTAGCTAAATGTATGTGTTTGTTCTAGTTGATGAGTTCGGACTTATGATTTTGGTACTTTGACCGATTCTAAGTGAAAAATTCAAAATTCGACACTTGACAATACTTTGAACCGCCATTTTCTGTTGCGCGACTGATTCAAGGCCCCTTCGTTCCGTTAAGTTAAATCTTCTCTTCTATCAGGTCTAGTCTTGAAAATTTCCAACATGACCTCGTCGTTCCCTACAATGTGGCCGTTTCTAGTTGGTTGTTTTGCGTTTAACGGGTCTGTCAGACAGCATTTTAGTCTGTATCGTGCCATCTACAACAGAGAGGGAGAAAGAAAGGAGATACATGTATGATAAGGGAGAAAAAAAAGTCCAAACAATTTCCGCCGGCACCTACTGCAAGCTTGTAGGCCCCTATCTAGGAAATATCTCTTAGACTATTACATAGACTTCTATTATACTTGTTGTAATGGTACACTCAGATACAGTGATTGACCTGAGGTAATTCTAGGTCAGTTTGTTCTATATTTCACTGTTCATTGATATTGTCGTGTCCCTGGCAATATTTTGGGCGTTTGAATTATTCCTAGGAGAACTGTTTATTCTGACACTGCAGTTGATCTCGTTTCACTTTGCCGGTGTTGTCCATATTAAATTTAGCCTAGCTCCCGCAATGGTGCACTTTATTGTCTTCTGACAATTCTTGTTAATTACTAATTTACTTGATTTATGTGGTCCTTTTTTATTTATAATAAGCGAATAAAGAAGGCCCATATTAGCCAACCAATCTGACCAGCAGTCTATCAACGATTGCGTACGTGCTGGCGTGTTTATTAACGTTGGCCGATTGAATGTCTGCCTGACGTATTACCAGTAAAGTATTCTATGTGGTTTGATGAAACATAGTAGTATGATGTGGTAAGACATTAACGAAGATAGTCAGGGAAAAGCTACAGTCACAAAACAAAACCTAGGCAAGTCACCAAAAAGGGGGGGTGGGACGGAACAGTACATCTGCGGCAACAGACACACCCTGACCAACACAGAGGGCGAGCATCTCAATAAAAGAAACATAAAAAGCCATACAAAATACTTAAAGCATATTATTTATACCTGTTTTCTATTTAAAATCTCAAAATAAAATTTAAAAAAGGAAGTGAAGTGAGCATCTATACAACTGAGCAGAATGCTAGAAGCATAACAAACAGAATTTGCAACAGACGTTTCCGCCTGGAAACGAACAGTAGCCACAGTACTTGGAGTTTATATTAAATTTATGTGTCCCTTGTGTCCAAGGACCCACCTTTTTCCCAAAATAAGTATGCGGTAATACAGTTTTACAAGCATACCTAAAGAGCTTCTACCTGTAATACTAAGTATAGAAAATAAAATGCATAAAGCAACAGCGAGTTATTTTAGTTTAAACATATTTTATTGCCTAAATAACATACCCACTTTGCGATCAAGTCTGGGCCCAGAAAAAAGACTATTGTAAGTTGTACTGTACGATTCTAAGCATTTAGCCCAGTGCAGCAATTGTTCATCTGCGAAAACAAAGTCCTAAACCTGAATTATCGTGTTTGTGCTTTTAAGGATTTCGGGTTATATCATGATTCCTATGATAATGTTCAGAAATGGGATGAGTCCCTTGCCCCCAGAGGCTCTACCCTCAGAATATATCAGGATATTGGTACATCGACTACTTGAGCCGCGACACGAGAAAACCAACAGTGTGGTTGTGCGCCCAGCGCAGACTCAAATCAGCCATGACAGCCGCCCAGTTTAATCAGCTTCTTCGTTAAGTACCCAAAGGGTAGCTATGGGTCTATGCTACCTCCACGCGGACAGCGTAGACTCTGATCAGACTGGGCGGATGCCCAGGCTGATCTGAGTCTGCACTGGCCGCACAACCACATTGTTGGTTTTGTCGTGTCGCAGCTCACTTTAATTTTTGTATTGTGAAACTACTTTGAATTCTTTGGACAAAACAAATAAGTAATCACGTCAATGCTTTAATAGACATTTGCGTCAGTATAAACATGCGGAAAAAAATATATAAAGTCAAACCTGTTGGGAGATATGATCATCAGCGTTTGTGCGCAACTGAAACAAATAACTTAATCATTTTTTAACAATATACACTTGACTGCTATATTGTACTATATTTGATAATATACTAAAATAACAAGAAACATTGGAAATTTACAGTATAAATACATTAAGTAATTATACTTACGTAAAAGTAAACAGATAATGGAAAACCCAAAAAGCAGTAAGTGCAACTGTCCAAAAAATAAACATTTTGGTTCTACAATGCAGAAATCCGTCCAAAGGATGCAGATGGACTGATAAAAAGTGTAGACCTCGACCCTAAGGAGCAGTCTGATCTATGTTTGCACTATTTATGCAAAACTATCTGGCAATTTTTTTAAACTTTACAGTATCCTCAAGATAAGAAAGCAAAGTTACTTTTCTCAGAGATTAGTTTAACAAAGGATCGAGCTTGATCTGAGTACAAATGAATAGTACTTCTGAACGCATAACCACAAATCAAGAAAAACAGAAACAAGTGACTGCCAAAGAACACACGAGGGTCTGTTAATGCCAATTTTTATAATTGACATGACTCTAGTTCCTTCCTGGCCTCACGATATAGTCGATATCTTTATTTTATGGTCTAGTAATTATAACAAGGACTCGGAAGTCAATGCATATCTGTGTCAGATTATGTGTACATTCTCGGGACAGCAGACTGAAGAGCCGATATGCCGGTATATCTTGACAGTCTTGAGTTAATCTCGCTGTTTACTGACCCGGGACGGGGCATATATAGATTTTATTTTGGATTGAGGGAACAGAAATTATATTCAATCCGAAATTAATTATCTTATTGGAATGTGACATTACCCCTTCTGTAAATTTCTTAAATAATTTAATGATGCCACAAGATAAAATGAATCGATATATATCGAGGCATTGACTTTGAGCCCATAAGAAAAGGGGGGGGGGTTCGTTTAAGCTTACGGGTACACCTTATTGTTTTCCGGAAAGAAACGAAGTCTGTTACGTCATGTCGCTACCCTGGAAATAAAAACCTTCAAAACAGGGTGTGGTTTTGAAAGAGGAAGTCTACGAGCTCTGTCGTTAAATAGTTGATCTCCACTGAAAAGGGAGGTAAAAACAATTAAAAATTAGCCGCGACACGAGAAAACAAACAATGTGGTTGTGCGCCCTAACGCAGACTCAGATCAGCCTCGGCATCCACCCAGTCTGATTAGAAGCTTCGCTAAGCGCTTAAAGAGTAGCTAAGGGTCTAATCTACTTCCATGCGGACAGCGAAGACTCTGATCAGACTGGGCGGATGTCCAGGCTGATCTGAGTCTGTGCTGGGCGCATAATCACTTTGTTGGTTTTGTCGTGTCGCGGCTCAAATACAAATGGCAAAGTTACTTCGCCCGAAAGTGAACCGATTATGGATAGACCTCACCTCAAAATATTTCATGAGGACACAATATATAACATTGTGGTTAAAATTAAATTTGCCGGTCCCTCTCGGGGTTCCCTTTATGTATACCATAAACAAAATTTATACTTTCGGCCGTTCGGTAGTTGTGAAGTTTTTTCTTCATATGGTTGTCATACAGTATCAGAACGCACTGTACCATCTCTTCAGGTTTTCATAGCGTTGAGTCGAGAGTACAATTTTTGCTTATAACCAGTAGTCGGAAATCATTATGTTTTGAGATTTTACCCGGAATCTGCTGCGTCATATATAGTTATTCAGCTTTGAAAATGTAAAGAGTAGGTTTAATATAATTTGCTCTTCGGTCTTTAACCTTTATTGCCCTGTACACTGTCGTATATGGGTGGATAGTGAATGGTACAGAATTCAAATCGCCCTTGGGGCATGATTCTAAAACCACTCTGAGCCTTTTCTTACATGTTTTAAAAAAAATCTTTAAAATAAACGGAAGGCGAGGTCAATCTACAGTTGGTTTGCTTTGATAGCAGGCTGATAGCTAGGTTTAGCACGACACAAACTCGTGTTAAATTAGCTGTTCGGAATAAAATCTCTGTGGCTGCCATGAGATTTTCGTTGTACAGGGCAATATAGTAAAAGACCGAAAAGCAAATTTTATTAAACTTACCTCCGTACATTTTTGAGGCTGAATAACTATACATGACGGATAAAATCACAAAACATAATGATTTCCGACTACTGGTTATAAGCGAATTTTGTACTCTTGATTCAACGCTATGAAAACTGGAAGAGATGGTACAGTGCGTTCGGATACTGTGTTGCTGGCGTTCAGCCTCTGTTTCAAACGCAAAGCTCTTGTTCTACCCATCAATGGCTAAAGTTCCGTTGATCGGATAAAGATAAAACAGTGTAGAACCATATCAGACGCCACCAACTACGGCTGATCAGGCTCTGCACCATTTCCATAAGACAGATGGGAATTTCTCCTTGAAATGAATAAAAATGATTAATAAAAATAAAATAAACCAGAAACCTCTTAATTAACAAATGGACTCATCCACTTCATACATGTAGGTATAGAATAGTCCATTGGGAATAAATTAGTTACATCAATGAATATTCGCAGAACCTTTGCGCCATTCTACTACGGTAATCGTATCTCACAGATCAAGTCGGCCAGCCTACCTTAAATATAGAATAAGCATTAGTTAATAGTTGAATTAGTTCTCAAATTATTGATATCGCAAAATAGTTTTCTGGTCCCAGGCAATTGGCTTTGAGATACTAATAGTTTGGCAATGACATAACAGTTCGAAATGTGTAGTTTTTCAATGAGATAACAATTCGAAATGTATAGGTAGTTTTTCAATGAGATAACAAGTCGAATTGTAAAAACAAATAGGAAATGTGTCCAAACTATTCTTTTAGGTAAGAAGGTACTTTGAGATTTCAATGTTGAAATAATGAGAGCCAATTGTATAAAGAAAAAAACAATGAAATATTTGCTTATGGTACCTGTTTAACCTCAAAACTATCCAGAAGAACAAATTTCATGCTATAGACTTTCATCGGTATATACATTTTTCGATCTGTCAGCAAAGCAACTGGAAAAATAAAGACAAGGTGTTAATGGTTGCACCGACCCGAAAAGAATTATCAACACCGCTTATACGCGATGAGTATAACATATGTAAGAAACATATGCCAATATTGATCTAGTGCAAATCAGGATGAAGTGCACCATCATAAGCCGTCTAATCTAGATAATTTATGTAATATATTTAGAAATTTGATAGCACGAATAATTGATAAAGTACATATAGTGGTGAAGTTTATGGCTTTGGATTGATCTTAGTGCAACTCAGTGTGTATGAGGGTACGTTTACATTGTAACTCAGTGTGTATGAGGGTACGTTTATATGTCAGTGCTTTTTTGCAGCTGACAGTCATTCTGACATTTCACCAGCAGCATCAAACGGAAAAGGTAGACAGTTATACAAAGACTTTCTTCAGCATTTCTTCGCAAGCGACGTTACTCGTGACAATTATAAGCTAAATCACTTTTTATTTCAAAATTTTGTCCTCCTGGTGCCATATTTATAAAACGACTTAAGTCGTTGCTATGCTGTTGCTAAGGTTAAATTTCTATGAAGGAGATTTCCTACAACTATGAAATTTACTCTGGAGGAACAGTCTTTTCTAGACTGTACCTCCAGAGCAAATACCATAGTTGTAGGGATTCTCCTTCACAGAAATTTAGCCCTAGCAACAGCATAGCAACCACTTAAGTCATTTTATAAATACGGCCCCTGGCCTTTATCAAGAAGAATCACTGAAAGCAAACCACACATTTCACAGTTGCACATACATTACACTTTGAAATGCCGAAAATTCGAATTAGTAATTTAGATGAATATTGTCATGATATAAGCCACTATTTGCAGTTTGACTTGTAAGTAAGTTTTTCATGTGCACCATGTTTGAATTTAGTTATCCAAATTCAAAGAAGTGATGGTCAATTGTATATCTTAAATAGGCTGAAAATGTTAGCTTCTCTAATCATTTGCTTTCTGTACAGAGAGTCTGTGGAATTTAAAACATATAGCCGGCTATGGAATACTGATCAGAGATGGAATTACCAGGAAAGGGCGTTACATAAGACACACATTTGTCTACCAGAAGGAGTACTTCTAACGTTTTGCTTAAATTTTGAGTTTTGTACATGTACCCTGTTACTTGTTGTTCTATTATCAATTTGTCGTTTATGTGGTTTTGCGACCTTTTTTATTTATTCATTACTATCCTGTAGAAGTCTGTGAATTTTGATTTCCGTTTCACCATGATGACATATTAGAACGTTACAGCAAGGCCGTCTCTGTCAGAGACTAAAGAAATTTGCCATTTAGGAAATTCCATTAGCCGTAGTCTGACGTTTAACTATTGGAATGAAATCGTGTTAACAGATAAACATCCAAACATCATTGTTTGACGTCTGTACAGTTGCTTGAACTTTACCCTCACTGTTATGAATTTAATTTAATTTGTGTATACGCAATGCTCCCATATTACAAAAGGTGACCCAAATAAAACATGAGGTAACTACAAAAAAAAACTACTTATTTTAGGTATTACTGTTCAAGTCCATTATATTTGACCGTATTCTGAGGAGTGTAGATGTTGAACTGAAAGAAAACAGTGAACCAGTAGGTTCAGGACAACAAATATCACAAATTAATATAGTTAGCGCTTTGATAGCATTTAGAGATAAAATCGGATTCCATGGCCTTGTTGAGAGAAAATCAACACAAACACCGGCAATTGATAATAAGGGAAAACATAAATGTAATAACGGGCACTGTTCAAGGACATGTATGTTTGTAAAAGCTCTCCGAAGAACTATTCATGGCCGCGCGACTAACTGAGCTATTTTCCGATATTAAGAAAATTGATTAAACTGTCATAATCAAATCACCTAAACTCTGCCATGCACTCCATAACACTTGAAGTGGAAAATAAAAATCAACAGACATGTTGAACGTCTTGTTAACTCAGTGTGACGCAAAGAAGAATGACGACACTTGCTCACTAGCTTTTGGAGCTCTCTGTCCTTGTTCAATTAGCACGCTATTTTTTAACACTTGAAGCATTTAGAAAATAATGGATAACATAATAGTCATTGTTTAAACTGCAAGGTCTGTAACTTTTAATATTTTAATTTTAGAATTAATATTTGTAATATTTAAGAATACAATGATATAGCTAAGATTTGGACATAAAGGACGGGTTACACTTTACTATTGCAATGTGCCCACTGAAAAGGCCGATTTTCGAAGGTAGGCAGATAACCACAAAAACCTGCAAAAATGTTAGCTATAAGTTTCTAGTTTATTCTGCACCATTTCATTTTCCCGTATTTTATTGCATTTTAGGTTAATTTTGCGGTTGAATACATGTACTGTCTGCAGCAGTTAACATTGAGCCTATGGGAATTTGAACTACCAACGTCCACTATGCATCCAAATTTCACTTCATCCTACCCTCGTAACCACTACAATTTTTATATATAATTATTTCTCATATATATATTCATCATAATCGGGTTATATTGGAGTGGTTACGAGGGTAGGAGTAAACAACAAATAAACTTTTTGGGTAATTTTTCATGTATCCAACACTAGGACTATAGGATTTATATCAAAATCGCAGCTGTATATTTTGTAACTGATAGAAAATAGAGGCATTATTCGACACAGCACATCTTTCTCAAAGTGTTTATCTATGTAGTAATGTGTTCCTAATGCCCCCACCAAGGATTCCTTGTGTGTGTATGTTGGGGGATTGGTCGTGGAGGGGGGGATGGGGCGCAGCGCTGGGTATTGGTGTCGGTATGCGTAATATGCGTATGTAAGGCCTTATACTGAATGTCCTCTATCATCATGCTGTGATAAAACCTCTGATGATGTATTCCTCTGCCTGAAGCTGATTCACTATAAAATTCTGTGACCTTGAACTTTGGTCCACTAACTTTGTATGAAAAGTTACTTGGATGAGCTTTTTCCTTACCTCTTTTGATATCTTTGCATTGGGGTAAGAGTGCTGATATTTGATCAGATCATATCCATTAAATGTAGGAAGTGCAAAGCATCCATGCACACTGAGTCTTTAAACTTTGTGTATGGACCAGGATTTTCACTTATATTTCTCAACACGGTTTTTGGATTCGCAACATAATTAAAAATAATTGGTCAGTCAATCGATGAAAGAAAAAATCCTCATACTATTTGTAGTTTACCGTGACATATATTCTTTGAAGTTCACTGTTCTTTTCTGATATATTCAACACTATATATGCATCATACTAAAGACCATGATTCAGTCAGACATTGCAAATGACGTCATACTATTTGTATGTCATTGAAACTTGTATTTCAGGATCCATTGAATTAATGTGTTTTTTTACTAATATTTAATTGAATCTTCCTCGGACTTGAAATAGTATGTCACTTCAGCGCTGCATCTCATTTGGTACTACATGTAGGTCCCTGTGACCTTAATTTCTTGGTTCACCGATTTTGTCTAATATTTCAAGCATATGTGTAGCATCCATAAATACGTAATATTTTATACGTGTTTATTAATATTTGATATGATGAAGCTTTCATTATATGTATAAGTGGTGAATAATGCTTAAGAAGAGAAGAAGGTTGATGACCTTTTCACGCACTTGCCAGAGCACAAGCGTGCAAAGCGTTTCGCCAAGAATTCATTTGCTTAGCAATATCGGTCGGTTATAATCGACTTCCTGTTCGCTTGTTTCTTTATTTTCACAAAAACAAACGCTTTACATGCTTATTATTGTGTTAATAAACTCTTGTAAAATCAACAGTTTTGAGGTTTCGTAAAAATTCAAATAAAATTTCTACTTACTAGATGTTTTGAGCAAATATATCTCTTTTAGACTGTGGACTAGAACCAAAAGTACTATACCTGTCAGTTTGGAGGGCTATTATGTCAGCGGAATCGCTGATTATATCGAAAAGCCGCAGGTAGCTAGTGTACCCCGTTCAGCACCCCATATGCAATTAACCGGAAGTCACGTGATTATTTATGAAACCGCAAACTTAAAAATGTGCTTATATAAACTGCCAAATGCCAAGCTTTAATACACTTAATTTTTAACAAGTTCGGTCGTGGGCACAAAAACGGTAAAAGTGTAACCCGTCCTTTCATCAGACTAGCAATTATCACTATCAATCAACTGTCAAGAATAGCTGGGGGGGGGGGGGGGGGGGGGGTGGAGGAGGAGGGGAAGGGGAAAGGCGGCGTAAATAATTACCAGCGCAAGGAAAATACACCTGTGTCATGAAGATTATTCACCTTCCTGTACAGTTTTAACTTTATGCTTCCTTTACACATAACTAAAGAGAAAGTAAATATTTCCAAAACGGTCATATTTTCAGACCTAGTCATTTAAAGGACTTAAGTTTCAGCGAAGAATTACACCTCTAGCTTACCGGGTATGTTAAGTTTCCTGTTTTGCCGGATAGCACTAAGACCATTTTCGTATCCAAGGCCGTGTTTTCTTCTTCTGACTAAGTGTTTGTAAATATATTTCTCATTGCACCTCACTTTAAAGTCTCCATAGTCCTATCAGTGGAAAAAAATGAATAAACTCAAATCATTGTAAACTCCGGTTCAACTTTCACTATGAGTAATAAAATGTGCATTGATGTGCATATATATCGAGTTTTAAACCTAGAAAATGCAGAGAAAACAAGTTTTTGAAAAATAACAAATCGCTTCACAAAATACAATTTCTTGTTCTGGTTCCGCGTCTAGCAATGCTATATAAACAAAGGCGGGATAGTGATTGGGTCTCCACACCTGTACATTGTATTTTTTAAGTTTATGCCCTCCCACCCCACCCGGCAGTAATCTTTTGCTGAGCGTTCCAAGTCGGTACTTCTGTTGCGGTTCCTTGATGTTATATTGTGCTGTATCCGCTTGTCTATAATATCTGGTGTTTTGCTCCTGTATTGCTGCCCAATCTGCCTTCTGTTTTTTTTTTGTGTATTTTTTTTGTAATTAAAATAAAAAAAATAAGTAAAATTAGATGTTGATGCTGTTATTGGGGTAGCTGAATGACCATCTGTTTGGGAAAGAGCTGCTCATTCGTTTTACTGTGCGTGTTTTTCGTAAACGTGTGTCAGTTTCTGTGTGTATGTGCTTCTTTCCCTATTGGTTTTGAGAGCGGAATGTGGGAATTGATTGTATTAATTCCTGATCATTGCCTATCTTTTTACTTTACCATCTTATTCATCTTAAAGCCAGCTAAAATGACCCGAATACGTTTTCAAGCCCTTTTTATGCGAAACTCAAGGCTGTCTAATTTGTTTAAAGTTGGCTAATCATGTTCATTTACAATGACGAAACTATAGTGGGATACTTGCAGCGATACCTCATGATAATTTTTTCATGCTAATAGAGCAATGAGGCCTTTAATATCAATAATGAAATTGTCAGGTCGGTTTGCATACAGGAGAGCTGAACCAGGCATTCTCTCCAAGTTATCTGCCATCTTCGGATTTGTGAGTCGTAGAATCCGGAATTCCTCAACCGTTAAATTACATTTTAAATGTAGTGCATATATTGTCTATTCATGATAGCATAATAATCAATTATATTCTGCCCTTGATGGTAATAGTAAATAGCGTTTCCCTTTCAGTCGTTTGCAATGTTTCATCTTTCGTAACAGTAGTATTTTGTGTGATGCCTACAAGAGAGGTCACTGTTTGTTTAGATATATGCCATTTGCTCTTATAAAACTATTTCTACGATTTTTTTGAAACTTTGAGTACTAGTGAGGGTAATTCTAAATGCTGGCACACTTGTTTTCGCTGCTCAAATGTTTCAGCTACATACTACGCATCAGCAAAAGAAAGTTCAAAGATCCAGGTTTAATCCTGATTAACATGTTTGCTGTTTTTATCCATTGATAGGTTAGAAGTTTTCCCCACTGATAATAACTTTTATGTTTATAAACGACGTGGGGATCGGGTCCGGGAAAAGCCTGGTCATCTGTTTGGGAAGAGCTAACCTCTTGTCTTTTCACTTGCCTTTTTGTGCTTTGTGTACCGTCTTTATTTTTTTTTTCGTTATCATTTGATGTTTATGGCAGTGATGTGGAAACTGACTGGGTCGGTTGGTTATCACTGCCTGCTCGTGTATTTAACATGCATAATTTGTCACTAAAATAAGTAAGCAGAGCTCAGGTTTAAGTAAGTAAGGTTTAAATAAGTAAGCAGAGCTCAGCTCAGGGATCTGATTCAGTCAGTTTCAGAAGTGCAGTTACTCTTTAAATTATCATGCAAGTAGCAAGATTTTCAACCATCCCTCGTTTGGTAAGCAGCACTGAGGAAGTTAAATACAGAAATGCGCATCTGTCGTAATTTGTTTGGTGTAAGTATTTATTTTACAAAACTTGGGGACGGGGAACAAGGGGGGAGGGGGCATGTAGGCAGTCATTCAGTGTTCTGTGTTGATTTCCAGATTTGAACCATATTCGAAAATATGTGCTTTTTTGATATTGTTTCTTGTGTGTGTACCAAAATTGTTAATAAAAAGTTTTTGTGTATCTACAGGCGACAGGAAATAAAACTATTAGCACGTTATTTGGCGATAATATACGCAGACTCACAGACACAAAATGACATGTCTATACATTTTCTGTTTTATGACTTTTATTGGGATGCCGATGACGCACTAGGCCCCAGGAAGAAAATGAATATAGCAGTAATTGCTCTTATGGGTTACGTCTGACGTATGTTCCATTACACCGAAATGACACTAAATTTTAGGACTGTGTGACAGACAGATCGAGTTTAATATTGTTGCTCAAGATTAGAAGGTTACTAGAATGAAATGGCCTTATTTAGGTCTGCACGGTGTGGTTTTCCAGCAGCATTTATATTAAGTCATCCGACATATTTGAACTTTGGTATCAGTCATATAATTCGTTTATGTATTCCTATATTAAAAGTAATTACGTTTCAACACATCAGATAAAACTGCACGCATGGTAAATTCTCAATTCAAACCCTACTTGGAAGCAAAAACAATCAAGCTTCTGCACACAGCAAAATATAACGTATGTGGTCAAAGCATATTTTTACGCCCTTATGTCTTTGAGATATCATCTTTGTTGCTCCAATGTCCTTGCAAGGTTATGAGATAGAAAGAGGTTTCTTATTTCTGCAATGTTCACCTAAAAACATCCGGTTTTAATGTCTATCGATTTCAAGTGGCAAGTACTATCAAACTACACTGAACGGAACTTATAACCGTCCACCCTACATTTTGGCGACTGGTGCTGCAAATAAAACTTGGTAATCAAAAGTAGTAATTGCATACATAAGTAGGTTCCTTGCAAAACTCTTCAAATTATTTCATTTCAATAAGACCCCCGCTTCTTGCATAGTCGCAGTTCGCATAAAGGTACCCTCGTTTCAAAAAGTCACAAATTTTGCTAGAGTATAAATGATCTCAAGTGTCGTAGTTCTTGAAAAAAAATCTTATCATAAAGAAGTAACCAAATATCTTCATTAAAGATTCAAAAGTAGTCAAATCTTTTATGCGATCGAACTTGCCGATAGATTCATGCAATAACGCGAAGAAATGCACTGTCGCAAGTTAAATCCCAGACATTCAGCTTTAAGCACATAACCATGATAACCCAGATATAAAGTTCGCACTGCTCTGTAGACGTAATTATCGGCCGTACGGCATTGAACTTTTTGGCTATATAGCATCGTTGCTGGTTGACTTCGGTAACATTTTGAAGAGTTAAATTCATCCCAGAAGAACCGTTTAATTGGAATTTTAACTGATATCCAGAAACCGGAAGTGTGCGATGTGTGACAATTTCCGATTGCAATATGGACTCACCAGACTCTGTAGGGTATCAGATTGTAGATAAAGATCTAAAAAGGTACATACATTGATTTCAACTTGATGTTTTAGACGATTTTCGAAATTTGCTTTCATTTCTCGGAAAATGCATTTTTTTAAATTGCGAAAAACCTACATCGCTTAAGAAATCTCGACTTTGTCCGTGTTTATTGGTTAAATAGACCACATTGTTCAAAGTCGCATTACAGCCTGCATGAAAACCTCGTTTAAGCAACGTTTTCTCTCAAAAACTGCATTGTTGGATTTTTCTTCCCCAAACTGTGCCAAAGCATCACAAACTGAAGTCTATGCACATGATTTCTGATTTTATGCATTTTGATACTATCGCGCTTAGACAGAAAAATGCAATTTGAAAAGTAGACGGTTATAATATTCGTTCAGTGTATATACAGATAGATAAACGAGAAACAGACTGACTTTGGATAAGAAAACATTCTGGTGATACTTTCTCTGTTTAATGCATAAGCATATTGCAAGGCTGTAGCAGTTATAGCTAGTCAATGTTTAGTCGCACTCTCATCATTACTACTCACAAACGTAGAGCTTCAGGTTTCTCGTATTTCGCGTTAACAAATACGGCGTGCATATTTCGCGTATTTGTTCTGGCAAATATGCACGCCGAGCGTAAGCAACATGATTTATTACAAATTTTTACACGATGCCGCTTCCTATGATATCAGTGGGAACAATACATTGTTGCCTCTACACAATTATCGCTCCCTCGGAATAAAGTAAAGAAAATATTTTTTCTTGCAGGGTCCGCGCTGGCTTCAGTTTCTCGATACATGACAGTAAACCATTGACCGTGTTATAAGTTATAAAATTTATTTCTGATGTGATGTACCCAAAATCGTCTGGAATATGTTATCACTTTTCCACTTGGTTTTATCTCATCTTTCAGATATTAGTTTGAAAGACAGTTACGAAAACAGAGCAGACACATTAATGTATTTTGTCAACCCAATAAGGAGAGGGAACTACCGGATAAAATGGAATTAAGATAGTTTGTAGTGGAAGTAACAACGTCTATAGTGAAATGGTTTACGCTTCCCACGCAAACTACATATCGGATTTCATGGCAAAGGAGAAAGCATAAAAGTAGCCACGACACGAGAAAACCAAACGCAACAGGTGATTTGTTGGCTTTGTTCAATCAACCGTGAAATATAGGCCATGACCCAAAATGCATCGCTGCTTTCAGAAGACCTTTCTCAGACGCTTGAACGAAACATGTTTAAAGACTGTAGCCCTTGCGGTTACTTAGAAACTGAGTTAAGCGCAGCAAATGAATATTTGTTTTTATGCTCCATCAACAGTGAAATTAAGCCCTTGGCCCGATATGC
This sequence comes from Ctena decussata, assembly GCA_963989385.1. NCBI lineage: Eukaryota > Metazoa > Mollusca > Bivalvia > Lucinida > Lucinidae > Ctena > Ctena decussata. The sequence continues at coordinate 19,350,272 of OZ022505.1, read as the reverse complement.
ATCGCTGTTTTCAATAAAACTTCCCAAGACGTATCTGTGGAGCAAGTTTGAAGACTCTAGCCTTTTTGGCTACTTACCAACTAAGCTAAACGCAACAAACGAATGTTTTTACAAAGGCACACGCGCACTATTATGCGCACACGCAAGCACACGAACGGTATTGCATACGCCTGTCTTTGTTTCTCAAAGTCGCGCTTAAATGAGGCTGTAACAAAACAAATAAGAGTCATAGTTCCAAATCTACTTGATCATCATGGCTCCACAAATATGTTAAGCAACGGTGACAAGGTCATTTGTAACATCCCTTGTATATACATAGTTAACCAGAGGTGATCTCATTTTGCCATCTGCACGTATTCCTGATTGACAATTTTCAAATGCTACTTATTGTCTAAAAATATTGATTTTACAACTTATGTAAATCTACATTAAACTAAAGGGGCGAGAAAAGGCATTTTTTTTTACCAACGGCCTTCAAGACAGGCCGAACCAGGTAGGTAGGTAAATGTTGGAATACGATCTCTGCATATACCATAGTGTATATACGTCTTGCTACACAAATAACAAAGAACCTGTTGCGAACCACTTTGTTAAAATTTATATTGGCGTAAACGAAAACTAAGACATTGCTGACATTTGTTAAGTCTTGCACAATCACCGTTATAAAATGTTTATAGAAATCGAAAACCTAATTTGATAATCTAATGAAAATACACCCCGAGACTTTCTTGTTTATTAGATAATATTGTTCTCTTACGTCCCAGAGTTCTTGACTGAGACGGACGTTACCTAGTGGAAAATCCTCCAGCGCATCGGCAGCCTGTTGAGAAGGACGTATTATTAGACAGTTGTTGTTTAGTGATAGTCAGATGCGAGAGTTACGCACATTCACAATCTTCTGATAGCCTGTTCATATTCTGCTTAATAAGTCGAAAGAATTTAGACCAAAATTCACCAAAAATAAAATTATTGGTTATTTCTCAGGGTGTGAATTCTGCAATGCTCACCTAAAAAACTATACGAATTGATTATCCTGTTTTAATGTCTATATTTGCATAAATATCGGTGTCACACGATATTAATAGGCATGTTTTAACAAACACAAAACCATGTATTAACATGGGGTTTCACGCGCCGATAGTGACCACCTTAGCGACTTTTTGTATGCAAGTTGCAGGCCAATACTCTGTCAGTACGGAAACGAGCGGCAAGACTGCAGTTGATATCCGTTTAAGACTTTAATGGAAGAGTTATACAAAGTCGAATATTGTAAAAATGAAAGTGCAGACGACATCGAGTGAAAACTTTGATATTATGACTTGTGAAATTCTGCTAATGGCTGCAAAAAAATTCATGGTAGCAGACCATGGCCTGAAACGATGTTTTTATAGTCATGCGTATTGCGTGTAGGACTCAGCATGGTAATGGCGATGAGGCAGAAAAATTGTGCGCCAACATTTTCGTAATTTTTATAGCATTGTAGTTGAATTTATGCAATAATAGCGATCAGACATTTTTTCCATACACTTCAGTAAGCACTGTTCCTTTAGGGTGGTCAAGTCGAGTGATGGTGTTGAGGTATATTTTAGTGCCACGCATCATACTATCCTACTAATAGGGTAAGGGCCGGTGTAACGAAGTAAAGTGACCCCCATAGAATAACGACCCCCCGGTCATAATTCTCTAAAGAATAGTGACCCCCCGGTCATAATTTTATGACTCCCCGGTCATAATATTACGACCCCCACACACAAATTAAATCGACCCCTCGCGAGGCATTGTGATCCCCATAGAATAACGACCCCCGGTCATTATTCTTTAAAAAAGTGCCCCCTCTGCCGGTCACAATATTATTACCCCTCTGGATTTCTATTCAAACCGGTCCAATTTGGATAATATGGAAGCGGAATTTTGTGTCGTAACAAAAGAAATTTCATTGAAAGTATTGTATTTTGTAGGTTAAAATGTGCCTTACCAATCCTCAACCATAGAGCTCCCGCTTTTCCAAAGCTCCTATGGAGCTTGATTTGCAGGCACTTCGCGCCTGCAAGCGAGTGCTCGTTAATATTATGACGGAATAGGAGGGTCACTATTCTTTAGAGAAAAATGACCGGAGAGTCCTTATTCTATGGGGAACCCTTAGAATAACGATCCCAGGTTATTATTCAATAGGAAAAAAGGGAGTCAGTTTCTAAAAGATACTGAATCTCGATAACCCCGTCGATGATATCTATGAAATATTAATCCCCACCTAAACGATCACTAATTAATAGCTTCTGCAAAGTTTTATCATTGGTGATACTTGTTAGTGTTGTTGTTGCTACTGCAGCTGCTGCTGCTATCGTAGCAGTATTAGTGCCTATATATTTCATGAAGAAACTTTGTGTTCGTGCTACTCAAGGAAATTTGACAAACCCTTCAACCCGGAAAAGGACCAGACACATACATGTCATTTCGATTAGTTGGTAAATAAGTATAATTTTACTCAAGGTACCTTTCTTTAGAAACTAATGGCCGGGGTCATTTTAAAAGAAAATAAAGTGACGGGGGTCGTTATTCTGGGCGGTAACGTGGTCACAATTCTTCATGAGGAGCTATTTCACTTTGCATGGGAAGAATGTGTGGGTGGGTGGGTTGGGGGCGGGTAGGGGGTGCGTTATAATATTATAATGTTATGACCGTGGAGTCATTATATTATGACGGTGTAGGGGTCACTAGTCTTTAAAGATTCATGACCGGGGGTCGTTATTCTATGGGGAAGCCATAGAATAACGACCCCAGCTCATTATTCTATAGAATTAATGACCCGTTCTAAAAGATACTGACTCCCGTTCACTCCTGGATGATAGCTATAAAAAAATAATCCCCACCTAATCGACCACAAACTGACTATTATCTGCTGCAGGATTTATTATGAGTAAAACTTGCTGAAGTTGTTGTTGCTACTGCAGCTGCTTCTGCTATTGCAGTAGCAGTAGCACGAAAACAAATTTTCTTCATGAAATTTGTAAGCACCATGCACTACTGCTACGATAACAATAGCAGCTGCAGTAGCAACAATGGGTTTCCCATAGAATAATGACTCCCCGGTCATTAGTTTTTAAAGAATAAAGACCCCCTACTCCGTCATAATATTATGTCTCCGCGGTCATAACATTATACTATAACGCCCCTTCCCCTCTAAACCCAAACAACTAAAACACACACATACACACATCCTTCCCAACAACATCAACATGAATTATCTATCATAAGACTTGCACTAGTAAATAGGCAATTAGTGGTCGATTAGGTGGGGGTTAATATTTTATAGCTATCAACGGGCGGGGGGTGGGGATTGATGGGAGTCGGTATGTTTTAGAAACGGAATGATTTTTTATATAGACTAATGACCGAGGGTCGTTATTCTATCAGTTGGCCTTAGAAAAACGACCCGGTCAATATTCTTTAAAGAACAGTGACCCCCTCCCCGGTCATAATATTATGACTTCTCTGTCATAACATAATGATATTATAACTCCCCCCATCCACCACCACCACCACCGCACACAGTAGTATTTTCTTCATTTTTAGCATATTTAACCAAATAAATTCAGTAAATAAGAAACATTGAAAAACATTGAAAAAATGTATATGGAAGACTATCCCTCTTGAGTTGGGCAGTGAGAGTAGGTGTGTAGACGTGATAATTTTTCAAAATCAACAGGAAAAGCTCTTTATAGTGCATAAGTCTTCTTGTTAATGCTAAAAGCTTATATAACATTAACACCTTTTAAAAGTAAAACTAAACACATTGTCATTTATCTTCATTTGTGACATTGACTTTAATTTTTGAGGTGGGGACCTATATATCGCACGCGATACATTTTCTTTATGTGGCTAACATTTGTTTACAGTTATTTGAAAGTCTACCCACAAATGACAAAGTTACAGGCCAGACACGACACTATTTGCCAGAGTCATATAGCAGGACACCATTATCTTTGAATGATTTCTGTGATCTTGACCTTTGAGTTAGGTACCTAGGACTTACGCGCGACACATTGTCTAGACATTTGTGCCAAGTTAATTTAAAACCCATCAACAAACAAGAGAGTTGTAACAGACCGGACACAACATTCTGTATGCCAAAAGCATATATGAAGGCACCACTGCTTCATGGGGAGTCATAATATTATGACCAAGTCGGGGGTGGGGGTCACTGTTCTTTAAAGAAAAATAACCGGGGGGTCACTATTTTATAGATATTAACAGGGGGGTCATTATTCTTTAAAGGGAGTCAGTATTTTATAAAAAAAGGGTCACTTCATCTGAAGAATAATGACCGGGGGGTCGTTATTCTATGGGGGTCAATTTACTTCGTTACACCGGCTGGGCAGACAACATGTGACGGGTTTGGGTTTTTTTATTATTTTTTTCATTCTTCCTTTTTTCCGCCCTGTCTCTGGGTGACGGCTCGCCTGGCTCGTTATAGACTGAAAGATTGTCTCGAAGAGCCGTAAACCCAAAAACAACAAACCAATGGAACATTGTAGCATTCTGATAACATCAGTGTTACAAAGGACCATGCATTAAACTTAGACTAATTTCAAGGTATCTGGTTCAGAAATACCATTGTGTAGCGTACGGGAACAGAATTCATGCCTGGAATGAAATAGTTTGCGTCACGTTTGAGGGTGTTTTTTATGTGTGAACCAGAAAGACTCATATCTAACTGTTCTTCCTTGCAGTCGAATCAGAGTCTTCCATTTTCGCTGTCTGTGAGGTCAGGCTTATCAAAAAAAAGGACAGAGGAAGTCTGTGATCTCTTTGTACTGAAGCGAAGACTGATTTTAGTATTTACTTGTTTTATAGTATTCCTCAAAATTATTGAGAATTTTTTGCAAAGTGAAAATTAAGCACTGGTAGTTGACAGATCATGTACAGACTTAATACCTTTGTTTACTTAGTTAACAATATCTCTCTGTGAACTTCTTAGCATACCAGTATTACTCATATGTTTCAGTCACAAATGTTATCTCCCCTTGAATTATACCGCCCAGAGATTTTTTGTCCGACAGGAAAAATTTGTACCCTTACCACATAAAATCGATATTTGTGAAAAAGATAATGACAAATCAGTTGATTTTTTCATGGTTTTGTAATCTAGTGATAAGATGTTGGCGAACTGAAAACAGAATTTTATGTGAGATTGCCAGCTGTAGATGCTGCTGGCTCTCAAACACGTGACTTCATTTCGAAAAAGTGCCTGAAATTAGGAAAAATTGCAATTTTGACAGAGGGTATGTTGCTCTGATTCATCCTTGTTCTATACATCTTGATGGAAACGGCATAAAACCATATTTTTGTAAGGCTTAGTAAACGTGCTTTAAGTGATATGAGTTTTGACATGATTATCTATTCCTTGCCAAAAATATTCCATTCAGATCACTTACAGATAAGATTTTTAGCTGTTTCTGATGCCTTCAATATTCTTCATATATTATAACAGCCAGTCCCTGACTCAGAAACTGGAATCAGTAACATCAAACCATGCAAAATATTAAAGGCACCATTAATAATGTAGAAGATGTTGAACAGTGGAGAAAATAAACTATTTCACCTGAGATAGTCTATTTCTAGCAAAGGTAGTATAGCAAAACATAGTCAAAATCAAGGGACATATTTTTACAGGGGTGTACCCTAGCCCATCCTTACCTACTACTGACGAAAGAAAATGCACCATATTGTCTTTTTTGTAAATCAAACTTGAAAAAGAGGTTCTTTTATTGGATTCTAACCATTTAAAATATTGTTGAACATGTATGGCTAGCAACTGTGTGCCAAAATGCAATTCTCAATAATTTTGAGGAATACTGTATTACAGTAACTGTATTTCATATTTCTTTTTCTTTCTTTTTCTTTTTTGTCTCGCCAGCGAAGCAGAAACGAGACATATGTATTGCTTTTCCGCTGTCGGCGCCGTCGTTGGCGGCGTAAACTTTTGTCGAGTTTCTTCGTATTAAGCTCACTTTCTCATGAACGTTTAGGGCTAGAGCCATGAAACGTAGGTCATGCATACATCTGGAAGAGTAAAGCTTCAAGCTGTCTTTATTATTGAGTCCTTGTCTACATTTTACGGTTCACCGACTTCTTTTTTGTCGAGTTTTCCTGTTTAGATCAGATCAGTTTCTCAACAAGTAAATGTGATATCCCACGAGACTTGGGCCATGCATACATCCTAATTTTATGGTTTAGTTTAGGGGTCGGTGACTTAAAATGCAATTCTTGTCCACCCGTAAGGCAGAAAATCTCTGTTGGTACCAGAGCCTAGTATTACCAGAGTGAGTCAAAATATGGATAGATGCCGGGACCAAAAGTGGTGCAGATTTTTTGGTGATGACTTTTCCTTACCCCACTCACTGACATTCAATGCATTGTGATAAATGTGCATATTTCCCATGCTTTGGAGCATATAATGTAGATCTGTAGTAGACATTTTGTTTATGGATTATTTTCTATTATCACAGGTGATTTCACAACTAATGTGACTGACTAACTTTTTACAACTAATTTAGATACCTAGTCTATGCGACTGAGATACACATTCTTCAGTTTGACTACGTTACTGCATCTTTCTTACGAATGTTATTTATCACTACATTTTGTTATTATTGTAGAAAGTGTGCTTTGTTATCCTCTGAGGTAATATATGTCCTCCGTGGAGCCGCAGTAACATAAATGTTGCTTACGTTACCAATTCTTTTATAGAACATGCTGGTAATGCAAAAACACACTTTATTTTGATTAAAGTGGGTGTTTTATTCAATTAATAAAATGGTAAATTACTAAAAGCTAAAACACTTGTTTCAATATTTACAGAATATTCAATTCAATATACTGAATATGACACTGTAATATACGTAACCGTGTATATGGTACCAGTGTCTGTCAAAGAATACGAATAAAGTATAAATATTTTACAAGCAGTATTAGCAGTCTGTGAGTAAACTGGATTTTAAATAGCGGCTTCAGTTGCAACTTTGTTCTGCCATGCGGTTTTGTTGTTTATATTCTAGTTTCCCCTGTTGTCTGTCAGTAGTCTCACTGGCACTACAGTATTGACATCGGAAAGCCTATACAAGTTGAAAACACCATGGAAATTTGCTACTAGATGAGTTGAAAAAGAATCTATCTTAGAACACTTTACTGAGTCGGCCTCTAGACTAGTTCAATAACTTCGTATTTTTTGTCGAGTTTGTGCGTTCAGTTCTGTTTCTCGAGAACAAGTAGTGCAAGAGCCATGAAACCTGGGTCATGCAAAGATCTGGAAGACTTAAGCTCAAAGTCACTTTCAATATTACCAGTGACACGAACCGACAAATTTGTTTTAAATTCTGTGCAAAATGGGGAACAACAAAGACGACGCTAAAAGCGAAACAAAACAAGCAAAAAAAGAAAAGACGTCAGCTCTTTCCAGTAGATGGTCGCCAGTCAATCTAAAATAATCTACAGTCAAATGCTATTAGAAAGCCGAGAATCAATTACAATAATGGTAAACCACAACAGGGTCGGGCCACACACTTTATGAGGCGCCTGTTGAAACCGAACATAATAGTAACACAAACGGTTGGCGTCTGACACCCGTTCTGGGACGTCCGGGGTCGGGCGCACAGTGGTTTAACTGATAGGTTTCTTCTGCTCCCCGGAATTTTAGTGCTGTTATTTCAGTGAGTCCTCATGTTTATGTTCCTTAGGTATTACAATCATGAGCTAGGAATCTTCCACGCAAACCGAACAATTAAATGTCTGAATGAACGAAAGCAGAACCAAGGGCTCGACCGCAAACTGATTAAATCCCAAATTAGTTTCATGGCTGGCCGTCGTAAGGCGGTACTTCTGTTTTGGTTCTTCTTGGTTGTTTTGTGTGTTGTTAGTTGCTTTGTCTGTTATTGATATAATGTGTGCGATGTTAAGGCTACGTCTAAAATAAATAAATTAAAAAAAGGTAAAAATATTTTTTTATTATTTTTCGTATATTTTTTTTGTTATTGTCAAAATTGATGCTTTCGTTTGTATGTTATGGAAATGGCTGTTCACATGACTGCCGCTGATGATGTCTTTGGCTGTGACTAATTCGATGTTTTCTTTTTCCAACATGGTGTCTTATGTGGACTCTGAGATGGAATTGTGTCAGTTCCTAAGAATTTCCCAATTTACTTTAAATCTGTCGAGATGACGGTCGGATGGTAGGGATGTGCTGTGCAAGTGTCTGATGAACCAAGGCAGAACCGAGAGTGAGGGTGGGTAATTTCATTACTGGCCGTCCCAAGGCTGCACTTCTGTTTTTTTGTTCTTCTTGGTTGTTTTATGTTTTATTTGTTGCTATATCTGTTATTGATTTATTGCTTATGGTGTTAAGGTTAGCCCGGTGACAACCTACATGACAAATGTCTGTTCACGTGGCTGATATGTCGAGATGACGGTCGGATGGTAGCGATCGGCTGTGTGAGTGTGTTTAATGAATTCTCGTTTATCAGTGAAGGGTACAGCAGCAAGTGGGATGCGAACTGGTGCCCCAATTAATAGCACGTAAGCGCTTAATTGACTGTGCGGCCGAGGCCCTTCCGTGAGGCTCAGTAAGTTTGTCAAGACACCGTATTGCCTCTAAGTCGCGGGAGAGTAGTATCAGAGGAAACAATGTAGACATGTTCAGACTGTACCAAAGTAGCCATCTGAATGGGGTAAAATGTTGGCCTTTGCCTTCCAGCCAGATTCCTAGCTTTCTGATTAGGGTATGCATGTTTTAATTTGCTATTCTGATAGATTTTTTTATTTCTTTCTTTCATCTTGCCCTACAGTCAAAATAGTTTGCCTTTTTACCAAAACCACTCATGATATGACATATGACATCATTATTTCTCCAAACTTGCTTGTGAGAATTCATATAAGTTAAGTATTTTGGCAAGAAAACAACCACTTAAACATCCAGGTTGATTTACACCTAAATGCACCTGAATACTAGAAAAATAGCATTATCAGACCTCTCGGATTTACTTAAATCCGTCTCGGAGTTTTCGGTGCACATGATAAACATAATTGAGCCGCGACACGAGAAAACCAACACAGTGGCATGTTCGCCCAGCGCAGGCTCATATCAGCCTGTGTATCGATCCAGTCTGGTCAGCGTCTCTGCGTGGCGCTTAAAAGGTAGCTAATGGTCTAAGCTAGCTCCATGCGGACAGCAAAGAGTCTTATGAGACTGGGCGGCTGCCCAGGCTGATCTAAGTCATAACTGGGCGCCTATATCATATGCTGTTAGTTTTGTCGTGTCGCGGCTCATATATCATTTTGATGTTGAAAGTATAATAATTTGAGCTAACCTTTCATTATCCAAACGATACATGTCTTTCAAGTTGATGAGTGCAAATTCGGTAGATGTCTTTCAATAAGAATCTTTTGAAGTTTAATCGTTTTAAGGTATTGATAGATATCGTTCGCAGGAGTTAGACATTATTAAGGTCAATGTGGTGAATGGCGTAGGCGAGTTTATATAAATACAGTGATTGACTGATTCACCTCTTTTTTAAGCGTGTTATACGATTCAAGGACCCAGCAGTGACAGATTACGTAAGAACGCCATTATGCTTGTCATTTTTAAAAGACAGTTTACTCTATTTATTAAAGATTTGGTGTTTGTCAATATTCTATATGACTTTCAAGACGATGCGTAAGAAATTGTAGATTCTGTTGTGCTAATCTTTTTTTTTTTTTTTTTTTTTTTGCTTTTTAGCCATATAAACAAGTGACAACTAGTCAATAGTAGAACATATGTTAGGCCATTGTCACATTTTTTATACTAATATATATTTTAAAGAAAATGCCACGAAAAATTTAACTTCTATGGCTTTGAGAAGCTTGGTCTAAATTTAAGTATGTAGAGGTTTGATATCTGTAGCACTGTAGTAAATGCCAATCTGTGCTTTAAATCATTATTTTCTATGCCTGTGTTTACATTATATTTGTGCAAGTACAATGCTAAATTAAATGAAATCTGATTTGTGGAAGTACAGTTGCAATGCAAACCTTGTTTGTTGCATCAAGTACCTCTAAGACAAGACCACAGGATGGCAGCACGGGGAAAGGGTTCCGTACAACAGTTGAAGTTTGCCAAGAATGCCTTCTCTAATCTATCTTATTTAATATATTTCTCCAAAGATTATGGAATGGTTAGCATACGCGGCAGAAATATAACCAATATGCGCTTTGCCGTTAAATGACGCTTTTTCGGAGAAACAGCAGCAAAACAGCCATTGCTGAAAGTCTCGACAAAATCTGCACAAGGTATAATATGGAAATTAAGTGCTAAAAAGACCAAATTGATGGCAAACAGCGCCAATGGCAACCAGAGGGAGATAGCATGGCAAGAGGGCAAACGTTGGAAACTGTAACCAGCTCCAAATAGCTTCAACAGTTGACTAAGAACGTGGTCTGAAGGTCTCTCCAGGATTGTCCAAGTCAATGCAGGTCTGACAAAGCAGCAGGCAGGTTGGAGAAGTAAAACTGATATGTTCCCTTGTCATAATCATATTAATTTTGACTGTCAGAAAGCGGTGCGTTAGTGAGGACATCATCGGCGTAGTTGGTAATACATAAGATTGCATCACCCATCACCCCGATGATGTCCTCACAAAAGCGCCGCTTTCTTGTTTTTGTGACATAGTGTTTACTTAATAAAATATTGGTGTTGTTTGCTTATTTCACTCAGACATGGCAAACCTGATCTAATAATGGTCCTTGTTAGTTTTAATCCAAATGTGTCTATCTTATGTTCTGCTGCGTATGGATATTTACTCCTACCAAATGGTTTCCATATACTAATTAATGCTGACATTTTGTCTAAGGTGCACATTTTGTACGCCTATTAGGCCTAGTTGTTTCAGGCTATTTTTAGGAATAGGCAAAATATATCTGGGACTTGCAACGCCACCTCGCCAATGAGGAATCTTTCCTGAAAGTACTGAAAAGTTGGCTACACGAAAATTTTCCATTATAAGGTACTTTATTTTCTTTTAAGGGAATCCCTTTTTTTCTATGGGCTTGGTCGTCAAGGGATGCAAACGAAGTCACAAAATTTGTTTTCTTTTAAAAAAAAGCAGGCGGAAAGCATGAAAGGGTACTCTTTCATGCCGAGGAATCCATCTTATCAGAATGAATCAAGATAATTTTGAACAAGGTCAATAATCGCGTTTGTCACGGTTTACAAATCACACACTTAACAGTTAGGAAGCCGTTTTCGAAACAAAGCAATTTTCGCTTACCCGATTATGTAATTAGTGTAATCACTCCACACCTTAAAGGTTAAAGATTTTCATGCAATTAGAAGACAATCAAGTTACCCTACTAATGATTTTGTCTGATACAGGAAAATCCGATTATTTTAATGACTTTTGATTTGCCGTTTACATCTCTTGCTGCAATACACGTGTTACCTTACCTCGAGGCAAAGGTTGACTATAAAGCCTTGGTTACACATGCGTTAAATAACATAGCTAAACGTACTTAAAATGACCCTCTTAAATATGCTTTGATATACCTTAATATACTTTAACCTACTTCACGCTATGTAATCACGTGACCTAACAGTACTACGACAGATGCTGCTTTGGTAACCGTACTGCTTCATTGGGACGACTTCCGCAGAACGGCGTTTGAACCATGTGAGTATTTTGAAGAATTCCTTCTCTAATATAGCCAGATAGGTGAAAGTTCTTGCACAAATAATTACACCATATATGTTGGTTCTTGCAGCAGGGGTGTCGTTTTGAATGGATGGAAAAGAAATGAGAATATCGCAATTAAACGGGTTTGAGTTAGTCGTTTACCACGGTTGTCGTACGAAAAAAAGTATTTTTTTACCTAGAAATACAACGAAAAAGACAGAGAAAAGTCTGCCTATGGTGCGACAGAAAGTGCATTTTCCAAATTAAATAGAGTTTATCTTGATTGGATTAATATTCTATGAGAAAAATAGGATTTTGCGTAGGAAAAAGTGAACTGCTTTCCTAGCACGAAACAAATCCAACTGAACTGCATTTTTGGTTTCCAGGAGTCTGTTACTGCGACTACAGAATGACCGAAAGTTATTCAAATAAAACAGAATAAACTGCAAAATACCTAAAATTTACAGATTACAGTACTAAGTATTGATGTAAGTGTACTAGTATAGGGTGACATGCGATGATGCATGTGTTAGTGCATGTGTTCCTGTAAGTGTCAAAACTTGCTGGGAAAGTGGTGTTTTCATTTTTTGTCGTGCTGATTAACAGTTTAGCTTGAAATAAGGGCAAATCTGGATAGTGAAGCAACATTGTATAAAGGGCGGGACACTGTCAAAGGGAGTAGGGGTCACTATAGAAGTCTATGGTAGAAACAATTATAGTTCAGCTGCCCTTTATGGGCACCCCTCATGTAAGGAGTTAAACTTTTATCTACATAAGTAACACGCGAAGATATACGTTTGCTATGGTTACGCATACATGAAGTGACCTGACAGGGCGGGGGCTATCGATTTGTTTCAGTGCATTATAAACCAGGTAAAGCAACATGTTCGTAACTAATCAGGGATATTGCATGTATATACATGTATATGCTCAAGGGCTACATAACCTGTAGCACTTCAGCACTTGAATAAACGTTCTTCTTCTTCACAATATAGACAGGATAGGAATTTAACTCCTGTAGAACTTCTTGCCTGTAGCAAATATGGAGTGAGAAAGATATGAGACCTAGCATACAAAATACTAATAGGCTGCAATATTCACACAGTTCTGCCGTTATAAGAACTTAAGAAGTACTTAAATAGAGCAACGGTGGCTAATTAGGGAGAGCAGTGTAGAGGCAGTACAGCATAGGCATCTGTAACCATACGTTAAGGCTCAAGTCGAGGCGAATCGCTGTTACAGTCAAACTTGCTTATGTGTTCACCTCCATTAAGGGGCCACCTGTATTTAGCAGCCACCTTAACTTCGTCTCTTGAACCAAACTACAGTGCAAATGAACCTGTGTTAAGGAGTCACTTGTTTTAAGCAGCCAGTTTTCATTTGGGGGTACTGTGACTTTTTTTTTCAATTTTCAGGCCAATACGGTAGTCTGAAGTCCTAAACTGTGATACATCGTTTTACGAAAAGCAGTACAGTTGATGGAATGTAATACCTTAAAAGCAGTTCATCATAACGAAAAGCAGTACATTAAACAAAACATGCAAAAAGCCCCCTATTCTTTCCACGTAATAAATACCAGTATTTTTAAAAAAACATCAGTATAAATGATGTATAATACATATGTGATCATTCAAAAATAACATAATAAATCGAGAAAAAGCACAAATATTTGAGATGACAACAAACTAAAGCACATGACCGATGTAGATTTCCTCAGATTGTCGCTTAAATACCGTATTCACAGATTAGTTGTCAAAGTACAACGCAGATTATTCACTGATACCACTTGCTCAATGCAAATCATTTCAATTTTGAAATAATTAGACAAGAAATAAACCAGCTTACCGTCACAACGAAGCGCGTGAACACCATTTTCCTTTACAATTAAGCAGTACGGTTACCAAAGCAGCATCTGTCGTAGTATAGTTAGGTCACGTGATTACATAGCGTGTACTTGCTGCTGTAGCTTGTCCTACATTCTGTTAGCACTGACGACTACTACAGTAAACGCTGTAATGAGTTTCCCAATTTATCATATGACGTCGCATCTGAGAGTGTAATAAAGTCATGCATTAAATGCGATAATCCACTAGTGGATTAAATATGCCAATTACGTCGTAACGTTATACGTTGACGTCCATAAAAACGTCGCCTTTTCTAATGGCGAAATCGTGACGTTATAGTGCAAATTCTGCTGATAAAATGCGATTTTAGTGTCATATGATAAATAGGATCTGCATTCGTGCTCCTGTATTACTGAATTTATTAAATTCGTTGGGGAAAACCGATAAGATGCTCGGCAAAGCCTCGCATCTTATCTTTTTCCCCAACTCGTTTAATAAATTCAATAATACATGAGCACTCATGTAAGATCCTCTATGTACGTTATAGAAAGGCCATGGCAACCTAACTAATACGAGAAAAAGCAGGTTCAAAGTCATCGCCGTACATTGTTGAAGTTACTCCAAGTCTATTAAGGTAGTTACAATTTTTAAGTGCGTTACTGTACGTTCAAAAAGTTACTTCTTGCAGTAGATATGTTCAAAAGATAAATCGCCACTCACGGCTCTTCCATGTTTTTTATAAGTTATTTAGTAGTTTAAGTAGGGCAAGCTACAGCAGTAAGTAAGTCAAAGTACATTGTACTTAGAGTACGTTAAAGTAGGCTGTTTCTTCGTACCTTAAGCTACGTTATATAAAACGTGTGACAACTGCTTAAGTATTGGGAATAGAGTCTTGGGGAAAAGTCGTGCTTATGATGTAGAGGTGTTGATGCCATTGTTAAGCTTTTTCATTGCTTCTTTTTTTTCCAATATTTTACAAGTGAACGAGTGCATCAGATGAAGGTCACCGCGGATGTGTTCACACCCCCGGTGACGTATGCTGATAAAACCGTGAATTGATATCATTCCGTGGCTGTGAAATAAGTTAGGAGGGCGCTGAGTTTGAAGTTTCCTTTAACTATGGCTATGTGATTCTATGATAACTTCAGGAAAAACCCACCCTCCCACCAAGTTGGTTTGTGTCTGTATGCGCTTGTTCACGCCTTTTCATGGCTTCTTTTTTCCCAATACTTTACAAGTGAACGAGTGCATCAGATGAAGGTCACCGCGGATGTGTTCAAATCGCCGGAAGCTAAGCGCATGCAAAACTGAAAATTTAATATAGAGAAACAACATGCACATTTGTGTATTCTTGTCTATCCTATAACGCTAAGGAGGTCTAAGCCTGCCCAAGAAGGGCAGTTGTTAGTTACTGGCGAAGGTACGAGTATGTGCTCTTAGTACTGGTTAACTGCTTAGGAGGTCTAAGCCTGCCAAGGAATAGTGTGGTTAGGTTAATTGACCGTCCCGACATGACCATAGCTGTTTACCGTGGACGTTAAGCAACAAATCAATCAATCCAAATTTATCCTATAACATAATTTTGCCGTGATTAGACAGTGAATACTAGCAGTGCCTGATGCAAACCAAATCGTGTCCCTTCGTTTTGTTATCGATTACTTCTTTTCCAGTTCCGTTTTTCGGCAAAACATGAGAGAAATGTGAAAATATAATTATGTTTATATGAATCTTGTATTTTGCGTTGCTTTTGAGATATGTGGTATAAATGAACAGGGGTCGTATTTATAAAACGACTAAAGTCGTTGCGGAATCTTTTTCAGACTGTTCCTCCAGAGCAAATTTCATAGTTGTAGGGAATCTCCTTCAGAGAAATTTAGCCTAAGCATCAAAAAGCAACCACTAATAAGTCGTTTTATCAATGGGATGTTCCCATTTCGCCTACTCCCATTTCGCCTACTCCTGTTTCGCCTATACCCGTTTCGCCTATACCCGTTTCGCCTACTGTCAAATATAGCTTCATTTCCGTTTCGCCTACTCAAAGAGAATTTTTCACAGTATGTTTTTTTTTCGTATGTTTTGTTATGTTTCATTTTTTTATTTTGTTTTGACAGATTTTTTTTTCTTTTTGAGCTTATATTGTGAGCACATAGCAGCATTTGACATATTTTAAAACTGCTTGAACTTTTAATTGAGAATTAAATATTCTTGTTTCTTTTTTTCATTTATCATGGCTTTTATTAAAACTAAAAGAGAATGTGTGTGTGTGTGTGTGTGTGTGTGTGTGTGTGTGTGTGTGTGTGTCGGGAGGTGGAGTAGGGAGGAGAGGGAAGCTTACAAGTATCGCCTAGCTTTCTGTACTGTCTATTATGTGTTCTCTTATTTGTACGTATATCATTTTATTTTATTTTTCTTTCTTGATGAAAAAATTATTCAGTATGATTTAAACTATGTTTATATAAAATTTAATTGTGCTATGATATAAAACTTAAAAAAAAGTGTTTTCACTGGCATTTCATGAAAAAATATGAGTAGGCGAAACGGGAATAGTGATATATTTTAGGGTAGGCCAAATGGGAGTAGGCGAAACGGGAGTAGGCGAAATGCGACAAATCATAGGCGAAATGGGAGTAGGCGAAATGGGAGTAGGCGAAACGGGAGTTAACCTTATAAATACGGCCCCAGCTCTTCTATTTTGGACTGGGTGTGACTGTTATTCTATATGTACTGTTTCGTCTAGTCCTTTGAATATCTTATGTCTTCTTCTTCGCTGCCTTGGATGGGTTGTGTTGTTTGGTTGTAAAGTAAAACGATAGACAATGCTCAGGAACTAATACACTTATGTAATCAGATCATGTATCCCACCCGCAAAACCAAAAGGGGAAGAAGAACACCTGTAAAGACAACAGTTCACGAACTGCACGCACAGCAAACCGATGTACAGCTCTTTCCCAGACAGGTGGTCGACCATTCAACTACCAAATTGAAAACAACACTAACACACCAGGTAAACAAAATCACTAGCATGGACAACAAATAAAAGTAATGAAAGTAAGGAGCCATTACAGAAGAACCGCTTTGGAATGGTCAGCAATAAATTACCAGGGGGACGGGAATGGATGGAGGCTTTAACGCGTTATACTGGACCCAAACACTCGCCCGTTTACAAATGTCAATAAGCTTTTCTTAGGTGTCTTGATATTGATATTATTGATATAATAAACTGTCATTTTGATTTTACTGAAGCTCCACAACTGATAGTACCTTGCAAATTGTACAAGATTTGCCATCCCCAACAGTTTTTGTTTTTGCATAATAATAGTTTTTCGGAATTAAACGACAAACTTATTAAACTAAGCAGGAAAATCAAAGTGTCAGCTCCGTGGTTTTACATATATCAAGAATATTGTAAAACCCACACATGTCTATAATTTTGCAACGTGTCAGAAAAAAAATGGGTGAGTGGGCGGGGGTGGATGGGTAATATTGTACTTACCCGATTTGAAGTAGAACATTTATTAGCTCGTAGCTTTTGTTTGGATGTATATTCTGCAAAAAAAAATAGTGTTATAAATAGGAAAAAGCCAACCCAATAAGTTTGCCTAAATTCCTGCGAGATCTAAAACGCATACAACTTCTGGTGCTGACAGTGTACCAACAAACACAATGACAGTTTGATGAATATCTTACAAATCCTGACCAAGACATTTCAGATGATGACTCCCATCGGATTGGAAGTAGGCCCTTATACAGTTAGTATCAGTCTTCCAGAGGATTGGCGTAAGTAAAGCCTCACACCATCGACCTTATTTCAAGGGCATGTAAATTCCTGGTGCAGGTAGTCGATAGCAACGTATCGACATTCATAACATATGACACTTGAAACGGGACACTGTCTCAGCAATTTCTTGATAAATACAATGCAGGAATTCACTCTTTTATCGATTTGTCTTTTTTTCTTCATAATAGCTTTTAGCAATAATTTTCATTTTAATGCAATATTAGCTCCTGTCAATAAACTGGCACGTGTGCTGAAACCTTAGCAGTAATACTTACGCCATCTATGTTTACCAGGTATATACATGTAAATCACAGCATCAGACGAAATTTGAATTCAGTTATGCCTGGTGGATTTTGTTCGTGCAGATAAATTGGGTGAGTCCATTTGTCGATAATGGCGGTGCCTGGTTTAGTTTATTTTTATCAAAATTTTAATGATAATTTTAATCAAGTTTGAGAAGAATTACCCGATTGTATAATGCAAATAGCATAGACTAGGGTCCACAATATTAGAATAATACAACCGAGTAATTCGCCATCTGCAGTGTTTGCATGTGTCTCTTTCATGGGACAGTAGGCATGCATAGTATGCTAAATCATACAGGTGTGACATCCCTTATTTAGTGTGTAAACCACTGAACTAGAAAGTGTAAACAGTTTTTAAAATTCGTAGAATACCTAAACTAATTTGGATAAAAGTAAGATAAGATTAAAATCAGAAAGAGTTCCTTCAAGAGCAAAGAATGCATTCAGAGTAAGAAACATGGGCCAGACTACGTAGTTTCGGCTAATAAAGCCTCTTCAGTGACCATGACAATATCTGGTGTCGAAACCAGAGAAAAGCATACTATGATTTCTTAATCTTAATTGGACAGTCGATTCAAAGACGACTGATTAGAACCGAAAAGGGTCTAAATTATATATAAAATGATGATTTAGGATATGAGTATAAACCAACCTAAAATTTCAGATTTCTCAATATATCCTCTGATCTCAAAGGACAAAAATGAAATATAATCTGCACTATGGATGATGTACGGGGAGACGTTTTATGGCCGCCACACGGCACAACACCAGCTGCAGTTAGGTTAAATTAACATCAGAAAGAGTTCCTTCAAGAGCAAAGAATGCATTCAGAATAAGAAACATTGGCCAGACTACTTAGTTTCGGCTAATAAAGCCTCTTCAGTGACCCTGACAATATCTGGTGACGAAACCAGAGAAAAGCATACTATAATTTCTTAATCTTAATTGAACAGTCGATTCAAAGACGAATGAGTAGTACCGAAAAGGATTCAAATTATATATAAAATGATGATTTAGGATATGAGTATAAACCAACCTAAAATTTCAGATTTCTAAGAATATATCCTCTGATCTCAAAGGACGAAAATAAAATATAATCTGCACTATGGATGATGTACAGGGAGACGTTTTACGGCCGCCACACGGCACAACACCAGCTGCATTGAGGTAAACTTAACATCAGAAAGAGTTCCTGCAAGAGCAAAGAATGCATTCAGAATAAGAAACATGGGCCAGACTACTTAGTTTCGGCTAATAAAGCCTCTTCAGTGACCCTGACAATATCTGGTGACGAAACCAGAGAAAAGCATACTATAATTTCTTAATCTTAATTGAACAGTCGATTCAAAGACGACTGATTAGTACCGAAAAGGGTCCAAATTATATATAAACTGATGATTTAGAATGTGAGTATAAACCAACCTAAAATTTCGGATTTCTCAGAATATATCCTCTGATCTCAAAGGACGAAAATAAAAGCCTGCTGTGCTTGCAGTAGGTGCGGGTGGGGGTTGTTGGATATTTTCCTCTCACCTATCATATCTCTTTTCTGTATCCCTCTCTCTGGGAGGAAGGCTCGATATAGGATATAGACTGAAATACTGTCTCAAAGAGCCGTTAAGGTGGTGATAATCTCTGATTTTGGGCAAAAACAAAAATAAGCATAAAACGCTTAAAATAAAACTGATCTTCCCAAAACTTAGCAGATGCCTTCTTTTCTTTATGTTGTTTCTCATAATTTAGAATCCAAAATTGCAGGATTTGTTGATGGTAAAAAGTGTTTTTATACGGAAAGATCAAAGGGAAATTTTCTGCGCAGAAATCTCAAAAATTATATAGTTATTGAAAATATACTTAGTGCTGACAGTACCTAGTTGCATTACGGAGAGCGTCATAGCAATTATTTTCTCCTACTCTCTCACACATTATCAGGCTGAGCAGATAAAAACGACATAACATGTGTCCAATGATTTTGTAAAAACGCAGAGGTGAGACTATTTTAACAAGGTTGAACAATTTCACTGACACACCTGTCATAGTGTAAGTAATGTATTATTTATATTGTTGTTGTTATATAGGTATGCTTGCCTACCCTATTTTTAATGAATGCGCCCGGTGTACATTTACCTTGTACATAGTTGAACATTTGATAAAAAGCTAATGTTTTCATCTGGTCTACAATACAATTTGAGAAAGAGTTGGAACAAATAATTGTTAGGACGCTCTTCGTTATGCATTAACATACCTTTAGCACTATGTAAATTTTCAATTACGATGTTCTTTTTAGATTTCTGCATAGAAAACTACCCTTTGATCTTTCCTTATAAAAGACTTTTTTAAAGTCTCCATAGTCCTATCAGCGGTAAAATCGCCTAAACTCAAATCATTGTAAAAAGCGGTTCAACCATCACGTTTGGTAAGAAAATGTCGGTTGGTGTGCATATATTGAGTCATATAACTGGCAAAAAGTAGAGAAAACAAGTTTTTGAAAAATAACAAATCGCTATACAAAATACAATTTCCTGTTCTGGTTTCCCGTCTAGCAATGCTTTATGAACATAGGCGGGATAGTGATTGGGATTCCACGCCTGTACATTGTATTTTTACCATTTTATGAAATCGAAAGTAGGTCATTTTAGTTGCCAACTAAAATGACCCAAATAGGTTTTCAAATCCTTTTTATGTGAAACTGAAGGATGTTTTATTATTTTAAAGCTGGCTAATCACGGTCATTTACAATTACGAAACTATGGTGAGAAGCTTGCAGCGGTAACTCATGATAAAAATTTTCATGCTGATAGAGCAAAGGGGCCTTTAAGCAGCATGTTCCTCTATTCTATATTCTAAACTTTAGAGTACAACAAAACCAAGAAGTCTGCTAACTTTCAGGTAGATGCGTTATTTTTTTTATTTATTTTTTTATGGTTTTATACAGATTTTTGCATTAACCATAAATAACAACCTTAAACCCAAAACAATCAACGGACATGTTTTTTCCTTTTCAAACATAAAGATTTTAGGGGAAGGATGCCGGATTGGGGTAGGGTGGGTGAGTGGGAAGACAGGCATAGTACGGGGGCATCATCTGTGTCTTATAGACATATTTTTCAGCTTTCACTGCTTTACCCATATTTAATGCTACTTTACGCACTTTACGTTACTTTACGCCACTTTACGCATTTGTACGCCCATTTACGCCAATTTACTGTTTTTAGGTACACCCGGCATGAATGGGTTATGCAAGATAAATTATATTTACAATTTTCGACTGATTTACTTTTTCAAAGTGCAGAATGTAAGTTGCGAATGACTTGTTCGATAACATAAAGTGTAATCAAAGTTAACAAAATATTTTTGTCCTTCGATAGGATAATGATTTGTTGTTAAAATCTTGGATATTATTATACTAAGTAGATGAGAAGGCAACAGACAATCAAGAACCGATACAAACGCTTAAACTTCCTGCACAAAACGCCAATGGCAAAGGCAAAAATAAAGACGGCACACACAGCCAAACGAGACAATCGGAAAGCCAAG
Organism: Ctena decussata; assembly: GCA_963989385.1. Taxonomy (NCBI): domain Eukaryota; kingdom Metazoa; phylum Mollusca; class Bivalvia; order Lucinida; family Lucinidae; genus Ctena; species Ctena decussata. The sequence continues at coordinate 19,329,106 of OZ022505.1, read as the reverse complement.
AGATCAACCTGATGGCCGTGAGATTTTAATTAATGTACAAAAAGTTAAGTACTAATAGAAAGCCGAAAAACAATGAGAATAGTAGTAAACCAAATCAGAAGAACTGCTTTGGATCGGTTAAACTTGAAATGGTAAAACGGAGTATTTTTTATTCAAGTAATTTTACGGTTAAGCATGGCAACATGCACGAAATTAGACATGTCATTTTGTCCTGGTTAAACTCGCATGGTCGACAAAACGAATTATTAATAAAGTCCCTTGTGTACTGCATGGCTGTGAACATAATTGCAGTTACTTAATTGAAGGAAAGTCAAATTTTAAGTGTTGGAATCTACCTAGAGTAAGAAAAAAACGCCAGTTCGAAGGCATGTCACAGCATTTTAGGTAGATTTGCAGGCCAAACTGTGATGATATACAACATAATTTTGGTCTTAGACACGAGAGAAAGCTATTTTGGACGAAGATTATATCCTTAGGACGTATGAAATTACGACAAAATGTATGTTTTATAAACGAGAACAATATCTTGTATTTATATTTTATGACAAAATAAGTTGTAATAAATGGCAAACACAATTATACTGTTAAGCATAAAGAATTTAAAGGGGACATTTTTATTTAAAAAGACTGAACTGAATTTGAAATAAGTCATGACAGCATCACATGACACTTTAGCTACACTTAATACTTTCTTTCCATAAGTATTTAACTGCACTGCGTTGTGCTATTTAGACAGACGAAGTGGTATGACTTTCATAGATAAATGACTTACGAACGTATGTTTGTCACCGACGTAGGCGGAGGGATACTTAAACAAGAAAATCGGTGGAACCGATGGATGCTCCCCGAAGGCTTGGAATAGGACAATGGGTATCCTGGTGAAGGAGTGATTTTCTGTGTAAACTAAATGCAGTTCAAAATGGAAAAAGTAATTATTTTCAATACTTTTAGAGCAATGCTCTAGACATGCATTCAATGGAAAAAAATAAGAAGGGGAGTAACTCCAAAATAACTTGGGATACCGTTATGGTTCTTCTGTTCTGCACTTCTTGTCATTGCCCTCTATTATCAATATAAGAAGTTCCATTCATGTTACTTTAAATATGTACAGAGATATACTCCAGACAAGCTAAATAACTGAAAATTTAGGAAGGGCACTAATTCCGTATATTTACTACAAGTGATATTATAGTGCTTAAGCTCTGCACTTCCTTGCATTACCCACTGTCATGTGTAAAATTTCATTTGGTTTCCTGCAATACTTCCTAAGATATGCTTCATAAGCAAAATAAAGCACAAATTAAGAAGGGAGCTAACTGTAATTATTTATGACAGGGTTATGGTTCTTATGTTCTGCACTTTCACTCATTGCCCTCTATTAGTGTGTGAAGTTTCATTAAGTTCCCTTTCATACTTTCAGAGATATGTTCTGGACATGCAAAATACTGAAAAATAGGAAGGGAGCTAACTTTGTAAATACTTAAGACAGGGTAATAAGTCTTGTGCTCTGCACTTTCTTTTATTGCCCTCTTTCAATGTATGAAGTTTCATTAAGTTCCCTTTAATACTTTTGGAGATATGCACCGGACAAACGTAATAGTGAACAAACTGGACAGGGAGCTGGCTTCGTAAATACTTGTGACAGGGTTACGGTTCTTATGCACTGCACTTTGTCTAATTGTCCTCTACCAATGTGTGAAGTTTCAGTTAGTTCCCCCTTATACTTTCAGAGATATGCTCCGGACAAGCAAAATATTGAAAAAACTGGAAAGGGAGCTAACTTCGTAAATACTTGTGACAGGGTTACGGGTCTTGTGCACTGCACTTTTTCTTATTATCCTCTATCAATGTGTGAAGTTTTATTTAGTTCCCCCTTATACTTTCAGAGATATGCTCCGGACAAGCAAAATATGCAAAAACACTGGGAAGGGAGCTAACTTCGTAAATGGTTACAATTCTTGTGCCCTGCACTTTCTCTCATTGTCCTCTATCAATGTGTGAAGTTTCATTTAGTTCCCCATTGTACTTTCAGAGAGATGCTCCGGACAAGCAAAATATTGAAAAAACTGGAAAGGGAGCTAACTTCATAAATACTGTGACAGGGTTACGGTTTTTGTGCACTGCACTTTCCCTCGTTGTCCTCTATCTATGTGTGAAGTTTCATTTAGTTCCCCCTTATACAAAGGTTGGTACAGAAGTAATGTCACTGTGGCCATTGCGCACTTATGTATCATAGAAGTATTGTGGAAATTATATCAAGCTGCACTGTAACTCAGTTCTGATTAACAGAATAAATATAGAGTTGGAATCTTTTTCTGTTCCAATTATATAGACGTTCAAAGAATGCCACCGACGCCATCGCGCCGCACGTTAGAATAGCGTTAGTTACCGGAACATAATTTTCAATGGCAATCACAAATCAAAATCAAACTAACGCGCAAAATCAGATAAAAATGGATGCGATGACGAAATATATTACTGCCGCCCACTTTTCGAAACTTTAACATCGTCGTTGCAGTTTGAAGTTTGCTAGTTAGTGCTAATGTCTGTTACTGCTGAGTGAAAAATGTTGATTCTTGACAAACGAGTCAGGGGATATACATGCAAAATTACCACAAATTAGGAATATCACCACTAGATACTCTAGAGCTATTTAGTTAGACATGTTGTGGTGCAACAGTGATTATTGGGCTTGTGTTAAGGTGCAATCAGCGTTGTAAAGGTGTAGAGGAGTCGCTAGAGGATGGTTTGAAATCTGGAAGACCTTTATGTGCAATGTCGGACAATAACGTCACTCTTGTTTAGACCCCATATATGAAGATCGCTGTTCTGCAATTTTAATATTGTGTAAATTCTTGAACATGTGCTGCGGGGATTATTCAATGATATTGAAATATGAAATAAACATGGATGAACAGACATCAGTGCTATGCTGGAACGACGGATAGGCTACTTTGGACACGGCACAATATTGAAATTTTGTCTGGAACGTCAACAACATCATTGACGTGCGGCGCGGGTCGTTACCATGCCTTCTGTCTATCTCGATATCTCGATTATTATGCACTATATTTTTATGACATTTTCAGACCATAATACAAATAGATTAAGGTACTTGTACGCCAAATTTTGTTGCTCTCTTTTTATTCTGCACGATTTTATAGCTGCAGGGACATTACTTCAGGATCAACCCTCGTACTTTCAGAGATATGCTCCGGACAAATATGTGACGGACGGACGGACGGACAAAGCGGCAACTATATGCTCACCATTCGGGGAGCATAAAAATGACTTCCGTCCGAATGTGTGCCCTTACGTAATTCCGTCCGACCGATATACTGTGTCCGGAACTCCTATCTCTTTCGTCGGAATGATTTGCAATTATGAAGGTTGTCTTTGTATGATACGAAGATGTGCATGTGTGCGTGTGTGTGTCACATTATTTCGTTTCTGTGATATGACAATTTTTGACGAGGCTACGGCCCTTGCTGACTAAGACCTTGTTGTTCGAAACTCTTGCCAAATCTTTCATCGAATTGGTTTGAAATCTTACAGGTTGTTTTGCCATGATTTGAAGATGTACACGTGACTTCGGGTGGGTTTCGTTTGTAATATTTTTGAGGGAGTTGCACACCTTCGAGTTAGTACGTTATGGCAGTGCATACTCTGCAAATAGACACTATTGCCTCCTGGTGGAAGTATTGTGTCTATTTGCAGAGTCGGAGTATGTACTGCCAGCTTTGCACAGCATGCACTTCATTTTGCTCCTTTTGTAGAACGTTAGTTATATTGTCTACCTTTGCAGGACTGCACCCCCCACCCCCTTTGCATTATTTGTACATTCCCTACCTTGATTCACATCCGCTCGTTCGAAATTGTCCATACCCCTTACCATGCAGTGTCCCTCACTGCAGTATGAGTTTTTTGTCGACAGAGTCTCAATTTTAACTTTCATGAACCAAATTGACCCTTTGCTACTCGAACAGAAGTATGGCTGTATAGTGCGCAGGTAATACTAGTCCAAGCTTTATTCGTTACCAGAACCCGCCAACGTACTGAAAGCATCTTATTTTATAATTGTACTTTGGGCTGGTATTTTATCTATCAACTGAAATATGTCTGGTATAGATGTTACATGTATGTATGGGCACATATAACAAAGCAATAACAAGAGGATCAAATTATTTAAGTTTACCCCATTTTTATTGTAGCATACTAGTTTTGAATGATTTAGCACTTTTACTTCTACTGATAACGGACTCAGTGTCTCGGTGCAATGTTTTATAAACGTGTTTATCTTGAAATGTTATTAACTGCATTTTCACTAATTTGAAAGGAACGGAAACACAAAAAGGTGTGGAAAAGAAATCAGGCCGTATGCGAATTGCAAAATGGAAAGTCCGAGTGTAAATCTTTGCATACTAAACAGATTCCAAGTGTATCATCATAGGTTCCAAATGAATCAAAATATGTTAAAGCAAATGCATTACTCGGATCAAACAGCGCGGATCTTCGTTCGCCAATTTCACATGCCAGAAGGCATCACTGTACATGACGCCACTCAAGAATCAATGCAACCCTTTTGCAACTTTAGAATTAATTTTCCGCTGTTTTTCAGCTCTAAATTCCATAATTACTTCCGATAAACTCATTATTCTTCATCCTCAGTTTAGAAGGAAACTTTACTCTATTCTGCACATATCTGATTGCAGTATAATTTTATAGAGACGTTTTAAATCTGATATTGTTCCGATTTCTATGCCCTGGAATGTAAAAGTCAGCAAGATTCCTGATTATTCTTCTCTCGCTATTTACATGTCTTGTAAAAATTGAAAGATCTCCATGTTAAGCTAATTACGTTCCACAGTGATCAATATTGATGAAGAGCTGGTTCCTTTCTGTTTCCAGATTTCTTATGTAATGCACATATACTGCCAGTACATTAGGTTGAGAGGCTGCAACTGATATGTGATATGAATTACTTAGGCGGTGTTCGTAACAGCGACGAAATGTTTTGCGGTATTCAAAAATGCGAAATCGAAATACTCTCACTATGTCCCATTACTTCAATTTTTTACAAACACCTTATCGAATTAAGCTTTGTTGAGTTAAGCAAAGGAACGCTCAGCTGCGTTTCTGCAAATAGTTTCGATCCCCAATCTGTTTTTTTTTTTTTTTTTTTGTTTGCTTTTAATAAACTGATATTGAAATCATGTACTGCAGATTAATCCTCTAGAAACAACGGACAAGATTTTAATCCGATAAATGAAAATATTGGACGGTTTAATTTGGTCTACATTCCGACTCTATAGTCAAGATCAACCCTGACTTGGACCAAATACACGCATTAATAGCTGTTAATATGCCTGCTTATGAAAGATTTGAATTGATAAGGAAGTGCACCAGGGAGAGGAGAGATTCACAACACAATCGTATAACCATGTAACATGACATGTGATCACTAAAAATATTGTTTTACCGCTAACACAAAAGGGTTGTGCTGCACCACTTGTGCTATTTATTACAAAATAATCTGCAGGACTACAAAACGTATGCCCTTGTTTGTCAGAAGAAATGACTAAAATGGAAAAGCTTGGTTCCCAGAGGGCAGTTCTAAATGTATGGCAGGAAGCAAATATCCAAAGAAATTATTAATGTAGACGCAAATAACGTGCCAAAAATCATAGATTATATCTGAGCATGTCTTTTTTTCACTAAGGAGATAAATAAGATCTGTGTATTTATTTTTGAGGCCAAAAAACAGTGCACAGATTGCAAAGATGCACAAGGTGATCTGAGTATTACCTTCTCACATGGCGCTAAAATATAACAGTTTCCTTTTCTTTCTTTTTTGTCATTCAATTAAAGTGACAAGTTTGAATTCCTTGAGAAATTGCTTTTAAATATGACTTTAAAATGTATGTACTTTTATTCGCTTTGCTTGAAACACTTAGAAGCTTTCAACGGAAATACGTCTGATGTTTCCATTGTCAAAAGTAATTTAAATGAGCATTGAAACTACATATTATAATTATATTTGTCTCATGCATTTCATCCATGCTTGTCCATTTGTTTTGGTTTTTTGGTGTTTCTGTCGAGTCCCTACTTTTGTTTCCTCATAGTGTTTACTCTGGATTTATTTGTTTCCTGTGGTGATTAATTCATGAGTACAAGTTAAACACTTTAAGTAAATCCCATTGACAAGGAGACACTTCCGAAATGGAATCTAAACTTGTCCAGAGTGTTAAACATTTGGCGTTCATTGGATAGGGAGACAAAACAAACAATGGCAGAAATGCGTTCCCGGCGAGTGTTCCTATTAACCTTACAGTTATACGCTGAGACAAGACTGCGAAAATTTGTAGTCATATTTCATTTAGTTTATGTGCTTTGTCGCTAGTTGTCAGTTTTGGAGGTCTCTGGGTACGAAACACAACTAGCACATCGACTCACCAGCCGAGTCCATCAGTCGTGCGAAGGTTTCCTTTGACTTTCCTTTGTCGTGTTGTTTGCATTTGATTTTTCTATTAATCTTTTGCTTGTTTTTGTCTCTGCTGTGCTTGTGTTTGCTACAAGTAGTTCACGTTCGCTTCTTACAGGAAACCAAGAGAAATCTAATTTACTTCTCATGATATATTATTATTAAATAATGAAATACGTTTTATTTGTCCTTTGGAAATAGTAGTATTAAATTATTGCTTTCTTTAAAGGTAATTTGTGCTTTGGGGGCTGGTTTTATCATAAACAGCTTGTTATGAAATTATCTAATGTTTCACTCGAACATGATTTATTTGGGCTATGCATTTAGATGAACCAATTTTAAGAAAGTTGGTTCTATGACAATACCACTCTACGTCGGTAAGAGTCTGTGGATATACTGGAAAGTGTTTCAACACTTATCCAACTTGGCTCCTTAAGCAAAGTTCTAGCTCTAAACTGTGTGAACAGTGTGATATCAATAGTTATCTCAGAAACGAAATAACAAAAAGACAGAGAACAGTATAAGACATTTAAACAACGGATCGGCATACTATGTAGGTAAATAATAACAAGAACGTATGATATTGTCAAAAGGCAAAAGCATTTTTACTTTTGACTTCAAAATTACACTTCAAAAACACCAAATGAATGTAGCTACTTTTTGTTAAGTTTTGATAAGTATCAGCAATATACGATACCTTCAGAATCTCATACGTTAAAGACTGGCTGTGATAAAAGAAAGCCGCTAGGTAACCAGGACAGATATTTGTCAGTAGCATCCTTGTAATTTTTGCATGTACTTTTCGACAATTACATCATTACAAACATGTCTGAAATCAGCTTTCTTCCCTTTTTATGTCATTTAGTCTGTAAAAGAGTAATCCGTTTTCTATTCAAGTCATATATAATGTAAGTAAGTAAGTAAGTAAGTAAGTAATGGCTTTATTTATGGCTTCAAAGGTAAATGCTATTATCTAATCAGATGTGATTAAGTGGTTGAAAGATGGTTGTATATAATGTTTCATTGTATCTTTTATTAGCATATCAGGCTAACCTTTTAGGAATATCACAATTGTAACTGTGTAATTGTATTAAATGTGACACCTTTTTCTTTTTAAAAGTTGTACTTTTATTTTCAGACTGTATTTGGTGAAAGCTGTTTTTCGAGTTATTCAATACACACAACTGAGGCGTGTATGATGCCAGTTTTTTAACTTTTGTTGGTTTTCTCGTGTCGCGGCTCATGTAGTGTTGTAGCACTGGAGCATAGAGCTTAAGATTAAGGGAGAACAGCATGACAAAAATTGTGAGCCGCAACACGACAAAACCAACAAAGTGACATGCACGCCCAGCGAAGATTTAAATCAGTTTGAGCCACCGCCTAGCCTGATCATAGTCTTCGATGTACGCTTAAATGGTAGCTAACGGTCTAAGTACCTGCATACGAATGTCCAGGCTGTTCTGGGTCTTCGCTGGGCGCACATGCCACCTTTTGTTGGTTTTGTCGTGGTGCGGATGAATTGTTTTTTTTCTCTCCATGTTTTCAAAGGGAAATAGCTTTTGCGACTGCATGTTTGCTACCCTGCTGACACAGCCTTTTCATAAAAACGGTCAGCTCTTACGAAATCGTTTTTGGCAGGATTGCTTCTCTTGTAAATATACTCATTAGGGGTCACTACTTAAAAACTGATTCAAAGTAACCTATTCCATTTTATGTATATCTGGTAAAATTTCTAAATTTATTCTAAAATCAAGACTGACTTGTCATAGCGACGTGAATTTTAGCGGAGTTTTTCTTGCATTCTATTGTACTGTTTTGGATTTTTGCGGGTTCTTACTGCATCGGTCATCTTTTTCCTGATGCCCTTGATCGTCGCCTGTCTCGAGACGCATTTTACAGACACAGGCACACAAAGGTCGAAACCTCTTGTTACAGAGGAAAACATTATGCTATACCATGGTCTAACTATGTAGAACGTTTGCTTGTTTTTTCGACACCCAAATACCAGCGTAACATTATGTGCGTTTACTGTGCAAAACATTGAGGTGTACAATACGCAGCTTTCAATGAGATTTTTTATAAATAATATTGCGCAGCTTTACTATTTATGATTCAATATAATCTAATCACGTTCCAATCATAAGCTCAATTAAATTTAAGTGTGGAAATTGGGATATGGTCCGTATTCTTTCTGTTTAATGAATAGCTTTCTACATTTAACTATTTCTGGTCTGGTTCCCCCACTTGAAACTTATAAATATGACACATTATTGTTCTTATTTATGTGCTTCCCAAATGAAACAGCGCTAAGCTTAGGGTGAAGCAGTCTAGTCTTTGCGGCTTCCGAAACAGTTGGAACTAATGTAGAATTAAGCCCCTCGAATTATAAGTCTAATGCAGGGATGAATTATTTTGATAGACGAATTACTATTTCTTATGTTTAATATTCGTATATGGTAACTTGTATGGAACGTGTTGTTCTTGTAATTCTCTGAAGAAAGCTGGAATTTGAACCGTTAAACTTTCAAACTACAGTTATTATTCTTAGAAAGCTTATCAAAGCAAACGTTAAAGGACAATAAGATGTACACTGCTCATTGCTGTCACAGGTGTATTTGTGTATCTGGTTTCAAATTTGAAAACGAGACTGGTATGAAAGTATGTGCTTGTATTTGGTTGCACTCATGTTGAAAACTGTCGGGCCGTTCTTACTTTATGGACCTTTGGTAGCCAGTTCCGTCTGTTTGAGATGATTACCCAATTTTGCAAACAATGTCCATGCATTCAGCACCTTTATGAAGCAGTTAAAGATAATTCTCTAAAATATTATCATTGGTACTAGTGTGCTTCAACAGTGTGAAGAACTTTTTCACAAATAAAGTTTAAAGATACCTGAAATGTGTCTACCAATACGTCGACTTGTCTCTGTTTAATCATATGCTGCATGAAATGCATTTATTGGCAATATATGATGGTTATATAATCAAAATATGTTCACCGAGAGTACCCTAGGGGCCAAACAGAACTACCTTGCAGTAAGGCAAAATTAAAGACAGCGCCGTTCAAACAATATTCTCACAAACTATTACTTCATTGGCATGGTATAAGGAGTCAGGTGTTGAGCTTGATTCAAGCCGTCCTTGGAGGAAGATTCCAGCGGGTTGTTCTTGATGGTGAGAAATCGGACTAATTTCAGTTACATCCGGCGTACCCCAAGCTTAGGTCAATGGACCGATCTTATTCCTCATCTATATAAAACAACTTACCAGCAGGGTGTCCTTCTAGGTGCCCTCTTTGGTGATGATACAGCACTGTATCTTTCAATTCAGGGTGAAAATGATAATTCAAAGTTAACAAGACCGTAAGAAGCTGACGACATGGGAGGTCATATGGGAAATGGAGTTCAGCCCCTCGAAATGTCAGATGGTTTAGGTGACAGGCTCCAAGAAACATTAAAGACAGTATACTGGCTCCACGGACAGGTCCTGGAGACTGTTTCCAGCGCTTAATATCTTGGTATTGATATCTCTGTTTCCATATTATAAATTCACATTTCGACCGTGTTGTGGGGAATTCAAATCGGTTACTTGGTTTCATCATTACTAATATAAAACTAAGATGCCAAAGGTCTGCGAAACGTCATATAACATCCTGGATAGACCAAAGCTAAAATATGCTATGGCTGTATGGGACCCGCATACTAAGGAGCGGATTGCTGAGACAGAGCAGGTCCAACGTAGAGCTGCCCGTTCGACAGTACACAACTTTCTTTGAACGGCAGACAAGTGTAACTGTAAACCAATCTTGGATGGCAAACATTTTATCAGGGGCGGGGAGATGCTCGCCTTTGTCTCTTTAACAATATATAGTTATATAGTTTGATGCCGCAACTTGAAAAACAATGTAAAAAATAAAATTGCTTATGCAGGTGCAATGTTAAAGATTTTCACATAAAACCTTTTTTATGTAAAATTTTCAGACATTTTGGAATCATGTAAACCTTCATCTGAGGTCCAAATAATGCACTCCTGAGTTAAAGGTATCGTACCGAACGCTTCACATTTGTGTCTGTCTTTACCTAAAATCGCACCCTTTACAAGCATTTCCTGTTTAAAGGTACACACTTTCATCGACATTTACGGTATTCCTGGAATTTAAAATAAAATGACATGTGTGCAAAGACTTCGGACCAATAGACAAGTCCGCATAAATGTTAAACGAAAACATTTATGTAACGTCAGTTTGGCTATTGCCACAGTAAAAGTCGGAGTTACGTCCCTTCATCGTCAAATGCAATGCTCATTACTTGGACCTTCGTCAGTATCCCACAAATGTTGATGTTAAACACTAGTGTGCCAAACAGCCTGGTATCCTTGATACAGGAGCGTTACCTGCATAAATCCTTACGAGGTTTAAAACCATAAAGTTGCGTTTTACTGGCTTCAAGTGTATTTGTTTGTTGACACATGTCAGTATGTATTTTATATGAAATGTTACTATTCTTTATCAGACGAAGATATCTAGTATTTACTTTTAGCCTCTTTCTGAACTTGTCAATAGTGCGCTGGAAACTAAGGAAACTTGAATAAGCTTTTGGGGAATTTCCATAGATAGGAATTACAATGTTTTCCATTCAGATCTAACCTACAAATACAAATGTTCATATCCTAATATGTCAAATTTACTCCACTACAAGACCCCAGACTTGAGTAAGTATGTTTGCAGGTTGCATATAAATATTATGTTTTGAACGAGGCTGTGTTAAAATCAGGTCAGACACCCTTAAACTTGAATTCTACCTACGAGTCGTATCAGAACTGTGATGATGAAGAAAAGGTACACTAAACAGTAATTGGCCAACATTGGTGACAATATTGCTTGTGTTGAGATTTACTATGATGGGCATTGTCTGTCGGCTTTCTATTAGTCTTTTACTTTCTGTATATTATTTAGTATAGCGTCGCGTCTATCTCCTGGAAGAGAGCTGACAAACCTGACCTCTTGGCCTTTCGTTTGTCTTGTTTAGCTTTGTCTGCCGTCCTTTATTGTTTTCATTTCCCATTTTGTGTTATCGGCAGGTGGTGGAAATCGACTGTGTTGGTTCTTTGTCATTTCCTTCTCATCTACCTTACTGCTATAAAAAGATATTTGTACATTGTTTACAATCAATACAACTGAATAATTCAAACATTTTCTGAAGAAAAAATGTGTTTTCTGCGTAATCGTGCCTTCAAGCGTTATTAGATTTGGATTAATTTTAGACTCACTTTATAAGGCTTTGCAAAGATACCCTTGGATCTTTGACTCTTCACTAACTTTTAAGCTTATAGATGTGTGCGAAGTTTACGAAATGACTTGCGTCGACAAATATTTCAGATAGGCAATGCATTCCTGAAAGTATCATGACTAGATCGGTGTACAGAAATATAAATAACGACTAAACAGAAGGCATTTTACAAGGAAGACAAACTTTGAAAAAAAATAAATAAAACTACCCTTTTCCTCACAAAGCGTAATTGTAGCAGATGCGCATCATTCTATCTTAAGTTTCTGTCTTCCCTTTTTATCGGTGATTTATATACTTCGCTTACATGATGCGAATTTACCGGACACGGAAGGCCCACTTTTGGGTTTACATTTGTCAAAAAGAAACGGGTATCTTGCATCTACGATTACTGCCAAAGCGATGATTGATATTTTTTTAGACAGTGGCATTCCCCGTTCTACATCTTATATGTTTATATTTGTCAGCTCATTCGTTTTGTTGGCGTGTCAAATCACATTGTTGAATTTAACGCTCGTAATAAACATATGACGGCTAAACTTCTTAAACAAGGCTACTGGTGTCATAAACTTCTAAAATACTGACATATTTTTGCTTCGTTTCTGAATATAATGTAGGCTGGAAAACACTTCTTCTGTAAGATCTTCCGAACCTGAATTTTACGGCGAATGAGCGTATAACGTTAGTCAAACTGGGACAAGACCGATGTTCGAAAATGACATTTCTGGTCAGTTTGGCAGGATAGCAAATCGTTATGAAATAACTAGGTACCTTACTTTACTTGCCACCCTTTTTGTGAGTTCAGTTTTACGTGCGTGTTCAGTTCTTTTTTAATATGAAATAGGCACCACCTATATTGCAACCACTCCACATTATGACTCCAATAACAAAAACTAAAACAAGAAAATTGTAGCACAGCTGCATGAATAGCTCCATTTTTGGTAGTTTTATGCAACTCCGTCCTACAGCTCAGAAATCCTGGAAAACCTTTTAGAAGTAGTAAAACAAAAATATCTACAAAATAGGACAGCTCAAAATAAAATTACGACGCCCAAAGGATGCAGACGGATTTAAATATTTTTCCTTTCATTGTAACCATGCCTCTGTCGTCGCTACGTATACTCGGAGTATTTAGCTTGCGTCGTCTGATATGAGTAGTCCTTATTCTCATTCGTATATGATCAATCAAATCTGGGGAATCTAAAAACTAAAAGAAAAGATTCTTGAGTAATTTGCTGAAATGCGCAGGCTTATTCGAGTATTCGATGTATTCACTTGGCTTAAGGCAACATTTCAGGCGACGCCAATCACTACCCAGTGCACACACGAGGTCGAAATGTCTTCGTTTCGATGTCAGTTTGCCATCATGATGTCCCAGAGATGCACATATGACGTCGTTTCGAAGTTGTGCGCCTCTCGTCGGTAGATGGGACTACCAGCCTGATACAGAAGATGAAGAAATGTGGAAAAAGGAAATAAAAAGCAATTTTGACATCGGTATCATTTATGAGTTATGAGATTTATTTATTAATTGATTGATTGATTTTACCATTTTCGGTCGACATCAGTACAACACAGTCGTATTATCCGTATCTCGAGATTTTAAACAAATGATAATGAAATGAGAATCAAAAAAGTAGGCCTAGGCAAGAGACAGAACAGGGGACAGGTATTTTGAAGAGGGAGAGAAAGAGCGAGAGAGAGAGAGAGGGGGAAAGAGAGACAGACAGACACAGAGAATGGTATCATTGGCAGCCGTAAAACCCTGTGCAGTGTCGGCACCCAATGGTGCCATTAACAACCGTTGGCACCACTGGAAAAAATGCCAGTGTTACCACTGGCAGTTCTTTTGGTAGAGCCAATGGCACCAATGGTACCATTGGTAGAGCCGATGGCGCCTATGGCACCATTGCAGAGCCAATATTTCTTTGTGCTTAAAAATTTTAGTTTTTCTAATTTTATTTCATTATTGTGGAGAAAATTATCCTATGTCAACTCGAGTGTTTTTGGTCGGTTCAAAAATTGTCATATTGAATAATGCAAATTTCCCGCCATGGAAATTTTTACTATGGCCTAAGTTGTGTGCAGTATTGGTAGCCAATGGTCCGCAATTCAGGTTTCAATGGAAGAGCTAATGGTGCCAATAGTGAAACTCAGAGCGGCACTGGCATGCCAATGGTGACATTGGCAGAACCTCGAACGCAACCAGTATTTCTTTCAACGTCACATATAAAGGATGCAACGTCACTCTTGTGCTGCAACCATTCGATTATTAGATTATATAACTGAGGGAAAACCGATAGGCCTAGTGGAAGTCATAAGCTGTTTTACAGAAAGACTCCGTTTCTCTGCCAGCCCATTTCGTCTGTAGAAAGTTGGAAAGCCTGCTAGCTACATCACGTGTGCACTTGCCAGCTGCCGACCTAGAAATATGATGCGTGTCACCAATAAACAGGTGCCGAGAAACCGCAGTGAAGAGGTAAGGGTTGTTTTTTCTTCGAGCTGTGCGGCCTTCTAGCCGAATTCTGGCGGCCATCATAGGTTTTTTAGGAACAAATTCGCTTGTTGCCAGGGAAGTGGCGGCAGAAGTTCAGGAATTTAGTTTCATCCAATAAAAATGCCAGCGACTTATGTCTCCGAAGAAAAAAACAACACCGACCAGAAATTCACTGACACAAAACTTTCGAAGCTTTAGTGGTACGGGACAGAATAGAATAAAACAGAAATACGCCTTATATCGTAAAGCAACCAGCACTCGTTGTTTGCCGCCGAACAATTCGTTGGTTGGTTGCTACAATCACTTCCGACGAACCAGTTTTACTTCACCTTGCTTTATTGAGGAAAATTGACGTTGGCAATTTATCTGACTGCCATATAGATTCACAGAGGCGTTTCAATCTTATATTGTTCTATTTATATACTTTGGATATGTAACAGTTGCAGATTTTCAGATTATGTCATTGTCACTGTTCGCATGTATTGTAATTATAGAAAGACCAACTTGTAAACAAGCCGATTACATCAAATAGACTTAAATAACGCTGATCCACTATTAGATTTATTCTTAATATAGTACTGAAATCAATAATTATAAGTTCATAGAGTTCAGGATAGCTCTACTTGTGTAGGTAGACTGAAATATACTGACAAGTGACGTTTCGGATGCGAACTTATAACGCAACGGTCCCTGGATTTGAAAACCAATCACAACGACATTGAATATTTAACATATTTGAAGACAAGTTCTTTAACGATCTTCACAAAGCTTATTACCAACGGCCTAAACAGTCCAGTGGCAATTGCATTATCCCTTTAGATGCGTAAATAAACATCATAAAAAGAAACTTGCATCTATAAAACCATCACAAATGAATATTAATATGCGTTGTCGTTTTGAAGCACTTTGGCCTTTACTGCTGCACTCAAGATTAAAATCAGCTCTAGGCCGTAGTTGCTTCCTGTGTTACGGGAATGTCTGGTTATGCTCACATGTCTCTTGTAAACAGTCAACTACAAGGCAAGTTCACAGTCTTGAAAATTTAAAGAGTAACTACACTTCAGGAACTGACTGAATCAGTTCCCAAACCCTATCCCCAACATCAAAGGGAAAGATTGACAAAGACATCAAAGCAAACAATACATTACAAGTGATAAGCCGAGTCAGCAGCTCTTTCCCAAATAGGTGAAAACTCAGCTATCTTTATTGAACTAAATAATTAAGACCAACAGTAAGGTTACAACAGACTAAGCAAATTATACGAAAAACAATTCACAACTATTTTTACCTATTTTCTATTTCTATTATAAGACATGTTTTATCCACATTTACAAACATATCAAACGAAATATTTGGAATGTTGAATTAGTTTGAACTTTTCATCTACAGAATATGTAACAATACTGAATGACCACCTGTCTGGGGAAGAGCTGTCCATTTGGTGTACCGTGCTTGCCTTTCATGAACTGTCGTCAGTTTATGCATATACTTCTTTCCCTTTTGGTCTTGAGAGCGGCATATGGGATCTTATTAGTTCTTTATCATTACCCGTCTTTTTATTTTGACGATTTGTACTTGCCACTTATGAGCAAAAATAAATGCATACATCAAATGGAGTACTTATAGTTTCTGTTTGGAAAAGACTGTTCTAAAGGATAATTTTGCCGAGAATAAGGGAGGATCCGGAGAAGATGCAGAGACACTTTTTGCATTCGGGCACCCTACTTATCTGTAGTAGGGCAAGTGCCTATAGTGCTTGCAGTGATGCGGATGGGGGCTATTTGTGTATTTCATTTTTTGTCCTTATTTCCTGTCTCTCTAATTCATCTCATTTGCCTTGGGGTACGGCACAATATAGACTAAAATACTGTCTCAAAGATCTGGTAAACCCAAACCAACTAACCAATCATTCGCCAAAAGTGAGACTAAGTTCATTCGTGTACCATCATGCCAAACAAAATTCTAGATCTGCACCATAGATAGAGTCTTCTGGGACCGCCATCAGAAGACAGTAGTGACAGATGTTGGTCAATATTGAGAATTATATAAGACTCGTAAACTATACTTATTTGACATATGATACGCAAAGAAATATTTACGAGACTCAAGTAGTGTATAGGGAAATCTCATCTACGTAAGCCATTCAAACATAATTGAGCCGCAACACGACAAAACCAACAAAGCTGCATGTACACCCGGTAAAGACTCGGATTTGCCTGGGCATCCACCCAGTCTGATCAGAGTCTTCGCTGTCCGCATGGAGGTAGTTGAGACCCTTGGCTACCCTTTAAGCGCATAGCGAAGAGTGTGATCGGACTGGGCGGATTCCCAAGCTGATCTGAGGCTGCGCGCATGGCGCACAACCACTTTGTTGGTTTTCTCGTGTCGTGGTTCTGTTATGATGATAGGTCTGGTGTCAGACGGAAGGACAATGGAAAATATAATACCTCGTTTTTTCGCAGCTGGTAGTCGAATATTTATGTTGTCTGGGCTTGTATGTCTACTTCAACCTGTTATTAAATGCGATTTATTACTTCTGTGTACAATCATATTTAACAAAGGTAAAATGCAAGACAGTGTGGTGTGATTTCTTCCCTCGATGCCGTTAACCTTTAATTCTATACATTGTGCAATATTGTTTTTATTCTAATGAATTTTTTGTTTTGTCTTTTTTGTTGTGTGTGATCTTATTTATTTAATTGTCTGTCTTTTTTTTCAGTCTTCATAAGTTACTTCCTTTTAAAATTTGATTACTGTTGGTATACGTTAAATAACAAATTTTAAAATCCAGTTATGTTTAAATTGGATATGAATCATGTTCAGCTTAACCTGACAGCACTGATCCAAGAAATTTTTCGGAATTATATTTTTTTGTTAGTGATAATCTGTAATTTGTTCTGACACGATCATATTTCATTTCGCTTTCACATTAGTTGCGTCACTGGAATTTAACATCCTCTTGAGGCATTATGTATGAGGTTATAAATACGTTATTGTTTCATTGTTCTGTTTCAGCTTTAAGAGACATCTTGTATAAAACAACGCACTAATTACCGTTGGAAAATTTTATCGACGCAGGCACAATCACGCAAACTCTACGATGCCAGAAACCTACTACAGACCTACTAAAATATTCTGTAAATAAATTCGGAAAAGATGGATAGACGATAAGGAAGCAGGGAATACATCAAAGAAACGGAAAAAGTAGACTCATTTTTGTTTTGGAAAATTCGGCTTTTTTTATGCCATTAATGAGCATTTAATACGTAGTTTAGACACTACCCACACCCTTTATTTAGCGCTATTGGCGGTGAAAAAATGTCCATCAAATAATTTCAATACATATTTTGTCTCGTCTGTGCGGGGCATGATTAATTTTGTAAATATGCCAGATATTATTTGTTGTGAACTTTACAGATTGTATTCAGATTGTATTTTGGACGGACGGTCGGCGCCGCGTTACTGCGGCTAAGGATTCGTTCCGCTGAGGTGCGGGGAGAACGTCGATATGAGAATTGAAATACTACTTGATTGTATTAATTTGTATTGTATGTAACGTTTTTATTTTTGAATGGAAACTAGAAAATCTTTACTTACAATAATTAAAATTTCTTCATCATCGGTATTATGCTTCTTCTTGGCCGATTATAAGCAGCTGATCAGCAGTCACACAGCGTTGAATCAAGGTTGATTCAGCGTCATTTTATTCTTTGAAGAGGTACTTCATCCAAGGAAGCACGCAGTAAGTCACTAAATTTCCCATTATAAAATAAGGCAGACAATTTGAGGGTGCATTTATTTAATTTTGTTTTAATATGTTTCAACAAAATTAGAAATTTTGAAAGAACGTCACACATATTTCAATGTGACGCCGCACGTGCAGCTTTATTTTTGTTCTTGTAATTTTTCGCTAAAGTCCGATTTTTGACCAATTCTTTGCGCGATGACCCCCTATTTTTATTTCAAATTTTTTTTATAACTCTGTAAAGAGCATTTTAGCGACATTTTTATATGGCCTTATCGGGCATATTTCTGAGATAAACTAGCATTAATCTGTGAAGGGTAGCACTTTCCTAACGTAAAAAATAATGTTGGTTACTATGGTAAAGTTTTTATTTTTAGCTCTGCATGGTTCATTCCCAAAACAGAAATTGAAGTAATTCAACAAGCAATAAGCAGGTGTTAACAGAGAAGATTTGCGAAGGAGCTAGCCTAAATGTTACAAAATTGTAACCCTATATATGCAGATTTTCTCTAAAATGACATACTATCGCTAGGTGGCGCTTCAAGGTGAAATAAAATAAACTACATGGCAAAGGGATACAGTTAGAAAAACTAGACATGTTAGACAACGATTAGAGCAAGTTTCATCAAACTTCCTGATGTCGGCGATTCTTTTCATGAAATGCGACAAAGGTATCGAACTGCCTTAAATCATATAAAGGCCAACATTAAGTTACACAAATATGCCACTCGTATAAGAACCCCCAATTGTGATGTCACATATACTGTCTTGTTCAAAAGATTGGACGAAATGGCGATATTCAGGTATGTTATGTTTTCATGTCAAGTCAACAACGAAGGACCACAAAATAAAATTACCATAGCAAACTACAACTGATAAGTCGGTCTCGGTAAACAATTGGTAGTAAGACACGCATATGTTAGATCCTTATCTCTTGAAGTTTACATCAAATGCTGTCTAGTCAATAAATAAAGACATGAACTGCGGACTGTAGACAATTTTGGAACAGAAAAAATACAACGTCACTTTCCTGCAATATTTGACCAGGGTATTTACATTTCGATTGTTAATCTCGCTGATTATCAAATTGTTCATGCGAACAGAAAAGACTCTGGTCAAGGCTGGATAGAGTCTTGATCCTCTTGCCTGCGGGAACCTTTTCACTGGACTTCGCTTATTTCTAAATCAGACACGAAATGACAACCGACCAAGTGTTTTCACGTCTCTGATATATAATTTCCTTTGGTAAATGGTGCTTTTGATATTTTTGGAATGAAAGCCAAAATGCGTAAAATGTAATTACTTCTCTTGAGCCGGGCCGCGTAGCGCAATCGGTAGGGCACCTGACTTATAAGTCAGAGGTCCTGTGTTCGAAACCCGGTATGGCCACATACTTTCGTTTCTCCTTCCGCTGATTCCGCTGGGCAGTTGTCAGTTACTGGCAAAAGTATGTGCACTTAGTATTGGTTAACCGCTTAGGAGGTCTAAGCCTGCCCAGGAATAGTGTGGTTAGGTTAACTGACAGTCCCGACATGACCTTAGTTGTTTACCGTGGACGTTAAGCATCAAATCAACCAACCAACCAACTTCTCTTGATGTAATCTACATAATATGAACAGGACTTGGCGACTGGCACGGCAATTTGGTAATTACACTAAACATTGCGGCAGTTTATTCCAAGTATACTTATATTTACCTATGCGGTGAGCACAGCCACATGTCAGAAGAAACTATATTGGCTGAAATACAATCATTACAGACCCTGGTCAATTGCTGAAACAAGGTCAGGCTAATCTGCAATAACAGCCTCTGCAGCTCTGGCTTAATTTAACGTGTAGGGTTCATTACCGAACGTAAACCCAACAGCATCTGCTTTTTTTAAAGCGGTCTGTTACTTGTTAGTCCCGTGAGAAATATGCAAGTAACGGCAAATATGACTGTAGATCATCGCGTATAAGATATTTTGTTACCTTTTATTTTAAATTCAACTAATGAAGAAAAAATACCGCACGCTTACCTACTCGTTCTTTGTATATTGAGTTTATTTGGTCATATAGTCATTAAGCCAAATCAGATATGCATCTGTGCAATGAATTGGTGTAGATCTTGCTTTGAATTTCTAAACGAAATGAATTGGTGTAGGTTCAATGACTTTGAATTTTCAAATCAGAAGCGCTTGTCCTGAGTCCTGAAAACGGGGTGTTTTGCTGATGGCCTGGTTTTATGTCTTTAGACCAATTACGGTAAATGTATGCTAATCGGCAAAAACTGTCAAACACCGCAAAACATCTTATTCGGCCGTTGCCAACTTCTTCATACATGTACATCGGTATTAACACAGGTAATCGCTGATAAACCTCGTATTGTCTCGTTGCAAACATCGCTCAACACCGGCAAACACCAATAAATACCGATTCTAATGCACTTACACATATAACGCGACGTCTGATTGGTTAACGTCAACAATTTGCGACATTCTGCGATTTACTGTCGCAAATCCGACGTCATTAAGAAAAAAAGCTTCTCATTGGCTGACTAATGGTTTTTACGCTGCTGAAAGCGCTTGCTATGGGTGCTAATTAGGATACTTTAAAGTTGAAAATGTGAAAAGTGCATTAGAATGGGGATAACTTTACTGAAAATTGTCATTTGGGGAGATAAATCGTCGGTTTTATGGTCGCAAATTGCGTTTACGGCTCCGCTGACGCGTCGCTATAAAACGAAATTTCCGACCATTAAACCGACGATTTACCTTCCAAAATGACAATTTTGAGTACAGTTATCCCGTAAATTACCGAATTCTGTCAATTGCAAACATCGTTCAACACCAACAAACCATCATATGCTGTCGTTGCTTACATAGTCTTATACCGTTTAACACCGACAAAAATATTATTCTGCCAATACTGACTTCGTTTAACATCGGTTAACACCAACAATATTCATCAAATTATGTGGATGCCGACATCGTTCAACACCAGTTTACACCGAGAAACACCGTATTCTGCCGATGCAGACATAGCTGAGAGCACCTACAAATATCTCATACTGCCAATGTAATTTTACTTTACACTGGTGAACACAAACATATTTTGGCTCGCAAGAGTTTGGATGATTGAGGAATTTTTCATGGGAAGAAACTCTCTCATTATCAATTTGGCCGTCTTTTCATAGGGGGTCATTTCTTAAAGGATATAATTATCTCCTTGAGAAGCAAAATCTTCCTTTCAAGATGGGTCCCATTTAACTCAAAGGTTTCTTTGCCCAGAGAGGAAAACAGTACAACATGAGAGTTGTTTCACTTTGTAAAAATGAACTGGAAGAAACTCGCGGGAAAATATCAGTCATCAACTCAATTCAAAGAAATTGTGCAGTGCATCTTCAAGGGTGCATTAAGAATAATTTAGCGTATTATTTGTATTACTGCTAATTAAGTATTTCGCTGTATATCAAAATTATTGCAAAATGGAATTAGCTTTCACACCTACAATTAATTTCCCGAGTTACTCTAAGGGATGAAATCTGCCAAGAAATAGATTAATCGATTGCATGTTGATAAATTGATTATGTTGCAATTATTACAAAATAGCAATGTTTATGTCAAGAGCTTGCAGACGTTATTGGAATCGCCACATAAACCGAGCAGAAGCTAAAACGCTTCATCATTGATGACAACATGTAGCAAAATAACCACAAATTTGCGAGGACGTGAATATTTAAAAAAGGAATCATTTAGAATAACACATTAGCTGGGTCAAGCGAAGTTGCGTCTTCGAGCATATGCGCCAGGTAAAGGCTTAGATCAGGCTATGCATCAGCACAGTCTGATTAGACCCTTTGCTGTGAGCTCTGTTGATAGTCAACGATCAAAGGCGTCTTTTCACGGAAAGCAAAGACCGTTATCAGACTGGCGGATGCGCAGGCTAATACCCACGTCGTAAAACACATTTTGGTAACGAAGCTTAAGTTATCAAGGTAAAACTAATGGTTATTATCCAAGGCAACACATGCACATTGGATAACAAATTATGATTGAAATACTCCGGTTTCGAAATAGCAAGAAATCAATTTCTATAATCAAATGAAAGTGTAATTTTTTTGTAGTGTTCGAGTTAAGTTTTGACGTTTTGACGTTTTGTGGCATCATTAATGAACTTTGCAGTTCTTTTGTTTGATTTTCAGATCAGGAAGCTTCACACGGGAAAAATGTCGTATTATGTTCTCAAGAAAACTAAGATCATTCTGCGGATCTACACGGCCTGACAAGAGAACAAATCAGCACTCAGTCTATAATAGTGTGAATAGTGAAGATTATGAAAAGAGCAGATTTGCAAACTGAACTGAATACTGGCTAATCAACCAAAGTAAATAATGTTTTATTCGCGATAAGAACATGTACACCAGTGTTGATCATGGATCATGGAACAACATGCCATTGGGTTTACTTTCAGGGGAAGCTGCTCCGCCATTTTCATTTTCCCCTCCGTTCTCAATAAAGACTATCTGTTTAAGGAAAGTATTTGGCTCTCTAGGGCAAAGTCGTTTTATCATATGACGTGGTATCTGAATGCAATAGAGCAATACATTAAAAGCGATAATCAACTAGTGGATTAAATATGCAATGACGTCGTAACGTCCGTTTTCTAATGGGAAATCGTGACATTTTTGTATAAAATTTGCTTATAAAATGCGGTTATAGTGGTATATTATAAACAGAATCTTGCATTCGTGCTCATGTAAACTCGTTGGGGAAAGCCGATAAGATGCGCCGAACATCTTATCGGTTTCCCCCAACGAGTTCAATAAAATTCAATTATACAGAGACTCATGTAAGGTCCTCTATATCGTTTAAGAATAAACTCCTCTTTAGAAGAGTTTCATCACACGTTGACAGAAACAGAATGTCACAAAAGTTGTCTTCCTTTCATAAAATGTCGAATAAACATGAAAGTATTAGAGATATAGAGATTATTTAAGTTCGATATTTATTTCACCGAATAGCCACCACATGCAGTATTTTTTACAAATGGCGGTCGCCACGACTCAAAGTATCGATTGAAGTGTTCATGAGTGAAACACAATTTAATCTTGCACTGAAAAAAATCAAAAGTTCTGTTTTAGTTCCAATAATTTAAATTACGAGGGATG
Organism: Ctena decussata; assembly: GCA_963989385.1. Classification (NCBI taxonomy): domain Eukaryota; kingdom Metazoa; phylum Mollusca; class Bivalvia; order Lucinida; family Lucinidae; genus Ctena; species Ctena decussata. Next base: position 19,305,951 of record OZ022505.1, on the reverse strand, counting down.
ATCATTTAATAATAGAAACTGGCATTTATCTCATTAGTTATGTGTAAGAACAGTATTCTACATGTATAATACCCTAGAGGCAAGCATATGACATATAATAAACTTCTATAGTACTGTTTGGGAATATGATTGTCATGGCAACGATGCCTTAAACCTCTAAGGGTTCAGTCTCTGAATTTTTGCAAAAGGGGAGTCTCCATAAGGGTCATTTTCTGGTTACAAATGGATTTGCACCACGCCTCGCCAATCTCTACTTGTAAGTGTTGGCTTTCGTATACTGAAATACTGATCTCATCAAAAGTGTATTTTGAGTGGAGCACAGTGTCAAAGTGGGTGGGGTTATTCCACCCCATACCTGACCATGTATATTTTTTTTCAATTATCTCAATAAGTATTAATGGCTGATTTACCATTATGATTTGTAATAATACAGACATATATGCTAATTAATTGGGTTATATAACTTACCATTCTTTGCTTATTCAATACCAATATATGAGCTCATAAGGGGTAACAGGAATTTTACATATTTTTGCTTCTCCAACTTTACGAAACCACAATTTTTCCTTATTGGTCCAGATATATAAAGGAAACTTTGTTATTTTATTGATATGTTCGTGTACATTGCAGAATGATGAGAAAACTATCCTAGGCATATCAAAACCTGAATTATCTGCCCTTGATTCAAGAAAATTTGGTTTTAAATTGAAAATGTCAGATCGAAATTCTACACTGAAAGGTATATTTCTGATGACTCTTTTGCTCATGTTTCTAATATTATACTGATTGTTGAGCTTTCAAATCCATATGGTGCCCGTATTATTACACAAAAATTGTAACTGAACATCAGAGCTCATCCTGTTATATGCCACTTAATTACATCACATTTAAGATATCATTTTCCGACCCAAAATTTGATTTATGGATTTTAGTTACTGATATATCGAATGTTATTGAATACCTTACTTTGGACTTAAAATTTCACTTACTTTATTCAAGAGTTACTTCCCTTTGATTAATATTTTTAGGCTAATTTTGTGTATGCTTACCTTGTGCATACCATAGCTTGTTAACCGTTTGAAGTATCTTGATGAAACTTTATAGTGGTCTGCATGATTACAAGACAATGTGTCGCACATAAGAATGATTGCTCTCCCTTACTTAAGTTTGGAGTAACTTCCCTTTGATTAGTTTTTTTTTCTATTCCCAGTCAGTCCATAACTCCTTTTAACCCTTTGACATTTTGTATTGAAATATATAAACGTATTCATACCTAATTTAGTGGTACAGACGCGCGTTTCTGTATTTAACTTCTTCAGTGTCGCTAATCCCCAAAATTTTGATAGAAAAGATATGACGGCAGGTCTCAGCAGGCAACGAGCATCCCTCTCCGAGCCACACTTTCTAGGAATATGTATATAATGAGGCAACGTATCCTGAGCAACAACCACAACTTTGACTTACTTAGTCCCTGAATTATGTGCCCTTGCATAAATTTCCTGTTTATTCTGTAACTCCTTAATCGTTCAAAATGTTTTAAAACAATTTAGTGGTGTTGTGTATATTTTCAAGGGTTTATATTAGGACCAAGAATGGTAACTGTAGTTTACTTGGTTTATGAATTATCTCCCTTGTATGGCTTTAGCATTTCTCAAGTTAATGGGCGTATTATTCGCCGATTGCGAAGCTCTTGTTATGCCTTTGCTCAGCTTCACAGATTCTCTTCTTTAAGAATGTTCTTGTATCAGTGTTCTGGCAACTTTATGAACATTTTCACACTAAAGTTCTCCTCAAAATATTTTCTTTAGTAAATATATCTCAAACAGCGTCTGTGAATGTCTTTCATCTCTGCATTTGTTCTGGTGACAGGGCCAGCCCATCTTAGCTGAGCCAGTTTCAAAAGGGTAAATATGCTTTGCATTCCTGCCTCTCTTCAGGACTTTCATATCCTGTCTTGCCACCTGAGTTTTAGGAGTGTCCACAGACAGTTTATGTGTAAGACTAGAATGATCACTGTCAGATAAACAAAAAATAGTGCGTGTGTTGGGCATGCGGGTCTAGTGCAATGTCTCTGTGATTAGTTTTCAGCAAAACTTGTAAATTCTAAGCTCAGGTATTCAACAACATTTGATATATCAGTAACTAAATTCCATAAATCAAACTTTTGGGTCGGAAAATGACATCTCGAATGTTATGTAATTAAGAGGCATAAACAAGGATGAGCTCTGCTGTTCAGTTACAGTTCTTGTGTAATATCACGGGCACTATATGGTATTGAAAGCTCAAAAATCAGTATCAGAAACATGAGCAAAAATGTCATCAAAAATATACCTTCCAGTGTAGAATTTCGGTCTTACATTTTCAATTTAATTACTTATATTTTCCTGAATCAAGGGCAGATAATTCATGTTTTGGTATGCCTAGGAAAGTTTTTTCATAATTCTGCAATGCACACTATCATATCAATATAATAAAGTTGTTATTATATATCTGGACAAATAATGAAAAATGGAGGTTTTTCATAAAGCTGGAGAAGCAAAAATATGTAAAATTCCTTTTACCACATATAAGCCTATAACAGGATGAGCTCTGCTGTCCAGTTACAGTTCTTGTGTGATATCAGGGGTCTATATGGAATTGAAAGCTCAGCAATCAGTATAATATATGAAACATGAGCAAACGAGTCATCAAAAATATACCTTCCAGTGAGGACTTTCGATCTTTCATTTTAAATTTATTCACATATTTTCTTGAATCAAGGGCAGATAATTCAAGTACTGATAAGCCTAGGATGGTTTTCTCATAATTCTGCAATGCACACTATCATGTCAATATAATTTCAAATTTCCTGTATATATCTGGACAAATAAAGAAAAATTGTGGTTTTTCATAAAGTTGGAGAAGCAAAATTAAATAAAATTCATGTTACCACTTATATGCTCATATACTGGTATTGAATAAGGAAACAATGGTAAGTTATATAACCCAATTAATTAGCATATATGTTTGTATTATTTCGAGTCATAATGGTAAATCTGTCATCATTACTTATTGAGATAATTGAAAAAATGAGGTATGGGGTGGAATAACCCCACCCACTTTGACACTGCGCTCCACTCAAAATGCGCTTTCGATGAGATCAGTATTTCAGTATATGAAAGCCATTACTTACAAGTAGAGATTGGTAAGGTGTGGTGCAAATCCATTTGTAACCAGAAATGGCCCTTGTGGAGACCCCCCTTTCCAAATATATGCTGCTGATAAGCAACAAAGAATGGATAAAACATTGTGGTGGTGTGATGTATCAGATACTAAAAGAATAATAAAGTAATTCATTACTTATTCTCAAACCTAGCAGAAATAAAGATCGTCAAAGGCTTTTGTACGAGTAAAATGTGATGCTTTTCGCTGCTTTTAAGAATGAGGGACCAAACTTTTGATGTCACTGCCTTTAAACAAGCATAGTCTTGAGATAATTGTATAGCAGAGAGCACCAAAGTTATCCTGCGCTTGACAACCGATAATTAACTTCAGCATAACGCTAAATATAACTGAATAAAATGTCAAAAGCCCATAAAATCAATTATTTTAACCTCTGTTCTTGCTTTAATTCAACATGTACCACATTTCAGAACACTTTCATAAAGAATCGTTACATGTGTGTTTGTAAAGCCAAAACCTAATATAATTGGAAGATGTTCCTAAATCAATTTCACTTTGCATATCATAATACAAATGCCTCCTTACCAAAATGTCGTCGAAAAATATCACACGCCATACCTAGCATGAACGTGACGTCATATGTTGCTATGGTAACACGATAAAATTTCAGTATGATCAAACATTAATTCGAAAGCTTTGAAAGACACTTGATGGTGTAACATGAAGGATGCTTTTTTACGTATAAAACTGACCTATCTGCAAAGGTTTTCCATTCTTATGTCAGGAAGCATACCTTTACCTAGCCATTTCGCGTCAATAACGTCTTATTCAGCGTGATAAGTGGGTAAAATATGGAATTAAAATATGGTTTAGTATCTAGAAATTAGCCTATATATCATTTTATTAACTAGAATGCAAGAAATCGGCGACAAGAAATGGCGCAAGATGAGGAACTCGGCCTGAAGTCGCGCGCTAAAAAAAAAACATTACCTCAGCGTCAGAAGTGACGTCGGAGGTAAGATTGCGGGATGTTAATGGCCTTGCGGAAATTTCTGACCAGACTAATACATGTTAAACATTTTGATGCAAGATCTTTTGGCCGATAAAAGATATTGCAATTAATTTCACAGCCATAAATATATAACGTATAAATGTAAAAGATCAGGCATAAATGTATAAGATCAGAATGCTGGCAGTTTTACTGTATGCGCAATTCCATTTGCATTTAACACATTGCCTGAATCATCTATTAAATATCTTGTAAAGTAACTGAAGTAAACTAGATTTCCACAAGTTTAGAACTTCAATATTTCAGAATTATTAAGCATTCCGAACATCTCCGTTTACAAATCCTGAAAGGTTATTTTATTGCAGAAAGTTGGTCAACACTTCTTAGCTACCAATTGCAAAATAGTGCACTTTACGTTACTGTCAAACTTGGTACGTGATATGCATCATACGAATTGGTAATATATGCTGTTGGTCTTCAACTAGATATTGCATTTCGATGGTATTTATAGCAATTCAATATTCCGTCCGACCCCATATTTGAATTTAAATTTCCGAACTATTTCAGTTGCAATCTCCGTAATTATTTCCGATAACTTCATTGGTCTTAATCTTCATTGAAGAGGAATTACCGTGATTACTCTAATTATGGGGACCAACTTAGCTGATATCAGTAAAAAAATAAAGGGTTTGCAGAGGTTGGTCAACTTTCCAGCAACATCTTAAAATAATGCTGAACTGGCAAACACTGCAGGACCAGATCAGACTGCTCCAAAAGGAGCCGTTTAATCTGGATCTGCTTTGTTTGCTTATGCGCTTACGCTCATTACGGCTCTTTATTCTAAGTTTAAGGTTATAGTGACATATACAATATAACATAGACCTAGCTCAATTGCAGAAATTAGCAGATTTCTAGATTTGGCTGTTTCATTGCCTAGTTCTTAAACATGGAAACGCCATCATCATAAGTGGCGCGAATAGTCACGTGTAGAATTTTAATAAGTTTTAATCATAGTTAATTTTGAAATTCAGCATATATTTTATTTAGAAAATGCAATACTGCATTCTGAGATAATTACTTCTTGCATGTATTTCTGTGCAAATAACTGCTAGAGGCCATGGTTTGCACTTCTTGCACTTTAGCTTATTAAGGTATTGGCAGTTTTCCGAAGTTTCAAGAGGGTAGTAACAATCCGAAGTTAGCTCAGTTGCAAAAATCAGGAGATTTCCAGATCTTGATGATCTATCGCAAAGTCGTTAAACACAAAAAAAAAACATTATAAGTAGAGAGAATTTTAATGTAAAGGGTTTAATCAATTTGAGCGTTGACTTTCGGACAGATTTCAGCCTTAAAGCCTTGTAAGAAAATGCGAGAACGCAGAATGTCTTAAATCCTGACTAATTATTGTGATTTGTCTAACGGCTGACCTGAGTTCAGTCCTAGCTTACTGGAAGAAATGGGCTCTAAAAGCGACGTCAACGTCTGGTGCATGGTATAATCAGTTATTAAAAATCGTCTGTTTCGAAAAATATAAGCAATGCAAATATTTGCATATAGTCAACAGGGAAATATTGCATACGTTTAGTTTTTCCTTATTGTCTGAGCAAGGATTAATGGTTCCTTGACCTAGCGACATATTATACAACAATGAGCTAAACCAGGCAACATGCAAGTAAGTTACTCTGATCAGCCTGCGCGTCTGCGCATTCTGATTAATGTATTGCAAAGTCGAAGGTGCAGGCTGATCTTTACTTTATCATAAGTAACCTTTTTTTCTTTTGAAATGGTGGATGCAATTCTACTTTTTAAGTTTTTCCTCTAAGAATAGACTCCCTTTTGAAAGGATTCTGTCTTCAAGGAAGTCATTAACGTCGTATACCTTTATAAGACTGGCGAAAATGATCAAGAAGTGTCAACCACATTAATAATACTGAAAACAACTCATTGAAAAACATGATGCAGTAATCATTCTAAGTATTGAGTCAACCTAACACTATCTACAACGCGATGTGCCAAGAATTCATGAGCGCGGTCCGAGCTTAGCCTACTGGGCACTTCTGTTAAGTACAGTACAGAAACCGTATCAGCAAGGCTGTTTAGGTATCAGCCAAAATAATTCTAAAACTGGGACTGATAGGTCTAACAAAAGCAGCGCAGTTCAAGATTAGACTGATTTTCAAGGACCTTTCTGAGCATAGTTAACACTGCTTGTCATTCTATCTGCACCATTTAGATGCATTACTGCATAGAAATATCAAACACTCAAAATTTAGGACAGTTTCGGTAATTATTTAAGGTATACCACTTTTAGAAAATTGACGGTATTTAAGAAATATTTGTTTTATCACTGATTATTAGCAGACACAAGCTATTATCAAACTCAGTCAGTCTGTAAACTGCATTGCTGATGTTTAAACGTCTCCTGTGACGTTACTTATTAGTTAATAAATAAATAATTTTTCGCATATCTGTTTGTGTTCTGAAAATACAGATGTGAAAGAGACAAACTAATTTGACTACTGGGGCAATGTAAGCGAGACTACTGTCGCCACGATTTCCCAGTTCCAAAAGACGAAGCTGCAGTGGCAAACAGCACAGACTCTTATCAGACGGATCTGGGTCTGCACTGTTTGCACGGACCAAGTCTGCCCCAATAGTTAGTATTTCTATCATATCTGGACTAATGAGACAGTATAAAAAGTTTTTCCAATCGAAGGATATTCCCTATGAAAATAATTATTTTACTTGCATACTTTTCTTCAACCGTAATTCATATTCAATGTCGCAGACGACAATTATTTTTGTTAACAAAACTAGTGCGCAACTAAGTAGTTCGTATATTATGTCAAGGACGTATTCGTCCTTCACCAGGGGCTAATATCTAGAAGCTGCTTTTATTATCAATTTCCATAGCCCCAGTGAATGTGAACTTCGTGCAACATTTGTTTGTGGTGTTTTGAAAGAAATAAAATTCCAGCACAGTTCAGACCTAGATATTATAGACTCATTAAACACTGTGACATAACTTTATTATGAAATCTTCATTGAATTTCTCACCGCGGTGATACAGAAATCGGTATTGACTTGTTGATTGACTGGTTTCTGATAAATTCCTACTTATATTTTCAAACATTGCAAGGGAAATATGTTTATTTTTTCGACTATTGGTTGGTAATTACTCTATTCAAGCATCTATAAAACTATCTCCATATCTTTAAAAGTATTTCAGAATAACACAGTCACGTAACAAACAATTTTCGAGTGCAGATTACTACGTGTTCGGATATAGATTTGTTTGAAAGTATGTTCGGCTTAAGCTCAGTACCAAGACGTTTGATGAACATCTATCTTTCAATGTAAGATTGAACTTTACTGCATTATGTCAATAATGGTGCAGTGTCACGTATGTTAGTTTGGTTTTTAAATCATTGATGATGGATTGTTGCGTTCTGGCTCCTTGAACATATACACTTCAAGATGTAACGTTCTATTTAGTTTCACTAATTCGTCTTTAAAAATGTCAAAAAAGACAAACAGTGTAGACACTGATCAGACCCTACATTTAGCGCCTGCTCTGGGCCATCCTGGTTGCCAGTGTCCCTTTCATGGGCCTCTAGGCTTGAATGGGTTAACATGGCAAATATCTCTTTCGCGAAAATTCACACCAACCACTTTAGCTTATAGACCTGATACTTATGATAAGAGGCCGTGTTTTGGTCCCCATTCAAATTCCCGATTAATTGCATGGATTCTGTCGCTTATCATCTGGCCATATGTATACAAACAGAAACATATAAGATGACTTCTGACCTGCTTATATTGTTTCAATAATGTGAATTTGCGTGTTAACAAATCCAAACAGTGTAAGTATCACAGTATCCGAACTGACTGTACCATCTATTCCGATTTTCATAGCGTTGAATCGAGGGTACAAAATTCGCTTGTAACCAGTAGTCGGAAATCATTATGTTTTGAGATTTTGTCCGGAATTTCCTGCGTCATTTATAGTTATTCAGCTTCGAAAATGTAAAGAGGTAAGTTTAAAAGAATTTGCTCTTCGGTATTTTACTTTATTACATTGTACAATGAAAACCTCATGGCCTTTACAGAAATTTTATTCCAAACAGCTTAATTTAACACGAGTTTGTGTCGTGCAAAACCTAGCTATCATCCTATTATCAAAACTAACAAAGTTTAGATTGATAACGTCTTCCGTTTATTTCAAAGATTTCTTATAAAACATGTAAAAAAGGCTCAGAATGGTTTTAGAATCATGCCAAGGGCGATTTGAATACTGTACTCATTACTACCCACCCATACACGACATTGTATAGGGCAATAAACTAAAAGGCAGAATAGCAAATTATATTAAACTTACCTCTTTACATTTTCAAAGCTGAATAACTATAAATGAAGCAGCAGATTCCTGATAAAAACTAAATACATAATGATTTCCGACTACTGGTTATAAGCGAATGTTTGTACTCTCGATTCAACGCCATGAAAACCGGAAGAGCTGGCACAGTGCGTTCGGATACTTTGAGTATACAAAGCACATAAAATGTGCTGTAGGCCGTGCTGCGATAATTAAGAAGACGCAAATGTGATCAGATTCGTCATTTTTGACGAAATCGGCTAGGGGTGTTGGTTTCATTTTTCAAGATAAGAGTCATGAATAGTTTCTTTTAATAAATTGGTTTATTTTTTACTTGTTCTTACATTCTTTGTTTGAGCTTTTCTATATATTTCTTATCATGATAAAAATAGAGAACTTCTGCAAAATGATATTTTGGGTGCCAAATACCAGATCTTTGCAAGTGTGTGATATTTTTCAAATGGATGATGGATGATGTAATTTAACCTCCTTTTAAACAATATTTCAGTCATATCAGGACAATGGGAGGTACATAATGAAAGATTGTGTGCAGTGGAACCCTGTTTATGATTGAAAAGATCCCCGCCTACAGCGGGGTTCGAACCTGGGACTGCTAGATCAACAGGCCAGTGCTTAACCTACTACCCGGGCTCCTAATATTTTTCAAAGAGTATCAGTACCATATGATTGTTTATATTATTTCACATTTAGAACTATTTCACATTAATACGATAGTATTTATTGCATTAAGTTAGAAGATGTTCGCATCTAGCGGTTGAAAATATACAAGCTGTCTATTAAATTGTTCCATTTGATTCAACTTCTTTGGGCTAAAAAGACATTTAACGAAGCCATCTCATTTTGAAAGGAATTGTGGCTAGATATCGACTAGATCAGACTCTTCTTTTGAATATAATAATTCAAATAATAATTCAAATAATAATGATAATGATAGTTATCATACTAAATAAGTCCTAAAATAAAAAAAAAAAAGAAAATAGTGAAAAATACTGCCGTAAATGTGTTTCGTTTAAACAGTTCTGGTTGTCAAAATTGATGTTTTTGTTAATATGTTGTGTTATAGGTAGTTGTTTTGGTTGTACTGAAAAACTAAGTGTCTTAATAACCAAGGTAGAACCAAGGGCGAGGGTTGGTCTACCATAAACCGGTAAAGCCACCCCCACCCCCCACTCTCCCCTCCCAGTTTCATTGCTGGCCGCACCAAGGCGGCACTTCTGTTTTGGGTCTTCTTTGCGCCGCGACACGAGAAAACCAGCAAAGTGGTATTTGCGGGCGGATGCCCAGGCTGGTCTGAGTGCGCTGTGCGCACAACCACTTTCTTGGTTTTTTCGTGTCGCGGCTCATGTGTTGTTTGTTGCTCTGTCTGTTATTGATATAATGTTTAGGATGTTAAGTCGAGTCCTAAAATAGAAAAAAGAAACTGGGTAAAACTAGTTGTTTAATGTTTTTTGTATAATTTGTTTTTTTTTTGGTCAGGATTGATGTTTTCGTTGGTCTGTTGTGTGGGTGGTTATTGTTTTGGTTGAACAACTAAGTGTCTAATGAACCAGGGCCGAACTAAGGGCGAGGGCTGGTCAACTACAAAAACTGTTGAAGGCCCCCCCCCCTCTGCACCTCCGCCAAGGCGGCACTTCTGTTTTGGTTCTTTTATGTGTTGCTTGTTGCTATGTCTGTTATTGATATATTGTCTGATATGTGAAAACTAGCCCAGTGACCACTGAAATGGAAAATGGCTGTTCACATAGCTGCCGCTGGTGATGTCGTTTGCGGTGACTAATTTTATGTTGTCTTTTTCCCATATGGTATATTGGGTGGGATCTGTGATTGAATTGTGGCAGTGTTCCTGAGAATCTTCCTACTTTCTTAATGTTTTAGGATACCATATTAGGCACGTGCTTATCTTACATATTGTCTTCAGTAATAATTATTGCAAAAGTAAAAATAAACACAATACACATCAGATACAAAAACAACAGGTAACAAACTGTTGAAGTCTAGGAAACATTTGGCCGTGAAAGTAACACATAAAGATAAAGTGATCTGCGGAAATAATGAGTCAATGAGTTAAGTATCTAAACAATGAAAAATCGTCGTTTAAAAGTGCACACAGGCTTGATATTGATTATTTAAACAGTAACACCTACTTTGACACACATGTTTGAATTGCATCCAAACTTGGTCAACTCAGATACGTTTATAATGCTAAGAGCCTGGAGTCCGGAGACATGTGGCGCAGCCAATGTCCAGACACATGCCTCCGTTTGCCCTTTTGAAATCGTTCAGTCCCTCGTTGGTACGACTATTAAAGGGAATTTCATCCCAAACTTTACCTGCAGAGATTGTGAAGGACTTTGCATAACAGTTGGTTCTAGATATAGGTACTCTTGGAAAATCATTATCTACGGTGCGTAAATTTAGATTATGGACCATAGAAATCCTCGTGAATACATCCTTTATGTACTAAGGGGCTGGCCTTTCAGAACCATGCATGATATTGCACGTGTTTAGGTTTAGGGAAAGTAATCAACTTTATTTCTTTGAACGTAAATGCTGAAGAGGTTAGTATATCGGCGTGTAGTATTTATCTCGCTGCTCTTTTCTAAAGTTTTAATAATCTGAGACTAACACTATTTGTGCAACAGCCCCATAAGTGGCAGCCGTAATCGAATATTGGGAGAATGTATGAATTATACTGTTGATTCGTATTTGCTCTATAAATACACTTCAAAAGATTTATTAACAACCTCAGGTAATCGTGCTCGAGGTTTTGTCATGACCCAAGAACCTTTCATATAATTTTCGGTTTGCTGATATACATTTCGTTGACACTGAAAGCCGGAAGTGTCTGTTTGCAGATCTTTTTTGGCATGTTTATATTTGACGTTCGCAGCGTGCATGGTTGTATCATCGGCACATATGTCAACCTCGGTCTCGTTTGTGAATAAGGGCATATCATTTATAAAAAGCAGGTAAAGATCGAGGCATTGAACTTAGTGTTGTGGCACAGCAGATTTAATTCATTGTTTTCGCTTTGAAAATTTGAATTGATCAAATAAAGAGGCACATCATCAAACTTATAGGGGAAAAGTTTCTTCAGATTCCACAACATCGAATTATCATTAGTATCATCATAATGATTGTCCTTTCTTTGACTAAGATATTTTGTAGATTTTACACGTTACGAGATATTCCATAAAATAAATGTTGGTATCTATCTATAGAAATTATAAAATATATCCTATTAAGATGAATGGGTAACTGACCGACCGTGAATTTGTCATTATACGCCTGTTTTGAAAAAACGGACGTATTATGGCATGGCGCTGTCCGTCCGTCCGTCAACATTCTTGTGTCATCCGTCCGTCCGTCAACATTCTTGTGCGCACCATACCTAAGTAACCCTTTGAGATCTCTTCATGAAATTTTGTAGACATATATATTAGGATAGGGCAACGTGTCGCGTACAGTAATATTTGCTCCCCTTTCTTTGTTTCTAAGTTACGTCCCTTTGATTATTTTGCCCTACTAGTCTTGTGCGCGCCATAATTAGATAATCGTTTAGGGTATCTTGATGACACTTCATAGAAATGTGTTTGAGGGTCGGACAATGTGTCGCGTATAACAATGGTTGCTCTCCTTTTTTTGTTTTGGAGTTGCACGCCTTTGATTAGATTTTTAGGCTTTTTTGGTGTATATTAAGCTTGTGAATTTAATCACTTAGTAACCATTTGGAATATCTTGATGAAACTATATAGCAATGTGCATGATCACAAGATGGTGTGTTAAATATAAGAATAGTTGTTCCTCCTTACTTTATTTTAGAGTAACCTCCCTTTGATTGGTATTTTTAGGCTAGCCCCATTCCCAAGTTCACTCCATAACTCCTTAGCCCTTTGATTTTTTTTAAAAATGAAAATGTGTATAATAATGGGACAATGTATCATGAGCATGAACCACAACCAGCTTACTTACTTCCTTAATTATCTGCCATTGCATCATTTCAAGTATGCTCTGTAACTATGTACACATGCTTCTGCCAGTTACTGGCGAAAGTGTGTGCACTTAGTACCGGTTAACCGCTTAGGAGGTCTAAGCCTGCCCAGAAATTATTATGTGGTTGGGTTAACTGACCGTCCCGATAGGACCATAGCTGTTTACCGTGGACGTAAAGCAACAAATCAATAAAAAAAAATTAGCTCCTTAACCGTTGGAAATATTTTAATTAAACTTTATGGTGATGTGTATATTGTCAAGGATATGTTTTATGACCAAGAATGGTACTCTAGTTTACTTAGTATATGAATTATCTCCCTTGTTTAACTTGGCATTTTGTCAACTTCTGAGCTGCACACCCTGGAAGCTGATTTTTGGTATACTAATAGTATTTGATGTGATAGCTGTTTAAATAGCATTGCAGTCATTAGTTACAGAGTTGTTTCCCCTGTTTGTGTGCCTGTCCATCCTTCGATAAAAATCTTGTTCATTCTGTAACTCCTTCCTGACACTGAAACGGGCGTATTATGCACTGCTTGCGATGCTCTTGTTTTTTTATTTTGCCTCCCTTCTCAATAACAGCGACTCTAAAAAGATTTTCTTTGATCCTGCAAAAGAGCATTTTTTTTTCGTTTAAGTGTAGACCCTCATTAAGATTGGGTTTATCTTCTGGAAAGTTGTTTCTCTCTTTTAAAATGAAGGAAAACCGGATGTGTGTTCATTCACGTTAATTTTGCAGCGGTTTCATCATTCTCTGAGACTCTATACTCATACCGCAACAAGTAACATAGTTCGATGAAGTGTGCGCCTTGCTAGTTTGTGGTGGCGAGTTCAAATCTCAGCCATTTGGTACGAAGACTATTATGTATGTATAAATTCTCGTAGTGTTCCTGTTTTACACCAATGAATAGCGAGCTATATATTTTCGCTTTAAATATGCTGAACTTCATAGCAAGGACGGAAATGGATAAGCTTATTTCGCTGAGACTGTTCATGAATAGTTATAACCTGTGCTTTATTGAAAAAAGGTGACAAAAAGGAAAACTCTATCACAAGCTGTAGCAAATTGCTATTTTCAAATACACTCATAAGGAACACAATAGTCCCAGACTTACAAACATTGGTAAACACTCTTTAAGCAGTTCGCATTCATTCTAATTACAAAGCTTGTAAATAAGATTAGTTCAAACCAAATAAAAATTGTTCAACTGTCGTTGAATCAAGTTGATTCAATGTTGATTCAATATTGAGATGGGTTGATATATTTTATCTTATAGCCGTCATGTTAATAATTGGCTACTGCATTAGTCACTTTTGCAATGCTTAAGTCGCCGCCTAGGTCCTTCTTAGTTGCTGTGAGAATGTTTACGCGTTTCTCAGTATGTTATTATATAAAAAGGTAACTGTTCCAAATAAGTTCTAGCCGTAGGCCCCGGTACGTGTATAAGTTTTATTTGGGGAAACCTCTGCGTAATGACGTTCCAGGAAAGCATTGCAGGATAAAGAGAAATGATTTTACAGCTCTGTGCTCTGAGTGCTACACTGGATTAGGCAAATTGTATTTGTATCTTTTGCTGACGTCTTATTCTCGACGATGGGTAGGTGTTTGTTATAGCATCTGCCCGAAATAGTAACTGACCTAATAATGGGACAGAAACTCACAGAAACTGTTCTAGCAGGCATGCAACCTTGAAACAACATTGAGTTAACTGTGCCTCAACGTCGTGACGTTGAATCAATGTTGAGCCAATGCTGATTCAACGTTGAGAGCCCCTTGGATGTAGATCTGGATTAGGGAGGGCAATATTTCCATTTTTTCTGTATATTTCTTTCTAAGTCATACCTTTCTGTATACAAGTTGAGATGCATGGATACATCGGAAAGGAAATGGCAGAGTTGCTTCCCCTGAAAGAGTACCCATTCCCCTTATATCAAAAATGTAGGCAAAGTCCTTACCAGGTTACTGGACGTCAGCGTTGGCAGCAGAATACGGTTTCTTTGTAAATGAGCAAATGAGCTAAAGTACTGTACCAAACAGTGTCATTCCAGTCCTGATCGAATGACATTTTAACAGATATTTAACTAATTTAGACGTCGATCATTGGCAACTGTTGGCAGCACTAGCAAAATTGCCAATGTCACCACTGGCAATTCTATCAAGTGGAGCCAATGGCGCCAATGGTACCGTTGGTAGAGCCGATGGCGCATATGGCACCATTGCGCCAATATTTTCTGTGCTTAGAAATTTTTAGTTTTTTTCTTATTTTCTTTCATTATTGTGGGGAGAATTCTCCTGTGCCAACTCGAGTGTTTGTGGTGGGTTCAATAAATTGCCAAATTGAATGACGCAAATTTCCCGCCATGGTAATTTTTCCCATGCCCTAAGCTGTCTGCAGTATTGGCAGCCAATAGTCGGCAATACCGGTTTCAATGGTAGAGCCAATGGTGCCAGTAATGAAAATCCGACCGGCACTGGCATGCCAATGGTGACATTGGCAGAACCCTGAATTGTAGTATTGGTTTTGACGTCACACATAAAAGATGCAACGTCACACTGGTGCTGCAACCAATCGATTACTAGACTATATATATAAATGAGGGGAAACCGATAGTGGAAGTCATAAGATGTTTTGCAGAAAGACTCTATTTCTCCGTCAGCCCATGTCGTTTCTAGAAAGTTGTAAAGCTTGCTAGCTACATCAAGTGTGCACCTGCCTGCTGCCGACCTAGAAAAATATAATGCATTTCACCAATAAACAGGTGCCAAGAAGCCACAGTGAAGAGGTAAGGGTTGTTTTTTCTTCCAGCTGTACGGCCTTCTAGCCGAATTCTGCCGCCCATTATAGGATTTTCTCTTTGGAACACGTTCGCGTGTTGCCAGGGAAGTGGCGGCCAAAGTTCGGAATTTATTTTTGTCCAATACAAGTGTCTCATTTCCTCAAAAGAAAAAACTCCGACCGGAAATTCAGTGACACAAACAATTCGAAGCCTTTTAGTGGTTTGGGACAGAATAGAATAAAACAGAAATACGCGTTATACCGTAAAGCAACCAACTCTCGTTGCTGCCGCCGAAGGCGGCAAACAACTCGTTGGTTGGTTGCTATTAATATTGGGAGGACCCCTTCCAGGCGTTAACCTCCATAGGGTGATAAGTAAATTGAAAGCATTTATGCCTCATGCTTTTAGATGACCAAACGCATGCTCAGTGCGAAACAAAGCAAATCTTCTGACCATGATATAAACATGTAAAATTTCATTATTCTCTCAAACTCAAATATATCTGGTATAGCTATAAATTTTGTTTTGTTTTCTGATTTCGAATAAAAAATAGGCAAAAATAGATGTTCCTGCTGTTTTTATTAAAGTGATTAAAAAACCACCTGTTTGGAAAAGAGTTGCTCATTCGGTTTACAATGCATGTTTTTCATGAACATTTTGTCATTTTTTGTGAGTGTGATTCTTTTCCTTATGGATTTGAGAGCGGAATGTGGGATTTGATTGTATTAATTCCATGATTACTGTTTATCTTTTCACACTTTATGCATTAACATATATCATAAAGCAATAAAAAAGGAACTTACGTTTATTGTACTATAATACTCTTAAATGAGAACACTTTTACTTCTACTGATAACGGACTCAGTGTCTCGGTGCAATGTGTTATAACCGTGTTTATCTTGAAATTTTATTAACTGCATTTTCACAAATTTGAAAGGAACGGAAACACAAGTGGTTGCGGAGATGAAATCAGGATGTGTTTGAACTGAAAAAAAAATTAAGTCAATCTGTAAATCTGTGCATACTAAACAGTTTCCAAGTTAATCATAATAGGTTCCGAATGAATCCCAGTGTTTTCGCGATTTTTCATTAGTCGGATCAAAGTGCACGGATGCACAGAAAGATCTACGTTCTTCAATTGGACGTGTTATAAGGCATCACTGTACAGTCAACCCTCTTTACAACAGCACACTTTACAACAGCAAAACTATTTATAACGTCATTTTGATATGCACAGAATGACCAAATTGTATACAATATGCATTCTTTACAACAGCAAATTCAGTTTAACGTCAAACTTTTCGGGAACAAATGCTGACAAATGCCCCGACCTAAAGCTATATATTTTAGTTGGTTGGGACCGGAGCCTTTTTGTCTGTTGCTTGGTCCACCGGGGCTCAACTGGTGACCTTCTTTTGCTTCAGATTTCCAGTGGGGTTGTTTGGCAGGACAGGGATCTCCACCTGTCAGACGGCCCATTGTATCTGTTGAGTCCTCGTCTTTGCTTCTTCATGGTGTTGAAATTTGATTTATGTGTTTACCGTGATGATTCATTGACGACTTAGAGGGTTATCATGCGAACCGAACAACCAACTAAATGTTTTGTACCACTTCAGAAACTGAGGGTGAGGTTGGGCCTGTAAAATCGATTTAAGCCCCCAGTAATTCATTACTGACCGTTCCAAGGTGGAAGTTCTGTTGTGGTTCTTTGTTGCCTGTTTTTGGTGTCACAGTTTCTGTGATGTTTTACCTTATGTATGTTATTATTATTTTTGGTTCGGTTTGGGTTGCTGAGTGGCCACCTTTTGGGAACAAGCTGCTCACTCGGTTGGCCATATGTTCTCTGTATCTTGATTATTTGTAATCTTAGTTGTTTCCAACTATGGTTTGAGGGCTGGATTTGGATTTTGATTGTTTCAGTTCCTGGTCTTTGCATACTTTTTACGTTTTTTGTAAAGAGGGTCCACTGTACATGATGCCGCTTAAGTATCAATGCAACCCTTTTGCAACTTTAGAATTAATTTTCCGCTGTTTTTTTTTCAGCTCTAATTTCCCCACAATTACTTCCGATAAACTCATTATTCTTCATCCCCAGTCTAAAAGGAAACTTTCCTCTATTTTGCACATACCTGATTGCAGATTAATTTTATTGCGACGTTTTCAATCTGATATTGTTCCCATTTCTATGCTCTAGAATGTAAAAGTCAGCAAGATTTCTGATTATTCTTCTCTCGCTATTTACATGTCTTGTAAAAATTGAAAGATATTTATGTTAAGCTAATTACGTTCCACAGTGATCAATATTGATGATCAACTGGTTCCTTTCTGTTTCCAGCTTTCTTATGTAATGTACATATACTGCCAGCACATTAGATTGAGGGGCTGCATTTATATGACTTATTTAGAATGTGCTCATAACAGAAACGAAAGGTTTTGCGGGCTTCAAAAAGAAGAAGATGAAAAACAACAAAAAAAGCAAAATCGAAATACTTTGACTATGTCAAATTTCTTCAATATTTTACTAACACGTTATTGAAATTAGCTGTGATGAGTGAAACCTAGGAACGCTCAGCTGCATTCATGCATATACGCTCGTAGTTCTAATTCATGATTTTTTGTTAATTAAATTATATAGAGATTAAGTTCTGAAAGAAGATCCTCTAGAAGCAAGAGATAAATCAGATAAATGGAAACAGAGGACTCGGTTTAAATGAGTCTGTATTCAGACTCTAGATCAAATACATGCATTCATAACTGTTAATATAAAGCATGTTTCCATATGACAAAAATTAATTTATCAAGACGTACATCACGGAGACTAGATTCAAAAACTCAAAAAGTACTATCATGCAATATGGCATATATAAACAAGAACATTGTGAGTTATTGCTAACATCAAAGGGTTGTGCTGCACCACTTGTGCTATTTAATACAAAATTATCAGTAAGACTACAAAACGTATGCCCTTGTTTGTCAGAAGAAATGACTAAAATGGAAAAGCATGGATCCCATAGGGCAGTCCTAAATGTATGGCAGGAAGCAAATATCCAAAGAAATTATTAATGTAGACGCAAATAAAGTGCCAAAATCAAAGATCATATCTGAGCATGTCTTTTCTTCACTAGGGAGATCAATGAAAAAGGTGTATTTATTATTGAGACCAATACAGTGTACAGATTTCAAAGATGCGCAATGTGATCTGAGTAGTACCTTTCCACATGCCGCTAGATACTCGTTCATTTAAAGTGAAAAGTTTGAATTCTTTGAGAATTTGTTCTTTAATATGTATTTAAAATGTATGTACTTTTATTCTCTTAACTTGAAACAGTTAGAAGCTTTCAGCGGAAATACGTCTGATGTTTCCATTGTCAAAAGTAATTTAAATGGGCATTGAAACTACATATTTCAATCATATTTGTTTCATGCATTTCATCATGTCTTTAGTGAATGGATTGATGCAGCGTAAGTGTCAGACAAAGTACAATTCTGTCACAATATCTGCATATACATGATTTCTTTTGATTGTTTAATGCTCAAGGAAACCTTATTGGCGGTACATTTGTTCAAAATGTCTGATAGGTACTTGGAGAAGAACTGCTACTTTATTGTCGTATTAAAACTTCGTCTGTTGAACAGCATGTCGGAAACTGAATTGTATGATGCCATGTGTATAAATTCGATAAAACGTTTGGTTTGAATGATTTTTGGGTCAGATCACTACAATAATCATTCTTGTAACAACATTGACGTTATGCGACGGGCTGTATGCTTTGTTTTTAACTTATGCCCCAGTCACACACACACATTACGGACTGGGCGGATAGTTGTGGATAAAAATCCACAATAATCCGCAGAATTTGTGGGCGTGGCTTATTTTCTTGATTAAATTACGGATACAGTTACCTATAGATGCGTGTGATTAAGGATAAATGCGGATGTCTGCGGTCAGATAGTTTCCCTTGGATCAATACGATGAGAGATGATACGAATGTATACGTACTACTTACCTTTCATTACCTTCTGTTACTTCTAGATTCGGAAAGATGTTGTTGATACTACGGATGGCCCGTTCGTATATGTCCGGTTTTATTCGCAATGGTCCGTATCGCATCTGCGGATGGCCCACCCGTATCTGTCCGGTGTTATTCGTAAAGGTCCGTATCGCATCCGCAGAGTCTGTAACTGTCCGTATCATATCCGTAGGGTCCGCAGGATCCGATTCCAAATTTTGAAAATTTTCAAAATTCAGGCGCGGACGAGTAAACCGTATTGATCCGTAACAAAAGGTAACTGAAGGCATTCATTCGCATTTATCCATATATAATCCGTATCTAATCCGCATCTTATCCGTATCTAATCCGTATATAAACCTATCATTCCGCAGCCCAATCACAAGTTGTGGACTGATACGGTTTCGCGCAGATCGTTACCTTCAATTACGGTTAGTTACGGGTCTCGTTCGGAGTTTTTTTACGGAGTTTTACCTTCAGATACGTTTCTATACGGATAACTTACATTGCAATACTGACAGATACGTATTGGTGAGGATAATTGCGAACAGCTAATCTGACTGGGGCATTAATCCGTAACAATACGCAGAACCAGACCCGTAACTAACCGTAACAATCCGCATGAAACCGCATTTGTCCACAAATTTTGGGTGGACCGCGGAACGATAGGTCGAGATACGGATTAGATACGCATAAATGCGGATAAATGCCTTCAGTTACGGATCATTATGGTTAGCTCGTCCGCGCCTGAATATTTAAACTTTTCAAAATTTGGTGGCATATCCTGCGGACCTTGCGGATACCATATGGATACGATACGGATTCGATATGGACAGAGACCACGCCCACAAATTGTGTGGATTTAAAGTCCGCTACTATCCGCCCAATCCGTAATGTGTGTGTGTGACTGGGGCATTAATCACAGTCAAAATTTTCCGTGTCCTCTTTATTTGGACTTCCGCTGGTCGGTCCTCAGACTTCATGACGGTTCCGTCTTAAAATAAAATGACAAACAATGATCAGGAACACCTTATAAAGTTGGATGACTCTTATATGCCCTGTCTGTTGATCTACTAACCGGGGATATGTTTGTCGATTTCTTATGGTTTTTCTCGGTGTTTCTGTCGAGTCCCTACTTTTGTTTCCACATAGTGTTTACTCTGGATTTTTTTGTTTTCTGTTGTGATTAGTTGATGATTACAAGTGAAACACTTTTAGTAAATACCTTTTCATCCCATTGACAAGGCGACACTTCCGAAATGTAACCTAAGTTTGCCCCTAGGGTTAAACGGTTGGCGTTCATTGGATAGGGAGGCAAAACAAACAATGTGAGAAATGCTTCCCCGGAAGTGTACCTTTTCACCTTACCTTAAAGTTATATGCTGAGACCAGACTGCGAATATGTGCAGTCATATTTCATTTAGTTTATATGCTATGTCGCTGGTTGTCAGTTAAGGGAGGTTCCTGGGTACAAAACAATCACTGCCACAGCAAACCACCAGCCCCGTCAATCAGTCATGCGAAGGTTCCCCTTTTCTCTCGTTTGTCGTGTTTTTTCATTCTTTCTTTTTTCTTTAATAGTTTTTTGCTTGTTTTGTCTATGCTGTGTTTGTGTTTGCTACAAGTAGTTCACGTTCGCTTCTTAAACGAAAGCAAGAGAAATCTGATTTACTTCTTGTGATATATTCTTATTATTACTTTGGAAATAGTAGTATTAAATTATCGCTGTTTTTTAAGGTAATTTGTGCTTCGGAGGCTGGTATTATCAAAATCAACTTATGAAACTATCGAATGTCTCACTCGAACATGATATACCGGGTCTATGCACTTAGATGAACTTATTTAAAAAGAATACTACCCGCCTCGGTTTAAATCTGTGGAGATACTGGGAAGTGTTTCAACAATCATGCAACTTGGCTCCTTAAGCAAAGCTCCAGTTCTAGCTCTAAACTGAGTGATATCAATAGTCATCTCAGAAACGAAATAAGAAAAAGACAGGAAACAGTTTAAGACATCCAAACAACAACTGATCAACATTATACGTGTGTAAACAATTTCAAGAAATGATGCTATTTTCAAAATTAAATTCATAAAGAGTTCCTTCAAGACCAGATAGCTCATTCAGTAGAACGAGCATGGGCCACACTACGTAGTTTCGGCTAATTAGGCCTCATCAGTGACCCTGACAATAATTGGTGACGAAACCAGAGAAAAGCATACTGTAATTTTATAATTTTAATCGGGCAGTCGGTTCAAAGAATGAATAGTAAAGGTTCCAAAAAATATAGAAATTTAAGGAGTAATTACACTTCAGAAATTGACTGAATCAGATCCCAAACCCTATCCCCAACATCAAAGGGAAAGATTGACAAAAACATCCCAACAAACAGTAAATTACAAGTGATAAGCCGAGTCAGCAGCTCTTTCCCAAATAGGTGGCAACTCAGCTATCTTTATTGAACTAAATAATTTAGACCAACAGAAGGGTTTCAACAGACTAAAGACGATGATCTAGAATAAGAGTCAAAACCAATCTAAAATTTCAGATTTCTCAGAATATATTCTCTGATCTAAAAGAACGAAAAATAGAATAAGTATTCTTACTTTTTGACCTCAAAACAACACTTCAAAAAAGCAAGTTAAATGTGTCTTTCGTGAACTTGTGTCAATTTTTCCATGTGTGTATGCTTCTTTCCCTAGTAATTTTGAGAGCGGGATGTGGAATTTGATTGTATTAATTCCTGATCATTGCCTATCTTTTACATTTTGTTGATAGGTATCAACAATATACGGCACTTTCAGAATCCTTCAGTGAAAGATTGGTTATGATGAAAATTCCGCTAGGTAACCGGGACGACATAATTGTCATCAGTATAATTGACCATAATTTGTACTTTCCGATAATGACATCATTACAAACATGTCCCCAATCAGTTTTCTTCAAGTTTATCTCATTCTGTAAAAGAGTAATCAGTTTTCTATTCAAATCATAGAATGTCAAAGGTAAATGCTATTAACTAATAGGATGTCATTAAGTGGCTGATACATGGATGTATATATGTCCATTGTGTCTTTCATTAGCATGTCAAGCTAACCGTATTGGAATACCAAATATGTATAAGTGTATTTGAATTAAGTGACACTTTTTTTTCTTTTTAAAAGCTGTAGTTTTATTTTCAGACTGTAGTTGGTGTAAGCTGCTTTTAGTGTTATTCCATTAAGACAACGACGGCTTATATGATGCCAATGTTTTAATTTATGCTCTGTAGCAGCACTTCAGCATAGAGCTTTAGATGTTGGAAGAAAACTGCGGTAAATTGGAGCCGCAACACGACAAAACCAGCCAGGCGAAGTCTCAGATCAGCTTGAGCAACCTCCCAGTCTGATCAGAGTCTTCTCTGTGCGCTTAAATGGTAGTTAATGGTCTAAGTACATGTATGCCGACCGATAAGCCTCTGATCAGACCCATGGGAGGCTTCGCTGGCTGCACATGCTCCTTATTGTGGAGAGATGTGTCGAGATGCAGCTGAATTTTTTCTCCATGTTTATGAAGGAAAATACGTTTTGTGACTGCATATTTGCTACCCTGATAACAAAACCTTTTCCTAACAGAAGTCAGCTCTTAACGACAAATAGTTTCTACTATATATACCGCTCACAAAACGTAGGTGATTTTTTTGAAATAGAAGAAAGTACAAAAATAAATAATTATTGCCTGGTTAGAATATAATTGTTTATCAATAGAGCATTATTCAGGTGACAATATTCAGCTAAAACAGAAACAGTCACAGAATGTCACGTGACCTATAGCAACACATAAAGGACAATGGGGTCTACACCTTAATTTCGCATCGGCGAAAAAAAATCTTTTGGACCCAAAGATTCTGTAAATATTTAAATTCTTTATTATGTTTCAAACTGAAAACATCTACTTTGGTAGACATTACTTCGTTACTTAAGGTGTAGGGCCCTTGCAAATATCACCATCGGTGAGACAATTCACCACGCAATGGCATCGTTTACGCCTTCCATTATGTTCTGTGATGAAACCGCGTGAAAAAATATCTGCATCTTGTTGAATGAGGCATTAGGCGTCTGTCTTAATAAAGTTTGCATACAAATGATAAGCCATTGCTGTGCTGGATTCGTGCGAAATTTGCGTGTCGACCTTTTGTCTACTTTCAATTTACTCTAGGTCACGTGACAAGGTTAAACGTATCAGTCTTCATATTGAAGGTCTCTATAAATATTTGTTTTATTAATTATAACAGTTTAATAATCATCAACTGATTTTTCTTAATTCTGTTTTTTTTATGTCTTAATATCCCTTTCTTATTTTGAGCAGTAGAACACCCCCCCAGTCTTTATTGGTCTTATGACCTTGTTATGTGATTACCTTTGTGAGAAAGATTATTTCCTTTGATGAAATAGCAGTGTCATTGGACTGTTGCATAAAAGGATTATGACGCCCAATAAGCAAGAATATTAGTCTTTCAGAAATCATTTTTTTCTGTTAAGTACAGCCTCCTGTTGGAAGCGGGGTGGGGCCTTGGAATATTAAAATGGCAGGATTGCTTCTCCTGAAAATGTACTCATATGGGGTCACTACTAAAATACTGATGTAATTAACCATATTCCAGTAGATGTACATCTGGTATCTCTTCTAAAGTATTCTTGAACTAAGACTGACCTGTCATACCGACATGAATCTTAGCAGAGTTTGACTTCCATTCTTTTGATTTGTTTTGGCTTTTTGCTGGTTCTTGCTGCATCGGACATCTCTTTCCTGATGCCCTAGTCCGTCGCCTTTCTCGAGACGCAAGGGTTGAGGTGTCCTGCGAAATGCGACAGTAAGTGTGGCTCGGAAAGGGATGCTGGTTGCATGCCTAGACCTGCCAATCATCTATTTTCTTTCAAACTTTTGGAATTCTTGCTGCATCGGACATCTCTTTCCTGATGCCCTAGTCCGTTGCCTTTCTCGAGACGCAAGAGTTAAGGTGTCCTGCTAAATGCGACAGTACGAGTGTCTCGGAAAGGGATGCTAGTTGCATGCCTAGACCTGCCAATCATCTATTTTCTTTCAAACATTTTGCGGTTTAGCGGCACTGAAGAATAGATTTGTTTATATACTGAGAGGCAGAAGAAGTATACACTTTTTAAATGCCCATATTTTCTTATTTTTCCCTTCCACAACTCAGAAATTTGGCACGATGTATTTTTTGCAACGTACAATAATGTGGAATGTGGAATAGAACATTACTGAATCAAACGCTTGACTAACCACTCCACACCTTAATGTAAATTTTGCACTTTTCTCACGTGGACAATAGTCTATTGGATAAAACAATTTCGTTGTTTATCAGTATCTACATTTTCGGTTGTTTGTCTAAACAAACCGCAACCTTTGCATTTAATGTACATGATGCCAAGTCTCTCAGTAGCAGATAGAAACCGTGCCATCGGTATGTTTCCATTTTACAGGCTGACCGCTCAAAGCGATATGTGGCCCGCTTAATGCAATGCACAAGAGTCACGATTATTCAGCTATGGAGATGATACCAGTTAACTGGAAATGTTAACCAGAATGCCAAAGACTGGCAGACCTAAAGTGGTGACACAGAACCAGGACCAATATATCCGCGTGCAACATGCCCGCCAACGTTTCAAGCCAGCCTTTGACACTGCTAGAAACAGCATTGGCACATACAATCGTCCTGTACGTTTTCGCACTGTAAGACGGCGACTGGCTGTCGCAGGCATGAGAGCGAAGCGGCCTTATAAAGGCTCTTGTCTAAATCCTCGTCACCACTTGGCTCGCCTTAACTGGGCAACGGCACATCAGGGGCGCGGTATTCGGTTCTGTTAGTTTGTGCTTTTCTGCGACGAGAGTATATTTAATTTAATAAACGCCGATGGAAGAGAACACATCTACCGTCGGAGAGGGGAGCGATTTGCACAGTGCTGTGTTAGGGGGGCGGATCAATGGGGTAGTGGTGGCGTTATGGTTTGTGCAAGGATAAATGCACGACATAATCTCCTATGCATGTTGTTTGAGGACCGCTTTAAATGCTGTGACATACAGAGACAATGTTTTACGACCAACTGTTGTGCCGTTGATGGCAAAGGCTGTTCTTCGGCATTTCCAGCATGATAACCCCAGGCCCCACACTGCAAAGGTCACCACAGCATTCTTCTAACAGCAGGCGTTTAATGTCATGCTATGGCCGTCTCTTAGCCCATACCTTAACCCCAAAGAACAATTACGGGATGGGCTGGTTAGGCGGGTTCTTGCTCGACCTGTTCAGCCAGCTAATGCTGCCTAACTTGAAGCTGCCCTCTAGCAGGAATGGCAAGCGATCACACCACAGCAAGTTGTCAGACGCTTGATTAAATCAATATATCAGCGTTGTACGGCCGTGTTTTAGGCCGGTGTTTGCCACAGTCGGTATTAAAAGAGCAGAACTATTGCACTTTCAACCATTCAATGAAATATTCGGTATTTCAGTTATTTGTATTTGACCTTTCGGGGTCATGTCTTAAATTTCTCATGCCAAAATGATTGTTTGATTGAATTATGAAAAATTATTTGAAAGACTTGACTCAGTTCTCACAAGAGTACCTTTGAAAGTAAGAATTTCTCGTTGAGGGCAGCCTTTATATTTTAACAGTGGCTCTCTTGGAGAAATCTTCACACATCACAAAGGCATGTTACTATTCTGCTAAGCTAAGAAAGTTTAGAATTCTTTTGTCGTCTTTGCTATTTTTCAGGAGTTATTTTGATACTATTGGTGGCGTTGTGTACACAAACTAGATTATTATTATTCGCTCTGTAACAGAGCGAATCATTATGCTATATCATGGTGTAATTATGTAGAACTTGTTTGTTTTTTCGACACCAAAATACCAGCGTAACAGTATGTGTGTTTAATGTGCAAAACACTGAAATATATGATACGGAGCATTCAACGGAGATTTTCGTAAAGAACATTTTGCAACTTTACTATTTATTATTAAATATACTCTGATCACGTTCCAACCATGTACTCAATCAAGTTTAAGTGTGGAAATTGGGATATGGTCCGTATTTTGTCTGTTTCATAAATAGCTACCTACATGAAACTATATCTAGCTTGTTACTTTCTGGTTTTGTTTCCCCCTCTTAAAACTTATAAATATGATACATTATTGTTCTTATTTATGTGCTTCCCAAATGAAACAGCGCTAAGTTTAGCGTAAGGCAGTCTAGTCTTGGCGGCTTCCGAAACAATTGGAACTAATGTAGAGTTAAGCCCCTCGAATTATAAGTCTAATGCAGGAATAAATTATTTTGATGAAAGGATTATGATGTCTTATGCTATAGGGTATATGGTAACTTGTTTGGAAAGTGCTGTGCTCGTAGCACTCAAAAGAAATCTGGAATTTGAACCGTTTAAGTTTTAAACTAAAGCTATCATCCTTAGAAAACGTATCACAGGAAACGATAAAGGAAAATAACGTGTTCTGCTCTTTGCTGGCACAAGTATATTTTTGAAGTTGGTTTTGAAGCCGAAAACGAGACGGGAAAGACAGTACGTTCTGGTATTTGGTTTCACTCATTTTGAAAACTATCCGGCGTATTTTACTCCAAAAAACTTTGGTAGCCAGTTCCGTCTGTTTAGCTGATTACTCAATTTTTAATCAATGTCTTTGCATTCAGCACGTTAAAGCTTAAAGAAAAGGGCCGGAAGGTCGTGAGTTCGCGGCAAACGTCGCCATCTGACGACTGGAAAACTCTCTCTGTCAAACCAGCAGTAAATAGGTACCTTTATCGAACCAGGGAAGGATAAGGCAGCTAAAGGAGAGAGATGGGCTCCGCCTTTCATCAGCTGTGCCCACGATACAGTGGGTCTCAAACCCCCACTGCCCATACGGCTATAAGGCTATGGGAAACCTTTACCTTTTACTTTTTTATGTTTCAACAGTGTGAATAACCTTTTCACAAATAGGGTATAAGGATACCTGACATGTGTCTACCAATAAGTCGATTTGTCTCTGGTCAACCATATGCTGCATGAAATGCATTTATTGGCAATAAATGATGGTAATATAATCTAAATATCTTCACTGTGAGTACCCCAGGGCCTAACAGAACTACCTTTTCAGTAAGGCAAGACTATAGACTGCGCCGTTCAAACAATATTCTCACAAAATATTACTTCATTGGCATGGTAAATGGGACTAGGTGTTGAGCTTGATATCAAAGTAAAAAGATAGGCAATGATCCGGAATTAATACAATCAAATCCCACATCCCGCTCTCAAACCCAATAGTGAAAGAAGCACACACACACGGACAAATTGACATCAGTTCACAAAGGACACGCACGGTAAACCGAATGAGCAGCTCTTTCAAAAGCAAGTGGTCATTCAGCTACCTTAATCAAAAACAGCTTCAATATCTATTTTTATCTATTTTATTTTTAACTTACAAAACAAAGCAAAACAAAAGGCAGATTGGGTAGCAAAACAGGTGACCAAACCGCCAAAGAACACAGACAAGCGGACATAGCACATATTACATCAATTAACCAGAACATAAGTACCTTCTTGGAACAGTCAGCTTAAACTTAGGGGGCTTAAACATGTTTAACTGGTACAAAACCTCGCCCTTAGCCTCCGCAATGGTACAACCAAACCACAACAACTGCAGTTCACTGAACAAACCAATGAATGTGTGAAAGGTCGACCAAATGGCTCGGTAGCTCAGTTGGCAGAGTGCTGGCACGGTAAGCGAGAGGCCCTAGGTTCGAGTCCCGGTCGGGCCACGATTGTTTCCTCTCCTGTGACATTTGGTGGTTCAGTGTGGGTCCACGGCTAGGACCGCAAGCATAAAAAAGTGCATGTCTCGTTGGTTCCTCCGCGGTACCGGGTAGATTCGGGGACGAATCTAATTAAGCAGGGGGAGCATTACAAAGGTCGTCCAAGTGGCTCGATAGCTCATTTGGCAGAGTGCTCGCACGGTAAATGAGAGGCCCTGGGTTCCAGTCCCGGTCGGGCCACGATTTTTTCCTCCACTGTGACAAGGTCCTTGGACCGATCTTATTCCTCATCTATATAAATGACCTAACAGTGGGGTGTTCTCCAAGGTGCGCTTATCTGCCGATGATACACACTGTATCCTTTATTTCAGGGTGAAGATGATAACTCAACGTTAACAAAACCGTAAAATTTAAAGAGTAACTACACTTCAGGAACTGACTGAATCAGATCCCAAACCCTATCCCCAACATCTAAGGGAAAGATTGACAAAGACATCCCAACAAACAATAAATTACAAATGATTATCCGAGTCAGCAGCTCTTTCCCAAATAGGTGGCAACTCAGCTATCTTTACTGAACTAAATAATTTAGACCAACAGAAGGGTTACAACAAATTGAGCAAATTATACGATAAACATTTAACAAATAGTTTTACCTATTTTCTATTTTTATTATAGAAGGGTTAAAATGAGAAAATAATAAATTAAACAGCACCGAAAGTACCGCCTTGGGACGGTGAGTATGAACTACTGGGGGATTTAAACCGGTTTTACTGGGCCCAAACCTTCACCCTCACCCTCCGCCACGGTGCACACAATTAGTTAGTAGTTCGGTTCGTATGGAGGTCCCCTAAGTCATCAGAGAGTCATCACGGCCAACAATTATATTTAAGAAAAGACTGTGATGAAGCAAGGATGAGGACTCGACAGCCAAAACGTGTCGAGACACCTGGAGATCCCTGGGGCGTCAGCAACACCACTGGAACACTGGAGCAAAAGAAGACCCCGGTGTGCCCAGAAACAGACAAACATCCAGGCCCAACCAACTAATATATAGCTTTATGTAGGGGCTATCATGGAGTCTGAACCCCGACCCACCGGCGTGCAATTAAAGAGGACAGCAAAGTTGTCAACCGTGATTGGTTTAACCTCTAAGCATGCAGACTGTCGCATTACATCTATGTTATAGCCAATGCGTTTCAATCGTATGATAATTTTCCTAAATTGATCAGGAAATTCTGTTTTCCCTACGATTTTGCGTAATTTATATACTAAGTCACCATAAAATTCAGGTTCCAATAGGCCTTGTAGCAAAAGTGACCTTAACCCTGTATTATATTTAGAAACCAATTCAAAGTGTCTACGATAAAATTTAGAAAAAGCTTTCCGAAGTTTATGATACCGATACCCCTGCTGTAAAAGCTTGACCGTCTAACTTTTATTACGAGCATTGAAATCAGCCAAATGACTAGACACTCTAGCGAAGCGAATAAGTTGAGAAATGTAAACACCATAAGAAGTGGTGCGGGGAACATCACCATCCAAAACAGGAAAATTAACAATGTCGAAATCAAAATCATCGCGTTTGTTATAAATTTTAGATGAAACAAATCCGTCTAAAATTGATAAATGTAAATCCAAAAATGGGGCCTCGGTATCAGAAGTATTTGCTTTATTTAACTGCAATTCAGCGGGATAAATTTGACTAACCATTCCTTCAAAATAAGGATTGAAGCTGTCGACTTGGGAGGTCATGTGGGACGTGTTCAGCCCCTCGAAATGTCAGATTGTGCAGGTGACATGCTCTACGAAACCCTGAAGACAGTATACTGTCTCCATGGACAGGTCCTGGAGGTTGTTACCAGCGCTAAATATCTTGGTGTTGATATCTCTGTTTCCATATTATGAATTCACATGTCGGCCGTGTTGTGGGGAATTCAAATCGGTTACTTGGTTTCATCAGACGGAACATTAAAACTAAAATGCCAAAGGTCCGCGAAACGGCATAAACATCCTGAATAGACCAAAGCTAGAATATGCTGTGGCTGTATGGGACCCGCAAACTAAGGAGCGGATTGTCGAGACAGAGCAGCTCCAACGTAGAGCCGCCCGTTTGACAATAAACAACACCTGCTTTGAACGGCAGACAAGTGTAACTGAGATGTAAATACAATCTTGGATGGCGAACATTGTAACAGAGGTTGGTAGATACTCGCCTTTGTCTCTTTTACAATATTATTTATGGAACTGTTGCGCCCCCCCCCCCCCCCACCACCTACCGGATTATATACTGTACAGTGACATAATCTCTAAATACTGTCATTCTATGATCTTGAGGCAGGTCAATACGTCAAGAGACTTCTATAAATATTCTTTCTTTCCAATGTCTATCGTGCAATGAATTGCATTTCCCGAGCCTGATGCATTCTTGCAGAGCCTTAATAACGTCAAGGCTGCAGTCTGCGAGCTGCAACACTCATGAACTTGATCCTGAAAAGTTTTCAAACATGTGTTTAGTTACTTTTATCAATTTCAACCAATCATCTATTTTATCCTGCGCTATGACTCTGTCATTTCTAATTAATTTATGCTTTCCATATTTTTTCTGTCTGAAACTTACACCAGACGGTGCGCACACGTGCCTAGAAAGTCCTTGAGGGCGTATTGCAGTATGCAGAGATAGATAGATTCGCCCGTGGTGTCCCAATGTCATGTCATGGATTTGGAGTAGACTGGACTAGACGAATAGAGTAATGAAAAGCAATTTCAACCATTAATGAGAATGCATTGAGATTTCTAGCGGTTATATGTGTTTGTTAACGCATGTCAGTATGTATTTTATATGAAATGCTACTATTGTTTGTCAGATGAAGTTATCTATAATTCGCTTTTAGTCTCTTTCTGAACTTGCCAACAGTGCGCTAGAAACTCATCCGGAATAGATATATATTCGCCTCTTTGCAATTACAGATTTGTTTGACTCTAATTTTGATGACCATACAAGCACAGTAAGTCATTATATCTCCTGTAGTTTATGGCTGAATTTAGACAGTTCGACTAAGGAAACTTGAATGAGCTTTTTGGAAATTTCAACAGCTAGGAGTTACAATATTTCCATTCAGATCTAACCTACAAATACAAATGTTCATATCCTAATATGTCAAATTTACTCCACAACAATACCTCAAACTTGAGTAAGTATGTTTGCAAGTTGCATATGAATATTACATTTTGAACGAGGCTGTGTTAAAATAAGGTCAGACACTCTTAAACTTGAATTCTACCAACGAGTCGTATCAGAACTGTGATGATGAAGGAAAGGTGCACTAAAAATTAAGTTGCCAACATTGGTGACAATATTGCTTCTGTTGTGGTTTACTATAATTGTCATTGTCTCTCAGCTTTCTATTTGTCTTTGACCTTCTGTATATTATTTACTATAGCATTGCGTCTATCTGCTGAAAGAGAGCTGATAGAGCTGACCTCTTGGCCTTCCGTTTGTCTTGTTTTGCTTTGTGTGCCATCCTTTATTGTTTTCGTTTCCCATTTTGTGTTATCGGCAGGTGGTGGAAATCGACTGTGTTTGTTCCTTCTCATCTACCTTACTGCTATATGTACAATTTTTACAATCAATACAACTGAGAAATTCAAACATTTTCTGAAACAAAAAAAAAAAATTCTCCGCAATTATGCCTTCAAGCGTTATTAGATTTGGATTAATTTCAGATTCACTTTATATGGCTTTGCAAAGATAATCTTAGATCTTTGACTCTATATTAACATTTAAGTTTTATAGATGTAGATGATGCGTCGACAAATATTCCAGATACGCAATGCATTTCTGAAGTAATCCAGAAAAGATCGGCTTACAGAAATAAGATATAACGACAAAACAGAACGCATTTTTATAAGAAAGACAAAATATGAAAAAGTAAAACTACCATTTTCCTCACAAAGCGTAATTGTAGCAGAAGCGCATCATTCTATCTTAAAGTTTCTTTCTTTCCTTTTTTCCATTTTTATCGTTGTTACTAAAAGGAATGGCCCCATAGAGCAATGGAGAACGAAAGCAGCAGATTAAGTTTTTAGGACCTTCGCTTAAATGAGGCGAATTTACGGGACACCGAAGGCCCACTTTTTGATTTACATTTGCCTAAAGGAAACGGGTATGTATCGTCTAAGATTATTGCAAACACAACGATTGATATTGTTTATTTTAGACGATGGCATTCCCCGTTCTACACCTTATATGTTTATATTTGTCAACTCATTCGTTTTTTTTGGAGTGTCAAGTCAAATTGTTGACTTAAACGCTCGTAATAAACATAATACGGCTAAACTTCCTAACCAGGCTACTGGTGTCACAAACTTCAATATCGATACAGTTTGGCTTGGTTTCTAAATATAATGTCGGATGGAAAACACTTCTGCTGTAAGATCTTTCCGAATCTGAATTCTACGGCGAATGAGCGTATAACGCTAGTCAAACTGGAAAAAGACCGATGTTCGAAAATGATATTTCTGGTCAGTTTAACAGGTTATGAAAGGGCTAGGTACTTAACTTACTTGTCACCCTTTTTGTGACTTCAGTTTTATGTGCGTGTTCAGTTCTATTTTTATAATCACTTCCGACGAACCAATTTTACTTCACCTTGCTTTATTGAGAAATATTGACTTTGGCAATATATCTGATTGCCATATAGAATCACAGAGGCGTTTCGATCTTATATTGTTCTATTTAAATACTATGGATATGTAACAGTCGCAGGTTTTCAGATTATGTCATTGTCACTGTTCGCAGGTATTGTAATAATAGAAAGATCATCTTATAAACAAGCCGATTACATCAAGCAGACTTAAATAACGCTGATCCACTAAAAGATTTATTCTTAATACGGTATTGAAATCAATAATTTTAAGTTATTAGAGTTCAGGATGGCTAACATTTTGTACTTTAAAGGACAATTACGAAGAAATCGTACAAATGCTTTAATGTTGCAA
Organism: Ctena decussata; assembly: GCA_963989385.1. Lineage (NCBI taxonomy): Eukaryota > Metazoa > Mollusca > Bivalvia > Lucinida > Lucinidae > Ctena > Ctena decussata. The sequence continues at coordinate 19,272,805 of OZ022505.1, read as the reverse complement.
CACTGATAGGGGGCAAGGAGAGCATTATAGTGCTGCAAACAACATGAAAAAATACCTATCCGTTCTAAAGTTATGCCGATTTAAATGATACAAAGGTCTTTTTTTGCTATCAGAGTTGTGTCCCTTACTTTTTTATGTATTTTTAACCACAATGCACTAGTCTGTGATGTCATTGATGATTTTAAATTTTTCTAAATTTCGTATGCATTTTCAACTTCAGTAAAAACCCGTTCATAAAAGAGTAAAAGCATGTTATCTTACAACAGACCTACTAAAGTATTCTATAAATAAATTCGGAATAAATGGATCGGCAATAAGGAAGCATGTAATACATCAAAGAAAAGGAAAAAAGACGACTCATTTTTATTATGGAAAAGGTCGACTTATTTTTATTAACTCATTTAATATTTAGTTTAAACACTGCCCTTTATTTTGTGCTGTTGGCGCTGAAACAATGTCCATCAAATAATTTCAATGCATTTATTGTCTTGAATTATATAAATGCCAACATTAAGTTACGCTAATATGCCACTCGTATAAGAACGCCCAATTTTGATGTCACATATATATTCTTGTTGAAAACATTGGTACGAAATGGTGATATTCAGATGTGTTAAAGTTTTATGTCATGTCAACAACAAAGGACCACAAAATAAATTACCATAGCAAACTACAACTGATGAGTCGGTCACGGTAAACAATTGGTAGTAAGACACGCATATGTTAGATCCTTATCTCTTGAAGTTTACATCAAATGCTGTCTAGTCAATAAATAAAGACATAAACTGCGGGGAGGAAAAAGGATCCGTAGGCAATTTTCGAACAGAATAGCACCACGTCACCTTCCTGCGATATTTGACCAGAGTATATACATTTGGGTTGATAATCTCGATGATTATCAAATTGTTTATGCGAGCAGAAAAGACTCTGGTCAGGGCTGGATGTAGTCTTGATCCTGTTCCCTAAGGAAACCTTTTCATCGGACTTTTCTTATTTCTAAATCAGACACGAAATGACAATTGACCAAGTGTTTTCACGTCTCTGATATATAATTTCCTTTGGTTAATGGTGTTTTTGATATTTTTGGAATGGAAGCCAAAATGCGTAAAATGTAATTACTTCTGTTGATGTAATCTACATAATAATGAACAGGACTTGGCGACTGGCACGGCAATTTCGTTATTACACTCAACATTGCGACAGTTTACTCTAGTTATACTTATGTTTACCTATCTGGTGAGCACGGCCTAATGTCGGAATAAAATATGTTGGCTGAAATACAAACAGTACCCTGGACAAATTGCTGAGATAAGAACAGGCTATTCTGCAATGTAAGTTTATGCAGCCCTGTCTTAATATTACGAGTAAGCGTCATTACCGAACGTAACACCAACAACATCTGCTTTTTGCAAAGCGGTCGGTTACATTTTTCCCATAGGGAATATACCAGAAATGGCAAATATGGCTGTATAATATGGCGTATAAGATTGTTCTTATCTTTTTTGTCTTTAATTCATCTAATTAAGAAACAATACTATGCCTTCTTACTCGTTCGTTTTATTTTTGAATTCCTTCAGTCACTTGCCAAAGAGCCCAATCTAAAAAAAAAAAAACATATATGCATCTGTGCAATGAAATGGTATACATTATATTGCTCTGAATTCCTAAAAGAAATTAATTGGTTTGTGGCTTTTAATTTCTAAACCGGAAGTACTTGTCCTGAAAGTCCAGAAAACAGGATGGTTTGCTAATGGTCTGGTTTAACGTTTTAAGACCGATAACGGCAAATATAACGGTGCTTTGCATTAATTTTATACCTATGCAATTTTTTCATAAGTCTTAGCATACCCCAAAGTGCATTCTAGAGTCGGCTGAAAGTCTTTGTTGTCAAAAACACTTAAACTTACCATAAATAAAGGGACACTGCTTAGGATTCCAGAAAAGTTCGTTGTATAGATATATTGCTGAGAAGCGATTTTGTTACCTATCAAAGTAAACTTAACCATATTGACAAGTGCTGTAATGCTTCCTCGTAGTTAAAGTCGATTTTGCGGTGTACATGAATATGATAATGAAAAACTGAGATCGACATTTCAATAACAAATATTTAAACATGTTATATTTAAAGGGGAAAAAATCCTTCCTGCATGAAAATATTCTCTCTTAAAAAGAGCCAGAGGAGACCTTTTTCGGAGCCAAATAGTAAAGATCTTGATGTTAAAACCGCTCGACTTGCTTTAGACATTTAATGAATAGAATGCCTGTTTTATCCAATTTGTGAGCTATTGGAGAATGCTTTTTACGGTATATTTACACTAACAACTTGAAGGCAGGACAGAAGAGAGGGATGGACACAGTATACCTATGCCAGTGTTTCATACGTATTACTACATCCCTATTTGTTGTATTACAGGCTTTGAAACTCAGATGCTGGCTTTTATTCTTTCTTAAATTTATCATTTTTCTTCCTGTTAATATTTTAGCAAAGCACAAAAATGAGTTTTTAGAAATGTAGAACCTTGCATAGAAATATATGAAATGTCTAGTTTTTCCTATCTTTTATCCAAACAGTGTACCTACTAGACAGCAGTAACAAAAAGGGATGAATAAAATCACATTTTCAATCTTGTTAAATGATAAAGACGGGAGATGAAAAAAGCAAACAAATCGAATTTAAACTACTATAAAGCAAAACTTGAGTAATTTACCCCGCCCCTCTCTTCCGTCACGTTAAATTTCCAGTTATTAGTGAGTAACCGCAAGCGAAATGCTATGAAAAGTATGTTTGCAAAATAGATTGCAGATGGGAAAATACAGGTATTCTGTTTATTTAATTTCTAAAGCAAGCTTAGCTGTTTCAAGCACTGGGCCTATGCTAATTTTCTGAAAGACGGCCCCGCCTTGCTCTTTTTGAGGTTAAATATTTGCTTGCAGAAAAGAAATTTATGCGAATATTCATTATATGTAACATGTTTAAATATCTGTTATTGAAATGTCTATCTCGGTTTTTCATTATCATGTTCCTGTACACCACGAAAACGACAAAAACTACGCGAAAGCGTTTCAGCACTTTTCAAGATAATAAGATAACTGTAATAGGTTGCAAAATAGCTTCTCCGCAATATTCAAAACTTTTCTGGAATCCTTTGCAGTGTCCATTTATTTTTCCCCACGGTAAGTGTAAGATTTTTTTACCAAAAAGATTTTCAGCCGAAACAAGAATGCACTTTGGGGTATGCTAAGACTTATGAAAAAAATGCATAGGTATAAAATTAATGCAAAGCACCTGTACGCAAATTGGTACATGTAAATATCGACATACACCGCCAAACATCTTATTCGGCAGTTGCCCACTTCTTCATACATTTACACCGGTATTCGCCGATAAACCTCGTATTATATCTCCTTGCCAACATCGTCTAATACCGGTAAACACCGACAAACGTCATATACTGCCGATGCCGCTATCGTTTAATACCGAGTAACACAGAGAAACAATCGTATTTAGCTCCTAGAGAAGCAAAAATTTTCCTTCAAGAGTAGATCCCATTTTGGAAAGGTTTCTTAGCCCGTAGAGACAAACAGGGAGTCATGAAAATTGTTTCACTTTGTAAAAATGAATTGGAAGAAAATCTCGGAAATATGTCAGTCATCAACTAAATTCAAAGAAGTCGTGCAGTGCGTCTTCAATAATTCAGCATGTTATTTGTATTACTGCTAATTAAGTCTTTCGCTGTATATCAAAATTATTGCAAAATGGAATTAGCTTTCACAACTACAATTTATTACCACAGTTATTAGGGATGAAATCTGTCGAGAAATAGAATACTCGATTGCATGTTCATAAACTGATTATGCTGAAATTATTTTTTTTTGTTTAAAAAAAAAAGCTATGTTTATATCAAGAACTTGCAGAAGTTATTGGAATCGCCAAATAAACCGAGAAAAAGCGAAAACTGTTCATCATAGATGACAACATTTAGCAAAATAACCACAAATTTGCCAGGATGTGCATATTTGAAGACGGTATAATTTAGCGTAAACTATAAGCCGGGTCAAGCGAAAGTGCGCCGTCGAGCATATGCGCCCAGCAAAGGCTTAGATCAGGCTATACATCCGCACAGTCTGATAAGAACCTTTGCTGCGAACTGTAGGGATAGTCAAGGACCCAGAGGTTCGTCTCTCGGACATTGAAGACTGTCATCAGACTTGCGGATGCACGGGCTGATAGCGTATGTCATAAGAGACATTTAAGCTCATATTAAGGTAAAGCTAATGGTACAGCTCCAAGGCAACACATGCGCATTGCATAACAGATTATGATCGATATACTCCGGTTTCAAAATAGCAAGAAATCAATTTCTATAATCAAATAAAAGTGTAATTTTTGTAGTGTTCGAGTAGAGTTTTGACGTTTTGACGTTTTATGGCATCATAAATGAACTTTACAGTTCTTTGGTTTGATTGTCAGATAAGGAAGCTTCACACGGGAAAATATTTCATATTATGTTCTGAAGAAAAAAACTAAGATCAATCTGCGCATCTACACGGGACTTCCCAGAGAACAAACCAGCACTCAGTCTATTATAGTGTGGAAGGTCGAGATTATGAAAATAGCAGATTTGCAGACTGAACAGAATACTGGCTAATCAACCAACATGAAAGCTAATGATGTTTGCATTTTACAATGACTTTTATTCGCAATAAATACTTGTTCATCATTGTTGATCATGGAACCAAAATGGGTACACTGTCATGGGGCAGCTGCTCTGTCATATTCATTAAGAGTATATTAGGCTCTTGTCTAGCTCCATGCGGACAGAGAAGATTCTGATCAGACTGGGCGGATGTCTAGACTGAAATGGGTCTTCGCTGGGCGCACATGTCACTTTGTTGTTTTTTTCGTGTCGCGGCTCATCTATTATGGAAAATTATTTGGCTCTATAAGGCAAAGTCGTTATCGTTTATGAGTAGACTCCTCTTTGGAAAAGTTTCGTCACTCAGTGACTCAAACAGAATTTCACTAAAGTTGTCTTCCTTGGATAAAATGTCAAACAAACAATGAAGTATTAGGATTATAGAGAATATTTGAGTTTTTCAGTGTAAGATCGATTTTTATTTCACCGAATGACCAACACATGCTGTATTTTTACGAGTAGCAGTAGCTACTTGTGAAAATACAGATTGGTGCTCATAAGTGAAATAAAATTCAATTTTTCACTGAAAAAAAAATCAAATTTTCTGCTTTTGTGTATGCATTTCTACAAGTTCATAACTTCAATATATCAGAATTGCACAGCATTCCGAGACCTCCCCGTTTACAAATCCAGTAAGTTATTTTATTGCAGAAAGTTGGTCAACACTCCTTGGTTACCGTTTGCAAAATGGTGCACTTTACATTACTGTCTAACTTGGTACGTGATATGCAGCATACGATTTGGTAATATATGTTTTTGTTCTTGAACTAGATATTGCATTCCGATGGTATTAAATGCAACTCAATATTCCGTCCGACTCCATATTTGAATTTAAATTTCCGAACTATTTCAGTTGCAATCTCCGTAATTATTTCCGATAAACTCATTAGTCTTCATCTTCATTGAAGAAGAATTACCGCAATAGCTCCAGTTATCGGGACCAGCTTAGCTGATTACAGTAATAAGAATACAGGTTAAAGAAGTTGGACCACTACCCAGAAACATGTATAAAAGCTGCTGGAATGGCCAACACTTCAGGCCCAGATCAGACTGCCCCAAAAGGAGCAGTCTGAACTGGGTCTGCACTGTTTGCCGAGGGGCTTAGATGCAATACGGTTCTTTATTCTTAAGTTTGGGGTTAAAGTGACGTACAAAGAATAAAACTGCCTCTACTGCAATAATAAGCAGATGTCTAGATCTAAAATTTGCTGTTTCATTGCCTAGTTGTTAAACATAGAAACCCCATCAGCATCCGTGGTGTAAATATTCACGTGCAGGATTTTAATAAGTTTCGACAATATAAATTTCAAGTTCAGCATAGACTTCATTGCATTTGCGACGGAAGAAAATGCAAGGCTGTTGTCTGAGCGGATTACTTCTTGCATGTAAATCTGTGCAAATATTTTCTAGAAGCCATGGTTTACACTTCTTGCACTTAGGCTTATTAAGGTATTGGCAGTTTTCTGACGTTTTTTAAGAGAGTGTAGTTACAATCTGAAGCTAGCTCAATTGCAGAAGTCAGCAGATTTCCAGATTTTGCTGATCTATCGCATAGTTGTTAAACAGAGAAAAAAAAAATATTATAAATAGAGAGAATTTTATCATAAAGGGTTTAATACTAGCTTACTAGAAAAAATGGGCTCTGATAGCGACATCAAAAATCTTTTGGTCATGGTATAATCAGTTATTGAAAACTCGTCTCTTTCGAGAAAAGTATAAGCGAATGAAATATCTGCATATAGTCCAAAGGAAATATTGCACACGTTTTGTTTTTCCTTATTGTCTGAGCGAGGGTTAATGGTTCCTTGGCCTAGCGACATATATTACAACAAGGAGCTAAACCAGGTTACGTGCAAGTACGTTACTCAGATCAGCCTGCGCTTCGGCGCATTCTGCTTAATGTATTGCAAATTCGAATGTGCAGGCTGATCTTAGCTTTATCATAAGTAACCATTTCTTTTGAAATAGTTGCGAATGCAATTCTACTTTTTTATTATTATTTACCTACCTTCTTCTTGCTGCTAGTTTTTCCTCTAAGAATAGACTTAGACTCTCTTTTGAAATATTTCTGTCTCCCGGGAAGTCATCATGAAACGTTTTACACCTTTGTAAGAATGGCGATAATGATCCAGAGGTGTAACCCACATTAATTATGCTGAAGACAATATATTAAAAGCATGATGCAATAATATAAGTATTGGGTCAACCTAACACTGTAATCAGTTTTAAGTTCAGAAGTGAAATGTCCTATCTAGCGTCAATGAACGCGGTCCGAGCTTACTGGACACTTCTGTTAAGTACGGTACAGAAACTGCATCAGCAGACGTCATTATGTCTGGAATGGAAGGCAATACCAGTCGAAGATTGTTCAGGAATCATCCAAAATAATTCTTATAATTGGGACAGATAGGCTGAGAAAAATAGCGCAATACAAGATCAGTCTGCTTTTGAAAGAGCTATCTGATCAAGGTTTACACTGTTTGCCATTCCATCTGCACCATTTAGATGCACTACTGCGCTGAAATATCAAACAATCAAATTTTAGGACAGTTTCGGTAATTATTTTTGGTATACCAGTTTTAGAAAGTTGACGGTATTAAAGAATTATTTGTTTTATCACTGATAATTAGCAGACATAACTGTTACAGTTGGAACGCAGACTCATCACATTTGAGTAATTCATTTTCTGAACGGTCGTCTACGCACAAAGAAATAATCCCTTTTTTTTCACCGGAAAAAAATGGCGGGAAATTTTGAACAGAAACTGTCCCAAAATAATGCTCGTTTGATAAGATATGCAGTCATAGTTTTCCAACGGACCAGATCAGAAAGAAATTTGATGTTTTGTTATTGAAATCAGACGCATACCGGTACCTCAATGCAGTTTGCACACCCAAAACAACGATCACAGTTTGACAACCGTTTTTCAGAAAAGTAAAACCCTACGACAGTACCCCAAAGTTATTTTGCAAAGAAAATTGTCCCACAAACCAAATTAGATGCCATTATAACTGAACCGTAGTTCATACTTTCGACCGTCTTTTAGCCAGGTATATCTTCGTGAGAAAGTCTATTTTCGTTGAAAATCGATAATGAAGTTGATCATTTTTACGAATGCATGGCACGTGCGTTTGTCAACACACAGACATTTTTTCAGCTGGATCGACTTGAGGAGACCAACTGTTTCTTCGTTTATGGTATAGTAAAGCTTGTAATCATTTAGCATACTGTGAATTTATTAAGATTTTGCGTTAGTCTGTCTGCCTGCGATTTTTGGGCTTCTGAATTTAGGCTACACGCTGAGAACGAGAGAAAGCAAAACAAACACACTGGTCAACCACAAAGTTTGACACTGAACGAAAAAGCCACAAAACATGTCGCCCCATCTTCAGGTGACAACTCGCCCCAGATTCTGAGAAAACTCCCCCAGACAACTTCCCCCAAGATAACGCGCCCCACATTCTGAGACCACTCGCTCTTCTAAAGAAGTCTGTCACGAACGACGCCAACCCCCCCCCCCCCCCCCCCCCCCCCCCGTCAACACACACGTACCATTTCAGAAGTCATCCAACAAAAAGTACAAGAGACAGCTTGTCCTTCTTCATAAATCTGCCAAAACCCTGTCCCGCTAGGCGCTAAGGGACCGACCATTTCAGTGATATTCTTGGGGGGAGTGTGTGTGGGGGGGGGGAGGCAGGGAAATTTTTCGAAAAAAATCCATGTCTTTGGAAGAAAAAATATGCAAGAAAAAAATAAATCAGCTCATAAGGGGATTTCAAAAAATAATCTGGCCTCAAAAATCAGTGAAATAAAAAATAACCTGGCTCCGCCCAAAAATTTCCAAAAAAAGAGTCTGGGCCCTGCACTTTTGGTGGGAAGATAGCAACTCCTACCTACCCACCAAAATTCACCTTACCCCTGAGTCTGGACCCTGCACTTTTGATGGGTAGATAGCAACTGCTTACCTACACACCAAAATTCACCTTACCCCTCCCTCCCCCGCCCCCCCCCCCCAAAAAAAAAAAAAGATGGCCACTTGGGACACCCTAGATCTATTTTTTTTATTTAACGGCACATTTACCGTGATCAACCTGCATAGTAAGACAAACAGGTCTGAGCAAGCAGTGTAGACACAGGAGCAGTCTGATCTGGGTCAGCAATTTTTCCTTAATACCTGCACATTTTGGGGTACACCATTTGTTGGTGATATAGATATGTTCAAAATGTAGGATGCTGTTATCTTAGTATTATGGGTAATTTCTGTAACTGTGTGTGACATTTTATGTAGAACTATTATTTGTTTTTGTTGTTTTCATAGTTTGCAGGGATTAAAAAGAAAGCCTACCTACCTAAGTACTCTCCAAAAATCCTAGTTAATAGGCAACTGCAAACAAAATACTTTTTATGCTTGGCCTGTGGCTGAGCTGGGAGGAGGGGAAAGGGGCATGAAGAAATACATATTCTATAGAATTAAATGCCAACAGTTATGTTTTAGCTCAAATCTCATAAAGAAAATTAAAAGGCTCATATTGAAGTTATATCAATAGAAATGATACCATAAACTGAAAAATAAAAAAATATATATTTCCTGATTAATTTAATCCATCTTAAATGTTTGCAGCTTCTGACCAAAGGGACGACACTTGTAATTACTAATCAGTTCTTAAGTTACTAGAGAGAAAAGCTTAATGGCAGACATTAAATGATGGGTCATGACTGTAAAGGGATGCAGTTTAGTGCAGTTGAATAAGAGGTAGCCCCTTCCTGTCTATCCCCACCCCCCACCCCCCCCACCCCAAACACACAGACACACCAACCTATTAAAAAGCATTTTCACAGAGGATTTTATTGGCCAAATATATAGGACTTTATTATGCTAGCAAGCTTTTTGTATCATTATAAGTGCACAAAATAATGAATGGGGCATGCCCTGCTAACTGATGGACCCTGCACTTTATGTGGAATGTTGCATAATGCTGTTTGTCCTTCTACAAGTCAAGACTATGTTAGAATGAAAACAATTACACAGTTCCACCATAAATGTTGCACCAGCATCAATGGGCTTCATATTAACACCTGTTGTGCCCTCTCATTAGAAGCACTTCAGCAAGAGCATAGATGGTTCTATTAATGGATCACAACAAATGTTTTTATTGAACTAAAATTTTGAGAAATTCTCCATTCTCAATGAAAAGTTAAGGTACCATTTATTATAAATTATATGATTTTTGCATGAGATTTTCCCCTACTGATAGATTTCCATGAGATGTTTGGCAACAGATAGAGCAAATCCCTCAAAAGATCACTGAGTATATAAACACACTGTGGCATTTTAATTCATGAACCAAGGGCATTGCAGAGCTGACAGCCCCCACCCCCACCTGATGAGCTAGTATTTGACACATCTGGCATTTCATAATAAATATGTATTTTATTAAATCTCTGGTTTCTTCTTAGGAAGAATCAATAAATTCTTGTTAGTTGTTTACACTCTTAAAAAAGGGGATAAACAACTAACAAGTAAATATGTATGTTGTAACCCCTCATTAGAACTCCTCATTAAGGTAGTTCCACAGAGGGCCAAAACCTATGTTATAAAAATGCATACTGCAATTTTAATGCTCAAAATCTCATTTAACAGTACATATGCTGCTTCTCAATGTTGGCTGAAATTATATGGAGTGTAAAGGAGAGTATAAGTATGTATGTCCAAGTTATTTTCTAAGCTTAAAGTTGAAACAAAATCTTCATTACTGCAATTGTCCTACCACTTTCACCATCTGACAGTGTGTCGAAATTGCTGGGAAAATCAAATAGTACTGACCCTGATTAGACTGCTGTTTTTATAGTAGTCTAACCCAGGTCTACGCTGCACTTTTTAATCAAGGATTTTAGTCAATGAAGTTTTGCAAGTATTTGTTATGGCTAAACATGGCTAAACATCTATTATATTTTGCTTAGTTATTCATGTAAAAGAAAGGTTAAAAGTTGTGTGCGTGTGTGTGTGTAGGGGTGGGGGTTGGGGATGGAGGAAGGGTGGAGGAAGAAGGGGGAGGTAGAGGGGCCTTAAGTTGGGTAGGGTGATCGTGTGACTTGCAGGAGAGGCTTTGAAATATTGGCACGTGCAGGATTAATTGGATGTCAAAATTATTTTTTCTAGCAGTCCCTCTGATTTTAACCACAATGTACCGGTCTTAATAACTTATAAGCAAGTAAATGCGAAGTTTGAAACAGTTGACGCAGTTCTGTAATTGCGTCACAACTGTCATAAATCGGTCGATTTGTTTACAGTATGGTGTAGGCTACTGATCAGAATTCTTTTCCCAATCATTCTGAAGAAAGTACAGAAAAAAATATTGTTGTATGTTGAATTACAAGATGGTTCCTCTTCGTGTGTCGGATTTCAGGATTCAAGAACATTTCGGTAATGTTTAAATTTATTACAGATTATTTTGCTGTCTATCGATCAGGTAAAAAATCCGCCATTAATTTGAGAAAATGAAATAGGGTACCTTAACATTATTTTGCAAAGGAAATTGTCCCACACACCGAATTACTTAATTTTTATAATGGAGAAAGGGCAGACGCCATTGTTTTTCATGGCATATGTCCGCCGACGGGAGAAAGTCGATTTATTTTGAAAATTGCTGTTGAAGTTGGCGGATAAGAGTCGTCTTTACATGATCACGTAAAACGTTCGATTGCAGAATATCTCGGTGTTTAGCTCTGCTCTTAAAGGCATAGAGAATTAAATTAAGATGTAAGGAATAAAACCATATCTTATTTTCGGCTTTGTGTAGTTTGATTCGCCGACAAAGCATCAATGAAATTGCGACACGTTCGTCGATTGAATCTGAGTCTCAGAAATTTAGAAAGTTTTTTGGTTGCTATCTGTATAAAAATATCACTCCGCCATGGATACGCGTTCCCACTGTAAGCTAATATCAAATTCAGTCAGTCTGTAAACTGCATTGCTGATGTTTTAACGTCTCCTGTGACGTTGCTTATTAGGTAATAAATAAATAATTTTTCTCATATCTGTTTGTGTTCTGGAAATACAGATGTGAGAGATAGTCTAGGAAAAAAGGCAAAGTAATTTGACTACTGGGGCAATGTAGACCAGACTTCTGTCGCCATAATTTCCCAGTTCCCTCATCAACGCCTGCAAGTCTACAATAGATATACCTCAAATATTCTTAAAATAGGGAAACCTAAAATAATTACCGCAATTTTCATAACAATAGAACAGTTTGGTTTTACAGAACAGTAATGCTCCCAAAATATGTAAATGGAATGGCAATCAGTATTGACACTAAAAAGACAGTCTGATCCGGTTTGCAGTGTCTGCTCAGACCGAGTCTGTCCCAATACTTAGAATTTTACGGTTTATGGCCTTATGAGACAGTATAAAAATGAGCCGCGACACGAGTAAACCAACAATGTGGTTGTCCGCCCAGCGCAGACTCAGATCAGCCTGCACATCCGCCCACTTTACTCAGACTCTTTGTTAAGAGCCCAAAGGGTAGCTAAGGGTCTAAGTTACCTCCATGCGGACAGCGAAGACTCTGATCAGACTGGGCGGATGCCCAGGCTGATTTGAGTCTGCGCTGGGCGCACAACCACATTGTTGGTTTTGTCGTGTCGCGGCTCAAATGATCTCAATGGAAGAGTTAACCTTCCGAAGAGAATTATTTTACTTGCATACTTTTCAGCAAAAATAATTTCTATACAGTGTCGCAGACGACAATTGTTGTTGCTGACAAAAGTAGTGCACAACTATGTAGTTCGTATATTATGTCTAGGACGTACTCATCCTTCCGCAGGGGCTAATTTCTCGTGGCTGAGTTTGTTATTTGAATGGCATAGCCATAGCAAATGAGAACTTCAGACAACAAGTTCACTTAGTGTATGGTATTCTGAAGGAAATAAAACTCCAGCACAGTTCAATCCTAGATATTATAGACTCATTAGACACATACATCTTTCTTACATCAAATTTCAAATCTACAGTGATACAGAAGCCGAGTTAGATGTTTTGATTGACTGGCTCTGATAAAATTCCACGTATATATTCAGACATTGCAGGGGCAAGATGTTTATTGTTTTGACTGTTCGTTTGTAATACATGTAATTCTATAAACTCCAAATCTTCAGAAAGATAGCAGAGTAGCACAGGCATGGCATGTAACAAACAAATTTTGAGTCCACGGGCCGTATTCATAAAACGACTAAAGTGGTTGCTATGCTGTTGCTAAGGCTGAATTTCTATGAAGGAGATTCCCCACAACCACGAAATTTGCTCTGGAGGAACAGTCTAATAAGACTGTTCCTCCAGAGCAAATTTCATAGTTGTAGGGAATCTCCTTTATGGATATTTAGCCTTAGCAACAGCATAGCAACCACTTAAGTGGCTTTATGAATACGGCCCCAGATTAACACTTGTTTAGAGGTAGAGTTATTTCAAAGTAGGCTCGGCTTCAGCCAGCTCAGCGTCAACGTTCGATACGCACTAACGTTTTCCGGTTTCATGTTGAGATAGCTGGGAATGTTCCAAAAGCTGCAAGATTAGCAAAAACAAAATAATGATAGATATTTAGCCCAGCCTCCAGGTCAACGTATCAAAATAAAATATGTACCAAATTATTCCTTGTGTACATGTACTAAGAAACTGAATACCCGCAACATGTGTATATTGGATGTGAGCGGAGATAAGGGAGTTCTTATGTTGAGATAACTAGAAAAATGTTCCCAAACTTGCACGATTAGTAAAAATAAATAATGTATTACATAAATAAAAATTAAGATATTTAAATTAGCCCGGCCGCCAGCACATTTGTTTTTTTATGGCAAATCAACATATCATAACTTTTTCTGTATACAAAATGTGCTGGAGTCAAGAATGGTATATTTTGGAAGCCGCAAATACGATCAGTTTTGTCATTTTCGGCGAAATCGGATAGGGATAAGGATATGGGTATATTAAAATTAAGAACCACGAATAGTTTATGCATGAACTGGTTTATTTTGTGCTTGGCGTTGCATTGTTAGTTGGAACTGTCATATGTAAAAATTTTATTATCAAAATAGATCTTTAACAAATGATTTTTCTGGGGGCCAACTATGGGCGTATCATACTATGCACGTCCTGTCAAATATAAGATGTTTTTTCAAACAGTGCCTCTACCATATCATTTATTATATCATTTCACTTTTAGAACTAGTTCACATTAACGTAATGTTATTTATTTATTAAATTAGAATATGTTCGTATCTAGCGGTCGGAAATATACAAGCTGACAATTAAATTATTCCTTTTGATTCAACTTCTCTCTTTGGGCTAAAAACAACATTTAGTGACGTTATCGCATTTAGAAAAGGAATTTGTGGCTGTATATCAAATAGTTCAGACTCCTCTACGAGCAGACAGGTCGCTGTACACTGTTTGCTCAAGTGCTTGTTCAGTGTTTGACAGGACTGTATTTACTGTACCTACATAGTCTGTATGGAGAGATTATCCTGGGCCCAGTTCTTCAAAGCAAGTCTTCTAATACACACAATTTCAACTGGTATTATATTTATATTTTTGCTGAAAAAATAGGAGCTACTGTATGTTTGAAAATTTAACTTCTCGTTAACGAATGACTTAATTGAACAACTCGGCCCAGAAGTATAGCGAGAGAGGCTGATAACCAACGATTGGCCTTACTTTTACCGCGATATCTTTTGAAGATATCTTTGTAGATAATAACGATGTTTTAAAAGTCTTTATTATCATAGGATAACCTATTAAGCATGAGCTCATCTAACATATTGTCTTCATTAATTTAAAAAGTGAAAATAACACATTGTGAATTAGGTACAGAAAACTACAAGTAACACCATTTCGAAGTCTAGGAATCATTAGCCGTACAAATGACATCAAATCATAAAATGTTCCGCGGTAAAATGAGCCAATAAGTGAAGTATATTTATCTGAACAATTTAAAAGCGTCGTTTAAAAATGCACAGAGGCTTGATATTGAAAATTAATCAAGGTAACACCTTTTTTTGCTCAAATGATTGACATACGTCCAGCTTAGATAAGTTTGTAATGCAAGACACCCTGAACCCGGAGACATGTGGCGGAGCCAGTGTCCAGATACCATGCCTCCGTTTGCCGGACTCCATGGCGCTGGCTCCGAAACAAAACTGTCAACAATTTTATAATGATCTTGATATGGAACTGACCTTAACCACGCTGGAGATTTTATTCTACAGGAATTTACATCTATAACACTTTATAGCTTATGTAGCGCTAATATTGCGAGAAGTTACTTAAAAAAGTCTTTAATGCCCTTCTGAATCCGTTCATTCCTTCGATGGAACGACAATTAAGGAATAACCGTATTTCACTCCAAATGATTGGCTGCTGAAATTGTACCGGAATTATCATAATATTTGGGTCTAGATTGTATAAACGTTACTCGGTATGACTTGGGACAAGCTTTGTCACATAGAACGTTAACTGTTCTATATTTGTTCATGCCGTAGGCTCTAGTACATGTATGAGTTTTATTTGGGAAAATCTCTGCGTAATGACGTTCCAGGAAATCATTGCAAGATAATGAGAAATGATTTTACAGATCTGTGCTCTGATTGCCACACTGGATTAGGCAAATTGTATTTGTAGCTTTTGATGACGTCTTAGTCTCGGTGATGGGTAGGTGTTTATTATGGCATCTGCCCGAATTTACATCTTTATAGCTTAATATAAAGGACATTGACCTGATAACAAGAACGTTCATAATGGACCTAATAATGGGACAGACTTTCGGAACAGAAACTGTTCAAGCAGACACACAACGTTAAAACAACATTGGATCATTGTTGATTCAACGTCAGGCCGTGAATCAACGTTGAATCAGTGTTGATTCACTGTTGAGTGCCCCGTTGGTGTGTGTATATCTTGGATTAGGGTCGGCCATATTTGTAATTCTTCTTTTGAGCCGCGACATGGCAAAACTAACAATGTGGTTGTGCGCCCAGCGCAGACTCAGATCAGCCTGGGCATCCGCCCAGTCTGATCAGAGACTTCGCTGTTCGCATGGAGATTGCTTAAACCCTTAACCACTCTTTGAACACTCAACGAAGAGTCTCATCAAACTGGGCGAATGCCTAAGCTGATCTGAGTCTGCGCTGGGCGCACAGCCACATTGTTGGTTTCGTCGTGTCGCGACTCAATTATTCTTTGAAACATTATCTTTCCGTATACATGATAAGGTGTATGGATAATCTGAAGTGAAAATGGCAGTTACTTCTCCTGGAAGAGTAGCTTACACATTCCCTCTAAATTAAAGCTGTAGGCAAAGTCCTTCCCAGGGGCCGTTTTATAAAACCACTTAAGTCGTGTTGCTAAGGCTAAATTTCTAAGAAGGAGATTCCCTACAACTATAAATTTGCTCTGGAGGAACAGTCTGTAAAAAGGCTATTCCTCCAGAGCCAACTTCATTGTTGTAATGAATCGCCTTCATAGCAAGTTAGCCTTAGCAACAGCATAGCAACCGCTTAAGTCGTTTTATAAATACGGCCCCAGGTTACTCGGCGTCAGTGTTGGCAGCAGAATAAGATTTCTTTCGAAATGAGCAAAAGTACTAAATCAAACAGTCGTCATTCCAGCCCCGATCGAATGACATTTAAAGAAATAGTTAACTAATTCAAACGGAGACAAATGTCAGAAATTGCATTATTTCTAAATTTCTTACATTAGACTTAAATAAACCAGATATGTAAGGCAGAAAATACGCAGATCAAATGAGAGTAGTCTACATGTAACCAATGGTGTTTATTTCCCGAACATGGCAATGGCATCCTCAGTGACCATAGAATATTGCTGCAACCAGACTGCTACGATGTGCAGGCTGATCCTATTTTTCGCTGATGCAACAAGACATTGTTCTTTTTGGAGCAGTATATCTCAATTTCGGGCCCGTATCATTATCAGAAAGTTAACGATTAAAACTAATTATCAATATAAGGGTCACAAAAATACTTTTAAAATGTTCTCAGAAGATTGAATACATGTTTCTTCAGGGCAACGAGACATCATGATGAGCTGAACAGAACAGAACTGGGAACTACTGCTCACACTACTACCAGTCACCTATCAACAAGTTTTAATAAGTTTTCTTCTTATTCAAAGTGGCGGCCAAATCGTAAAAGCAAAGTCAAAAACGTGCTTTTTCTAGCATGACAAATTTATCAAAGCATAAAATGTTATTAAAAGTCTTAGAGTAAGTAAATGTAGATATTTACAAGAAATTTAAATATAATTCAAAGAGAAGAGTTGATTTGAAATAACATTAAATGTAATTTCGAATCAACTCTCCTATTTTAATTATAGGCCAGACACACTTGATGCATGGAGGAGCATGTTGTGGATTCGTTCCCTTGAGTTTCCTAGGGAACATCGTTATGAGAACTCAACAACAACCAAATAATTTACAAAGTGTAGAAATAGTATGAATGCTTTTACTTACTACATGTTTGACTAATGTAGTACGGTAGTACAAACTGAAATACAAATGCTTCATTTTTCGCCGAGTTCTATGTTAACCTATATACTTTTAAATTAATTTTCCCCATATTTTTTCGCAGCTCTTAAAGTACGTTTGCAACACAGCCATCACCACTTTTGCATTGGTCAGTAACCCGCAAGCAATAAATAACAATAATGGGAAATTTCAGTAGTTGTTACTATCAAGACAAATCAGTCATGTTCTGAGAAAAAAGAACCGTTCTCATGCATATGTTAACTGAGCATGCGCTGACCAGTCTGAGCATGCGCAGACCAGACTGCACACATGCGCAGTCTGATCAGAGCGTGTGCAGTTCGCCAGACATCATGCTTTCAAACGGCCATCGGGACAGGCACTAACCCGGGCATGCCGCAATTCGTACATTCACGCAGGTAGATTGTCTGACGACATGGATCAAATATTGGTATTTATTCATTTCCTCGAACACTCGAATAGAGTGCATTTCTGTCATGAAAAGTAGCACTTAAATCAGGAATCTATTTCCGATCGGAACTGTTGAGGACACCTAACAGTTTCACTTTCCCTTTCTAAGTGTGAATGACCTTTGCTAATGAATAAAATATTAAGATCTGTATGAAAATATAGGCGGTCAAGCATTTGTACACAGTGCCATTCCATCATTATCAAAAAATAAATAAATAAATAAATAAATTAATAAATAAATAAATTAAAACATGGGGCTCGAAACGAGTCAGAGGTCCCTGGCAAAAATTTACCTTCTTTATGTAATGTAATACATGTAGTAACTGTAACAAGCATATTAAACGTATTTATATCCCCGCCTTTAGATAAACGAAAGGATACAAAGTAAAACAAATAGTCCTGAAGTTAAAACTAACCTGAAAATGAAATCCAAGTCACATTCAAATGCTCAGACAAGACAATAGCAGCTTAATTTTTTTCAGCGAGCGGTATTAAGCTTTAGCAGGAGCTACTTACTGTCTTCGCAACGCCATATATAATCTTCTGATCATAACAAAAACATAATGCAATGTTTCAGTTTCCCACTTAAACCCGATTTTGCCCCCACCAACTTCACCCCCGGTATGCGAAGACCGGCGATCTTCGCATACCGGGGTAGAAGATGTGGGGGCAATATTCCCCGATTCCATACCACGATTTAGGTGTGTGGGTAAACTGTTTATAGCCACTTTTTTCCTGACTTCTTGATTACGTCCCTGCAAGATAAAATCCTTCCAACTAGGGGTCAACGTGTAAATGAAAGGATTTGCTGTTTTAGTAGTAAGTGTTGGCCCCTTCTCATAAAAGAAAGGTTGTGCTCCTGTGGATGCAAAAGCCGCTACCTTAATCTGAACGCGTAGCCCCAGCGCTCGCAGTAAATTAGACGCGTTTTTTAGTAAATAGAGAGTATTGAGTTAGAAAAAGCGAGTTACGAGGAACGTGTCAGGAAAAACGCGTAGCGAGTTAAGAAATACGAGTACATGTATCGAAGTAAGAAGTGCGAGTATCGAATTGCGAAACCGTGTATAGAGTTAAAATTGCCAGCATCGGGTTGAGAAAAGCGAGACACATACATACTATTAAAAAGCGAGTATCGAGATTAAAAAAAATATCGAGTTCCAAAAGCAAGTATCAAGCAAATTAAATCAAAGGATATAAATCTTATCAAATATTTAGTTGAGAAAGCAACCTTTAAGTCGAATAAAAGTGTTTGGCGTCGAAATTAGCGATTCTTGGATTTAAAGAAAGGAGTTTATAGGCTGGCCAGCGCTTAACCCACTGAGATTTCGGGCTCCTAGCTGTAGCAAGAAGCTTGCTGAGATACTTCAAGATATGCGTTTTCATTTATACCACTGATAGAGCAAAGGGGCCTTAAAGGACATTTGTAAACGGACAATTTCATGATACATGCACTCATGTTTGATAACCCTGAAAGGGAAATCTGGGAACTGATTCCCAAAAAAATATTACACATTATCATTCCTGTATGCAGTTGGTATCGCAATTTTGTAATTACTATTAATTTTTTATTATGCAGATACGCAGATGCGTATTGAAATTGTGTCATGCTGACAAAATTGCAACACATACCAGGGTATGTGCGTATAATGCAGCTTCGCCATTGATACAAAGCAAACATTAAGTTCCTGCCTTTTTCTTCCCATCGAGTCCTATTATTTCAGTAAGCAGATATTTCAGTAAGCAGATATTTCAGTAAGCAGATATTTCAGTAAGCAGATATGCAGGTGCACATTGAAATTTTGTCATTTTGACAAAATTTTAATGCGCACCCGCGTATTGGCTTTTAAAGTAACTTCGCCATTGCTACACTGCATTGCCTTCATTTCCCGGCGAGTCCTGTTGTGATGCTGCTGGAGATGTACCGACTGTCTGTAGTGCCGACAGACTGTGTACTTGAGAAATCTAGTACTTTGGCTGAGCTACAAGCACGTGTACTGAGGGTCATTTATAATGCTGACGTTAATTCGTTTCCAAGAGAAGCACTCTGACACACTTCTTTTCTGTCAATTAAAAGAAATTGATTGCTTTGAAAGTCTAAAGGACACTTTACATGCTTTAAGACTTGTTTATGCGAGGCTGTAAAGAAGGGCTAAACCTTCATATAAGACATTATGATATTTAAGAAATTCTCAAATTACTATCTTAAACAGGCTGATAGTACAGAGAGATTAAACATTAAATTGCAGATGTTTGCAGAATATTCAATCAATAACATAGGTAGTGCAATAAAAACTTGCAGAAGAGTTAAATCTATTGCAATACAATGCAATAAAGTAAAATACAATATAATATTTTATCATAATTTTAAGCCTCCGGCCCATAATACGTTACAGACATATATTTAAATACAAATCAAAGAGTGACATAGTTATATAATATTGAATTGGTATTGACAATTTGTATTGAGTCGGTAAATAACTGTACATAGCTAATGTTTTACTGTTATAACATGTCCGACTATAAATAAAATTTGTATTGTATTGTATTGTGTTGTATTGTATTGTATTGTATTGTATTGTATTGTATTGTATTGTATTGTATTGTATTGTATTGTATTGTATTGTATTGTATTGTATTGTATTGTATTGTATTGTATTGTATTGTGTAGTGTAGTGTAGCCTAGGTATTGCAGATTACGAAAGTTGGAGGAAAAGCCTTCGAAAAGATGTCAAGTCTTCCCTTATGTTGCATCTATGACTTAAGTTTGAATAAAAGTGAAGTAAAATGGTACCATCACCCCCAATCCCGCGGCTTTAGAAACAGACTAGAATATCGAAAAGGGAAATAAATCAGGCAAAGGGTCAGAGTTTGAAATCGTAATCTCAGTGCACTAGAAGCTCTTTCATACCAATATATGTCCACATATTGTATGAAATTCAAAAAAGTCCGCCAGACAATCTTGGAGGGGTTATGACAACCAACTGTTTTTGGGGGGTTTTTAAGAAAAAATACACAGGAGAATAACTCAGCACTAAAACTCTTCCTGGAAATCTAAAAGATACTTATGCTGCATCTATGGATAAATTATATGTTTTCATTTTGCACTTCAGTAATAGTATCCAGTGAAATGTTCAAAGACATATTTATATTGAACAAGGAATATTTTTTAAAAAGATAAAAGGCTTAGATTAAATAGAAGTGTGCATTGTAATATGTACGAGCCAGGTACGTGTAAGATATCGAATGCGCTGATCAGATTGATTGATTGATTGATTTGTTGTTTACGTCTATGGTAAACAGCTATGGTCATGTCGGGTCGTCTGTTAACCTAACCACACTGTTCCTTGGCAGGCTTAGACCTCCTAAGCGGTTAACCAGTACTAAGTGCACATACTTTCGCCAGTAACTGACAAATGCCCTTCTTGGATCAGCGGAAGGAGAAACGAAAGTATGTGGCCAGACTGGGTATCGAGCCCAGGACGTCTGGCTTATGTGTCAGGTGCCCTACCGACTGCGCAACGCGGCCCGGCCGCGCTGATTAGATTTTACGGATGCGCATGTGGATATGCATATTTGTTTTTGGTATTGGGGTTTCTATTTCGGAAAGGCTGTTTAATTTTGATTGGTGTCTGTCTGTGTTGCACATAACTATGAAGATTGGTTGGCTGATCGCCCACATATAACCTAAAAGTGTCGCAGTTCCAACACAACATCAACACCTAAGCCAACAAAAATTACTTTATTTCGTCTTCGATTTCTGTGTCAAGTTATATTGTTGGTTTTATATTTTACATGAGCGACATAACAGGCGAATTGTGTGCTTTGGCATAAAGCGATTTGGACCGAAATATCTAGATTCATCACGACACGGTTTATAGGCCAACAGTAAAAATGAAACTGAAAAAAAAAAGAAAGAGAAAACAAAAGTATGCTACTTACATAAAAATCCCGGGTGTATCTATAATGGCCAATGAAATACTAAAACCGTAGGTCAATACTAAGGTTATACGACTAAAGCCTTGAAAAGATCATTTAGTCTGAAATTAGTTTTTTGTCTCTATCTATTTCTTTTATAGTGAATGAACACATTTTATCTGCTTTCCATTTCATCCGATTCCTTATGAAAACCAGTACAAGAGTACGAGTTCTGATTTATTCATTTTTTCACTTCAATATGTAAAAACATAAAGAAATCAGTCCGAAATTCTTTTTTGCAGCAATGGCTTGTCTTCAGTATCTGTTTTCATCTTTATTAAAATATATTACATGTATAAGCATATAATTTTCATTTTTCTTGTCCAAAAAACATCGAGATTCTTTAAGCCTTCATTTTTTGTTCGTGACCCGGTAGGATAATTTTTCTGTTTACTGCCCCGTGATGCCTAACTGGGTAGAAAGACACTATTTTCTAGAGTTGTGACAGGATTGAATTTCATGGACTCAGAGAATCTCAGACAGTCATACTGAACTAGAACAGATTAATAAACATTTTTGCAACATATCACAATTTTGTCACGATTTTAGATAAATAAAAAAGAAAACGAAAAGGTTAAAAAAGCAAATAATATTTTTGATTAGTCTAGGCTTTTTCATATCTGGCAGATGCTACTGTCAAATGATAACGGAAAAGAAAACAAAATCAATTTCAGTAAGCACAGGCAACAGACAACAATAAAGAGACAGCTCTAGTTTTTATTAACAAGAGAAATATCGTCCATCAGTTTCCCTGTGTACCGTACTTACAGTAAATATTCTAAAGATTAAAGGATTAGGATAGATAGGTCTGAGCAAACAGTGCAGGCCCGGATCAGACTGCTCCCGAAGGAGCAGTCTGATCAGTGTCTACACTATTTGACATTCCGTCTGAAATATTTGGGCGCATTAATGCATGGCAAAAACATACTAGTGCATTTTAGGACAATTACGGTAAATATCTTAGTTGTCCCAGTTTTTAAGAGATTTTGGGAGACAATAAATATCAGGACAGAACTACCTGAGCAAACAGTGTAGATCCGATCTGACTGCTTCTAAGGAGGGTCTGATCAGTGAGGTTATATACTTTAAGCCAACATTAATCTGATAAATGATTTTGTCTTGGAGATGGTTTTAAAGTTCCAATGTTTTCGATAAATGCTATAGATATTCAGTCTCATATTCAGCAATATGCCTCTCTGATCCCGTTTTAAGGGCAGCTGAATAAGAACTTCGAGCCAATCTAATAGATAGAGCTTGATAAACGTTGAAAATATTCAGAAAAGTAAAATATGCTGAAAAGTAAAATATGCTTTAAGTAGGAGACTTGTATAAGTCTGTAGTTTGATGTGTTTTCTCCTTATCACGTTCGTAAGGTCTGAGGAGTGCGCAAGGATTTTCTTATTTCTTCAAGAAAAGCCTTTGTTTTTCAATGCCAGATTGGCGGTACAGATTTTGATGATGTTGGATGCTGTTCTCACACAGATTTCTGTTTTGCGGACTGTGACTCCTTCCAGCTCTGAGGCCAGCCTGTTCTTCCGCTATTTTTCTCCTCAGCTTGGTGTTTAAGTCAATTCAAAATGCTTTTCGAAGATATATCTGACCAAAGTAGAAGTTTAGCTACAGGGTTTCATGTCAGTTATTTCGTTTTACATAACAAAAACAATATCCTGAATTTATATATATATATATTTGAGCCGCGACACGACAAAACAAACAAAGTGGCTGTGCGCCCAGCGCAGACTCAGATCAGCCTGGGCATCCGCCCAGTCTGATCAGAGTCTTCACTGTACGCATGAAGGTAGCTTAGACACTAAGCTACCCTTTAAGCGCTTAGCGAAGAGTCTGATCAGACTGAGGGGATGCCGAGGCTGATCTGAGTCTGCACTGGGCGCACAACCAAATTGTTGGTTTTCTCGTGTCGCGGCTCATATTATCATATTTGTTTATGTTTATAGAGCTTATGTCTGTCTTTTGTATTTTATGCACTTTAAAATGACACCTTTGTCAATATTTTATTTGCGTTCTAGTAAATGGAAAACGACCAGAAAGGTAATAGAAGACAGCAAGTGTCCTGGTAGGACATTTTATTTAAAAAAAAGTAGCTATAGTTTGAAGTTCGATTCTTGGCATAGTTTAAAACGTAGAATGGACTGGAATGGAATGGCCGTAATATAGTGTCTACTTCCTACCATAAATTTAGGATGTCGCTCTTACACCAAGAATTTGCTTCTTCTGAGGGAGCAAATTTTTTCCTGCAAGAGTACCATCCCGAGATTTGAGAGCAATTTGTATCCAAATGAATTTAGGTTATTTCATCCATTCCATTTCATTCCACTTAATTCCATTCTAGGTTTCAAACTATGCCCAATTTCTCTGTCCCTTAGATACAATGTTCTATATATGCGGACTCGTCTCCCATGAGAATTAATCTAACCTGAAAGTTTTTGCTCGAAGTGCAAAGATAAAACAATTTAGCCCCTTGTTGGAAAGTAATGATTTTCTTTATAGTAGAAGCCCCATTTCTTTCCTATAGGAGTGGGCCCTTATAAGGAAGCATTAACGCTGCAGAAAACATACGTTTTGTGCTAAGTTTGCTCTTTGAGATTTAGTCACACATCGCCATCTTTTTTCCGCCGTTTTGTCAAAAGGAGACAACCTTTGGAACTGTCTGTTTGCACGGGGGTTATACCAATTTCCTTACCCTGCTGTCGACCGATCTGGGAACTATACAATGTGGCTGTCAACCGAGAATTTGGTCGTAAGCGTTAGCAATAATTGTAAACGGTATTATTGATAATGGCTGTCGACCGAGCTGATATTGCTGTCAATTGTCTTGGTCGACAGCCACTTTTACATGTATCGTAATTGACTGGTGTTATCCATGTGGTTTGCTTTCTTGGAAAAAAGGAGAAAAATGGCCCTTAGAGGAGTATTTTAACCCATTCGTAATTAAGACATAAATGAAAATGACAAAGTTTATTCCATAAACGTTTAGCCATTCACGTTCACTACAATGTTCATTGTACTTTTAAAAGCGTTGCAGTACTGTCAAATTAAGCTCTCCAAAGACATATAAACTCTGCTTTTCAAAGAGTTCACAGTCTGAATGTGCTTATTGCTATTGCTACCGGAGTCGAGGGGAATCTTACAATATGAGCCGCGACACGGCAAAACCAACAATGTGGTTGTGCGCCCAGCGCAGACTCAGATCAGCCTGGGCATCCGGCTAGTCTGGTCAGAGTCTTCGCCGTCCGCATGTAGCTAGCTTAGAACCTTAGCTACCTTTTAAGCGCTTAGCGAAGAGTCTCATCAGACTGGGCTGATCTCAGTCTGCGCTGCGCGCACAGCCACTTTGTTGGTTTTCTCTTGTCGCCGCTTAATACTATACATTTTCTGCCTGATGCTATAAAATACTATTAAGTTTTCCAACGTCATGCAATCTCTAGCGTTTTGAGAGTTTATAGCTTTAAATGGCAATTGGCATTGATATAATTGTTTGGCTCCGCTGCATATTACAACTGCTGCATGCGGCTAGAAATGCATAATCGCACCTGGAATGGCATGAAGGAATTTTGACGGGAAATGTCCCCAGATTGGTATATACTGGACTGACTGCAGTCTGAAACATTGATTTGCCTAAAAATCATATATTTTCTTTTTAAGCGTTTTTTGTTGTGTGTTTATTTGTTTTGTTTTATTTAATAAATCTCATGTCTGTAAAATTCCACTTTTCTTTTGTTCTAGTGTTTCAAACATTTGACCAAAAAAAATCGTGAAACTTCAGAGACAAAAATTGGGATCGAAGAGACATGAGATTATTTGAAACCAAAAAAAAAAAAGAACAATAAAAGAGAAAATATATAATTTTCATGCAAATCAATTATTCAGACTGTAGCGAGTCTTGTATACACCGTCACTCCTTAATGCGTATGAATAACTGCGGGGACAGTTTATAACCAGATCTGATGTCTCCAGTCTGATCAGGATCTGCGTCGATTGCCATTTATCCAACACATGCATTTAACCTCTTCTACTCTGACAGACGGGAAGCTTTAATTCAACGTCGAATGACGTTTTTTTTGTGTTTGCACAGATCCTCAAGCATTTTTCGCCATTTTACAATGGGGAACAACTTTTGTGACTTCCTGATTTCTTCCATGGATATCGAAGTCTAAATGGGGTCAACGCGTTACGGAAACAATTTGCAAATTACAGGGGCAATTCCTTCTTTTGGGTGTTGTCCCTTCCCCCCCCCCCCACACACACACCCCACCCTCCCCACACGCACTCTCAAAATGGAGGCAAAAAATAAAAATGGCAGAGGTACTGCCCCATGACGCGTGCTAACTGGCTGATGAAGTTTAAAGAGCCTCAAGAAATACCATTATTATAGCAGAAAGTCAGAGCACGTAAATGTTTCTCAGTCTTTAAAACCGATGATTAAACAGTTTTCTGTCGATGTCGTTTGAATTTATGTCTAGGAGAGTGTAAGAGACTATGCCTTAGATAGTCAAACATGGTATCAAATTTCTCGTTAGCAGCAGGAAACAAAATTGGTTTCATTTAGATAGCATTAATTAACTTCATCTTTGGTCCTTCCGAGTGGAAATGTTTTTCTATTAAAAGGCCTTTGTTTACCGCTAATGACGCATAGTAATTGTCGTTTTTAACGACGACAACGAAAATAGTAAGACAGGTTGTTGCCAAAGGTTTGTTTGTCTAGTCTTGTGCTTACGTGTATTGGTGTTCACTTCGCTGCCTTTTTTTTTAGCTTAAATGAGCCTTTAGGCTCATGGGTGAGCTTATAGTATAGCCAGGCATCCGTCGTCCATCCGTCCGCTGATTGAAGCCATATTTCATATGGAGCCTACCTAGAAAGGGGGAACAAATGTTTGTTCGGGGTATCTGGGTCACATGACCAAGATGACCGCCACGCCCATATATGGTAAAAAGCCTTAGAAAAAATCTTCTTTCCCAGAAGCAAAAGGCCTATGACCTTGAAACCGGGTATGTAGCATCGGCTATTCGAGCCCATCATAGTTTATACAAATGATGACCGTAGGTTGACCTTGACCTAATTTACGACACGGTCAACTTTGGTATTTATGCTTTTGTATGAGAAAATGCTTAAACAGTGGACTTCTCAGAAACTGTTTAAATCTAAGGCATAATATTCGGTATATATGGTTAACTAAATGGCCAGATGAGGAAATTATGTAGCATAAGTTAAGATTATTCTTTGACCTTTGTTCAAGGACACTGAGATTCTGTCTCCTATAAACATTTTTAAACATCGTCTTTTCTGAAGCCACTGGGCCGATTGAAGCCATATTTCATTAGGAGCTTTAGTGGGTCAACAACAATTGTTCAGATGGTCTTGGTCACCTGACCAAGATGGCCCCAGCCCATATATGGTAAATACACTTCAAAATCTTCTCCTCCAGAAACAAAGGCTAAATGGCCTTGTTGCTTGGTCAGTAGGATTAAGGACTCTGGTCTATCATAGTTTGTACTAATTTATGGCAAGGTCAGTTTTGGTATGTTTTGCTTCTATATGGGAAAACGCTTAACCAGTGGAATTCTCGGAAACTATTGAAGTCCAACTTATAATAATTGGAAAATAGATAAGTAGATGAGCAGATTAAGATATTATGTTGCTAAAGGTCAGGGTCATTCTTTGACTTTGTTCAAAGTCACTGAGATTCTGTCACCCGTCAACACTTTCAAACATCTTCTCCTCTGAAGCCACTGGGCTGATAGAAGCCATATTTTATATGGAGCATCACTTGGTCAAAGGAATCAAAAGGTTCAGATGGTCTTGGTTACATGACTAAAATGTCCTGCACGCCCATATATGGTAAAAAATCTTCAAATTTTATCTTCTCCAGAAACGAAAGGCCAATGACCTTGAAACGTGGTGTGTAGCATTGAGGGCTGGGGCCCATCATAATTTGTACAAAATGATGACCGTGCATTGTCTTTGACCAAATTTATGCAAGGTCAATTTTGATGCGATATGCTTTTATATGGAAAAATGCCTAAACAGTGGATTTCTCAGAATTTAATTAAGTCCTAGGTATAATTTTTGGTGTGTATTGTTAGATAAATGAGCAGATGAAGATATTATGTTGCTAAAGGTCAAGGTCATTCTTTGACCTTTGTTCAAGGTCACTGGGATTCTGTTGCCTGTCAACATTTTCAAACATCTTCTCTGAAGCAACTGGGCCGTTTAAAGCCATATTTGATATGAGTCAAAGGAACCAAAGTTTGTTCAGATGGTCATGGTCACGTGACGAAAATGGCTGCCATGCCCATAAATGGTAAAACCCCTTCAAAAATCTTCTTCTCCAGAACCAAAGGCCCAATGACCTTGTGGCTTGGTATGTAGCGCTGTTGACTAGGACCCTTCATAGTTTGTACAAATCATGACCGTGCATTGACCTTTACCTTTGGTATGTTATGCTTTTATATGGGAAATGCTTTTATATGCTTAAACAGTTGATTTCATGGAAACATTTTCAGCCTAGATGTAATAATTGGAAAATATGTTTAACTAAATACATGAAGACATAAGGTCATCAAAGGTCAAGGTCATTTTTTATCAAATGTCAAGGTCATTTTTTAACTTAGGTCGAGGTCACTGAGATTTTGAAATTAAATTCTGCACTCCTTATAAGCCACTGGCTTCAAATGTGTAACAAAAGAGCAAAATGACTAATTGTATCTGTTGACAGAAGGTGTCAGGTTAGCTACAGGACCATTTGTCCTGTTCTTTTTTTCTTTCTTTCCCGTTATGATTCCTTTTTAATGATACTCTTTATTATTATTTATTATCATTATTATTGGCAAAGATAGCCCTTGGCCCTGGTCCTTCCACTTGTTTGCGAAGGTCTATTTTGCTATAATTCTTCGTAGTGGTATGTCATGTAAATAGTACCCTTACAGGTAAGCCTTAAATTGAATGAGAGGTTTAAGGTGATACATTTCACATCGTGCACTGGAGCTATAATACGGACTGCAGGACACCCAACAGTCGACCCTCTGCAATGATGTGCTCTGAGCTTTGAGAGTATTTTGGAAATTGCGGGTCAGATAAAAATAATGATAAGTGGTGCTTTACTGCGTAAAATAAAGCTCATCCAAATGCAAATATCACTTGATTCTGACATTTTGTGGCCAGATTCCGAATATATGACCTTCGAAAACCCTATACAGTCGTCTCCCTGCAATGAAACATTTGCGATTTGTGCTCCGAGCTTTGAGAGTATTTTGGAAATTGTGGGTCAGATAAAAAGAATGACCAGTGGTGCTTTATTGCGTAAAATCAACACATTATCACTTAGGACATCGTACGATTAATGCAGTTTTCTTCATCAAAATGCAAATCTCATTTGATACTGACATTTGGTGTCCAAATTTCGACTATAAAAGCTGCGAAAACCTGTCTTAAGAAGTGTTCGTTCTACGCATGTCCAGACAAGGCTTCGCGCATGCACAACTCTGTCAGAGCAAACTGACTCATTCTATTTTTTGTCGCAATGCACCTGTCCATACGAGACTGCGCATGTGCGCAGTCTCATTTTGGCATGCGCACTTCGCATGGGTTTAAAGGTAGGAATTTAGCTACGAGGCTCAAACTCTTTGACATTATGATAGTTGCAGGCAGTGCTAAATTGGATGGCGTGAGACATTAAATCTGTCACTGATTGTCCTGCAACCTATCGGCAATAAATTTTATATAATAATCCGAGTCACGTGAAAAGATACCTTACGGAACGTTCGACCAGTGAAGAGTCTAATGAGCTTGACACATTTGCAAAGCCTGATCTGCGTCTGAGATATCATCTTTGAATTATTGGAATGTATAAAATGGAAAGTTAAGTTTTTGCGAATTCTCTGGCTGATTGTAGTATTGGCTTTTCACACATGGTCTAAGGTTCCCCTTAACGCAACGGCATTATATTAATAAGGAAATGCTTGGAATAACAAGTCTGATAGTATTTTAGTATTTTATGTACAACAGTTTGAGCCGCAAGCCGTAATAAGGCGCCTAATAGAATGGACTGACAGCTAAGACTCAGTTCAGCCTGTGCATCCGCGCAGACTGAGCAGAGAATTTAGCGTATATAGATGTTCGTCCAAGTGTGGTGTTAAGCAAAAGAAGGATTATTTGCGCCATCTAATCTGAATCCCAAGTGTTCGCATATCATGAGTCAATACATTTTTCTCCTGACATTACTCATTTGGAAATGTCAGCGTTGCAGCAAAAAATGACGCTGCACTAACGGCAATAATTGTTGCCTTTGGTACAATTTCGCAACCAGTTTGGACCCTTTGTTACAATGTTGCTATTATTGAACGAGCCGTGAGGTACCATAAAAATTGTAAAAATTAGGACACCTACAGTATTACCGTAATTTTCCTAAAAATCTAACAGGTTGGTTTCACAATGTAATTATGCGCCCAAAAGATGAAGATGGAATGGCAAACACTGCACACCCAAATCAGACTGCTCCTTTAGGAGCAGTCTGATCTGGGTCTGCACTGTTTGCTTAGACCTATATGTTACAATACTCAGAATGGTTTACGGTAGTCGGAGTAGGCACATCCCGGGAAAGCATCCAGGACCGACACGAGACATACGCCAAACGCATTATACGTGTTGACCAGATGTGATAGGGATCAGTCCACTTGAATATTGCAGAATACT
This sequence comes from Ctena decussata, assembly GCA_963989385.1. Classification (NCBI taxonomy): domain Eukaryota; kingdom Metazoa; phylum Mollusca; class Bivalvia; order Lucinida; family Lucinidae; genus Ctena; species Ctena decussata. The sequence goes on along the minus strand of OZ022505.1, from coordinate 19,242,425 downwards.
GGAAACGCTGATCAACAAATGCCAACAATAATTAAAATGTTATAAAATGCGATAAGAAGAAATAAGCCAGACATCCCTTTACTACGGAACCCCTTTCCAATATTTATCAGAAAAAAATTGAAACAAGAAAATTAGAAAGTAAATCGAAACAACAAATATCTCGTTTAAACGATTTATTATTTCGTTTAAACGACATAATTAAACATATAAAAAAAGACTGGAAATTAAACCGAGAAAACCAGAAATGAAATGAACTCAAGAAAAACAGAACAGAAATTGAAACAAAAATATGTCGTTTAAACGATTATTACCTAATTCCATTCCGATAAATACGAGAAAAGAAATCGAAACTAGAAAAATAGAACGGAAATCAATACAACAAGTATTTCGTTTAAACGACTTAATATATCGTTTAAACGATATAATAACTCGTTCAAAAAAAATATCTGTTGTTTTTCTTTCCGTTCTAATTCTCTTATTTCACTTTCTATTCTTTTAAATATCGGAATGGAAACAAGATAATAAGTCGTTCAAACGACATATTTTGTTTCAATTTCTTTTCTGTTTTTTTTTCTTGATACGATTTCCACTCTGGTTTTCTTGTTTTAATTTCTATTCTATTTTATATCGTGCAAACGACATAATATGTCGTTTAAACGATATGATAAGTCATTTAAACGACATATTTGTTGTTTCGATTTCCGTTCTAATGTTCTTGTTTCAATTTCTAGTCTGATAAATATCGGAATGGAAACAAGATAATAAGTCGTTCAAACGACATATTTTGTTTCAATTTCTTTTCTGTTTTTCTTGATATGATTTCCACTCTGGTTTTCTTGTTTTAATTTCTATTCTATTTTATATCGTGCAAACGACATAATATGTCGTTTAAACGATATGATAAGTCATTTAAACGACATATTTGTTGTTTCGATTTCCGTTCTAATTTTCTTGTTTCAATTTCTAGTCTGATAAATATCGGAAAGGAAATGTCCCTTCAGGGGTTCCGTACTATACTGATGAATGGAATCATTCAATTTACAATGTATTATGATAGAAGAGTTCACTAGGCATTAATGGGTTACATGTAACAAGGACAGCACCCGAAGTTAATGAGTTTTGCTGTGTAGGTAAAGCTGCTGGTAACTCTGAATGCTGTGGCAACATAAAGCCCAGTTTGCCTCATATGTATGGGGATATTGAAATATGGCTGGAAAACATTCCCCACATTTTTCAAACCCCAGAGTCATTTGAAAGCAACTACAGTCAACTCTCGATATCTCAAAGTCAAAGTTCTTCCCACACTACTGATATCTCAAAGTAAATTTTCTGGACCCAGAAAATTTACTTTGAGATATCAGTAGTTTGAGATAAGAGGAGTTGAAGTGTAAATAAAAAAAGGGAATGTGTCCATTTTTTTTTTCTTTGCGAGAAGAGTTACTTTGAGATATCAGTGTTCGAGATATCGAGAGTTAACTGTATAAATGTATGCTCAGGTGTGTAATTCGGGACCATCATGGCTCTCTTGTTTCTATTTTTTTCAAAACATAGGACAGATAAATGGGTGTGTTGCTCTATGCTAGACGCCGTCTATTTGTCTACAAATGAAACGGTACTCTATGACATGTGCGAACAGGAAAGCTCAGATGAGCCTGTGCATCTGGCAGTCAAATAAGAGTCTTTTCGTTTCCCAGACCGTGATCTGTTAATCTTGGCAAATCTAAAATGTGGAAATTAAGACAGACCGTAGTCTGAACAGGCACAAACAGCAAAAGGGAAGCTAGAACGTGCTGTTCCTTTTTAATAATCCAGCAATGTTTCTCTTTTACAGTGTGGGTTAAAGGAACATTTAGGCTCTACACATTGTCTATGCAAAAGGGTATGCTGCCTAAGCACTCAGATATTGGCCTGATACTTGACCAGTAGCAAGAAGACATACATAACACAATTACCGTACTGATTTAGTTATAAGACTGGGTTTTCTTTCCAAACAAATTTCAAAGATCAAAATTCGTCTAGTAAGACGGATCTAGGACTTTGGGTGTCGATACAAGGGAAGCCGAGACACCTCGTTAAACATTTAAAAATTTCTGTCTCTTTCATTCCAATGACAGCCATAAACATACGAGGTACGTTGAGAAAGTTTAAAACGTGGCCTCATAACTTTATGCTGGGGATAAATGACATGCATTTATTGAAGGCACTATATTTTGCTTTCGCCTCAGCCGAAATCAGATCACATTTTTAAATTTGACATGTTATGCACTTGCATTTCAAATTTTAAATGACTGAGATGCACAAACTACATTGCAGAATGTCATACATGTAAAGCATTTTTCACTGACCTAAACATAGCTTTTTTTACAATAATGATTTAAATAACAAAAAACAGCCTAACAATTGTTAAATAACAAAAAACAGCCTATAACAATTGTTATACTGTTTCACTTGAACAAAAGAAAAACATTCTTTTTTATGACGTGGATAGTTGAAACCCATTTGTCACAAAGTCAAACACCTTTGGTTAGAAAGCAAATTCTATACCCTCCTTTACCACGCAATTTATTTGAATGGGCTATGACATCTGATCTTGGAGTTATCGCAAAAATACTTAAGCTTCAGTATAGGAGGGTTGTTCAGAAAGTTCTGATTCTAGCAGCACAACTTTGTTTAGCGGCATGCTGGGGACAAATGTTATGCATGTATTGAAAGCACTACATTTCGTCTTTACAATGATACCTAACACTATAAAAAGATATATTATCTTATTGAGTTACAATGCATCTTATTAGGCCCCAGTCATACCACTGGGCTAATTTTATATGAGAATTTATTTTCAGTGTGTCATTCAAGTGAAAAATCATTGTAAATACAAAATAAATTTTTGTCAGCTTCTTGTCATTCGTTGCTTTCAATATCCATTCAAAAGTTAGAAGGGCAGCAAACGTTACCGATTTAGTCCTTGCAAAGCAATGCGCTGTTCTTATGACGTTACTGAAAACGACGTCAACGTCATTTTCGAAAGCTTGTAGCGGCTTTGTTGTTTACATCAGTTTTAATTTTTCAACGATTTCGAATTGGCCCATGCAAAGGCTCTTCCTAGCAAGATTTTGATGTTGAGACCCTTGTTTTCGTTACAAAATCATTATAACTTTAGTAGAAAGGGAGAAGCTGCTACTACATAAAATGCTTACAATCTAAATTAAAGAGACAGTATGGAACCTAAATTAAATGTATTTTCCACGATATTTACAGATCACAATTGCCTGGGGACTAAGTTTAAGTAACAATGGTGAAACAAATTCAAAGACTGTTCATATATGAACTATGACCTTCTTAAGTGAAAATCTGCAGTAGCTGTAGGGTATGCCTCTTCCAAAAACGTTCAAAAATATGTCCTTTAGAAAATATACACCACGTTTGCAGAGTAGTCCGGACATATCATACCTTTATATATTTTCGCTATCAGAAGTTCTGCATTAATGATGGTTACCAAAATAAGACGCCACGATCAGAACTTTCTGAACAACCCTCGTAACATTCCAGATATTTGATAATGTTAATTCAGGCTGTATTATTTTGAACCTCGCAAAGTCGGCATCATTATTCAACCTTTCGTTCCAGACTGCTTCATAAAAATTTCGAATTTTTGTTTTAATCAATGATTTCCATGCATACTTAGAGGGAAACATCGCTGTTGTTAGATAACTGTGCATATAGTCTTCAAGACTATATTTCCTGAATATTTTCCAGATATCATGAATGAAACCTAATTGATTTTATAACCTATGAGGGTAAAAAGATTCATATGTAGGTCAAATACTTGTCTTGATAGCATGTTTGGCGGCATTGTGCAGATATTGTGTAGAAATGACAGTTTCGATATAGGACATAAGTGGCAGCCAACCAAGCATTCCTAATGCAATATCGGTTCTCGTGCGAGTTGGGAATCTTTGAAGTGACTTTGCCGCAAGGCGTATAAATTTTTCTAGTTTGTAGACATCAGATGCTGAAATCTCGTGGCATAATTCGGCACCATAAAGAACAACAGAGAAAGATATCTTTTCAACAAAGGGACGAAAGGATTGATGGCCTCAGGAAACCGCTACTCCCATCAATTGCTAGAACTGAAAACAGGGACGCCCGACCTTTCTGAATACGAGCATCAATTGCAGATGAACTCTTAAATGATTGGTGCAATTCTATTTCGACGTGAGTGATTGATTCTGTTTTGTTAATAATCGCGGGGCCAAATCTTACAGAAGTTCCTGTAGGTGGCTTTTGCGGAAAAAATATGATTAGATGACATTTATTATGATTGAATAAAATCTCCATTTACTGGAATACTCGTATACTATGCTCAGCGCTTTCTCCAAACTCTTTAAACTAGGCGCAAGTAAAACTAGGTCATTAGCCAGCGCAGGGTTGCCAAGTTTTACAGAGCCGATTGATGTCCTTGACTCCTGCAACTTTAGTAACTGTCAATAAAGAGTAATAAATACATGAACCAAGTCAATGTTACACCGCCCTGTCGAACTCCTTGCCTGACTGCAAATGTTTGCGATTTAACACCATTCACTAAAACGTAACTGTAAAGACCTTCGTTCCGTGCTTTAATGAGATTGAGAGCTTTCCGGTTTAAGTTGAATAAAAAATATTAAAAAAAATGGGGTCTGTGATCTTTTTATGAGTCAGATACAGTCTGATTAACAAAAATTAATTCCGGAGTATAAAATGTTATAGGTGACATTTATATTTTCTGAAACAGCTGCACTTGTAGATCATTTCATTGATAGTCATTCAAGTATAATATCGTTGTAAATACAAAAACAAAATCTCAACTTTTGCCTATCGTTGCTAACAATAGTAAGAATGTACAGTAGACAACTGTTATCAATTCATTCCTTACAAAGCAATGCACCGTTCTTTTGACGTTATTGAAATCGGCGTCAACGTCATTTCTGAAAGTCAGTAGCTGCTGTTTTTTTTAGAACACCCCGGATAAAAAAGTCTTTTTTCGTGAAATATGCTTTGTAAACCTCATATAAACAACATGCATCTCTAGTTTTGATACAATATAATCTTATATTGTCTGGTCTATAACATAACCTTGCAACATCGTTGGGTCACCACAGATGTCTTTAAAACAATCCCTTTCCGCCTAGTCCGGTTTTCAGCTGCCTAAGTTGTGCTGGCAATGTCTGTGCCTGATACATGTAACTCTTAAATATTGTCTTCCCATCTCTTCCTGTATCTACCTTTTCTTCTGTTTCCTTTCACTATGCCATATAGAAGCGTGTTTGCAAAGGCTGACCATTAGATGTGGCCAAACCACCTTAGTCAAGTTCAGGAGTTCGTCATATTCTCTAATTGCTGCTTGGATCTTTTAAGTAGCCCCTTATTTTGTTGAGTGTATATTATCGGGAGCTCACATGGAATGACAAAACCAAATTCTCTGAAAATGTCGGCAAAATAGTTCAGCAATTACACGTATCAAGCTTGAATCAAGAACCAATATTGAGCCACGACGTGACAAAACAAACAAAGTGGTTGTGCGCCCAGCGCTGACTCAGATCAGCCTGGGCATCCGCCCAGTCTGATCAGAGTCTTCGCTGTCCGCATGGAGGTAGCTTAGACACTTAGCTACCCTTTGAGGACTTAACGAAGAGACTGACCGGACTGGGCGGATGCCCAGGCTGATCGGAGTCTTCGCTGGGCGCACAACCACATTGTTGGTTTTGTCGTGTCGAGGCTCATGTTTCATTTTGTTGATGTCTTATAATCTGTAAAGATAAGCAGTGACACAGATGACGTAGAGACCGTAATTATTCTATCGGGGCATCTTAATTAGTAACTGAAATAATAAAAAACTTTATTCCGATATCAGTCTATGTTTGAAATTATTGGTACCCGACTGGAAAACAATGCAGACCTTGATCGGCCTTTACCTTCAAGAGCAGCCTGGTGTGGGCCTTCAGTTTTTGTTTTGCTCTGGCATTTTCTGTCAAAGTATTTGGGAACATGGCGGTAGATATGTAAACTACATCTAATACAAAAGAATATTCCGAAATGGCTGCTATGAAAACTTTTTTGGTTTTTCTGGTGGTTTTTGCAGGTACTGAATGAAATTTCATCATTACTCTTACCTCCTTTTCAGAGATCCAAAAGAGGCCAAGCGACAAGACGACAAAATAAAGGTTTCAAATCGCGTCTTTGCGCATGGCTATTTTTTTATTATTATTTTGTTTCGCCTTTTCGCGCTGAAATTTCGTCTTTACGCTTGGCGGGTTTCGTCTTTTCGCATGGCGTCTTTTCGCGTGGCGACTTTTCACAGCGAAAAAACGAAATGGCACAAAACAGCACCATATTCAGCAGATAACAACGTCATCGCGGAGGGCATCATGAAGTTTTCTCCAGTAACCAAGTGTTATTAATTTAAGGTGGGAGTAATTGACAAAACACACGGTTTTATTCATACTTTCTTCTATTGTACATTTTCAGTCCAACTTTCGGGACATGTAATAAAAGTAAGGCTTACCGATGTAGTTTTTAAGATAGTTGACCTCTAAAAGGCCGATCTCGCACCATTTTGCGTCGGACGTCAGTTTAAACAAGTTTTTTTATTTTTTTATTTTTTTATTTTTTTTTTGGCGGGGGGGGGGGGGGGTTGTATAAACAATCAAAATGTACAAAATATATTCCCGAGCCTTAGAGGCAAAATGCGTCTCCAAATTTCATCATTCATGACAACAATCGTCGGAAAAAAGCTCTTCGACTAAAAACTTTGTCTGCAGTCAACTTTTTTTTATCAGAATCGAAAACGTTAGGGTAAACCTTCTGAAGACATGTTTCAACTTGACCGACTTGCCATTTATCCAGTGTACAGTTTTTGTCTGTCTTTATATAAATTGAATGCCTAACCCAAACTGGTCCGACCCGAGATAATGGAAACCCGCAGCATTCTGCTGGCACTATGATCTAGCGTTCTAGCTACTAGACATTGGTCACTCTCTCTCTCTCTCTATCTCTCTCTCTCTCTCTCTTCGCGCGTGTGGTGAAAATTACTCCCACCTCACCTTAAACGTGTGATCATAGGATTTTTATGACTGAATAGCAGCGACGCCATATGAACAATTTATTTTATTTATTTTCTGTAGTGAACTCCGTGTTGTCCATGGATAATTGTCAGAAATCATCAGACTGTCCCTGGTGCTCCAATGGCTATAGACGCAGCTGCAGTAATGGGCAATGCATATGTCCCCAGTGTAGGTATTCAACAAAGCTGTATAAAGCCAGCGCTTGTATGTACATTTCATTATTAGCCATCCTATTGAAGCAATGGAAAATGTTTGTGTTATATTCTGCAACAATTCACTGTTTCGGATAATGTGCATCAAATTGCTAACGTCATTGGCAATTACTGACGATATGACATTCCTTGACACTAGACGTAGTACGCCTCCTCGTCAGAAAAACTTACATTAGTTCTATACTTATCAGTGAAATATAATTGTGACCCGTCGCGCGAAAAGGGACGAGTTGGGTGGATGACGTTGTTTCAAGAAATTACGTTTCAACGTTGACGTCACGACTTATTAATTTCACTTTTGTCAATCGTTTCAGGCTTTATTTTGGGGGGATTTTATTCCCGCCCGCCTGTCAAATATTTGACGTAAATAAAGTTGAGTCCCTTGGAAGAGTATTTAAGTTTTGATGCCGCGAAAATATGAGTCGAACAACAACTTCATTCAAATTTCCTTTCCGATACTTGTTTCCTAAGCTTGGAAGATGGTGATAAAGAGACCCTAGATTTAGCTAATGATAGGGGAAGGAGGAAGAGAAAATTATCATAAAAAAGGAAAGATGTACAGTGTGTTCGTAGCTATATGTTTTAATTTTCTGCCCACTGTAGCACGTGGTAAGGTAGCTGAGCGGTTTCGTCCGCTGAGTTGTTGACATAAGAGTTGTCCCGTGTAGGTTCGAATCTCATTTTCTTTCTTTCTTTTTTTTCTTCAAACTATTAGAAATCCTTTTCCTGTATCAGCTAATTTGTATATTATATGGCCCGAACAACTTTATTTTTGTACGAGTTTAATGCTGCCTAGGATGGCCATAATATATTGCGTGTCTGTTTATTGCCATCACCTAGGCTAGAACTTGGTTTACTTGATGCAAAGGGAAACAATTTTTGTGGCTCCCCCATTTATAGCTTCCTGTTAGTTTCCCGTGGCGGCAATGCCTAGTCTACTCGGACTTCCTCTTGGAGGGAGGAACAATGTACAATACTGAAATTAATAGTACGTTACTACAAGTAACAGCTTGCTATACGGCATTGTGATGCACTGCACTGTCCGCCTAGAGTAGAGTAAAGAAGAGTAGAGCAGAGAAAAGTAGAATAGAGAAGATAAGTGAGTCTAACTTCCGAAGGTGGAATGATTAGATACCTACACACATCGCCTACCCTATACAAATCGATCTACCAAATCCTGGTTACCAGAGCACCTGCCAACCAAGCCTCATCTCGCCCAAGAAACATACAATGACTCAAAAGGAACAAACACCAAACCAATATTTCACACTCCCCCGGCCTCAATCATTACCTATCCATCTAAGCACAACCGATCCTCTTAATCACAAAATTCAACAAAATGCCCATATAGTAACAGAATATCGTTCGGTCGGTAAAGCACATTAACATTAAAGCCCTTTTAAAGTAATGGTGATGGATGGAATCATTTACGCTCGAAAACTTCGGGAATCTGTATCCAATTTGTTCGCCTTTCGTCAAAATGACATAATATTGACTACCCTTGCTCCAGGACAAAACGGATTTCTGCTGTTAAACATAAAATCTGGTTTCAAATTCGATTCACCTCTATAGGAGAATGAATAGAGGGACAATCCCCGATTTTTGAGACTTGACATTGAAAAAGAATAAATCTCTGTTCAACTGGTTCACCAACCTTTGTGTCATCCCTGTTTCTAGTCCCCTCCGGCGCAATCGGACATCCCCTCAATATTTTCTATTCACAACACGTATTGTGCTTCCAGTAGGTCGGTAACTAAGGCTTTCCAGTTAGTTTTAAAAACAGTAAGCATCCGCCGAAGGGATTATTTTTTGTTAAAAAATTTTCGAAAAAAAATGTCGCCACTTCCGGCATTTTAACCGCAGTAGTTCTGCTTTCTGCTTACACTACGGGCAAATTTAAAGATTTAGAGATAGAGAGCAGCCTTTACTGTACGAAACAAGCTGGAGTAATGGGGCTATAAATTGAAAATAAACTCTTATCGACTGTGTCAAAAGAACGCGTCACAGTTTCTTTTCCTCTTCCGGTGAACCCTTGTTTCGTTAATTTTGGCACAAAAAAATGGCCATTAAAAATAACCGCCAATATTTCACTAATTTAACAATTAAATATCAGTCTAACTTACGGCTGAATAGCGAAAGGTGACCAGATCTATTTATGGAGAAAATCAAATTTGAAATGGCATGTATTTTAGACGCTGGTGTGCGTTTGCGCTTGCGCAGTTGAAGTTTTTGCCACATGTGTAAGCGGCATGTGTCCGAAGAAATGCCAAGCTGTTTTCAACGAACAGCACTTCCTTTCATCGGCTCATTCAGTAAAAAAGAAGCTTTAGGCTTCGAACTACGATTGGGCTGTCGATATGGACCGTTTAAAGATAATGGGATGTCCGGGGTGTAGAGTTGTTAGCCGTGAAAAAGACTATACCCTACTACGTAACACCTACGTTGATCAGTCTCGAGTTGCCAAAACCTTTGATCGCTACTGGGACCACTTTGATCACTGCTGGGCACATTTTGGTCGTTACTGGGAACGTTGCAGTTACAGATATAAAATAGTCAGAGTTATTTTTATTTTTGTATTTCTTATACCTGCAACTGCAAAAATGCCGAGTTCAAAGTTGAGGGGCATATTGATTTGGTACTGTCTGTCCGCATTTGCCTGTACTTCCGTTTACTTCTTTGTTTGTCCGACTTTATGCATTAGCGGCTGTAGCACTCACTGGTTTTAGGTAGAATCTTGAAGTTTAATGTACATAAAGCTAAGGGTTTCTCATAACCCCTATTACCTCGTGACCGTTGGGATAAAGGGGGGTTAGAGCCCCACTGCCACTGTGTCTTCGGCACAACACATGCAAGGAGGAGCCCATGCCTCTTCTTTCACATCCTTTTTATTTCCAAATTGGAGAAAGGTACCTATTTACTGCGGGGTTGACTCCCATTGGGCACACTAAGTGGAAATGACATCGTTCCGACGTCGATGTGACGTCGGTATGATGTCATTTCGACGTGCCTTCTCGACAGAGAGAGTTTTCCAGGCGCCAGTTGACCCAAACCGGCGACCATCCTTCTGCACCATAAACGAGTCGCATTATCCACCCTATCACGGCACCGCTGCGACACGAGAAAACCAATTAATAAAGTGGTTGTGCGCCCAGCAAAGACTCGGATCCGCCCAGTCTGATTAGAGTCTATGCTGTCCGCACGGATGTAGCTTAGACCCTCAGCTACGTTTTAAGCACTTATCAAAGAGTCTGATCGAACTGGGCGGATGCTCAGTCTAATCTGAGTCTTCGCTGGGCGCACAACCACTTTGTTAGCATTCTCGTGTTGCGGTTCATAAGGAATGAACATTAATATAAGTGGATCGTACTTTTTTTTACTTCCGTTAATGTGATTGACGAACGAGTTATGTCCCTTTTTTTGGTTTTAGTCATTTTTATCCCCGACCGAACGGCTCTGTGGTATAGCGATGAACCTGGCGTCCGTCTGTCCGTCCATCCGTCCGTCTTCTGTTCGTCTGTCCGTTAAAATTTTCTTGTCAGCAATACCCTTTGGAATATTTTCATTAAACTCACAGTTATATAGAACAGGCCGTGATGATGTTTCGCGTATAAGAATGGTAACTCTTGTCATAATATTTTCTTTGTTATCTCCCCTTTTGTGCCTTTTTGGCATATTCGTGTCCTCTCTGTTACGTGTATACCTTTTAAAAAATGTTCATGATACTTCACAGATACATAGCAACGGCGATGATGATATCCTGCGAACAAGAATGACAACTCTTTCTTCCTTACTTGTTGAGTTATTTCCCCTCGATGGTTTTGGCTGTGATTTTGTACCCACTCTATAATTTGAATATCCTTTAAATACTCATGGTACAAGTATGTTGCGACTCTTGCTTTCATACTTTTTGAGTTATTTCCTCCTTTAAGGTTATGGCTGTGATTTCGTGTACGCTCCATAACTTGATTATATATTTTCATGATACTTTTAAGATATGTAGAACGGGTCATGACAATAAGGCACGAATGACAGCTGTTGCTTTTTAAGATTTTTACGTATTTCCCCTTACGGATCCATTTGGTGTTGGCGTCCGAGTCGGCGTTGGCATGAAAGCTTTTATCCACTATATCTCTTGAATAAATGGTTTGAATTTTACAAAACTTGCATGGATGCATTATTTGAACAGGACGTCTTAAAATGTTAGATATTCTAAGACGACATCGTGATAATTTCTTGTTACCACGATGTTTCTTGAACAAATGGATTTTCACCAAACTTTTCACCGACGTGTACTGCATTACCCGCTATCTATATAAGTGCTACTCTAGTAATCGAGTAATCTTTTTGGGGGTTGTCTCGGTAGCGCATTTGTTAGCGTTGACGGATGGTGTAGTGCTAGGCTGAGTTGTTGAGGTCGAAAGTTCGAATCCCTCACGGGCCTATAAAAAATATTTTTCAGCATTTCCCGGCAAAGTTGATTTATTATCTCTCTAAATCAATCTGAACAAGAGCTCCGCTGAGCGGGGTAATATACGCCCGTTGGGGCTTAAAGTTGGAAAGACAACAAGAGATGACAGAACTTTTGTCAGTAGCTTAAATCTTCAATAATAAGGCAGGTATAAAACTACAAAACAAACGAAGCTTTGTATGAAATTCCTAAAAAAATTACAAAGAGGCATAATTCCATTAGAACTGAAAGTAGGGTCATGGTTCTTGTTCTCTGCATAACGTCTGATATTTGTACAAACTTTCATGAAGAAATCTTAAACGGTTTTAAAGATATGGAGCAGACACGAAATTACTATTTGAAAAATACAAAGGTGCATAATTCCGTCAAAACTGAAAGTAGGGTAATGGTTCTTTTTTTTCACTGCACATTGTCTGATGATGCTTCATATTTGTAAAAACTTTTATGAAGAAATCCTATACGGTTTTTGAGATATGGAGCGGACAAATAATGTTACCTTTTGAACTTTGACCTCTTAGTGTGACCTTGACCTTTGTTGGACATTGCTGAAATACAAGTTCTGCAAGTTGCCTCAACAAGGTGAACATTGGACTCAAGTTTCAAAAAAATCTGATATGGAGTGAACACGAATTTCATACAAAAATACAATACGAAAAATACAAGGGGTGTTAGTAAGTGAAAATAGGGTTATGGCTCTTTTTCCCTGCACATCATCTGCTGGTGCGTCATATGTATACAAACTTTCATGAAGAAATCTTAAACAGTTTTTGAGATATGGAGCAAACACGAAGCTTATGTGAAATTACTATACGAAAAATACAAAGGGACATAATTCCGTCAAAACAGAATAGGGTTATGGTTCTTTTTCTCCGCAAATTATTTGATGGTGCTTTATATTAATACAAACTTTCATGAAGAAATCTTAAACTGTTTTCGAGATACAAAGCTTATATGAAATTACTATACGGAAAATACAAAGGGGTGTAATTTTGTTAAAAGCGAAAGTAGGGTTATGGTCCTTTTTCTCTACACATCGTCTTATATTTGTACAAACTTTCAGGAAGAAATCTTAAACGGTTTTCAAGATATGGAGCGGACACGAAATTTTACCGTTTGACCTTTGACCTCTAAGTGTGAACTTCACTTTTGTCGGCATCATTGAAGTATGAGTTCTGCACATCGTCTCGATAAGGCAAACATTTGACCCAAGTTTCAAAAAATATTTCATGGGGTCAAGGAGATATGGTGCGGACACGGACAGACGGATGGACGGACGGAGGTCACGACATAGTACGACCCATCTTCGACGGGCGTATAATAATGAATCTGTATCAGTTTCGATCCTATGTAGCTCGAAAGTACTGTTGTGTGAAATTATATTTCTCTAACACTAAATATTTATCTAATTTCACTTGTATCCTCTGAACCCGGTAGGCTTTCATTCTATTCTATTCTATTCTATTCTATCCCATAACCTTACTAGGTCGATGGGGCACCACAGATGACTTCGAAACAGTCCCATTCTACCTTGTCCTGTATTCAGCTGCCCTAGTTGAGCTGGCAAATCCATTCCTGTCCACTCCTTAATATTGTCTTCCCACCTCTTCTTCTGTCTACCTGTTCTTCTTCTTCCTTTCACTTTGCCCTGTAGAATCGTCTTTGCTAAACCAGAAGACCTTGAGACGTGGCCAAACCACCTTAGTTTCCGTTTCTTGACCAGCGTCAGGAGTACATCATATTCTCCAATGGCTGCTTGGATCTTTCTGCGAACCTCCTCATTGGTTATATGTCCTTGTACGAGAAGTTCAGTAACCTTCTGTAGCATCTCATCTCAAAGGCCTGCGTTCTTTTCTCTAACTCTGCTGTCAATGCCCACGATTCGCAGGCATACAGAAATACGGAAATGACAAGGGAGCGCATAAGTTTCACCTTTGATCCAAGTGATATGTTGTTATCTCTCCAAATTGATTGCAGCTTGTACAATCCTTGAGAGAACCTCCTGTTATGAGCCATCAGCTGAGACAACTGCTCCAAGATATTTGAAGCTGTTTACAGTACCCAGCTTCCGCCATTTTACCTTGATCTCCCTCTGGATACCATCTGCGCTGTTCGTCATCAGTTTGGTCTTATCAGCACTGATCTCTATCTTATACCTTGTGCAGGTTTGGTCGAGACTTTCAACTAGAGCTTCTAGTTCCTGCTCTTCCTCATCTAGAGCGTCTGTGTTGTCGGCAAGCCGCAGATTGGTAATGTTTCTGCCGCCTATACTAACCTTTCCGTCATGTTCTTCCAGAGCATCAGACAAGATCCGTTCAAGAAAAATGTTGAAGAGGTTGGGTGACAGAAGACACCCTTGTCTTACTCCAACTGTTGTTCTGAACCATTCTCCTGTGCTGCCATTTATCAGGACTGCACTTGTAGCCTTGCCGTATAGCTGCTCAATGGTGCGAACTAGATTTGCACGGATAATGTATTTCCGCAAGGTGGCCCATAAGGCTGCATGCCATACCCTGTCAAAGGCTTTTTTGAAATGAATGAAGACATGATACTAGCTTAAAGAACCAAGTACATACAGCGGTTGTTTTCATAGCAGCGATAGATAACTTTAGTTGCTTTAATTCATTTAATCTGTGTTACCATTAGTGATGAGATGTAAAACTGCTGTCACGTATCAGATGTTTATGTAGACATTTTCTGTCATGGCTATGTTAGTGTTCCCAATGGTGAGACACTCTTTATCTTAGGTAATGGCAGTGTACCCAGTTATGATCAAAAGTGCTAAGTATCATGGACTGAATTCGGCAGGTTTCCTAGTATTGATGCGCACTGTTGTAGAAGGAGCCGGTGTTCCCAGTAGTGATCAACAGTCAAAGTTGCTTTCATAAACTATATCTGTCCTAGAACAACCCTTATGCCATATACAGTGCATGTGTTCCCAGTAGTGATCAGTCGGGGCCGTTGAAATTATTCGAATACAACAGAGGTCATAGTAAAAATAAAACTCTTATCCAGCGTGTCAGTGGTGCCAGTAGTGATCAAAATACTGTTGCTTTCAGGGACTACATTAGATCTCTTAATATCGACTTACCATCGTCCACAGAGCCAGTGTTCCCAGTAGTGATCAGTCGGGGCCGTTGAAATTATTCGAATACAACAGAGGTCATAGTAAAAATAAAACTCTTATCCAGCGTGTCAGTGATCTAAGTAGTGATCAAAATACTGTTGCTTTCAGGGATTTTATTAGACCTCTTAATATAGATTTACCATCGTCCACAGAGCCAGTGTTCCTAGTAGTGATCAACAGTCAAAGTTGCTTTCATAAACTATATCTTAGTCCTAGCACAACCTTTATGCCATAAACAGTGAATGTGTTCCCAGTAGTGATCAGTCGGGGCCGTTGATTTGATTGATTGATTTGATGCTTAGCGTCCACGGTAACAAACTATGGTCATGTCGGTACGATTAGTTACCCTAACCACACTATTCCTGGGCAGGCTTAGACCTCCTAAGCGGTTAACCAGTACTAAGTACACATACTTTCGCCAGTAACTGACAACTGCCGTTCTTGAATCAGCGGAAGGAGAAACGAAAGTATGTGGCCAGACCGGGTTTCGAACCCAGGACCTCTGACTTATGAGTCAGGTGCACTACCGATTGCGCTACGCGGCCCATGAATTAATGGACTACAACAGAGTTCATAGTAGAAATAAAACTCTCATCCAGCGTGTCAGTGATCCCAGTAGTGATCAAAATACTGTTGCTTTCAGGGACTTTATTAGACCTCTTAATATAGACTTACCATCGTCCACAGAGCCAGTGTTCCCAGTAGTGATCAGTAGTTATAATTGTGTCTTTGACTATACAAGAGTTTTGAGTAGAGACTTATTTTCAACCACAGTGTAAGTGCTCTCAGCACTGTTCAGTTCATTTTGTTGCTATCACAGGCGATCTGAGAGTTCGTTGTTTAGGTTATGTGTGATAGACTGTGTCAGTGTTCCCAGTAGCGATCAGTAGTTATGTTTTCTCCCATGGGCTTTTTCAAAGCGCGTAGCAGATACTTAAGGCGGTAGTTCTGTTGTGGTTCTCTGTTACCTGTTTTTGGTGTCAGAGTTTCTGTGATGCTTTACCTTATGTATGTTCTTATTATTTTTGGTTCGGTTTGGGTTGCTGAGTGGCCACCTTTTGGGAACAAGCTGCTCACTCGGTTGGCCATATATTCTCTGTATCTTGATGATTTGTAATCTTAGTTGTTTCCAACTATGGTTTGAGGGCTGGATTTGGATTTTGATGTTTCAGTTCCTGGTCTTTGCATACTTTTTACTTTTACTGTGATTGACAGTGCCAGTGTTCCAAGTATGGATCATTTGTAATTTTTGCAATCATAGACCGTCTCATGAATCTTCGTAGATGTTTCCAGATTATAGACAATACATTTTTTCCCCAAAAGCGATCAGAAGTTATTGCTTATTTCATTGTTTGAAACAGATTTTCTTGTAGACATTGTTAAGTTTAAGTAATGACAGTGAACCCAGTAATGATCAATAGTGCAATTCACTATCATGGACTAAATCCGGCAAGTTTCCTATTGTTGATATGTAGTGTAACAGTTGAAAGAGCCGGTGTTTCCAGTAGCGATCAACAGTAAAGTTGCTTTCGTAGACTATATTCTAGTCCTTGTACAGCCTTTATGCCATTAACAATTCAAGTGTTTTCAGTAGTTTTCAGAAGTGGTCGTTGATAGTCATGGTCTATATCAGAGTTCATAGCAGAGAATATCTGTCATCCAGAATTTCAGTGTTTCCAGTAGTGATCGATATACTGTTGCATATTGGCAATGATCAGAGTTCCACAGTGCCAGTGTTCCCAGTAGTGATTAGTACTCAAAATTGTTGTTAAGGATTATACCCGAGTTTTTGAAAGAGGATTATTGTCAACCACAGTGTAAGTGTTCCCAGCAGTGATCAGTTCTTATAGTTACCATCACAGACGACCTGAGAGTTCGTTGTTTAGGTTACGTGTAATAGACCGTGTCAGTGTTCCCAGTAGCGATCATTAGTAATGTTTGCCCCCATGGACTTTTTCAAAGTTCATAGTAGATACTGACTTTGCTAGATAGTGCAAGTGTTCCCAGAAGCGATCATTTGTTATATTTGCAATCATAGACCATATCAGAAATCCTCGAAGATGTTTCCAAATTATAGACAATAAAGTGTTCCCAGTGGCAATCAGAACTTACTGCTGTTCATTGTCTGAAACAGAGTTTCTTGTAGACATAGTCTAGCTTAGGTAATGGCAGTATATCAAGTTATAACAAAAGTGCAATTTATTAAAGCGGACTACAACCGGCAAGCTCCATTGTATTGGTAGAAAGAGCCAGTGTTCTCAGTAGTGATCAACAGTAATATTTGATTTCATAGACGATATCCTAGTCCTTGTATAGCCTTTATGCCACACACAGTGGAAGTGTTCCCAGTAGTGATCAGTAGTTACAGTTGTTTCCATGGACTTTACCAGAGGTTTTAGAAGAGACTAATTGCAAACAACAATGTAAGTGTTCCCAGCAGTGATCAGTTCTAATAGTTTCTCTCACAGATTATATATAAATTTACTTGTATAGACTGCGTGAGATAGACAATGGCAGTGTTCCAAGTAGGATCAGTTGTTAAGTTTGCTCCTATGTAGTATTTCAAAGTTTATAGTAGGTACTTAAAGTACTGTGATAGACAATGCCAGTGCTCCCGGTAGTGATCATTAGTTTTGCTTTCTCCCATGGACTATATCAGAGTTTATAGAGGAAGTATGTGATCAAAGACAGTACCAGTTTTCTCAGGAATGATCGGTATTGCAACCTGCTATCATGGATTTTATCATAGTTTTAGAAATAAGGAAATATCATAGAAAGTGCAAGTGTCCTCACAAGTGATTAGTAGTTATATTTGTTCCCATGGACTTTATCAGATCAGTGACAGTCTTCCCAGTAGTGATTGGTAATACAACTTGCTTTCATGGACTATATCAGAGTTCGCAGATGAGCTTGAATGTCATAGAAAATGCAGGTTGCCCCAGTAGTGATCAGTAGTTAAAGTTGTTGTCATGGTATATATCAGACTTGCTATTACAGACTTATTGTCAACAACTGTGTCTTTGTTCCCAGCAGTGACCAGTTCTTAAAGTTCCTATCTCACCCTATATGAGAGCTGTTTGTATGGACTACATGTGATAGAAAGCGTCAGTGTTCCCAGTAGCGATCAATACTAAGGTTTGCTTCCGTGGACTTATTCAAATTTCATTGAAGATATATACTGTGAAATACAGTGCCAGTGTTCCCAGGAGTGATCATTAGTTATATTTGAAATGATAGATCGAATCAGAGATCATCTTATATTTTTGCAAATTATAAACAATACAGTATTCCCAGTAGCGATCAGGAGTTGTTGCTGGCATCACAGTTTCTAGCAGACAGTATCTATCACAGGTACTGGCAGTGTACCCAGTAGGGATCAAAAGTGCAACTTACTATCATGGACTAAATCCAGCAAGTTCCTTAGTGTTAGTGCATACTATTGTCGCAAGAGCCAGTGTTCCCAGGAGTAATCAACAATTGTTTTTTGCTATCAAAGACTTTACGGGGTAGTTGGGTGTTGCGATGGTGCTGGGTATAGCTTCCAGTGACGGGGCGTCCTACTGATTTGGAAAATAGTAGGGCAAGGGCCTGCTGTGCTTGCAGTAGGTGCGGGTGTGGGTTGTTTGGACATTTTTCTCTCGTCTGTCATTTCTCTCTTCTATCTCCCTCTCTTTGGGAGACGGCCCGATATGGACTGAAATATTGTCTCAATGGGCCGTTAAACCCAAAATATCCAATCAACAATCAAAGACTATATCCTAGTACAGCCTTTATGCCGTACATAGCGCATGCGCAGTTCCCAGCAGTGATCGGTAGTGGCCATTTGTATTCATGGACTACTCAGATTTCGTAATAGAGAAAACTGTCATATTCAGTGTCCGTGTTCCCAGTACTGATCAATATACGGTTGCCTTCATGAACTATATCAGAGATCCTTATATAGCCTCCCTGTAATCTACAGTGCCAGTGTTCCCAGTAGTGATCAGTAGTTAAAGTTGTTGTTATGGACTATATCAGAGTTCTTAGTAGGGACATATTGTCAACCACAGTGTCAGTGTTCCCAGCAGTGATTAGTTCTTATAGTTGCTATCACAAACTATATGAGAGCTGGCTGTATGGACTACGTAAGATAGAAGGCGTCAGTGTTCCCAGTACCGAACAGTACTTATGTTTGTTACCATAGACGTTTTTCAAAGTTCAAAGAAGATATTTACTGTGAGATACAGTGTCAGTGTTCGTAGCAGTGATCATTTGTTATATTTGAAATGATAGCCCTTAACAGAGTTCTTCGTGTATTTTTTGCAAATTATAGACAATACATTGTTACCAGTAGCGATCAGAAGTTACCGCTATTATCATAGTCTGAAACAGAGTTTCTAGCAGACATTGTCTATCACAGGTACTGGCATTGTACCCAGTAGTGATCAAAAGTGAATTTACTATCATGGAGTAGATCCGGCAAGTTCCTTAGTGTTAGTGCATACAGTTGTAGAAAGAGCCAGTGTTCCCAGCAGTGATCAACAGTTACTGTTGTTATCATAGACTATAGTCCTACTACAACCGTAATGCCATACACAGTGCAAGAGTTCCCGGTAGTGATAATAATTGGTATTTATGGACTATATCAGAGTTCATAGTAGAGAATAACTGTAATTCAAAGTGTCAGTGTTCCCAGTAGTGATCAATATACGGTTGCCTTTATGAACTATATCAGAGATCCTAATATAGACCATTCTACAGTAACAGTGTTACTAGAAGTCATCAGTAGTTAAAGTTGTCATAGAGTGTATCAAGAATTCCTAGTAGCTATATTGTCAAACACAGTGTCAGTGTTCCCAGCTGTGATCAGTTCTGATAGTTGCTAGCACAGACTATATGAGAATTCGTTGTATAGAATGCATGTATAAGACAGTGTCAGTGTTCCTATTAGCGGTCAGTAGTTATACTTGCTCACATGGAGTTTTCAAAGTTCATAATAGATAATTACTGTGATTTACAGTATCTACTATGAATTTAATCACAGTATGTATCTACTCTGAACTTTGAAAAACTCCATGGGAGCTTAGTCTGTGTTAGACAGTGCCAGTCTTCCCGGTAATGATGATTAGTTATGTTTGCTCCCATGGACTATATCTGAGTTTATAGAAGAAGTGTGCTGTCAAAGACAGTGCCACTTTCCCCAGTAGTTACGGATATTGCAGCCTGCTATCATGGGCTTTATCATTGTTCCAAGTAGAGCCGAAATGTCAAAGGAAGTGCAAGTGTTCTCAGAAGGGATCAGCAGCTATTATATTTGCTCACATGGACTATATCAGAGGTAATAGGAGAGATATAATGTCAAAGACAGTGTCAGTTTTCCCAGCAGTGATTGGTATTGCTATCATGTACGATGTATGATTTCCCAGTAGAGGCGAATTGTTTTAGAAAGTGCAAGTGTTCCCAGTAGTGATCAGCAGCGACAGCTGCTATCATGGACTTAATCAGAGACTGTAGTGGTGATATTAGAATCATTTTCTCAGTATCGACCTGTAGTTATAGTTGTTCTAACGGACTATAACAGACTTGCTAGTTGAGACCTATTATCTTAGTGCCAATGTTACCAGAAGCGACCAACAGTTTTAATTTCTATCATGGACCGCCCTTGAATCTGTATATTACTCTGCTCGTCAGATTCCCCTGTAATTTCACAGGCGGCTGTGCAATATGATACTCTTCTCACTTGTTTTTGAGTCATTCAAAGAAACATTTCAAGTACCATAAAATGTCCATTAGACTTAAACATTTCCTTATCTCATCGATTTGTTTTGGTTTCTCCAAATAACCTCTACCTGTGTATGAAATGAAGGGCATAGTTTAACATCTGGTAGAGAATGGGGTAGAATTGATTGGAATGCATTGCATAATCTACATTGACTTGGCTACAGTTTGCCTTCCAAGTGAGGTATTCTTTTCTGAAAAAAAAAAGTTCCTAAAAGAGAGAAAATTATTATTTCTTTCCTGTAAGATTTTCATTCCACTCTATTTTATTCTACATGAAAAAGTATGAATACTCTTCCGCATTTATATTTCTTTAAAACAACCCCTCAGGTATAAACTGAAGTAGTCCAAACTTAAACGGTAGAATAACCCATTACGGAAAGTAGGCCCAGGGCTAACTGTATTTAGTTTCTTGTTCTCAAAACCAGAGATAAAAAAATAATTTCCACAGAACTTTCAACTTTATCAGCCTGACCGTCGGTGTTTACATGTTCAAATTGTTGCTTGCATGACAATCTCAACTGCTGCTCCTGGAAATGACTAAGTTTTAAAAACATAATTCAGTCAAACCTATTTGATTAAAACAATATTTATTTCACGTAAATTACATGCATAACATTTACAGAGTACAAAATGGTGAACAGGATTTGATAACAAGCATCAAAACTTATACAATCATCTCCTGCAGGATATTACAGTAAATGTTGCTTCCAAAATAACTAAGTTGAAGAGGCCGTATTTTTGTCAAAATTAAATCTACCAAATGCACATCGGACGGACACTCGGCACCAGGTTTTGCAACTATGAGTATGTACCGCTTCAGCCATTTGGGGAACGTCGTTACGAGAATTGAAACAAAAAGAACAGAACAGCACATCTTTATCTCCAGGGTAAACAAATCCTATCTTCCTCCATATTCGAAATGTGACAAATCCGTTTGTCATATAAGGTGACCACGTTTTATTATGTTAACATTCATATGAAATCTACGTCACTTTTTAAAAGGACGTAAATCGCAAGTCATCCATCCATAAAGTACAAAAAGCTGCAAACAGACCGTAATTTGTCAAAATTAATTTCATCTACATCAGAGAGTCACAAGCATATCTTCAGCAGGGACAGGTCATTTATTACCAGGTAGGGGTGGGTTAGTTGGTTGATTTGATGCTTAACGTCCACAGTAAACAGCTAAGGTCATGTCAGGACGGTCAGTTAACCTAACCACACTATTCCTGGGCAGGCTTAGACCTCCGAAGCGGTTAACCAGTACTAAGTTCACAAACTATCGCCAGTAACTGACAACTGCCCTTCTTGAATCAGCGGAAGGAGAAATGAAAGTATGTGGCCAGACCTGGTTTCGAACCCTGGACCTCTGACTTATGAATCAAGTGCCCTACCGATTGCGCTACGCAGCCCGGCAGGTGGGGGTTACATTCATGGGGGGAGGGAGGGTGTTACATTCAGGAGGGGGTCGGAATTTTCTTTTTGGTGATATACTGAGGAGGGGGATGGGGCGGAAATCATTAAGCCATGGAGCAGGCGGTGATGGGGAATCATATATTATAGGCATATTGCGGGGTCAGAATTCTTCAATCAGCCTTCACTTCAACAACACTATCTCGGCTTACGCAGCCCCACCCCTCCCCCTCCCCTCCCCACAGACTCCCCATTACGCCTACAATTTCAGATTAGTTCTATTCTTTAAAACTTGTCTTCAAAACATTCACACAAAAATAGAAATACAAAATAGAAAAATATGTCCGCTCATGCCCTGAATTTCTTTTCATTGTAGTTGTTGTTTTATTGCTTTACGTCCACGGTAAACGGCTGTGGTCATGTCGGGACGGTCAGATAATCTAACCACACCATTCCAGGGCAGGTTAGGACCTCCTACTAAAAATCAAGTATATACTGCAACCAACGTCCTTCGAATGGCGATGGCAATTTGTTACGGTTAACTGTCAGATAAAATATTCCGCCGAAAAACTGATTTTTTTATTCCATTATAACGGTATTAAATCCGCTCAGTTAAAGTCGCGGAAACCAGATTTGTGACGCCAGAGCCTCGCTGTACTCTGTAAACCTCGCGCTAACAAAGTGACCGCCGCGGAAGTCGTATATAATGTAGCTGACATGGTCCGTTAAAGGCAAAATTTGTGACAAGGATCAATGTAGCCGATGTCTATGAAGAAATGACTTTTATTGTCTGTCTTTTTTGGCGCACCTGCTTTAGCAATGTGCGATATAGGAGTTCACTTTTCCGTCCGTCCGTCCGTCCGTCAGTCATTCCGATCGTCCGTACGGCAACAATTACGTCGACCCTAGCGTCGACCTTAGAACTTTAGTCCATTTCTCGCAAACTATGATACCTACAATCATCAAACCTGGCATAATGCTTCTTCTTAGAATGTTCTAGACGGCTGTTGCTCTTATTGTTACCCTTTTCCTTTATTTTATGCTCTGTTGACTTTGTCAAACAGTCCATCAACAATTACGTCGACCCTAGCATTGACGCTAGCATTTAAGTCCATTTCTTGCGAACCATGATACCTACAATCATCAAACCAGGCACAAAGCTTCTTCTTAGAATGTTCTCGAGGGCTGTTGCTCTTATATTTATTCCTTGACCTATATTTCATGCTCTGCTGACTTTGTAAAACCGTCCCTCAACAATTACGCCATTCCTAGTGTTAGTCCATTTCTCGCAAACTATGATACCTACAATCATCAAACCTGGCATGAAGCCTCTTCTAAGAATGTTGTCCAGGGCTGTTGCTCTTATTTTTACCTTTACCTACATTTCATGCTCCGCTGACTTTGTAAAATTTTATATTCAAAATTACGTTGACCCTAGTGTTTAAGTCCATTTCTCACGACTTTTGATACCTAGAATCATCAAACCTCGCATCAAGTTTCTTCTTACAATGTTCTTGAGGGTTGTTGCAATTACTTTACCCTTGACATATTTCATGCTCTGCTGACTTCGCAAAATTATGTCAGCCCTAGCGTTTTAGTCCTTTTGTCTGAAAATATGACACCTGTAGTCATCACACCTGGCATAAAGTTTCTTCTGAGAATGTTCACGCAGGATGTTGCAATTATTCCGCATCGCGGCCTGGCATTTTTTTTATTGATTTGCTTTGCTAGTAAAACAGTATAAATTAATCTATGAAATCATGTCAATCAGTAAAATTAATGCCTGCTTTATCGTCATCAAATCTCAAGGTGCCGGTCATCAACAAAACTGCTTTGGCTTCTGGGGGCTGTGTCCCCAGGCCCCGTTTAATATTATTAACAGCTTTATAGAGCATTCTGCATCAAAATTCCGGGTGAGCATATATAGGAAAAATGCGGAAAATAATAAACGGACCATTAATATTTATAAATAATTAACCTCAAAAAATGAGAAAATGTTCACTGTCTGTCATAGAGCTGGTCATTTGGACATATAATAGTAAATATGGTCATTATCATGTTAATGTAGAATTGAAGGGATAAGGGGGGAGGGGCTCATTAGCTTTTTGTCACATTTCTGTGGGGTTCGGAAAAAAATCTGGTGGGATTGGGGGCCTGGGAGGGTCGTAAAAAAATTCTGAATCATATGAAAAAATGCCCGACCCCCACCCCCTGATAATAAATGGCTCGTCCCTTATGTCCACAACCATAATATGTACAAAGTTTGTAAACGATCCATTGAAAAGTGTAGGAGGAGTTGACTACACTAACTCTTTGCCCTATAATGTGACTAACGGACAGACAGACAGACGGACAGATGGATAGTTGCAAATCCTAATGCCCCCTGACTGTCGTCGCTGAAACATAAAAAAGAAATATCTACGGCTCCGGGATGATGTGTGTAAGGGACGAGTCCTTTATTATCAGATGGGGGAGGGGGTACATTTTCGTACTATTCACCGAGTTTTTCCGACCCCCTCCCCCCACCCCTAACCAGTCTCACCAGATTTTTTTCGACCCCAGCCCCCAGATAGGTGACAAAGAAGTTTATGACCTCCCCCCCCCCTACACACACACGACGCCCCCACCACCAGATAGGTGATGAAAAAGTTTATGACCTCCCCCTCCACTTACACCCACACACATCTCAGCTACCCTGCATACAAACACCAATTACCTATTTTATGTCAGACCGACCTCAATCAAAACCTGCATGAAACACATTTTCTTATTCTAACTGGTTAATTAATCAAGCAAATTAATGGCCCGTTTAAGATGTGTCCGCTTTTTTCTTGCATTTTCTTGGAACTACTTATGGTCATTCCTGAATTCTGTTGTTGAATGCTCAATAAAAATGTTTATAGTATTAATTGGGAATGGGGTCATGGGGCTGTGTCCCCAGAAGCCACAGTAGTTTTGCTGATGACAACACACCTGGCGAGCTGATATTATAAACGCAGTCATTTAATGTAACTGAGAACAAAATCCTCTGCACGACATGAATTTATAAACAATTGTATACTGTCCTACTATACAGAAAAATGATGAAAATATGTGTTTTTGAGTATGAAGCGACCCAAATCTTTTGTATCATTTCCATAAATGTTTGTAAGTTTTTGCGTTTGAAAGAACAGAGTGTGAAATTTTAGGAGTAATTGGGGGGTGGGGCGGGGGCGGGGGAGAGACCTGAGACATTTTTTTAAAAAAGAGTTTCGCAAGCGGCGCATAATACGCCCGTTTCAGTGTCATGAAGGAGTTACAGAATGAACAAGATTGTTTATAGAAGGATGGACAGACAGAAAAACTAGGGAAACAACTCTGTAATTAATGACTGCAATGGCAATGTTATTAAAAACTGGTCATGAGGCCCTGAATCGCTCACCTGAGCAAAAAGGTTAAAGGTTAGATAGGGTCATCATTTGTACAAACCTGATAGTTTGTAACCATTTCCAAATGGTTCTGAACAAGAAGATTTTCGAATATTTTTCTATGTACTGCTATGGTTCAAACCCAGGACTGCCTGCTCCGGGGCCATTTGAACCCTGGGGCCATAATTTGAACAAACTTCGTAAAGGACCACTAGACAATGCTACATACTAAATGTCAAGCATTTGAGCCATGTGGTTCTGAAGAAGATTTTTTTAATATCTATGTTTTTCTATGGTTCAAACCCAGGAGCCCCTGGGGCGACGCCATTTTGGGCCCTGTGCCATAATTTGAGCAAACTTGGTAAAGGACCAATAGGCAATGCATCATACCAAATTCCAAGCGTCTACACTAAATGGTTCTGTAGAAAAAGATTTTTAAGTATATTTTGATTTCGAACCCAAAACCACCCCAAGCCCCAGGGCCATTTTGGATCCCAGGGCCACCATTACACAAACTTCGTAGGAATCCACCAGGTAATGCATCATACCGAATTTCAGCCAAGTGGTTCTGAAGAAGAAGATTTTAGAATATTTTGCGATGCTTTTGTATGGTTCATACCCAGGACCACCTGGCGCTGGGCCAGTTTGGACCCTGGGGCTATCATTTGAACATACTTGATGAAGGTCTATAAGGCAATGCTACATACCAAATTTCAAGCATCTGAGCAAAGTGGTTCTGTAGAAGAAAATTTTTGAATATTTTTCTATGTATATCTATGGTTCAAACCCAGGACCCCCTGGGGCGGGGCAACTTTAGACCCTGGGGCCATCATTTGAACAGACTTGATAAAGGACCACAATGCCATGTTACATACTAAATTTCAAGCATCGGAGTCAAGCAGTTCTGAAGAAAAAAATGTTTATTTTTCTGTGTATTTCTATGTTTCAAACCCAGGACTTCCTCCCCCGGGGCCATTTGGGACCCTGGGGCCACCATTTGAACAAACTTGGTAGAGGACCACTAAAAAGTGCTACATACCAAATGTGAAGCATTTAAGCCAAGTTGTTCTAAAGAAGAAGATTTTTATTATTTTTCTATGTATTTCTGTGGTTCAAACCAAGGACTCCCTGTCCCGGAGCCATTTTTTTCCTGGGGCCACCATTTGAACAAACTTTGTAGAGGACTACTAGGCAATGCTACATACCATATTTCAAGCATCTGAGCCAAGTGGTTCTAAAGAAGAAAATTTTTGACTATTTTTCTATGTATTTGTATGGTTCTAACTCAGGACCCCCTGCCTCCGGACTATTTTGGGCCGCCCCAGGGCCACCAGTAGAACAAAATAGGTAGAGGACCACCAGCAATGCTGCATACCAAATTTCAAGCATCTGAGCCAAGTGGTTCTAAAGAAGAAAATTTTTGACTATTTTTCTATGTATTTGTATGGTTCTAACTCAGGACTCCCTGCCTCCGGACTATTTTGGGCCCCAGGGCCACCAGTTTAACAAAATTGGTAGAGGACCACCAGGCAATGCTGCATACAAATTTCAAGCATCCTAGCACAGCAGTTCTAAAGAAGAAGATTTTTTAATATGTTTCTATGTATTTCTATTGTTCAAACCAAGGACTCCCTGCCCCGGGCCATTTTGGACCCTAAGGTCACCATTTGAACAAACTTGGTTGAGGGCCACTAGGCAATGCTGCATAGCAAATTTCAAGCATCTGAGCCAAGCAGTTCTGGAGTAGAAAATTTTTAAGTATATTTTATTTTCGAACCCAAGACCCCCTGCCCCAGGGCCATTTTGTTACTGAGATATGGCGCGCACAAGAATGTTGACGGACGAACAGATGGACAGACCGACGGACAGCACCATGGCATAATACGTCCGTTTTTTTTTTTTCAAAACGGGTGTATAAAAATCAGGACTGATGGAAGGATTCTGAACCCCATCCCCTCTCCCTAATATGCCTAATAAAATATATGACCCCTCCCCCTCCTCCTCCAAGGCTTATTGATTTCCGACCACCGACCTCCAGTACATCACCAAAAAATTCGGACCCTCCCCCCCCCTCCCCCCCCCCCCCCCCCCCCCCCCCCACCTGATAATAAATGATTCGTCCCTAACTACTGCGTGTCTCCATTGAGAGAGTTCAGTGTATTTGTCCATTTTTATTTGTTTTCACCGAAAAAAATGTAAATTCATATTTCGAGTGAGTGTTTTGAGCAGACATGCATATGTTCGATTTATTTTTATGAACATTTAAAGGGACCTGATTTTCTTTTTCATGATCACCCAGAAAGCGGGGCTCGTTCCTGAATTTCTTTTTCGATAAGGACAGGCTACAGGACTGGGCTTCCTTATTTTAATGCCGTTATACCATAAAAAAATTCTAGGTATTGGGCCAGATAGGTATGAGCGAACAGTACAGACCCGGATTGGGCTCCTCCTAGATGAGCAGTCTGATCAGGGTCTAAACTGATTGTTATTCCATCTGCATCTTTTGGTTACCGCACTGTACTGAACCAGGCTGTTCCATATTTGAGACAATTACGGTGATTATTTTTGGGTGTCACAATATTTGAAATTTTATGGTAGTACTGAAGGGAGTGATGGTGATCAGGCCTGTTGTATTTTTCTATTTGATATATGTTTCTGACTTGTACATGTTTTGTTAAGTGGGCCTTAGGGAAGAGTTTTGTGTAGCTTATTGTGTCACCCACTGAAACTAAAGTCTTTATTAATAATAGGCCTACATTAGTATCCTTTCGTGAACTTTTAAATTTCGGTTTGTTTGATTCGCGAATGAGAAAACTGAATAAGGGACCGACCATTTGATATTCTGGGGGGGGGGGGGGGCCTGGTATATTTATCAAAAAAATTCCCTGTCTTTGGATATGCAAGAAAAAAATAACCTGGCTCATAAGGGGGTTCAAAAAAATAATCTGGTTTCAAAAGTAAGAGAAAAAAATAACCTGTCTCCACCCAAAATTTCAAAAAAAAAATATAGTCTGCAGATAATTCCATTGGAATTGAGTTTTTATAATCTCTCTGGCTTCTGGGGGCCCCAGACCCCCATATTTATAGTTATATTTTAATATTATCTACAATTGGTTTACACCAACGGGCCCCCATGTGCATACATATACAAAAAAATCCTATACAACATTCACATACATGTAGCATTGATCTACCACATTACTAAGTAGATGTTTCCACTAAAACTGAATTGCAAAAGAGTCACTAGCTTATGGGAGACAAAACTATTACGGCGAAAAAAACACTCTAAAAGGCAAAAGTCCCAATATAAAAACCCTTATTTTTACCATCATTCCTAGTTTTTCTCTTGTTTCCAGTCTTAAAATTGCCATTGAAATAGGGAAATTGCTTTAGCTTTTGGGGGGCGTTGCCCCCCCAGACCCCCCTTGTTAACTTCTTAGCACATAACTTTCAGCCATTTTATTAATTGCCATTCATGTATAATGTGACTCTACCAGTAAGTATTTATCAAACTTTCTAAAAAGGACAAATAAAGCATGTTTTGGGCATATATTGGGATAGAAAAAAAATTAAATTCATTAACTTAACTTTGCCAAAATAGCCCTAAATTTTGGCCAAAATATCCCTATTTTAAGGCCTAATTTTTTGCCAAACTCATACAGGGATGTTTGTATCTGTACCTTAGATGAAAATAGTAACATGCTCCAGGCACTGGCTTGCAAAAGCAAGCTAAGCCATGCCCTTCGCCTGGTTAAAGACAGCACCATGTTCTTGTTGTGAGAAAAAAAGGTGTAAAAAATACTGATGTGGGTAAAATAAAAGGGTATTAAGATCAAGTAAACAAGGATCTGATAGTTCAGCTATAAAAAAAAATAACCTGTTTGAGTTAGTTTGTAAAAAAAATAAATTAGCTTCCACAAGGTGAAAAAAAAAGAAATTGTTTCCAGAGGCCAGTGAAATAAAATGTTGTGTCTCCATCAAGAATACCAGGCCCCCCCCAGATTATCAAATGGTCGGTCCCTAACCGTCAAAATGGCGAGTCCGAGGATCGTAGGGGTGGCGGCGAGGGGAGGCATGGTCACCCCTCTGGGCCATGGACTGTATGCAAGGTAAGATATTACGCAGCGCCGGGTAATGCCACTAGTAGTTCACATTTGAGAACATTTCTCCACGGGCCAAATACGGAAGCGAGATGCCTCGCCAGTGTGACTCGCCATGAAGTTGAATTTCTGGGTCTGCAGCAGGCCCAATTTCTACAATATTTGTTAAGTCTTAAACAATTAAACAACCCAAAGATTTTTATATTTCGCGAAAGGATACTAACATTAAACATGCGACAGTGACAGAGTCCAAATATATAAGATAGATAACTCTTACAATGATAACTACAGTTGCAGCCGTAACGTTCCCAGTAGTGACTAAAACGTGCCCACCAGCGACTGTTCCCAGTAGCGATCTGTTGCGTGTTGCAATAAGACACTTAGGGACCGACCATTTGATAATCTGGGGGGGGCCTGGTATTCTTGATGGAGACACAACATTTTATTTCACTGGCCTCTGGAAACAATTTCTTTTTTTTTCACCTTGTGGAAGCTAATTTATTTTTTTTACAAACTAACTCAAACAGGTTATTTTTTTTTATAGCTGAACTATCAGATCCTTGTTTACTTGATCTTAATACCCTTTTATTTTACCCACATCAGTATTTTTTACACCTTTTTTTCTCACAACAAGAACATGGTGCTGTCTTTAACCAGGCGAAGGGCATGGCTTAGCTTGCTTTTGCAAGCCAGTGCCTGGAGCATGTTACTATTTTCATCTAAGGTACAGATACAAACATCCCTGTATGAGTTTGGCAAAAAATTAGGCCTTAAAATAGGGATATTTTGGCCAAAATTTAGGGCTATTTTGGCAAAGTTAAGTTAATGAATTTAATTTTTTTTCTATCCCAATATATGCCCAAAACATGCTTTATTTGTCCTTTTTAGAAAGTTTGATAAATACTTACTGGTAGAGTCACATTATACATGAATGGCAATTAATAAAATGGCTGAAAGTTATGTGCTAAGAAGTTAACAAGGGGGGTCTGGGGGGGGCAACGCCCCCCAAAAGCTAAAGCAATTTCCCTATTTCAATGGCAATTTTAAGACTGGAAACAAGAGAAAAACTAGGAATGATGGTAAAAATAAGGGTTTTTATATTGGGACTTTTGCCTTTTAGAGTGTTTTTTTCGCCGTAATAGTTTTGTCTCCCATAAGCTAGTGACTCTTTTGCAATTCAGTTTTAGTGGAAACATCTACTTAGTAATGTGGTAGATCAATGCTACATGTATGTGAATGTTGTATAGGATTTTTTTGTATATGTATGCACATGGGGGCCCGTTGGTGTAAACCAATTGTAGATAATATTAAAATATAACTATAAATATGGGGGTCTGGGGCCCCCAGAAGCCAGAGAGATTATAAAAACTCAATTCCAATGGAATTATCTGCAGACTATATTTTTTTTTTGAAATTTTGGGTGGAGACAGGTTATTTTTTTCTCTTACTTTTGAAACCAGATTATTTTTTTGAACCCCCTTATGAGCCAGGTTATTTTTTTCTTGCATATCCAAAGACAGGGAATTTTTTGGATAAATATACCAGGCCCCCCCCCAGAATATCAAATGGTCGGTCCCTTATGCTCGAGTGACGTATACAATCAGTTGTGTAGAGATTTATGCAAAATGTTGTAAACCTGTGTGAAAGTTTATAAATGTGGACACAACATTTACGGTATGTATAAAACCTTATTTATTTGCGTAAGCATATGAAGAAGCGAATCAGAAACAGATACTGAGTATGTTTACTGGTGATACGTCCAGGGACAATCAGTCACCAGGCCCTGTGAATAGGCCAGACAGAGATGCGTTTAAATCGAACCCATGTTTGATATTATTTACATTCAGATTGATCAAATTGCAAAGAAAAGTATATGTTCTGTTTTGAGTTTACTTATTTTTAGTGCCTGTAGGCTGTGAGCCAGATCATTGTCTCATAACTGGATGATCTGTTGATGTCTGTTTGTCGCCCTCCAGGACTCCCCTCCCCCCCCCCCCGCTCCACCCAACACACACACACACGCACGTCCTGTATGTTATTTTTTTTTCATCTCTGTTTCTCCCCCCCCCCCCCCTCTATCTCAAACTGAAAGGCTTAGAGTTTGGCTGTGAACCTTGGATGATTTAAAAGCTGGGGCGGGGAGGGGGGGGGATGCTGAAGGTCTGTAGGACCTTGTTGGGGGTGGGGGAAGGGGGCATGCCAAAGGTCTGTAGAACCTTTTTATGTTTGTTTACTTTTTATTTGAATTTTACATGTTTAAAAACTCCTATTCAAAGTGCATGTAGCAGTATTTCTTTTAATATAATGAAATCCCCGTGTTCTTATCATGCCTGTGCACATGTAATGGCTTTTTCATTTATTTTATTTTGTATTATTTCTGCCAATGGCATTTGGGAGTCTTTTTATTTCAATAGCAGAAATATACTGCATTAAGATTTTTTTTCTTTTCATTGTTGTGTTTATTTCTTTCTTCTTATTGTTGATTATGCGTTATACACATTATATAGGCTATTGGTATTAATTGTTATTGAAGTTATCATGCCCTACCCTCCCCAAAACATAATTATTATGAGCTCCCACTTACAGCCAACCCTTCCATCATCATGATGAATCCCATTTTGAAAAGTTTATAATTCAGTAAATTAACTAACCTAGAAAGTGAGAAACTTGGCCTAAAATTATAAAAATTAGGTTTGCCATTTCCTAGATTGTACCAAATTATTTACCCCCAACCCCAAAATATCCTACTGTCTCAGAGTGAGGATTTTGCTAATTTTCATTTCCTCAAGTGTATTCAAGATAAACCAAAACTTGTTGATCTTAGGTCAAAAATAAAATTTTGTTTGTTTGCAATTGCCTACCTACTCTACTACCTACCCACCTAAAACCTCCCTACCCAAAAACATACTTTGGCCATTTGAGGCAGCATTTTTTTTTTTTTTTTTGAAAATGGGAAATTTACTGTGATGAAGATAAAAAGGGTAAGACAAATAGGCCTGGGAAAACATTGCAGACCCAGATCAGACTGCTCCAGTCTGATCTTGGTCTACACTGGTTGCCTTTCCACTAGCACATCATATGTACTCCATTTGTGGGTAAATTAGGTTTGTTTATCTGTAGGATACTGTTATTTTGGTATGTAATATGGGTAATTAATGTAATATTTTTATTATTTCTGTAAAATTTCATCTCGATAAATCAAAGCTCTTATTTTATATAGATTTTCCTCCAGATTTTATACATGTATATGTTAACCATGTGTCAGGGGCAAATAAACCAGTGGAACAAATATTGATCTAATAATTTGTTGCAGATTTCTGGAAAATCAGTCTGAACTCTTTTATATAGGTTTTTAAAAATAATATTATTCATGCATATAGATATGGCTGAGGCAGGGGCACATATATGACACTGGTGGCAAAGTTCTGCTTGCAACACAAAGCTTATATTATTTCAATTTTTCCATGAAATTTCATCCAGATATGTCAAAGTGTTAAGGAATTACGGACAAACTGATTAAGAAATGAAAAAGGGCTATAAATCAGTCAGAAGATACTGAAATTAGCCCATTAACAATATAATTGCAAGCGAGATCTTCCCCAGACCAATACATACACAATTTTGAGTGTGAAGAATACTCATCAAGTGCTCATGGATGGACAGACAGATGGACAATGGATAGATATGTGATGAAGATACACACAGCAGCTAGCAGAAAAACATATTATCCCATCACTAATGTGTGGGGGGGTATAAATGCACAAAACTTAAGATGGCACTTGTACTTCATATAGATAGTACATCAGTACATGTGCCGCCTACACTGAGAATGTTTCTTTTAACCATGGGCTGTGGAAAGCCATTCCTGACTTGTCCTACTTGTCCCATTTAACTCAGGACAAGTGAAACATTTTAATTTACCATCACTGGGACAACTTATTTCAGTTATAACAACAATTTTTTTGTTTCAGAAAAATACTAATGCAAACAATGTGGACCCAGATTAGACTGCAGGAGCAGTCTGATCAGGGTCCACAGTGTTTGCCATTCCAATTTGTACAGTTACCTAGAAAAAGGTCAATTTATTCCATCAGAAATTCACATTCACTTCTTCATTAGGTCAACAAAAATTATTCAGGGTTTGAAGAAAAATCCACGAACAACTGGAGGAGTTATTGATTACACAAATTCTGAAACGTAAAATGTGACGAACATACAGAGAGACAGACGGACAAATTTTAATCGTCAACCGAGCATAAAAAATTAGAGCTGCTGCTTCGTAAATGTTCGAGTTCAAAACTCGGATGATCCGCGTGATACAGGAAAACAGGAATGTACCTTACTTTGGACACGCGACGTTGAATCAATGCCAGACAAGATTGGAACAACGGTGATTCAACGGTGTGTATCGAGATTCAACGGTGTATGGTATTGACCACAGTGTAGGGACGCATCTGCAAACGCTTTTTTCTCTCTCAAAACAAGGGTGACTACCCCCGTGCAGTTTAAATGTATCAGAAAGGTTTGTTTCCCATCTAAGATTCTGCCTTATTGGAGTCCCGAGAGCCACTGTAAGTTAGTGAAGACTTATAAATGAGCCGCGACACGAGAAAACAAAGTGGTTGCGCGCCCAGCGCAGACTCAGATCAGCCTGGGCATCCGCCCAGTCTGATAAGAGTTGCAGTGCGCTTAAAGGGTGGCTAAGGGTCTAAGCTATCTCTATGCGGACAGCGAAGTCGCTGATAAGACTGGGCGGTTGCCCAGGCTGATGTAAGTGCTCTTGGCGCACAACCACATTGTTGGTTTTCTCGCGTCGCGGCTCAAATGACAAACGGGTACCAGTTTCGTATGTTGTATTATATACTCGAATGAGATATTAGCAGGGAGAGATTAATAAGTAAAGTTCTTTGGGGAGGGCGGGCATTGTGTGTGTGAGTGTGGGTGTGGGTGTGTGCGTGTTAAGGGAATTTACAAGAGGTGGGGGTGGTAAGAAAACCTGTTGAGCACTGGCCTCTGTTGATGTAGAGCTCCCGGGTTCGATTCCCGTAAACGGAGAGCCAATGCTCACAGCCTTTCATTATCACACTCAAGGGCCAAAGAAGAAGGGAGAGTTTGTCGTGTGTTAAACCATTAAAACTGGTAGTTGTTTAGGAACCGTGTTGTTTGTTATTAGGTACGGTGTATTGCGGTTATTTTTTTCCATTTTAAAATTTACAAGACCAAGGCTGCGGGGATGTGGGTGTGTGTGTAGACAATCAGGCCGATTGGAAATGGAAAAGAAGTATTTCTATTTCTACTTATTTCTACCTCACAAAAACTGGCCGGAATGTGAGCATGTGACTGTTTTATATTAACAAATTGGTGCAAAATCTTTTCTGACAGGTACAATGTAAAAATTCCGTAGATTTTACGGTAGAATACCTGAAAACCAGCTGCCAGTCCATTTTCCGTTATTTTTACGGGCGTTTGCCTGTAAAACATTTTTTTTGAAATCCCGATATGTTAGAATTATGCTAACTGACCACACTCGAAATTACATTTATACTGTTGAAGGGCTACATGACCAAAACAATACCTGTCTTATTCTACTCTACTCTGCATGATGATTCCGCCAATGTTTACTGGCGTCCGTAATAATAACGGGAAATGGACTGGCAGCTGGTTGCCAGGTATTCTACCGTAAAATCTTCTTTTTTTACAGTGTACCCGTCTTGGCCAAGAATCAATTCAGATATATCAAGGAAACATTTTGCAATAAACACCAATTGGAGAGACATAGAGAGATTGAGTGGGGTTACTGTTCTAGCGGAACGGGTTCGAGCCCCGGTTGAGGCGAGAATCTTCCCTACCGTAAACGGGGTTCCATTGCATACAGCCTTTCATTATCATCCTAACATCGTCCTGATATGACTGAAATACCGTTGAAAAGGACGTAAAATCGCAAGTAATCCATCTAAAACCGCTATCTCACTCACTTTCACGTGTTTACACTGCAAAAATAAACGGTAGATTTTACGGTAAAATAACTGGCAACCCGCTGCCAGTCCTTTTACCGTTATTTTTACGGGCGCCCGTAAAAACTGCAGGAATCATCAAGCAGAGTGGGACAGAAAAGAGCAGATGTCGTTTTGGTTAGATAGCCCCTCAACAATACAAGGTTATTTTCGAGTGCGCCAAATTAACTTAAAACTTCCATTTCGTGACTTCCAACAATGTCTTACAGGCAAAAACCCGTAAAAATAACGGGGAAAGGACTGGCAGCCGGTTTCCAGTTATTCTACCGTAAATTCTACAGTATTTTTTACAGTGTACGTATCTATCCATACGCACGTGAAAAATGATATATTTCTGATTTATATTTTCAGTGTCCGGTATAATTTGAAGCCGCTACTTCGCTTACTTAACGGCTCATCAATTACTCGAACGATCGGCGTGATTAAACGAGGCCACACAATGTTCAATCGACGTGGAATTAACGCCATACAACGTTGAAACGACGCCGAGTCATCGTCGATTCAACGTTGTGTCCACAAGGTCGGAACGCCTGTATATTACAATACAGAACCGACAAACAGCGCAGACACTGATGAGATGGCACTTCTCCTGTAAGAGGAGCAGACTGATGCGGATCAGCAGTGTCAGGATTTTTCTTAAAACAAGGGTGACCACTTTCTCACACTTTAAATCATAACAACCACTGGAAGTTAAGCTTATTGCAACATATGGCAAAAGGTGGGGAGCGGGGGGGGGGGGGGGGGGGGGGGGGGGGGGGGGGGGGGGGGGGGGGGGGGGGCTGGGGTTTACACTTGAAGTTAGCCTATTGGAGCAGGTGTGAGAAGGGAAAATGGCGTCAGACATGAAAATACAGGGGGAGGGGGAGGAGAGTGCGATTTTTTGTGTTTTCTTTCCTTTTTTGTATCATAACCCAACAACATAAAGTCTCCTTCAAAAGTCGGAGAAGCGTGGAATGGAACCTGCAGCACCCGGGTTGGTGATCAAGTGCATTCTCCTGACGCGAGGTGAGAGAGAGAGAGCGATTGCTGAAAAAAATGCAGTCATATAGTAAAAAGGAAGTCAGCCTATGTGAGAATCGTGTTCTTCCTCTCTTTTTTTTCGTGGCACTTGCCCCTTAAAGCCGGGCCGGGTAGCGCAATCGGTAGGGCACCTGACTCGTAAGTCAGAGGTCCTGGGTTCGAATCCCGGTCTGCCCACATACTTTCGTTTCTCCTTCCGCTGATTCAAGAAGGGCAGTTGTCAGTTACTGGCGAAAGTATGTGCACTTAGTACTGGTTAACCGCTTAGGAGGTCTAAGCCTGCCCAGGAATAGTGTGGTTAGGTTAACTGACCGTCCCGACATGACCTTAGTTGTTTACCGTGGACGTTAAGCATCAAATCAACCAACCAACCAACTTGCCCCTTATATAGGCATCGTTAGTTTCCTCTCTCTTGACATGTAAAACTGGCAGGGAAATATCTTAAACTCTGTCAGTCGAAAAAAATGGCCGAAATTTTAACGAATTTGTTACAAAGTTTTCCAGCAGGTGCCCGTTTTGATTTTGAAAAGGCAAACCAACAATCCAATGATGTCATCGAAAGTTCTTGCAACAACCACCGATTACAGAGAGGGAGCTCTAGTTCTAAGCAGAGGGCAGTGATAGATCCAGCGTTTTTTTTTCCGTTTTTTTTGTCAAAAAAAAAAAAACAACAACAGCCTTGTTTGCTTTTTTAATTGCATGCACTTGCTAAAATTTAGCACGTGCTAAAATTTAGAATTAGTACCATCCTTACGGATATGGGACTCTAACATTGACAGCCGGCACCTCGGGACGGAGGGAGTTGGGGTCGCTAAAAGTTGGTGGGATGTCGTAGATGTGTGAATAAATGTAACCGGTAAACTTTGCAGAGTCGACTTTAAGTGAAAAATGTAATTATGCCGTGAACTTTGGCACGCGCCCTAACTGAACATTCGTTGAAAATTAAGTAGGCCTTACAACTTAAATATCGATTTTATCCGCAATTACTTCAGTAAGTGAAACAGACTTTAACTATTTAAATCGTGTCCGCATATTTTGACGTCATTTAATTTTATGTTTATGTTGAAATGTGTAATACACAAAAGGTCAGCTGTGAAGGATTTTGCCTGGAGAATTTGCGTTGATTCTAGTTCACATTAGATGCTTTTTAGCATGATAAAATAAATAAAAACTTTTATCATCCGCTTCTATGGTTGATCTATGGTTGTTTCACACGAGGTTTGAGTGGTATAACAACAGATACTGAGAACTGAAGGCGAAACGGGTAAGACACTGCAGTTTGATGACTCAGAAAACACTCTTTGAAAACATCTTTGATCTCTCCGAGAGAAACTGCAACCGGAAGTAGTTAGTTAATTTTGGCACAAAAAAATGGCCATAAACAGATTTTGCCCAAAATTGACATAACGAAAGAAAAATCTATGCCGGATTTGATGGAACTAGTGAGAAAAAGTGACCTTGTCGCTTATTTTATGTATTTTGTAGTTTTCTGAACCCTCTCAAGTTGTTAAATTTTCGCTATCTTTAGCATGCAGATACGATCCTCCGTTGCGCCGTTCGCTGTTTGTCTGCAGTATTTTTGACAGAAATCTTTATGATCTTTGATTTTTATGCAGTATTTGACATTTTCTCCATCAAATAACGGCAGAAATAGAGTGCAAAGATGGGTAGTGGCGGTTGCTAGCCATTTAAAAAAGTAGTGCGTTAGAACGTTTTCTCGTGAAAAATGTTTTTAGATTTCTTGCGCTGGGCCACTATTCAGGCCTACTGTTCAGGTGATAATAAGCAGGCGTGAATTGGTCCTTTTTTCCT
This sequence comes from Ctena decussata, assembly GCA_963989385.1. NCBI lineage: Eukaryota > Metazoa > Mollusca > Bivalvia > Lucinida > Lucinidae > Ctena > Ctena decussata. Next base: position 19,203,998 of record OZ022505.1, on the reverse strand, counting down.
TTCCATTTTTTTTTTTTTTTTTTTTTTTTTTTTTTTTTTTTTTTTTTGCGGAATGACGTCATGCTACTCATTTTCCTTAAAAAAACAGTCATTTTTATAATTTTCCAGGCATTTTCATTGAAATTTGGACGGATTTCATGTAAAAATGCGAGCACCCTGTTGACAAGGTTGTGTAATGAACACCATTGAAAACCCAACTTTGTAGAAGGAAAAGTGGAGCATTATTCGAGTTCGCAAAAAAGGTTTAGAATTCACTGTCTAACCAAAACTGGTAAATGATGTTGTACGCGTGAAATTTTAGAATATTTTTGCCAAGGAAGTTTACAAGACTCTGTCAGACTGTCCTACACGTTTCTTGAACACGGCATTATTTTACTTAGGCCCCTATTTAGTCTCAAAACATAGATGGTTACTACTCATTAAAACCGCCCCATCGCCGATTGAGGCGGTTCTATCAAGCAATTGCATTCTTTTTGGACTAAAAAAATAAGGAAAATACCATCAGTTACCATTACCTTGTAAAAATCCGAAGATTTTACGGTAGAATAACCGGAAACCAGCTGCCAGTCCATGTCCCGTTATTTTTACGGGCGCCCGTAAAAAATGCTGAAACCATCACGCATAGTTGGATACACTGTAAAAAGATTATGTAGACTTTACGGTAGAGTAACTGGAAACCAGCTGCCAGTCCTTTTCCCGTTATTTTTACGGGCTTTTGACTGTAAGACATTGTTGTAAATCACAAAATGGAAGTTTTATGTTAACTTGGCGCACTCGAAAATAACTTTGTATTGTTGAAGGACTATCTAACCAAAACGACATCTGCTCTTTTCTGTCCCACTCTGCTTGATGATTCCTGCAATTTTTACGGGCGCCCGTTAAAATAACGGTAAAAGGACTGGCAGCTGGTTGCCAGTTATTTTACCATAAAATCTACCGTTTATTTTTGCAGTGTAGAGTAACAACAAAGTGGCATGTGCGTCCAGCGAAGACTCAGATCAGCCTGGGCTAACGCCTTGTCTGATCAATCTTTGCCGACGCATGCAACGGCATGAAGGTAGCTTAGACTCTTTACCATTCTTTACGCGCACAGCGAAGCTTCTGATTAGACTTGGCGGATGTCCAGGCTGATCTGAGTCTTCGTGTGGTTCAAATACCACTGTCTTGGTTTTGTCGGGTCGCGGCTCATATATGTGCATGCCACTTGATAATACATCAAAATGCTTATTTGTTTAATTTGATGCCAGTGTGTGTTCTCTTTGTCATACCTGCAGGAAGAAGTTCCCGAGAAGCATGGTTCGGAATATTTATTCAGCAAACAAAGTTTCCAAGGACGGCACACAAAACAAACATTTTTTCTATCTATCAGTTACAAGTTTTGAACGATTTTACTTTGCGACGTCACCACAACGTCATCAAAACATTTGTGACGATTCATGACGGTACCTACGTTCTGCAGACAATTTGAGCCCCAAAATGGCCAAGAGCCACCAAAATTTTGATATTTTCCGAATCCTCTTAGATTTGCTTATTCACTGAGACATAAAAACTAAATTTCGCTTTAGGACACCCAACTCGTCCCTTTTTGCGCGACGGGTCACATATGCATATCACTTAAGAATAAAAGTGATATTATTCACATACAACATTTGGTTCTCCTTCCACTGATTCAAGAAGGGCAGTTGTCAGTTACTGGCGAAAGTATGTGCACTTAGATTTGGTTAACCGTTTAGGAGGTCTATGCCTGCCCAGGAATAGTGTGGTGAGGTTAACTGACCGTCCCGACATGGCCATAGCTGTTTACCGCGGACGTTAAGCATCAAATCAATAAATCAATATCATTCACTATTGAAATGAAATCGTATCATTTCACTAGTGACTGATGAGATATACGTACTTTCACTGTCGCATATCGCGGCTGTTTTTGATAATTTTGGGCTTAATTTGTTCCGAGAAGGTCTGAAATAGCGTTTTCGACTAAAATTATGCTACGGACTTAAACACATCAAAATCAAGCAGCTGACGCCAGACTTTGATGTCACTTATTGAGCTGACGTAGCGCTAATTTGCACGCGACGGCAATTCAACGGCAGCTGCAAGCGGCTTTCTTAAAACGCCGATTTCTTTTTATTCATTCATTGCAATGGCATTGTAAACCATTTTCTAAGCGCAAAATACATTTCCATTAAAAGAACATTCTTTCTACAAGAAAGCCAGCCCCCTACATGTTGTTGATTTTGCAAACACTTATGTTGTGAGGTATTTACTACTTAGGCAAAGTGTTTGCGAATTCTACACCATTTCCATTAGCCAGCAAAGACGCACCAACCATAAACTTACTACGGAGCCCGGGAGGGGACATGGCAATACATATACTGATTTCGTTCCCACGAAATGCATTTCGTTCCCACGCATTACTTTTTCGTTCCCTCAGTTTAGTATTTCGTTCCCTCTAATAAACATTCCGTTCCTACGCTTTACTTTTTCGTTTCCACGCATTCCTTTTTCATTCCCTCAATTAAGTATTTCGTTTCCTCAAAATAGCTTTCCGTTTCCACGCTTTATTTTTCCGTACCCTCAAAATAGCATTTCTTTACCTCAAAATAATACACCGTTCCCACGCATTACTTTTTCTTTGCCTCAAAATAATACACCATTCCCATGCATTACTTTATCGTTGCCTCAAAATAATAATTCGTTCCCTCAAAATAATAATTGGTTCCTCCAAAACAACATTTCGTTTCCACGCATCACTATTTCGTTTGCACGTTCTAATATTTCTTTCTCTTGCAAAATAAATTCGTGTCCTTAAAATAGTATTTTGTTATCTCGCAATAATATTTTGTTCTATCACAGTAGTATTCTGAGCGCACAGATTACTATTCCGTTCAGACGAAATGATATTTCGTTCCCACGATTTACTATTATGAGGCCTCGCAATGAACTACATCTATTTTTAGCTTTACGCAGATCAGTGTATCATGGGCGTTGGTTGACAAGAGCTCTGTTTTGAATAAGGGCATTTCATAATGATAATCAGTCTGGTCAACATTATATTAAATCTTTGAACATGACAATCGAATTACATGTTCGGATTCTCCCAACAATTTAATAATAAGAAACTGAGAAAATGTAGCATCATTATAATCATAATAGGAAAACTTTACGCTGGCAAAACGTCTACCCAACGTTGGACAAACATTATTTGCGTTTCTGAACTTTAAGTCAGCGTTGTCCGAGCATCGCGTGCTCACTCGGCGGTGTCGACCATCATGTATGGTTCACGAGGGGCTCTGGGTGCGTGATCAGTAGAGCCTCGATTTTGTCCACATCTGTTACATTTGGGAGGTGGCTTGATGGGTGCAGGGCTGGCGATAGTGATGGCTGAGTTGCTTCCAGTGAAGGGGAGTCTGCTTTTGTGACTTCCTGTTTATTTCCTTTGGCAGTATGACCATTTCGATGGGCCTGCTCTGGAGGGAAGAATTTGCTCCAAGGGGAGCAAATTCTTTCCTTTGAGAATTGACCCCAGTTTTGGATTTGCAGAGACTGGGATGGCTGAATTGCATCCCTTGAAAGTGTACTCATTCACCTTATCATGTAGGTACTTGGTAAGCCAGCTAAACTCAGGGCCCGGAAATACTCCAGTTATATAACGTGACAGCTGGCATAATAACCTTTGAGCTATGGTAAAGCTGTGGTGTGTGGGTGTATAGATGTGGTGTGGGTGTATCTCCATATTTTTCCGCCAGGTTTCCACAGGAAGACAACTGTTATGACTTCCCTCTTGCTTCCCTAGGTGACAGTGCCTTTTCTGGCAGGCCTGCTATGGAGCGAGAGCATTTGCTTCGATGGGGGCAAATTCGTTTCTTAGGAGTTGGCCCCGAATTAGAGGGGACACAGAGATTGGGATGACTGAAAGTACATGTACTAGACTGGCTGCAGTTAAGAACATAGATAAAATGACAATAATAATAATAATTGTAATAAAAAATTATAATAATAAAAATAATGGCAATGTTGAATAGAAAACGATAATAACATAAAAAATATGGTTGGCCTTCAAAACAAACGGAGTCAAATTAAGACTTGTAACATTTAGAATAAAGCATTTAGCCTGGAAGCCAGGCTGCTAAAATACACTATGGTTTTGCTTATACCATCACCGAAGTTTTGTGAGAAAACGAAAAGCTATTTCATAGGAAAGAAATGTTAATTTGAGTGAACGAAATATTATGGTAAGGAAATGAAATATTATTGCGTAGGAAAGAAATGGTAGCCCGTGGCCACGGAATATTATCTTGAGGGAACGAAATTTCAATCGGAGGGAACGACAAAGTACTGCGTGGGAACGAAATATTATTTTGAGGGAACAAAATGTTATTTTGAGCGAACAAAATTGTAAAGCGTGGGAACGGAATATTATTTTGAGGGAACGAAATGCTATTTTGAGGGAACAAAATAGTAACGTGGGGGAACGAAATATTATTTTGAGGGAACGAAATGCTATTTTGAGGAAACGAAAAAGTAAATCGTGGGAACGGAATGTTACTTTGAGGGTACGAAATATTAAATTGAAGGAACGAAAAAGTAAAGCGTGGGAACGGAATATTATTTTGAGTGAACGAAATATTAAATTGAGGGAACGAAAACGCAATGCGTGGGAACGAAATGCATTTTGTAGGAACAAAATCAGTGTATATATTGCTATGTCCCCTCCCGGGCTCCGTAACTTACCTTGTTTTATAAGATGAAGAACAATCTCTCTCCTACTTACCTGTCATCTTTAGTACCACAGTCTGTCAACAACATCTCACGCTACAATCTTAGAAACGCAGATGATTTACAATCTATTGCATCAAGAACTAACTTATACTATATGTCTTTTCTACCATCTGTTGTTAGAGATTGGAATAACTTACCGGAACAGGCTAAATACTTAGATTCTGTCAACTCTTTCAAAAGCTATCTTAACAAGGATCGAGCGTCTATCCCCAAATACTACTATGTTGGGAGCAGAAAATCTCAGATTCTACACACTCGTCTTCGTACCAACTGTAGCAGTCTAAACAATGATCTCTTTCTAAAAAATATAGTTGATTCACCTTTATGCAGATGTGGAAGTATTGAAACTACATACCATTTCTTTTTCTCTTGTCCATATTACGTACAGCAAAGATTAGAGCTCTCCACAGCCATAGAACAACATCGACCTCCTAATTTGAATCTTGTACTTTTCGGAGATCCGTCGCTTTCTCAAGAAATTAACGCTCTAATATTTAACAAGGTGCAAACATACATTTTAGACACCAGACGATTTAGTTAAGTATACAGCTTCCATATTATATGATATGCGATGGTACTTGATGTAACTGCAGTGACCAAGCAGCATTATTTGTATATGTGGGATTTTTCTGGTGCACGTTCCCCCAATTCCCTGATTCAACAAGATTAAAGCATGTTTATTTTTTTTTCCTTGCCTTTTTATGGTCCAAATCATCACTTTTTCCATTTTTTTTCTTGATTTTTTCCTGTTGATTTTTTTTTTGTTGTTGTTCAGGAATCATTTGGAAAAAACGCTTCTACTTACATGTATAAACTACAATGATATATTCACTCTCTTTCGTTTGTTGATCTGTTTTTTTTCATTTAACAATGCTTGTCTATAATGCATTTGTACTATATTCACACGTTTTCATAATGTATTATTCAGTAACACGGTGTCAGTATTTCCGCCATTCATTCACAAATTTATATGCTAAAGGAGAAGAACTTAATAAGTATTTGCTTTCGTTCTGATCCTTAATTGATTGTATACAATGTTTGTTTCTGTTGATATTTCTGAATAAAATATGTTTAAACCAATTCTACACCATTTCATGTCGCTTTCGGGACGATATAATGTCCTTTCTAAATACACTTGATGCGTGCAGACTATTCTCCAAATGTTGTAAACATAGAGATTTGTTGGTACTTCGAATAGATGATTGTCCGAAAAGGTGTTCTTGGATCAATTTGTGACTTGCCGAATGACGTGGGTTGTTATTGTATTTGCAAAAGTCAACAATGTTTACCTTAAAATACAGAGTATTCAAAAATCCATGTACATGTACATGTAATTTTTATGCAGATTATTTGTATAATTGCAGATCGCTGCAGCACTGCCACTGACTGCCCAGTAGGAGGGCTAGGACCGGACAAAGGATGCTTACCAATCCCGTATGCAATTACTGGATGTATGAAGGGGTTCTGTCACTGTAGCATAATAATTTAATAAACACACTTAACTGAAAAATAGTTTTGATTTTATCGAGTATACAAGCAGTACTAGACAAGAAAAAAGTTCTGAATATTGGGACAGATAGGTGTCAGAAAACACTGAAAACCCAGATGAGACTGCTCCTTAAGTAGCAGTGTGATGAGGGCATACGCTGTTTTGCCGCTCCATCTGCATCGTGTGGACGACCTTCTTTGTTAAATTGAAAATAACATGACTCCAATATCCATAATCTCATACCAGCGACTGTAAGTGAAGCGTCTTGTTATATAATCAAAGAAACGCAATTGACATTCGACCAATTAATGCACGAATAAATCAGTACTTGAATTTCCTTCCCCCTCCTCTATCCGAGACTGGAACAGCCTTCCAAAAGAACAAAGAATTTTTGTGTCTGCTTCTTCTTGAGGACAAATCAAAATAATTAGTCCTATGTAAATAATTAGCTCTAAGTGTATGCCTCGTAGGATAAAATTGACTGCTTGATTGGGGCTCGCTTTTATTGCTGAATATTAATCAACAGAAAAAGTTTACATGGATCAAGTCTAGTTTCCAGAAAATCGGGATCAACCAAGTAAGGATTTTCTCACATTGGCTACACGTGTACATTAAGGTGGTGATTTGTGGTGTATATACAAAAATCTCAATAAAACCATAAAAAATTATCGTACCTCCCTGAAAGTTAGCAGACTTCTTATTTTTGTTGTTCTCTACAGTTTAGAATACAAAATAGAGGGACATGCTGTTTAAAAAGGTGTTTTTATATGAAAAGGTCAAAGGGTAACTTTCTGCGCAAAAATCTAAAAAATAAATTCCATTGTTGAAAATGTACTTAGCTTTGAAGATACCTTAATCCATTAAAAAGAGCGTCCTAGCAATTATTTGTTCCAACTCTTTCTCAAATTGTACGATAGACCAGATAAAAACAGTAGAATTTTCTCAAATGTCTGACCATGTATATAAGTGCATGTATAGTGATGGCATTCATTAATACAGGTAGGTCAGTTATACCTATATCATACTCACAGTGTAAATATTACATTACAATGACCAAGACGGGCCTGTTATTGAAATTATTCAACCTTGAAAATAGACTCTACTATGTATCTTCAGACAAATATTTGGACACAGGCCACACCGTTTTTTTTTATCTGCGCAGCCTGATAACGTGCAGCAAAAATGGGAAAAATAATTGCTAGGACGCTCTTCATAATACATATATTTATGTTCAGACCTATAATTACATTTTCAATAATGATGGTCATTTTTTCAGATTTATTCGCACAAAATTACCCTTTCATCTTTTCTTATATAAATCCCATTTAACATCAACAAGTCCTGCATTTTGGGATTCTGAATTGTGAGAAACAACATGAAAGTTTTGGGTAGATCTGTTGTATTTCAGCATTTTATGCAGATTTTTGTCTTTGCCCCAAATCAGTGATAACCACCATCTTAAGCTCTTGCTTGGTGCTTGCACTGCTGTGGCACATAAAGTACATGCAGATCATGACTAAACTGCTCAAAGTATTCAATGATTGCAAAATATCGAAGGGATATGAAAACCCCGACTTTACCCATGAAATTCAATTGGTGTTCTAGCATATATATTGATTATTGTAACATTATATTGTATTGTAATGTACTCCTGTCCAGTTAGAGGTTAAATGTATTTAGCATTAGTAAAATGCTTTCAGCCCATATCAAGTTTGAATCATTTTGTTTCATCTTGTTGCTGGCTTATATTCAAAGATAAGCCGTGACACAGATGACATAGAAACCGTAGTTTGTTCTATCGTATTTGTGTTAATTTGTAACTGTAGGTAAAGACCAACAAGTTTATCCTGATATCTGGGATGTGTCCGTTTGGAAATCAGTGCAGATGTTGTTCAAACTTTTCTTTCAAGCGCAATCTGAAGTGGGCATTCATTTTTGATCTGCTCAAGCACTTTTTCCGCAAATATTTAGGGTCATTACGGTAGATACGTGAACCAAATCTTAAACAAAATACCAAATAATATTCCGAAATGGCCGCTATGAAATATTCTTTTGTTCTTCTGGTGGTATTCTCAGGTAAGGGGTGAAATTTGCTCGTTTCCCTTACCTCCTGTTTAGACCTCAGAGTGAATAAATTGAAATTCGTATCCTCGTGCATTAATTTTCATCTGTGCATTTTTTAAATATAAATATTTACACCTCTACGATTTAGCCCCCATATTAAAAAAGTAAACAAGTTTTGTTACCTCCAATTGGCTGCCTGGTAGACAAAGCCATTCTAGCCTAATGGGAACTGTTCTTAAAGTCTCCATAGTATCCATAGTAATCGTCAAAATAACAATCATTACGAAACATGTGCAGCCTTCAGAATTAATGAAAATATGTCTGTTGATGTGCTTTTTTTGTCTGAAATAACTGGCAAAAAAGAAGGAATATGGTATTTTGGAAAAATGATAAGTCTCTCCATAAAAGTCGGTTTTCGTCTCTGGTTCCCCGTTAAGCAATAAAATAATGCAGCCGCGGCACAATGAATGGGACTCTTGCTAAAAGTTTTGTACATTATATTTTTATTAACGTTAAACCCCTGTACTTTGTATCTTTATCTCCTGTACCTTGTGTTTTTTACCATGAAATAAAGCTTGTAAAATCGAAAGTAGGTCATCTTAGCTGGCAACTACAACAATCTAGTTTTTTTTTTCAAATCTATTTTCTGGTAAACTCACGGACGTTTTGATTTTTCAAAGCCGGCCAATCACGATAATAATCAATGGCGAAACTGTAATGAGAAGTTGGCAGCGATATCTCACGATGAATATTTCATGTTGATAGAGCAATGGGGCCTTTAAGAGAATCAATTTGCTTCTCGAGGGAGATTATTCCTTTTTCTTCTAGGTATGAATTACCTCCCCTGTAAGAGCTCCCACACAAAAGTTGAGTCTCAGGTGATTTTTGTAATTGAATGGTCATTGCATGCCGTTAGCCACTGAATAACAGCGACGTTATATGATAAATAGAGGATCTTACACTCGTGGTCATTCCATAAGAAATTTATGAAACGAGTGTACGAGTGTAAGATTCTGTTCATCATATGACCGTTTTAAATGGAATTTTTCTCCCTCAAAATGAAAATTATTTGAATAAGAAAGCTGTTGACACGGACGTTGTCAATGATGTTACGTGTACGTGCCAGAGTGTTATTACACGTGTGGTAATACGATTTTTATGACACTACGTTATCCACTGAATAACAGCGACGTCATATGATAAAATCTATTTTATGTAATTTTATCATCATTTTTTCTATTATTATTTTTTTGCTGCAGTTACCTCTGTGTTGTCCATGCCTAATTGTCAGTCATCATTAGACTGTCCCTGGTGCCCCAATGGCTATCCACAACGCTGCAGTAAGGGGCAATGCATATGTCCTCAGTGTAAGTATTCAACAAGGCTGTATTTGACTCTTTAAAGTCAGTGCTTGCATGTATAATGCATTATTAGCCACCCTGTAGAAGGAAGGAAAATGTTCGTGTTATATTCTCCAACAATTCACTGTTTCGGAGCGGGAGCCCAATTGCTGACGTCAATAACCATTACTGACGATACCACATTCCTTGACGCTAAACGTAGTAACGTCTCCACGTCAGAAAAAAAAACTTGTTTTACACTTATCAGTGAAATCAATTTACATGAATATCTCCGAAGGGTAAAAGTGATATCGGTCACTAGTGAAATGATATCGTATCATTTGACTTGCGACTAATACGATTTACATTTTACTGCAGCAAACCTCGTTTCTTATTTTGATAGTTTTGGGCTTAATTTCTTTCCGAAAAAGTCTGAAATGTAGCGTTCTCATCTAACATTATGATACGGACAATCAAGCAACCGACGTCACACTTTTACGCCACTTTTGAGTTGACATAACGTAAATTTGCACGAGTCGTCAATCCGACGCCAGCTGCAAGAGGCTTTCTAAAAATGCCAATTTCTGTTTATTCATTCATTTTAATGACATTATAAATCTTTTTCCAAGTGTAAACTGCGTTTAGCCATTAAATGTACTGAACCAAACAAAAGTAGCTAGAAATAACCAGGAAAAATATTTTTAAAGCGGTCTGTTTTTCGTTTTTCTCCTAAACAGAAAAATAGAAAAAGAAAATGTACTCCTCTTTAAGTAAATACCAAAAGTATTTCATCGGATGTGTTGAAAATATCAGCGATTTCACGAGTGCGTAGCACGACGGAAATCGTTGATATCTTCTTACTCGTGAAATTGCTGATATTTTCAACACATTCGATGAAATATATTTGGTATTCACGAAAAACCCCTAATATTCTCTATTGATCTGTGTTACAGAGAAGAATATTAGCGGGGTCATCCACGCACTGACGAAAAGGTGGCGAGAATTTCAAGGGAAAGATTTTTTTTTCAGCATTTTTGTGTGCTACTGGTACAGTGCGCCTATAAAAGCAATGGAGGTTTTAATGTTTTATATTGCAACAGTCACTGAGTCCAGTAGTTGACGACATTTAAATTACTGACAGTTTTGTGAAATCATTTTGATGACGTCCCTTAACGTTAGATGGTGTACCGTCTCTTTTTCCTCTACAAAATCGTCAGAAAAAAGTACATTAATCTGTGATACAGTGAAGAGTATTGGCGGAATCATACACGCGCAGGCAAAAAGACCGTTTTGGAGAGTTGAAGGAAATTAACATTTTTCAGCATTTTTGAGTGTTGAAACCGAAATAGTTCATCCCTAGCTGTGAATTGTAGAATAATAATTCACAGTTTGTCGGTTAGTTGTAAGAAGACATAAAACTGGCAATCCGGGCTCATGATATGATCTACTTTACAGCTGGCCTCCGAACAGTGAATTGATACTATAATATTCACTGCTAGAGCTATTTTGACACATCGTGACTGCGCAAGCTCAGACAAGACTACGTTGAAAGGTCCTGCACAGCTTGCTTTTTTAAAAGATCTCAGCTTATTAAGTGTGTGTGTGTGTGTGTGTGTGTCGGATTGGTGTGTATGTGGTCGTGTCTGTGTGGTGGTCGTGGTTGTGTAGGGATCTGGAGGTGGGGAAGGGGTTGAGGTGTTGTTAGGGTGCTGCTGATATTCTGTTGCTGTTTCATTTAAAATAGTAAAATTTCATACATCTATACACAGAACCATCTGCTAGAGAAACTGGCCATTGTTGAGTAACTGGTTACTGTATTCGGTAACTATAGTAAACATTTTTACATGTAGCAGGAACTCGGCATCCTCGACAAATGAATGCCTTAAGTCTCAGAACATGACAAAGGCGCCTAGTGTTGACCAAAATCAGACGACGTAGAACGCAATTTACAGCAATGGTAATTTTACGAATATGATGTAACTGATCTTTATTAATTGTGAAATGTAACACCATTTGTATGAAGGAAACGTTTTGTAGAAGGTGGGTGTAATGTTTCCTTTATAAAAACGGCGTAACATTACACCAATAATTCTGGCTGGTTGCAACACGGTGTAGATTTACGCTACATAGCATAATTATTTATTTATGCATTTATTTTTTTGTCATTACAAGTACTATACATATTGGTTTTGAAAGTTATCAGTTACCAGTTTGCAAGGTCATGCTGCCATTTTTCAATGGTAATGTTAGAGTTTTTATAAAAAGCTGATCAAAAGTTGTGTATGTATTTCAATTATCGTAACGACCGGAACGTATCCACAGCCGCAGTAACGGAGCGCCGTTCGTCCGTCCATTGCGTCCATTGATCAAAAGTTCTGTTCTGTTTCATTTCTCGTAACGACGTTCCCCAAGTGGCTCAGCGGTACCATAGTTACACACACACCTGGCGCTGAGTGTCCGTCCATTGAATAAAAGTTATGTTCGTTTTCAATTCTCCCAACGACGTTCCCCAACAGGCTCAGCGGTACGTAACCATAGTTGCATACACCTGGCGCAAATTCCACCAGATTTTGTATAAATTCTTACACAGAAATGTTGTTTATTCTCAAATAGATTTCACTTCATTTTCATCTCATTTATCATGACTTTCACTAGGTATGAAACAAACCTATTATCAATTTGTATGATATCTGCCGTTTTGAGCTAAGTGACACGAAATAGGAATAAAACAACAAAAGTCGTACATATAACATAAGTCGTACATATAACGTATCTCAAACGCCTAAGGAGTAGCAAGGACTGGCTCTCTGGGAACCGATTTTCTCATTTACATAGACTTTTGGCCTCAAAAAAGAAGAAAAAAAAAACAAGTCCGCACGGTCGCCTGGTGTAATAAAAGGCCCCTCGTCCGTCCGTGTGTCCGTCCGCCCGTCCGTCCGTCCGAAATCTTGTCCCCGCAACTCCTCCTACGTCTTTCATCGGATTGATTTAAAATTTTACAGATTGTATTCTTATGATACGAAAATGTGCATGTGTTTTTTTAGTTTTGTTTCGGCCATTTTTTGATGAAGTTACGGCCCTTGCTGACTCGGACTTTGTCCCCGCAACTCCTCCCACATCTTTTATCGGATTGACTTGAAATAGTGCAGAATGTTTCATCATGGTCTGAAGATGAGAGTTTGGAATTTCAATTTTCCTATATTTTACAAAGTTATGGCCCTTTGTCATTTTTCCAACTTTTGAACCGTTTGACCGAGAGAGCTGAAATTTGGTATGAATTAGCATTTCGTAAATTGAGTATTCTGATTATTGTTAGGATATGCTAAATTTATTGGTGACAGAGTTATTCCCCTTTCATAGATAATAGACATTCACTTAAAGGTAAAGAGATAACTCAAGAACTATTCATATTAATGGGCTGAATTTTCATAAATGCATTGTTCATTTTTCATCAGATTCATAATAGGAGGATTATGGCCCTTGTTATTTTTTATTGGGTATACAGTCCTTATGTTTTGGGCATCCCCTAAGGGCCAAAAGTTTTGTGACGGTAGAAGGTCACAGATATAAATAGATATGCAAATTACAAACTCGGTAGTTTGTGGTCGAGTAAATGTTGGGGTATATAAGCAAATAAACCGCCCTTGGTGGGTGAGCATGCTTTTCCACTGACGGGGTTTGTTTGCAGGTCGGCCCACGTTACATTTGGTGGCAGCGGTGGGATAATGACAACTGCAAGACCGGAGTTGCCTTACCCATGTAATTCCCAGGCCAAGACTCGGGACGAGACTTCTCGGAGGGGAAAGTAATGTGACGGTAGAAGGTCACAGATATAAATAGATATGCAAATTACAAACTCGGTAGTTTGTGGTCGAGTAAATGTTGGGGTATATAAGCAAATAAACCGCCCTTGGTGGGTGAGCATGCTTTTCCACTGACGGGGGTTGTTTGCAGGTCGGCCCACGTTACAGTTTCAGGAACCTGATTTTACACATATACTCAACAGACGCATATTTTTAGTGTCTTGTTTTGCCTCATTAAATGTAATGATATTTTACTTTTAACTTAGTACTGGGATTTGCCTATACGTGGCCATAAGTTCTGCAGCATTTTCTTGTCAAGGTGCTATCCTTCGAAAACAATATTTAGATTTTTGTCAAAAAAGCAAAAATCACGAAATTCTGGCTCACAGTGGCACAAAATAAATTATCAATTCGACTTAGCTGCACGTGAGTTCAGCATGATGTACCCAACTGGAAAACGGTATAAAATGGTTTAAAACTTGATTCTTACACAGTTAAATCGCACATGCAAAAATCTTCATTTTTCCAAAATTTTTCGAAGTTTTTGAAAATCGTCTGAATCATCAAATCATTAGAAAAATCTGGTAATTTGGGATTCAAAATGAGTAAGGCTTTTGGTAAAGGACCCGTTTAAAACTACATGTAATATTGGTTTGAAATGAGCATGCATGTTGCTCACTTCCGGTTTGGGTTACGAAATTTAAAAGCCGATAAAAGTGTTTTCCTGGAAAAATTCTTGTCTTCGATTCGCTTACCGTAGCCTGCCCATTATGATAAAGATGCTGTATGATTTACATTCAATCTTGCCAAGTGATTTCAAGGATCCAGCGCCCAAAAGTTCAATCTCTGGTTGCATTATTGGAAGGGCGTACAGAGTTACTTCCCTTTGTTACACACTCCATTTATTTCTGACCAATGTCCCTTTTATCTAACCCGAATTGGAATCCATTTCCAATACGATTTGCTGAAAAATCCACAAACTTTTCTTCTGCTATCGCAACACTTGCCTACTTTACGGGATTTGCTCAAAAGGGCATAACTTTGTTTATAACCAGTAACCAATGCTGAAAATTCTTGATAGTGTTTCTGAGACATTGTAGCGTCCTAGATAAAGAGGTCATCAGTTTCGGAGCCTGACACAACTCAGTTCAAGACACTGAGTTAACTGATCAAAATTCACAAATACTGATATGTTTCACATTATATTGTGATCTATTTAGTAAAAGTGTTTGCAAATTCTACGTTTCAGGAGGTCACTTTCATGACGATATAGTGTCTTTTCTAAATCTCGTACATTTGATGTGTGCAGCCTTTTAAGGGAAAATGGTAGAATACATAAAGAGATTTGTGGGTATGTCCGAAAAGGTGTTCTTGCATAAAATTGTGACGTGCCCAAAGTCATAAGTTATTAAAATTTATGTCCTTGCAATAGTCAACTATTATTGGCTTTAAATATATAGAATAGTCAAAAACTCATGTAATTTTGATGTATATTTGTATAATTGCAGATCGCTGCACCACAGCCACTGACTGCCCAGTAAGAGGACTAGGACCGGACATAGGATGCTTACCGTTCCCATCTGCAATTACTGGATGTATGAAGGGGTTCTGCCACTGCAGCATAATACTTTAATAAACAAACATAACTGAAAAGTAGTTTTGCTTTTATAGAATATCCAAGCAGTTCTAGACATAGATAATATGTACCATAAAACAAGTTCTAATTATCATATGACGTCACATCTGAGAGTGTAATAAAGCCATGCATTAAATACGATAATCCACTAGTGGATTAAATATGCGAATTACGTCGTAACGTTATACGTTGACGTCCATTAAAACTTCTAATGGCGAAATCGTGACGTATGAGTGCAAATTTTGCTAATAAAATGCGATTTCAGTGTCATATGATAAATAGAATCTTGCATTCGTGCTCCTGTAATATGAAATTAAGGCACTGCCTTTGTGCGAACACACTCTTTACGGTCCTTGAAGATCTTTGATGGGGTGAAGTGCTACCCTAGGCACCACCTTGTCATTGTAGTTTGGGTCAAATTGGCCCGAGTGGCACTCACCTGGATTAACAAACTGTATCATGCTATAATGGTAATGGTGACATCCTTGAGAGACCGGTACAGCTCGTGTGATATCGATGCTGCCCTAAAATAAGGCAACTATACTGTGTGCGCAAGTTTGTGCCATTTTTACAAAGGAGAGTCAACTTATGTGTCTTCTTGCATGTTTACCTTGGCACTCAAGTTGGCAGTGTGGCCATTTTTTATGTGTGGTCCACTCTGAATGGAGGAAATTTGCTCTATAGGGAGCAGATTCTTTCCTTTGGGCGTTGGCACCAGTTTTGAAGTCACAGAGTCTGGGTTCGCCAAC
Source organism: Ctena decussata (assembly GCA_963989385.1). Lineage (NCBI taxonomy): Eukaryota > Metazoa > Mollusca > Bivalvia > Lucinida > Lucinidae > Ctena > Ctena decussata. The sequence goes on along the minus strand of OZ022505.1, from coordinate 19,188,135 downwards.
CTGCGTTCCTTGAGGATGTTCTCATTAACCTTATCGTTATCATTCAGATACTTTAACAGTTAAGGTGTGAAAAAACACCAGCTTTTCAATGGAGTGTAGTAGTACGGCCAATTAGTTATGTGTAAATATGTATATAGGTATATAGAGTATATAACTGACCAGTCTAACTGGTCCGGACCTTCTAGGCTAGTGGTTGTGTGCTTGCTTTATAATCTTGGGGTCGTGAGATCGATTCCCGGTGGGGTCGCTCGACGAAATTTTCTTTACAGATTTTTCTCCTACTACAGTGGTGCTGTGACCAGGGTGATTACCGTTGGAGCCCAAGGGCGAAACAATGGCTGCAGAGTTAAAAAGAACCTGGATTATAATTTCATTTCCTTAACATTTGATACAAATGTTCTTTGGTAGGATGGAGGAGTGTAGTAGTACGGCCAATGAGTGATGTGTAAATATGTATTTAGGTATATAGAGTGTATAACTGACTAGTCTAACTGATCCGGAACTTTTAGCCTAGTGGTTGTGTGCTCGCTTTATAATCTTGAGGTTGTGAGATCGATCCCCGGTCGGGGTGCTCAAAGAAATTTTCTTTACAGATTTTTCTCCTCCTACTACAGGTGCAACTAACTGTGGTGCACCTTAATATTTTTCGCCACTTTTACGTAAGTAGGCAGCCTTTCTGATTTCTTTTTTGCTTCCTCGGGAGGCATAGCTCTTCCAGGTGGGTCTTCTGTAAGGAAAGCGTTTAATTCAATGAATGGGGGCAAATTCTTTTCTTAGGGAGCTGGTACTGAGATGGAGGGCGCGCAGAGATGGGATGCCTGAATTGCTTCCTCTGGAGATGTTTCACTTTAACATTGTATAGTAAGTAAGCCATACACTGTCATGGTCAGAAAATACATCACTTGCATGTACCGAATGTTTTTATGTATTGTATGTTTTGTACTGTACTTGGGGTTAGCCCTGTATCTGGATTTAAGAACAGTTAACTGATTTGATTTGATTTGAAGACGTTGCTAAGCCACCAGTACCCATGAGCGACATGAGCCTCATTGTGCAAGAAAGGGCATCAGCAACGGGGTCATGCACTGGCGTAATGCACAGTAGGAAAGAAAGAATAAAGAAAAAAAGTTTAAGAAAAAGAATGAAATGAAAAACGAAAAAAAAAAAGAAAAGAAAGAAAATAAAATACACCTTATAGGGTTTATTCGGCTGGTTTGCAATCCTTAAGACGGGCTTGAAGGCTTGAACGTCATGCCAGTATCATTTAGAGTCTGAATTTAAATGTCGAAGAAGAACCGCAGTGCACATTAAGAAAGAACCATTGCAGACTTGTTCGGTATGCAGATAGAATGGAAACATATGTAGGCTCACCTTCTTAAGGTGTCCTTATGGTCTGCTGTCACAATATTAAGCTGCTTTGTGACAGTGGTTGGGTGCACTAATCATCTGAAAGTCCACACTTTCCTCAGCGATCTGCACCATTAAGAGGCAGGGATTCAACCGTCTTCAAAATAATATCGGAAGTCAGTCCTGCTGCCCTCTCTCAGCAAACCTTATATTCCGCAGCTGAGAGACACTTCAGATAATTAGAGTCATTCTGAGTATTAAATCATATGGTGTTTAAAATTGTACTCATGATGATTGCTTTGATTAGCAAACCAAAGAATTCGTTTGTGTATCTGATTATTTATTCAGTTCCAAAGATAATTGAAATGGACTAAAATATCTATCTATATATCTTCCTTTACGTCTTAACCCCCGAGGGGGACGTCAGACGGGTTCCGGCGAACCAAGTGCTGAAGGGGGTTAGCTGAAACAAAAGTATAGGAAAGTGTGTGAGATGAGTTTGTACAGAGCGATAAAGAGTGTTAGTATAGTTAAAAGATAAAAACAGAAATTGATGTTTAGGGAGAGACATGGATCACCTGGCAGACAGCACCACTGAACTGCGCCAAGGTGGGAAGGACCGGTATGTAGGGTGGGAGGGCATTCCAATGGATGATAGTCCTAGGGAAAAATGTGAACCTGTAGTAGTCTTTATATAGACAGGCCCGATCAGTACGCGGACACTTTTAAGGGTGTTTTACCTAATGTTTAAGACTCCAACGTGTTCCAGATTACCAGATGGGCACACAATTTAGGAAAATCCTTGTGCTAAATATAGACAAAAGGAACACTTGAAAAAAATTATCTGCGCATGCGCAAAGTAACGCTATTGAGGCCATGCTATTTGCTGTATCAAACTGGCTTATCATACCAGTACGCGGACACCTTAGAATCTGAGTAAACTGTTATGACATTTATACGCTGCAATACTAAATTAAATTATTGATACATGTTGTTACCAAAAACTGATTAACATCGTAAAAGGCTGTTCTTAATTCATATTGACACATGGCTGTTTACTTGGGTGATGGAGGTTTCGCCACTCTGCAAGTTCGCCACAAGAGGTTTCGCCACCTGGATGAGAGAGTTCGCCACTTTTCCCAGTTTAGCTGTTGGAGGTTTCGCCACATTTTAATCTTTACCATATGAATTAGCATATTCTGACATATGGTTGACTGCTATGGAATAGAAAATGGGCAAATAGCCTAGAAGTTTAAGTGGTGTGGTTAGCCTTGTGACCAACTACCTAGATAAGGGCTGATCATTTTGCCATCCGTTTGTGGTTTCTTACTACCAGTGTCATAACTTATGTTATTTTTCCCCCGTCTGGTGTCATGGGTGGGATATGTAAATTGGTTGTATCAGTTCCTGCTCATTCCTTTCACACTACTTTATGATATAGTTAGCCCGACATAGTGCTGTTTTCTTCCATCTAGATAATGTAGTTGGGGTTGACATTGGACATTTCATCAAAAGCAACAGTCTTTGGTTCCCGACTGCGGCTCTGGCACCTACATGGATCATAGAAGCGGGATAGAAAACGCTTGTACGTGTAAAGCTAGAACATTTAGCACCAGCTTGGTACCTTTCACCAAGAGCCACTCATATCTGTTAGAGAATGTGCAGAGAGGACTAGTTTGAGGAATAAAAGTCATTTTGGAAACATCTTTGACGAGTTGCAGTGAACAGCATTGGGATATGGATCCACAAGAAATGCTTTAACATCATTTGAGCTGAAATCACACAGCTCAGAAACTGATACAACCTTGGTCCAAACATTGATAGTGCTTTGACTTAAAGCACTATCAATGTTTGAACCAAGGTTGTATCAGTTTCTGACCAGTGCCTTTTTATGTTACTTGTGGCGAAACCTCCGAGGGGCGAAACCTCTCAAGGGGCGAAACCTCCAAGTGGCGAACTTGTTTAGTGGCGAAACCTCCGATGGCGAACTTGTTTAGTGGCGAAACCTCCATAATCCGTTTACTTTGCCTGTTTCAGCGTTTGCCGCAGTCAAACTGAAGCATCGATCGTGATACCGGTCTGCATCAGCCCTGCAAATTCGTAAATATGTTGTGTAATTGTAAACGTGAATGACAAAACGATAAAGAAATGGTGCCTTGAAAAAATATCACAAAGTCAGTTGAATCTAAAAAGTATCTTAGAGTTTATTTGACGCCAAACACAAAAGTGTCCGCGTACTGGTAGTGTCCGCGTACTGGTCGGGTCTGTCTAGATGTTAAGGCTGTGTCATGATTATTTTACTAAAAATAGTCGTAGAAATCAACTTTTTAATCAAATGGCTTGTTAACACTGGCCAAACACACCATTCCTGCTCCATTCTAACCTAGGTGGGCTCTCTGGTGCGCTCTCGGGTGCGCCGTCGTTTCAAATTCACATGACGCGCCACGGTACGGGGTTTTACCTATGAACTCAGTTCCGGTCTAGACTAAGTTCCGGTCACGAGCAGACGACAAAACGTTTACAGTTTGAGCTATCCTTTCTACGAACATAATTAACAAAAACGAGAATTATTGTAGCGAGAAATATTTAATGTACATTTCCTTTATAGAGTGATTGCAAAAATAAGTTTGTGGACTCGTAAAAAAAATCGATTAGAGCACTTGGTTCGTGACTAGTCTCGCGATAACTTTCGAACTTCCGGTTCTCCAAGATGGCCGCAACCATGATCGTTACCACACATTTTATCTGCCTAAGTATATAGGACCAAAACTGATACAGTAAAGCGAACATACTTCGTGTGTTCGCTATTATCAAATTTATTAAACTCGTTGGGGAAAATCAGCGACACAATTTCTGTACTCAAAATTAAAATTGGGCATAATTCAGAAACAAATGTAGGCAGAGTTATGGTTCTTGTTCTCTGCACATCGTCTGATGATGCTTTACATTTGTACCAAGTCTCATGAAAATATCTCTAATAGTTTCAGAGTTATCAAGCAGACACGATTTCAGTACTCAAAATTACAAAGGGGCATAATTCAATTAATAATGTAGGCAGAGTAATGGTTCTTGTTCTCTGCACATCAGCTGATGATGCTTTACATTTGTACCGAATCTTGTGAAAATATCTTCAACAGTTTCAGAGTTATGGAGGGGACACGATTTCTGTACTCAAAATTTCAAAGGGGCATAGTTCAGTAAACAATGTAGGCAGAGTTATGGTTCTTGTTCTCTGAACATGATCTGATGATGCTTTACATTTGTACCAAGTCTCGTGAAAATATCTCAAACAGTTTCAGAGTTATTGAGCGAACATGAAACGATGATGGACGGACAAGGCGATTACTATAGGGCCTCCTCAGACTTCATCTGGCGGGGCCCTAATTACAGAAATAATTTTTGCTGTCAGATTTTTAGAAATTTTACGGTAAGCAATCTGATGAAAATAGTATTGCCCAATGCCCACGCTAAAGAATCACTGTACACTAAGAATGCAGTAGTTGTATGCTGGCCCAGTCAAATGGGGCTATTTGTTGTGATTCTATTTGTTTACCTGGATAATTAAAACTGCTAAGCCTTTGCTATTGTTTAGTTGAAGGGCGCATTTCCTACAGAATATTGTCACTTACAATTTTTGACCATGCTGGTTCAATCTAGAGTGCTCAAACTCTAAACTTAGCTGTGTGCTCATCTCTTTCAAGCTTTGCATTGTAATTGTGCATGTATGAAGTGTGTTAGCACAAAGAAATACTTCAGTTCTTTCAATGGTAGCAAGCTTTGAAGGATATAAAGAATACAAAGTATGACCCGTAGAAATAATAATACTACCTTAGCCTTCACAGGCACGGTAGTAATTCCTTAGGATCATTTTAATGATGTAGCGGAAAAGTGATTTCATTTTTCATACATTAAGCTATGTAACACAGAATATATGATGAAAATAACAATAGACATTGATGAAATTATACTTAAGGAGCAATTACAGCACGATTATTTGTGAAGACTTGCCTTTCAAATACTTTAAAAGATGCAAGGTGACTCGTACCCCTATGTTTCATACTGAAGTCAGTGCCCTTAAAATTGTTCATTTCCAGAGCTTAAGGCTGAGTTTAGATAGACTATCGTACTGTAATAGCTCATTTAACACCATTCTATTAGTCTCTAAGTGAACTTTAGTGGAAACTTTATAAAATAACGATTTTTGACCACTTTCTTCACTGTAGTATTAAAATGACATAAAAGAATTACTACCGTGTCCAGCGGGCTACGGTAGTGAAATTACTACTATATGACCCATAGCATGGAACCAAGCATGACATTCATCCATGTAATAGTCATCAAAATAAAAGGCAAAATGGTAACCGCGAAATGTTGGACGAACTGACCTGTTTAATGTGGTCAGCCTTGGTGTAATTTGGAATCAATATCAAGATAATAAGGCCAAATCATTGGACCATAAAATGTGCGTCATATGGACCTACATATGAAGGAAACCTTGGTGTCATGTAAATTCAGTAATTAAGTGTCAAAATATAAAGAAATCTCACTATGAAATACAAGTCACTATGAGTAACAGTATAATGGATAAATAACCATCAAAACTACCAATATATTTCAATATTTTAATAAAAATATTAAACATCCTGATATACACATCCGTTGTTGGTTGTTTATTCCGTTTTCTCCATCCATATTTTGATTCAATAATTTAATAAAAATTAAAAATAAAAAGTTTTCCTTTAGGTCACATGATTATGAAGTACAATGACTAAAATTATTACAGTAACAGTCAACACACACATGAAATTTAAACCCTTCTTTAACACTTTAAGCACCAGGGACGAAAATAGCTGAATTTGCAAACAATGTAGATCCTGATGAGGTGGCTAATAATGAGCCATCTCATCTAGCTCTACACTGTTTGCCCTCTAGTCTTTGAATTTTCTACATGATAAAGCTTAAACAGACATTTTTCAAAATTTGCAGACGTAAATTTTGTCGTCTGCCTTTTGGTCATTGAACAGTAATAGATTTTACTTTTCCTTAATATGTATGGGTACATAGCCATGTTTTTTCACCATTTTTCCAAAGGGGAATGACTTTCATGACTTCCTGTTTGCTACCATAGATGATGCAGCTTCCAAAATGGAGTCTTCTCTTAAAAGAAATGGTACTCTTCACCTTAACAAGAAAAATCATGGATTTTTTTGGTATGGTCAAACCACAGTCACACAAATATTAGTTTTACATGTTTATCGTCATACAATAGGTACCACTTTTGCAATTTTACTTTGGTAAAACCTTTTATTGTTGTGCAACTGTTAATGGTGCCATGATGTTTATTATGCTGGAAGATGCTGAATTATGCTGCAAACAGATGATCTTAACCCATAGTCATTTGATATTAAAGTTATGAAACGAGCATTGGCGAGTTTCATGAATTTCATATTATGTGACAATAAACTTAAGGTACTGTTGATCATATGTATGACCAGTTCTCAGGATAATGTAGGCAGGAAAAGTTGTATCACATTTAACAGTTGTTGTCGATGTTGAGGTAATGTTATACACAGTAGCTATGAGATATGTGATGTTTGAATCATCAAAATTTGTCTAATGATGATATGTCACTGCATAACTTAAAATGGGAGTCATACTGACCTATATTTAACATGAGGATATTCTTTGTGTTATAAGAAGCTAACATCTCATATATGCTGTCCATCCATGTAACAGTCTTCAAAATATAAAGCAAAATCTCTGGACTTTGAAATGTAGGTTACATCAACTAACATACATTATTAGTGGTCAATCTTAATGTTGCATGGAACTACATTCCAAGCACAACATTCATTTTCAAAATAACAGGCAAATTTGTAATTGAAATGTAGGTCAGTCTGACCAATACATATAATGTTGTCTACCTTAGTGTCATTTGGAATCAATGTCCAAAGTATGATGTTCAGCTATCAAAAAGCCCTCAAGGTACAAGGTCATATTGTTGGACCATACATTGTGTGTTACACCTTCCTAGATATATCGAGGATAACTTTAATATCCAAAGTACCAGCCTGAGGTTTATCTACCAAATCGTCAAGATACAAGGTAACCTCACTGCACCACTATGATCAACAGCAAAATTGGTAATGAAAAACCAGAATTACCAATATACTTCAATATTTTAATAACATTTAAAAAGTTTTCCTTTAAGTTACATGATAATGAAGTACAACGACTAAAATTATTCTGGTAACACAGTCACCACACACATGAAATTTTTACCCTTCTTTTCAAACTACATTTTAACACACTTTTGGTGCCAGAGACAAACAGCTGAATTTGCAAACAGTGTAGACCCTGATGAGGTGGCTCATAATGAGCCATCTCATTTAGATTTACACTGTTTGCCCTCTAGTCCTGGAAATTTCTATCAAATAAAGCTTAAATAAAACATGTTTTTTTTGAAATTTTGCAGACGTAAATTTTGTTGTCTGCTTTTTTGGTGCTCAAAGATTTAAATGATAATTTTTTCTTTCCTTAATGTGTATGGCTATATCTCCATGTCTGTCTGATCACCATTTTAAAATTGAGAAATTTCAGTATGCTTTTCTCTGATTTTGTCAGGGTCACTGATGAGGCTTTGTTTATTTAGCCGAAACTACATAGTCTGGACCATGTTCCTTCTTCTGAATGTATTCTCTGCTCTTAAGGGAGCTCTTTAAGTTTTTAATACATCAATAAATCTGGCATGTATGTGTCAGTATACATCCATGCATGAGTGTACATGTACTTAGATTTTCTGTCTCATAAATACCATAGGTACCACTTTGCAATTTTAATTTGATAACACCTTTTGATGTTGTGCAACTGTTCATGGTACCATGTTGTTTATTATGCTAGTAGATGCTGAATTATGCTGTAAACAGATGATCTTAAACTCATGGTCATTTGATATGAAAGTTACGAAACAGCATTGGCAAGTTTCATGAATTTCATATTAGATGACCATGAGTTTCAGATTCTGATTATCAAATGTTTGACCGATTTTCAGGAAAAATAAGATAGTAAAAGTTGTCTCATATTTAACAGTTGTTACAGGTGGTGAAGTAATGCTAAGCACAGTAGATATGATATGTTAAGTTTGAATCATATCATAATTTGTGTAATAATGATATGAGCCGCGACACGACAAAACCAACAATGTGGTTGTGCGCTCAGCACAGACTCAGATCAGCCTGGGCATCCCCCCAGTCTGATCAGTGTCTTCGCTGTCCGCATGGAGCTAGCTTAGACCCTCAGCTACCCTTTGCGCACTTAACGATGAGTCTGGTCAAACTTGGCGGATGCCCAGGCTTATCTGAGTCTGCGCTGGGCGCACAACCACGTTGTTGGTTTTGTTGTGTCGCGGCTCATATGTCACTGCATAATAGGGCAGTCATATGATAAAGTTGCATCATTATTCTAGAAGAAGAGCTCAACTGTTACATAATTAAGAAGAATGAGTAGACTTTGAGGGGAAGCAACTCAGTCTTTTTCTTTTTTGCCTCCCTTCTCAATTGGGTTTCACACATAAAGGAAAAAGTTTGCTCCCCTGGCAGCAAATTCTTGCCTTTACTGAGCAAACCCCATCCTACAGTTTCCCAGATAATAACAGCAACTTCTTCAATTTTAGTACGTTAAAATGTCCCAATATTTTGGAAATCATGGTACTCTGGAAGATGCAGTTTACTCCCAAAGTAAGCACAATCTTCAATAGTTAAGGGAATAAATTGCATATGTGTGTTAGGTTTTAAACATTATACATGAAAATTAACTCCCTATCTAATACTAGATTACATATTCACAAATATCTCAACTATAACCCCTAAATTTCAGTAACTATTGTTTATTTGTAAGAAGCTTCAAAGTTTCCACTAAGCTGAGTTAACATGGAAAGTTTACAACCTAAAGATCAGATCTGGGCCTACAGTGATTGCAACAACACCTTAGTTTGCATGCCACAATTCAAAGACCGGTTTGCTCAATATTTGTTCAAGAACAATTATTATTTGAAGTTTAGAATCTAGCTTTAAGCTTATAAAGTCTATCTCATCCAAGGAGAAAATCGTATGTACAACAATCTTTTACAACATGACTAAGGATCTCAAAAACTTTTAAGGCAAATAAAAGAACTATATTATTCTGTAAAATTTGACAAATAGCAAAAGCAGCCTTAAAACCATATCAGAAATTTAAAACTGAAAAAACTGTCTCTACTCATATAATTATCCAAAATATTGAAGTGCATTAAATTTTACAAAATAGGGCACAGCTGTTCAAAGCATCGTTAGCTGATCAAAGTTGTTAAGTCAAATGTGCTGTAATGTTTAGCTGAAAACAAATATGACCAGCTAATGCACTGCAGCTCCATACTGAAAGTCTTAACAAACCCTTGACTACCTTCATTGTTAAGCTGACAATGTTTTGAACAACACTTGTATCCTGAATTAAATGGCACAAACATTTAGGCTATCAATAAAAATAAATGCTACTGGCACACCATATATTGCTGGGTTTTAAAACATTGCTAAAAAATGATAAGTCTATTGTTCAAAATTTTCAGCCCTTAATAATGTTATGCCTCTGCCAATAAGAGGATAAAACATTTTTTTCTGTGTTTTAATGTTTGCCAAGCCTTAGCGTATTAACGTGTTGCAGCCTGAAACCGCGCAGTGGTGAGGGCTGCAACATGTTAATATATGAGGGCTTGGGCAAACGTTAAAGCTCAGGAAGAGAATGTTTTATCGTCATTGTTATATACCTTCTTACTGACTCCATCTTGATTCCAGAGCTCTGCAGACGACATGAAAGCAGGCTTTAATGGTGTTTAAGCCCTTGCGCATCCGTGTTTTAACAGAGTTGAAGCCCTGAGTCAGCGATTCTGTCACATTGCGACAATTAAAAATAGAAGGAAACCAAAATAAAATGCTGTCAATTGCAACATGGCTGTTTCTATAGTAAAGTCTCATTAGGTATATAACAATGTAGTTTAAAATCTATGGGTACACCTCCAGGTTTTCCTGCCATTTTTACAAAGAAAACAATTTTTGTGATTCTCTCTCAAAAACAATGAAATTTTCAATAATGGGGTCTACCCTTAAAGGACAAAATTTGCTCCTATGAGAGCAAATTTTGTCTTAAATTTTAAGAGGGGACCCCATTGTGAAGGGAGGCAAAAATGAAAAAGACTGAGTTACTTCCCATGAAAGTCTACCAAGTGACCTTGACACTGGCTGGCAGTCTAAACTAAAGTTGACAATGGCAGAATACAACATGTTAGAGTTTCCAATTGGCCTATATTTGCTACTGTGGTTCCAAAACCTTGAATAAACAGTCCTTTTTATAGTCATTTTGTGACTTTGACCATAAGACATTTCCTCCATCAATGAATCCTTTGTCTTTGCATATTGTTTGGTACACTTAGTGTTTTGTGGGTGCCTTTGAAAAAACAAAATATGTTGCAAACAAGGTATTTTTCTTAAATCTGAACACATAAATTGTTAAAAAAAAACCTTAAGCAATCAATATAGAAAGAGCAGTTCTGACTTTTTGCAATTCCAACAAAGAGTTTTCAGGAAAAGTACCTGAAACTTTATAAAGTTTACCATATACACTGATCAGACTTTAACCCTTAAAGCGCCGAAAATAAAAAATTGCTGAATTTGCAAACAGTGCAGATCCAGATGAGGAGCCACCTCATCTGAATCTACACTGTTTGCTCTCTAGTGTTTGAATTCTCAATATGATATCGCTTTGACAAGACATATTTTGAAATTCTGCATACATAAATTTTGTCATCTGCTTTTTGGCGCATTAAGGGTTAATAATGCTTTCTTTATTCTTTATTGATTTTTCTGTGTTTTTTTTTTTTTTTCTTTCTTTCTTCTTGTGCAATGTGGCTTACATGCATTATAGATTAAACAAACAAACTGCAACACAAGTGAACTCGGCATATAAATCAGTTTACAGTTTTGAAAAGCACAAATGGAAATAAGATCATTCACATTTTGCCCTAGCTCAAAAACCAAACTAACAAAAAAAAATAAACAAAAAATAAACAGCAATTCATAGAGGGACCCTGTCTCCAAAAAAAGGTTTGTAAGACAGGATAGTTGTTCCTTTTTGAGTATCACAGATAACTAATTAATCATAATTACCTTAAGTATTGAGACACACTGACCAGTTTTTCAAAATACGGTGCTGACACAATCAAGCTGATTTGTCAAAGCAACTTCTTACTTCTTTCTTTAGCGTAGACTCCCTTTGGGAAAGGTTTAATCATCCTGGGATGGAAACAGGAAGTGACAAAACTCTTCTCTCTTTGAAAAAATGGAGGATAAACATGGAGGTGGTGTCTGATATGAGCCGCAATGCGAAAAAACCTACAAAGTGGTTGTGCACCCAGCGCAGACTCAGATCAACCTGTGCATCCACCCAGTCTGATCAGAGTCTTCACTGTCCGCATGGAGGTAGCTTAGACCCTTAGCTACCCTTTTAGTGCTTAACGATGTGTCTAAACAGACCAGGCGGATGTCCAAGCTGATCTGAGTCTGCGCTGGGTGCACAACCACATTGTTGGTTTTGTCGTGTCGCTGCTCATATGAATTCATTCCTGGAAACATCCCTGGATGCTCTGTTATGGCCAAATTGAAATGTAACGTTTACCCATACAGGTTAAAAATCTTAACAAATTGATTTTAACAAGTTGATTTTATCTAGTGATGTGTGAAAACTGCAGTTTAGCAGTAGTAGTCCAATCTGGGTCTCTACTGCTTGCTACAGCATTTCCGTCCCAATATTTAAGGTCATTAGGTTACAAAAAATAAAAATTTCAGGGATCAGTTGTTTAAAACTAACAACATTGTTAATTAACAGGATATTATATACTAAAGGACAAAAGTTCTGCACAGATGTTAATTTAACATCAGTGCTGATCTTTTGTCTTCAAGTACATTTTCTTTGTTGGCTAAAGCTCTGCCATTTTTGCCAAAAAATGTGAGAAGCTTTTGCACTGTGAAAAGATCCAGACATTTTTTCAGCAATAAGTACAAGTATACTTGATATCATGTGTGCTAGAAGATTTAACAAATTTCTGACTCAACTTTTCTCATTATACTAACAATGCTTTGAACAACTGGGCCCTGAACATTTATTTATTACTATTAACTTTTTGTCTGTATTATGCTTTAAGTAAAATGTTTGTTGTTTTGTAGATTTTGGTTTTAAAGAAATCTAATGACACATTGACTGTTCAAATACAGATGAACTCTGCTACATTTAATGAATTGAACAAATCAAAACATAAACATTGCCAGGTTAACATGTTTGCACTTTACCATCTACATACATGAAGTCTTAACAAACGTTTTTGTCCATTATATAAAATACACACATATCATATAAATGTGCTAACAACCAACATGCTAAAACAACAATCTGAAAACTTACTGTAGTATTACAAAAGGTTTAAATTCTCGTGAGAATATTTGTTCACAACACATATGGAAGACAGATACAGAACATTATTTTCTAAACAAACAGCATGTCAGTGATAATCAGAACTCTAGAACAGCTGATGATAATTCTGAGATCTTTTCGGTTTCTTGCCTATAAAAAGATTCCAAAACTAGAAATTTGCCCATAGTACACGGATGCCCCTGCCTAGTGCCTTGAGTAAGATGGCCCCTTGTTTAAGGTACTGGCATTTGTAGGATAACAAGGGTCATAGAGGCGGTTTACTCCCGTTTCGCCTACTCCCATTTCGCCTATTCCCGTTTCGCCTATGATTTGTCCCATTTCGCCTACTCCCGTTTTGTCTACTCTAAAATACGTCACTATTCCCGTTTCGCCTACTCATTATTTTTTTCACTAAAATGCCAATGATTTTTTTTCTTTTTTTTAAAGTTCTGTTTATTTACACTATTATATAAACACTTTTTTTAAAAACATCCTGCATAAAATGTTGCATCAAGACTTAAAAAAAAATGACACTAAATAAACATTGATAAATGAACAAAAATAAAATCATACTTTTAAAAAGCATTGTACAGCTTAAAATAAGCCACCAACCCGTCCTGCTCCCTCACCACTTCTTTTAGCTGATAAATAAAAAAGAAACAAGAATATGTAATTCCCAGTTATAGTCCAAGCAGTTTCAAAATATGTCAAATGCTGATGTGTATTCATAATGTAAGCTCACATGAGCTAATTATCAACAGGCACCATTTCTCATTAGCTAGGTTTGATAAAAAAAAAATAAAAAAAAAAAAAAAAAAAACAGTATACATATATATATATATTATATTATTAAAACAAAATAAATGAATATAAAATAATCTGAAAATTTTCCTTGAGTAGGCGAAACGGGAGTAGGCGAAATGGGAGTAGGCGAAATGGGAATAGGCGAAACGGGAGTAGGCGAAATGGGAGTAGGCAGAACGGGAACATCCCATAGAGGCAGACTTGTATAATATAAAAGGCCATAGGCAAAGCATTGCCCAAAGTTTGAAATGTGACACAAACTGCAGCCCTTTATACAGTCTCGGAGTCACTGTATGGCCAAAATAGAAAATACTGTGTATTACAGAACCTGGTTAGAAATGAAGTCAGTGGACTGTGACATTTGGACCATCATGACCTGATTCTTGTAAATTCCTGTTGTATTCAAAGATATGAATCCTCATATGAAATTTCAAGTTGCTACTATAATATGAACTCTAAAATCTACCTCTTACAAAAATCTCAACTTTGCAAATTTGGCCTAAGTTCGAAGTCAGTGGACCATGACATATGGGTCATCATGACCTGATTCTTGTAAATTTCTATTGCACTTATGGATCATTCTGCCCTAATTCTTGTGTATATAGATATAAAGCCTCATAAAAAAATTCAAAGTGCTACAAAAATAGGAACCCAGAAATCTACCTCTTACAAAAATCTTAACCTTGCAAAATTAGCTTAGGTCTGAAGTCAGTGGACCGTAACATATGGATTATCATACCCTGATCCTTGTGTATTCCTTTTGTACTTATTGATATATGTCCTCATGCAAAATTTCAAGTTGCTATAACAATAGGAACCCTGAAATCTAACTCTTATAAATATCTTAACTGGAGTCTAACAGGATCACGTAGGGACGTACATACGTGCAAACAGATGTATGTAATAATATGCACACATATGCATAACCGAAGCTCTATATGCCCCAGGGACATAAAAAATCAAAGTATTGGGACAGATAGGCCTGAGCAAACAGAACAGACCCTGATCAAACTGTTCCAAAGAGCAATTTGATCAGGGTCTACAATGTTTGCCATTTCATCTGCATCTTATGAATGTATTACTGCATTGCCAAACCAAACTGTTCCATTTTAGAACCATTACTGTAATTATGTGTTCCTATCTATAGAATTTTTACAGGATGTTGTTTTTCCTTAGAAATGCCACGTGACCTCTCCAATATGCCATCTGAAAGTTTTGTTAATCTCCAGTTCTGATACACACTGACATGGACCACAATATACAGTTATAAACAGATTTCAGAAATATTCCTGATACTGATGTTGTTTTGATTATTCTCTACTGCCAGAAAGGAATAAAGGTTTCCCATAGCATTGTGGCTTAGGGGCCATGGATGTTACAAGCCAATCGCAGTCTTGGCACAGCATATAGAAGGCATAGCTCATTCCAGTACTATCCCTGTCCTATAGCCTTACCTGATTGAGGAAGGTACCTACTTCCTGCTTGGTTAACATAGTTTTTCAGTTGTTGGCTGGCCCCTTCGGGATTTGAATCTGCAGACTTCTGCACTGTAACAGAGTGCATCTAACCACAGCTCTCTCTCGCTGCACCATTAAGAGGTGCACTAACAGAAAGCAGTTCTGACAAGAAGAAATCTACACAGAGTTTATACAACAGAGCTCTAGATAAAAGGGGTATTTGATGATTATTGAGGGATAATTTTTTTTATTTCTCATTGAAACCATATGTTGTGACCCCTCATAATAAAAATTCTCTTTAAATATCACCAAACACTCCCTCTTTTCTAGAGCTCTGATACAAGACCGGAACAGTGATGGCTCTGACTCTACAATACAGTAGCATAATTTTTCTTTCACCTTATAACTCCTGATTGTGACATAAATGCAATACCAGGTAATCAACATTGTGTCAATTGATTATTTATATTTGTGTCATAGAAAACATTCTAACCATACAACATGCATGTACTATGTATAAAGTAAGAGATGATACAATATTTCTCTACCTACACTAGACACAAAAGAACAAGATTTTTATAAGAAATTATATTTCTGAAAATGGAATGAAAGAAACATGGAAAGTGGAGATAGAAAATTTGAGCACTATTACATGATCATGAAATTTACTACACAAACCCTCACTACATTATTTCAGCAAGACACTAGAAAATGGGTTCCTTACAGCATTACACAGAGGAACAGAAAAGATTCAGGTCAGAGGTTACGCAAGAGCTCCAGATAAGGGAGCATTTGATAACATCCAGGGATGTTTCTCATCAGTAGAACTTCCTCAGCAATGCAGTTTTAATGAGGTTTACTGAATAAATATTGATGTCACAAATAATTTTTGTCATATAATTCAATTCTTTATAGTGAACAACAACCAACCTGTCGGTCAAAGTATGCACTAATCAGTCAAACAAGCTGTAAAAACTTGGACAAAAAATGCATGTGTTTTTGTGACAACAGATTCTTTTGTAAATTATACACGGACAAATTCCAAATGGGGAGCAACAAGCGCACCTGCATAAGATCAATGAATGACTGATCAGTCTGAGCCTGAAACCATATTTTATCATGGCATGGAACATCTAGTCACTGACAACGTGTAAAAGGAAATATGACAATTAATTCTCAATGAAAAATATCCAGATGAAAAATTATGCTAAAAATATAGGACAAAGTGTTAGTTTTTAACTTTTTAAGGCTTAAGTGGTTATAAAAAACAGTTTACTAAAAAGTCCCTGATTTCTTTTGCATGAAAATTATGCTATGAAAATGTTAGTGACGTTTGAAAAATAAAATATTGAAAAAACAACAACAATTACTGTATTTATGTGGTTTTAAGACAGGAGTTTACCCTTCCCACATGTATGTAAATCAGTCTTGTGTAATTCAGCTATGAATCGTTTCTTTTGCTTCGGAAATAATCCGAAAAACTCTAGATCTGTCTTACAAGAAGGATCTAAATCTGTGAGATTGTTCTGGAAGCGAAACCCTCACCCCTATCACGTAACTGAATAAATAAGGTACCTTAAAACTTAACCTAAATGTTTCTATAGCATACATGAGCTTACATGTAATAAAATACATCTGAGCCACGACACGGCAAAACCAACAAAGTGGTTGTGCGCCCAGCGCAGACTCTGATCAGCTTGGACATCTGACCAGTCCGATCAGACACTTCGCTTGGCGCCTAAAGGGTAGCTAAGGGTCTAAGCTACCTCCAGATGGACAGCCAAGACTCTGATCAGACTGGGCGGATGCCCAGGCTGATATGAGTCTGCGCTGGGTACACAACCACTTTGTTGGTTTTGTCGTGTCGCGGCTCATGTATCATTATTCCTAAGATATGATAAAAGAGCCTGAGCATACAGTGCAGACCTGTAGACCTAGATCAGGCTGCTCCTAGGAACAGTTTGATCAGAGTCTCCACTGTTTCTTATTCTGCTACACCAAAAAATATGAAATTCAATGCCTTTCATAGAATATGGCTCAAGGTACTGGCCTAACTAAAGACTAAATAAGCTATTCCAAAGTGAAAAGCACCTTATGAATTGAGAAAAGAACATTATAAACTTGAGATCAGTCTGCTTATTTTCACTGTTCCACAGCAGAAAAAATCTACTGATCCTGAAGTCTATATTGAGGATTATGTGGACTCTGATCAGACTGAACAAATGTGCAGGCTGACTTGAGTCTTCCCTTCTCAGAGGATTGATTGATTGATTGATTTGATGCTTAACGGTAGACAGCTAAGGTCATGTCGGGACGGTCAGTTAACCTAACCACACTATTCCTGGGCAGGCTTAGACCTCCTAAGCGGTTAACCAGTACTAAGTGCACATACTTTCGCCAGTAACTGACAACTGCCCTTCTTGAATCAGCGGAAAGAGAAACGAAAGTATGTGGCCAGACCGGGTTTCGAACCCAGGACCTCTGACTTATGAGTCAGGTGCCCTACTGATTGCGCTACGCAGCCCAGCCATTCTCAGAGGATGTAAGGCTCCATTTACCATGGTTAAGCTTATATAAGAATATGAAACACTTTTTTGAAGAAAAAACTAATTTTATCCCACCAAACAAAGGCACACTACCAAAGTATTTTAATAAGGCCATGCCTATCTCCACAGAAATTATGAAAGACAAATTGAAGACAATTTCTCAATGATAAGAAAATGAGGACAAACCTGCCCTACAAACATGGAAGACCTTGTAAGGTATACATGAAAAAATAAAACTCCAAAACTGGTCAGACTATCCTAACAAATATATGACACAATAACAATTATGGGAGGCATCACTAAATTCACTCCCTTGACTGGTATACAGTTTTCCAAGGGAACAATAGTATTCCAAGGGAAGGTAATCCAACAGTGTCCCTTTGCAATATATTTTCCGTCAAAAATTCTAAACATTGGGACATCTCAAACCATTACTGTCATTGTCCTAAAAAGAAACAGTTAGGTTTGACAATGCAATATTAAATGCATCTTAAATACACAGTTGGACAGGCAAACAGTGTAGGCCCTAATCAAACTTTGGAGCAGTCTGATCTAGGTCTGCACTGTTTGCTCAGACTTATCTGTCACATAATTAGAGTTTTTAGTGCATTATCCTTTACTGTATTTGTTAAGGGGAGCTAATCCAATAAAATCTTCCATACTGGCACATCCTTGGTTATATTTAATTGAATACAAAATCATGCATGATCAGACTTTTATAAACCAATAAAAATAGATGAATATAATATTATAATCCCTAAAAACAACAATATTTTAACATGCATAAGAAATCACACATGGTTCAACCTTTTATATATGACTAAAAAACTAATGCATATATGTATTATGTAATAATCACTAACGTCACTAACACCTATAAATTAACCTGTGAAGCATCCACGTGGCCGAGCAGTTCACGCTCCCAACTTCAGATTACAAGGTCAAGGTCTGGGCTCCCCTGGTAGTGAGAGTCTGTTTGAACGTGGTGTTTCATTGAAGACAGTCTCTCAAAATTATCCTCCCATTGTTCAGAAATGACTGAAATATTGTTGAAAAGGCATACAACCACCAGAACATCCATCCATCATCTTAACCTGCAGAGCTCCAGATAAGGTGGGGTTTTGAGAATAATTTTGAGATAATTTTGCTTACATGTAGTTCTCAATGAAAGCCTATTTTATGACCCCACATTAGAACTGTCTTAACAATACTGCTCTAATGAGGGGTCACAATGCTTTTATGGAGAAATATAGATATTATCCCTAAATTATTGCTGTTACCCCTTCTTACCTGGAGAACTGTAAACAACAACCTGTATATAAATTGTAATAATGCCATCTGGAGTTATATTACCACAATTACCCCAAGTACTGGGAAATGCTAACCAGTCCTTAAATTTGAATACATTGAATTTAAGGTGTATGGGTACACCTCCAAGACTTTCAGTCACATGTTCAAAGGGACACTACTTTCATTACTTCCTGTTCACTTCCCTGGACAACAAAGCCCTTCCAGAATAAAGTCTACCCTTAAAGGTTCAAACCTGCGCCTAGAGGAGCAAGTTCAAATCTTTAAGAGTTGGCCCCCATTTGTAAGGGAAACAAAAATGAAAAGGCAGTGGCTTTCCCTGAAAGTGTACCCATTCACCTTAATAACTTGATTTGTAAAAGCACACTGGAAATGCAGACACTGATCAGTCTGATGTGGATCTATACTGCTATTAAGCATATCTATCTGTCCTGATATCTGGGGTACTTAAAGTATATGGTAAATCACTGAGATTCAACACAGACAATCCACAAGCTAGCATGTTCCAGGCCAGTCTTTGCTGTCAAACTGTGGCTTTTTTTGCTTGCAAACATTTTATAGCTTCATACCAAACTTTTCAGAAAACACAATCTTAAGCATGAAATGTCTTGCAACATGCAAGGTCAACACTGGTGTGTGGTCTATAATAGTAACCGTATTTATTGAGTTATAAAAATGGAGTTTAACCGTCCAAAATTACCTCAAATATGTCCTGTGAAATTCCCTTCTAAAACAATCCCAAATATCTAGATCCCGCTTTTTAGGATTGTTTTTGAAGGAAAAAATCCTGTCTTATACCCAGAGAAATACATGTACAGTATATCTGTTCAATCAATAATCCATTTGCAGATGATCGTTATCTCCCACTACAAGTGGACCATTCATGGTATGACTATTAAATATCCAACCATTTCCAATATACAGCAAATAGTAAAAGCTGTGTCTGACTGGGCCTTTACTGGTTACAGACCAGCTTCTGGGCTTTCACACGACATGGCAAAAGTAAAGTACTATTTCCATCTGGCTCCTAAATATTTTGAGGTTTGAATAACTACAAATGGGCGGCACAGTGCGAAAAGGATATATGCAAGCAGCCAAAAGAGATCAGAACTTGACAGCATGTTTTAGATTCAATATGAGGAATAATAACAAATTATGCTGCTCGCCCTAAAGTACTTATGGAAAATGTGCCTTATCCACAAATAAAATGAGATCTCAGTCTTTATGACAGCAGAAGGAACTGATGCTTAACTTTTGTCAGGTGGTATACACAAGAGACAGAACTATCAAACTACAGATTCTTTAGAGGCTACAATCTCCTCTGGCTCAGCATTTAGCCCATCCTCTTCTCCTTCTCCAGCCTTCTTCTTTCTTCTCCAACTTGCTCGAGCATCAAATGTCAGATCTCTACCCATCCAGCACCTGGGTATAATGAGAGTCCAGAGATATATGAGAACACAGACCCAGCTAGAGGCCATCTTCACCCACACAGCTGCCCAATTTAGTCCAAATCTGTTGATGTCAGACTCGGCTGGCCTGCAAGTATAAACAACTGGTACATGTATTGAATGACCATCCATAGCACTGTCCATAGCAAGCAGGACACATGTAGGCACATCTATTTAATATATATAGGTCATTCCTGCCAAAGCATTATATTTACTCTTATCAAAGATGATGCTCACCCCACCAAAATGATAGAATTATGTATATCAGTCTTGTATTACTTCTGCAATGTTCTTTTACCCTTCCATACAGATACCATAAATATGGATCTACTTTATAAGGTCTAGATGTTCACGTTGTTTCAGGGGGTAAAACAGGTTGGTTGGTTGATTTGATGCTTGACGTCCACGGTAAACAACTAAGGTCATGTCGGGACGGTCAGTTAACCTTACAACACTATTCCTGGGCAGGCTTAGACCTCCTAAGCGGTTAACCAGTACTAAGTGCACATACTTTCGCCAGTAACTGACAACTGCCCTTCTTGAATCAGCGGAAGGAGAAACGAAAGTATGTGGCCAGACCGGGATTCGAACCCAGGACCTCTGACTTATGAGTCAGGTGCCCTACCGATTGTGCTACCCGGCCCGGCGGGATAAAACAGTCTTCTAGCTGAATAAATACAGCAGTTTAATCCTGGGGTCGTATTTATAAAACCACTTAAGTCGTTGCTATGGTATTGCTAAGGCTAAATTTCTATGAAGGAGAATCCCTACAACTATGAAATACCCTCTGGAGGAACAGTCTGAAAAAGACTGTTCCTCCAGAGCAAATTTTAAAGTTGTAGGGAATCTTTTTCAAAGAAATTTAGCCTTAGCAACAGCATAGCAACCACTTAAGTCGTTTTAGAAATACAGCCCTTGCTTTATATGTTTGCTGTTTTGATCTGCTGATGTGTTAGAAGTCCTTCACACAGACCAAAAAATCGTATATTCACGAATCATAACAATATCCAGGGTGATGCATTATATAAAACTGATTCAAGCCCACAGTAATTTATTACCGATGGTTCCAAGGCAGTGCTTCTGTTCTGGTTTACTATTACTGTCATTGTTACTCAGCTTTCAATCATTCTTTGACATTCAGAATTCTTTAGAAAAGCCCTGCTGCTCTTCACTAGCTGTGTTCTGCCAAGGCTGCGTTTTTTTGCCATTTGTCGCACAAATTTTGCATAGGACACAAACAAGAGGGCCATGAGGCCCTGAATCGCTCACCTGAACAATTGGCAAGGTGGCTTTTACTTATCATGTCTGAAATTGTCAAAATATGAGTTTTGGGTCAAAAGTCAAAGAATGACCATGACCACTTGTACTCATAAATCTTCATGTACTCATTAAGACAACCGTATATACCATTTTTAGGCCAAAATCTTCAAAACTTTCCATGAAATCTTATGTTCTAGCATTTTCCCATATTTGACCATGCCGCAAAAAAGGTCAAGGTAAACCCAAGGTCACCATTTGAACAGTCTTGGTGGTACTCTAGTACTCCATGCTATTTACCAAGTTTCAAGGCCATAGGTGTATTGGTTCTGGAGAAGAAAAATATTAAAGATTTATACCATAAGTGGTAATGGCGGCCAAGTTGGTCATGTGACTTGGACCGTTTGCACAAATTTTTCATTCAATCAACCCCTGGAGGCTCTATATGAAATGTGTTCACAATTGGCCCTTTGGCTTTTGAGGAAATGGTTGAAAATGTCAAAATATGAGCGATCTGGATCAAAGGTAAAAAAATGACCTTGACCTCTTGTACTCATAATTCTTCATGAACTCATTAAGACAACTGTATATACCAATTTTTAGGCCAAAATCTTCAAAACTTTCCATGAAATCTTATGTTCTACCATTTTCCCATATTTGACCTTGCTGTAAAAGGTCAAGGTCAACACAAGGTCATAATTTGAACAATCTTGATAGTACTCAAGTACCCAATGCTACATACAAAGTCTCAAGGCCATAAAGATTTATAAAGGTATTTACCATATATGGGCATGGCGGCCATGTTGGTCATGTGTCCAGGAGCGTTAGAAAATTTTTTCATTCCCTCAACCCCTCGAGGCTCTATATGAAATTTGGTTTCAATTGGCCCAGTGGTTTTAGAGCAGATTCTTTAAAATTGTCAAAATTTGAGATTTCTGGGTCAAAGGTCAAAGAATGACCTTGACCTCTTGTACTCACATATCTTCATGTACTCATTAAGATGATTGTATATACCAATTTTTAGGCCAAAATCTTCAAAACTTACGATGAAATCTCATGTGCTAGCATTTTCTGAAATTTGACCTTGCCGTAAAAAAGGGCAAGGTCAACCCAGGGTCATAATTTGAACAATCTTGATAGTACTTGAGTACCCAATGCTACATACCGAGTTTCAAGGCCATCGGTCTACTGGTTCTGGAGAAGAAGATTTTTAAAGGTTTTTACCATATATGGGCGTGGTGGCCATGTTGGTCATGTGACCTGGACCGTATGAACAAATTTTCATTCCCTCAACCCCTGGAGGATCTATATGCAATTTAATTACAATTGGCCTAGTTGTTTTTGAGGAGATTGTTTGATATTGTCAAAATATGAGAGTTCTGGGTCAAAGGTCAAAGAATGACCTTGACCTCTTGAACTCATAAATCTTCATGTAGTCATTAAGATGACTGTATGTACCAATTTTTAGGCCAAAATATTCAACAGTTTCCAAGATATCTTATGTTGCAGCATTTTGCCATATAAAAGCATAAGGAAGCAAATTTGACCTTACCGTAAAAAAGGTCAAGGTCAACCCAAGGTCATAATTTGAACAATCTTGGTAGTACTCGTGTACCCGATGCTACATACCAAGTTTCAAGGCCATCGCCCTATTGGTTCTGGAGAAGAAGATTTTTTCAGGTTTTTACCATATATGGGCATGGCGGCCATGTTGGTCATGTGACCAGGACCGTTTGAACTTTTCGTTCCTAAGGTCCCAGGAGGCTCTATATGAAATTTGGTTACAATCGGCCCAGCGGTTTCAGAGAAGAAGTTGTTTGAAAGTGTGGACGGACGACGGACGGACGGACGGACGACGGAGCCTTACCATCCTATAAGCTCCCCCGGAGCCGCTGGCTCAGGTGAGCTAAAAAGTCCCCGCGGGACATCTGGTGCACATAGATTGTCGGCCTGTTACAAGATTTCGAGTCCATAAGCTGCCTGGGAAATTCCTATGCCAAAAATAACTTTCTTTTCATCCCAAATTCTAATTCTATCTGTAGTTACAGCTGTTTTGGTTGTGGTTGGTGTATCTGAAATGTAAATTGTACTGGTACATCCATATGGTGATAGTAAGAATTGATTTTTGTTATGTAAATGAGTACCAGTCAATTCACTCCGTTCCAATGGTCTATTGAAAATCGTGTTAGCATGCGCAACATCAACAACCCTTCCAAGATCACCAGAAGTGTAATATAACAAAACTATCCTCAGTTTTTTTTCGCTGCTCAGCCTGCCCGAAAGAAATCCAAAGGCAACTAGAAACATGGTAACTAATAGGGCCCCGCCTTTATGAAACTGTTGATGACATTTAAGTCATACACTGGAGCGCCGTTATACCGCGACTGATATATCGCTGAAATCGATATAACGCGGTTGTCCTGTGTCGCCCATTATTTTTCAACAGATCGCGGATTTTTCGGCGGTTTCCGTCGGTGTTCACGACAAAATAACCATTAAAAGTTAATTGGGTTGTTTACATAATTTTAATCAACAGCGTGTCAAAAGTTATCACAGACAATCAAAGCGTCGGTTGTATTGCCAATGTGTGAACATTGGTCATTGTTTTTAGAAGACTTCGATAATTAGCGCATATCACGTGTCACCAATTTGGCCAACAGCGAAGGCCACCTCATATACACAATACACAAGCCGACGCTCGGGAAAAAGGCTGTGCGTATCAGTCACTGATTACTTCCAAAGAAAACAGTATAAAAGAATTTTATAAATGGAAAAAAACAACAAAAACAAAGTTTAAACCCGATTTGGTTATCTGTAGGCTGATTAGAGTTTTTAGGCGACGTCAGTACTCGCGCAAATAAGTATATTTTATTCGTCCACAGGTACCTTTTTGCAAGTATATATACAAGGGAGTTAACTCGAACAAGTCTATTTCGCTCAATCGGACATCCTCGTCGATATAGATTTAAATTCAGGATACGGAATTGGCCGATGTGTTACGATTGTACTTTCGCTTTGTAAATGGTTTTCAACCGTTTTGCAGCGCATTTTTTCACAATAAGTTAGAACGTAGGGACTGAAAGGCTACTTCAGCGCTGACTTTCGTTGTGTCAGGTAAGCAGTAAACATGTCTATCTACCTCGTTAGGGCTAAATAAGCGCAACGAACATGTAAATATTGGGTTTTTCATTAGTGGGTGGGGTATTTCCTAGAAGATCGTTATTACGCGTGATCACTTATAACGCGGTTCGATTTTATGTCTCCCGACACCCGCGTTATAACGGCACTCCAGTGTATGTGCCCAACCAGAAATAACAATACCAGCTTTCTATTATTATGTTGTTCCTTCATATTCAATATGTTGTTTGAAATTAAGCCTCTGGTAGTGTCATTAAGATATGGGCAAAATACACAATCATGATTGATTAAAACATGGGCAACAACTCTGTGAAGCAGGAAACTGATGTTACCATTCTTGCATTCTGCACACCTTCAGATCATCTAATGATGCTTTATATTTGTACCAAGTTTTATAAAAATATCTTCAAAGGCTTTAAAGTTATACAGCGGACAAGATCTTCATACCTAAAATAACAGAGGGAAGGTGTAGTTATGGTTCTTTCTCTCTGCACATTGTCTGATGATGTTTATATTTGTACCAAGTTTTGTGAAAATATCTTAAACAGTTTTAAAGTTAGAGAGCAAACACGTTTTCTAGACTGTAAACTACCAAGGGGAAATTAAGATGAAGTTACAGTTCTTATTCTCTGCTCACTGTCTGATGATGCTTTATATTATGTACAAGTTTTATGAAAATATCTTAGATGGTTTTAAAGCTATAGAGCGGACATGATTTCTATATTTAAAATTACAAAGGGGCATAATTCAGTTCTTGTTCTCTGCACATCGCCTGATGATGCTTTACACTTGTACCAAGTCTTGTGAAAATATCTCTAATGGTTTCAGAGTTAAAGAGCTGACATGATTTCTGTACTCAAAATTTCAAAGGGGCATAATTTAGTAAATAATGTTGGCAGAGTTATGATTTTTGTTCTCTGCATATTGACTGATAATGCTTGACATTTTTACCAAGTCACATGAAAATACCTCTTAACGGTTTCAGAGTTATGAAGCGGACACGATTTCTGTACTCAAAATAACAAAGGGGTATAATTCAGTAAATAGGGAAAGGGGTATAATTCAGTAAATAATGTAGGCAGAGTTATGGTTCTTGTTCTCTGCACATCGTCTGATGATGCTTTACATTTGTACCAAGTCTCATGAAAATATCTTTAACGATTTCAGAGTTATGGAGCGGACACGATTTCTGTACTCAAAATTACAAAGGGGTATAATTCAATTAATACTGTAGGCAGAGTTATGGCTCCCTGCACATCGTCGGATGATGCTTTACATTTATACCAAGTATCATGAAAATATCTTTAACAGTTTCAGAGTTATGGAGCGGACACGATTTTTGTACTCAAAATTTCAAAGGGGCATAATTCAGTAAAAATTGTGGACAGAGTTATGGATCTTGTTCTCTGCACATCGTCTGATGATGCTTTACATTTGTACCTAGTCTCGTGAAAATATCTTTATCGGTTTCAGAGTTATTGAGGGGACACAAAATGATGACGGACGGACAGACAGACGGACAAGGGGATTACTATAGGGCCTCCGCAGACTTTGTCTGGCGGCGCCCTAAACAGGCCCCAGAATCTAATGCATCCCACCCAGATGAATCTGAAAATGCTACGGCGTCAAACAATTTGTCTGCAAAATCCCAGTCCCAACCTCATACTGAAGGGTCGAAAATGCAACCCACAAAAGCTTAGAGACACGTCAGAAAACAGTGGCTGAACGATTTTCAGTAATTAATTCAGCCAAAAATGTTATGACATGTGGTTCTTGTTAGTTGTTCCTGTCTTCCAACTGTTTCAAAACCTCAGCACCATCAATGCAGAGATACCATTTTTTGCCAGACTACCGAAACTGAATATTTCACCTTAGCAATATGGGCTTTTCTCCCAAAATGTAGGGGCATAGCCCAAAATTTAGGGATCATGGGCAACTGGGCCCCTGTTAGTTTTTATTCCTGTCAATTAGACAATCAGGCAAAGAGGACATCAGCAAATTTAAAAGGTAAAAACTTGCTTAATACTGTTTGTTTATCTTTGTTAATAATTAGAACATGGTCAGTAATGATCTAAAATAATGGAAACTGATTTTTGGCCTTTTAAATCACTGTCCCTTCAGTTTTTTCACAATGCCCCCACTTTTTTCTGAAATGTCCCCACTTATGAAATTTCTTAGCAGAAAACTGCACTTGTCTAGTTTTCTCTTGCATGCCACCTTTATGTTTTCCTTCCCTATTTGGCATGATGTGGCAAAAAACTGTGTTGGTTCCCAGTTACTGTCTTCTTGATAACATTTTAGAGAAGATAATAAAACCTTCCAGTGGTGGAATCTTACTCATATCTTCAAACTGCTGCTCTCTCATATCTTTTAAGCTGTATCAAATCTCAAAAGAAAGTGGGCTTTTGGAAGATAATTCTGAGATAACTACTTTCATTTCTAAATGGAAACATAGGTTGTGACTCCTCATTAGAACTGTCTTGGTAAGGTGAGAACAATTGCTCTTCCTGCTTTCGTTCAGGCCAGTAAAAAATAAAAGCAGAATAGCTTCCCCTGAAGGTGTACCCCTTCACCTTAATTACTTTACATTACAGATCTCTCTCCTCTTACCTGTACCAGTTGGTCAGCTGCATCATAACATAGAGACTGGCAAGAGCAAAGGCAAAATGGAAGAAGGAATAACTGTATACAACTCCATCAGCTTCATTGTAGATCACCTTTTGACCTCCAGCTTCTGTTGGGTTATGCCCTGAAAAATATTCCGTAAACTGTAAACTGAAGATATTCAGGAAAGTGTTATTTTTATGTGTGCAAAGTTTCATAAAAATAAAGATATCAAGAAATGTTAATGGCTTTATTCTGGTTAAGAACTTTTACTAGAGTGCCTACTTATCTTGGAATTGTCTGTATACTGTAAACTGAGACATTTTTATATGTGTCTGCATTGATTTATTTTCTTTCTAGAGCGGTCCTGAAAATCTAGATCTGGCTTATATGACCAATCTGGAGTTATGGGATTGTTCTGGACTGAGGAGGCCTTGTAGCCAAAGAAATTATGGTATTTATTAATCTATTTATTTATTTTTTTATATTGAGGATCTTACACGAGTGGTCATTTCATATAAAATTTATGAAACAAGCCTTGGCGAGTTTCATAAATATCATTTGAAATGACCATGAGTGTAAGATTCTGTTTATCATATGACCCTCTAAAATGGGATTTTATTGCCTTCAAAATCAACATTATTAGAATAAGAAAACGCATTGCTGACACAGACATTGCCAATGAAATTATGTGTATGCGCCAAAGTGTTATTACACGTGTGGTCATATGATTTTTATGACACAACGTTATCCACTGAATAACAGCGACGTCATTGATAAAATTATTTATTTATTTGTTCTATTATAATTATTTCTATTATCATTATTGTTGATGTTAAATTCTTGATTATTAGTTATAATTCCATGTTGGACGTTTTGTACGTGTTCTAGGGGGAGGGCTGTAACTAATGTTATTGTATTGTTGCTAAACGTCCACGGTAAACAACTATGGTCATGTCGGGACGGTCAGTTAACCTAACCACACTATTTCTGGGCAGGCTTAGACCGCCTAAGCAGTTAACCAGTACTAAGTGCACTTACTTTCACCAATAACTAATGTTGTGATTCGGCCCTAATTGAGAAGGGTAAAAGGAAGAAAATGGCAGAGTTGCTCCCCTGAAGGTGTACCCATTCACCTTAAATTTTAGAATGATTACAGTAATTGATTGCTGCATCCCAAAATTTAGATTATGATAGCACTAGTCTACTCACTCTGTTTCACTTTACAACAGCAACCACAACATTGATAAGATTCTTCAGTCTGAAACACAAAAATGAATACAGTAATGGCATCAATATCATTACTACTGACACCCATTATTCCTCCAGATAATAAGGGGTAAAATATCATACCTCCTGATACTCATCAGAGCTCAAGAAAATAAGGGATAACAGGGACAATTTAAAGATAACTAGAAATGTTTTTCAGAGAAAAACTGATGTCCCCCCACCAGCCCATTTCCCATCCCCTCTAATGAATAAAAAGTCTGTACAAATAAAATATCTATGCAAGTTTGGACAAAATCCATCAGCTGGTTCTCAAGCTATCCTACATAGAAGACTATGTCCTTCAAAAATGGGTCAAGGTCACCAACTACTAAACATGTCTTAAACCTGTCACAACGATACATTCATGCAAGTCTGATGAATATCCATCCACTGGTTCAAGATATCTCATTTATAAGAGAGAAAAATATGCATTTGTAAGATAGCTTTTGACCTCGAAAATGGGGTCAAGGTCATCAAAACACGGTACACTCTTGAGATTGTCACATATGTATATCTATGATAGTAAAGTGAAAATCAAGCCAAAGGCTAAAGAGAACAAATTTAGTGAAATTTTCACATATCTAAATCCTCCTGTGACCTTAAAAATGAGGTAAAGGTCACCAAAATTTTGTTCAGCTCTTAAACTTGTCCAAATCATGTATCCACGAAAGATTGGCGAAATTCCATCCATTGGTTCAGGAGATATTGTGGGTACAAGAAATTGCCATGTTAGTCCTCCAGTGACCTTTAAAATAAGGTCGTCACCAAAATCTAAACAGCTCATAAACTTGTCCCAATCATGTATCCAGGAAAGTTTGGTGAAATTCCATCTATTGGTTCAGGAGATGTAGTGGGTACAAGAAATTGTCATCCAAGTCCTCCAGTGACCTTGAAAATGAGGTCAAGGTCACCAAAATCTAATCAGCTCAAAAACTTGTCCCAATAATGTATCCATGCAAGTTTTGTGAAATTCCATCCATTGGTTCAGGAGATATAGTGGGTACAAGAAATTGTCATCTAAGTCCTCCAGTGACCTTGAAAATGATGTCAAGGTCACCAAAATCTAATCAGCTCTTACACTTTTCCCAATGATATATCCATGCAAGTTTGGTGAAATTCCATCCATTGGCTCAAGAGATATCACGAATACAAGAAATTGGGTACAAGAAATTGGCATCTAAGTCATCCAGTGACCTTGAAAATGAGGTCAAGGTCACCAAAATCTAATCAGCTCTTACACTTGTCCGAATGATGTATCCATGCAAGTTTAGTGAAATTCCATCCATCGATTCAAGAGATAACGCGCATACAAGAAATCGTCATCTAAGTCCTCCTGTGACCTTGAAAATGAGGTCAAGGTCACCAAAATCTAATCAGCTCATAAGCTTGTCCCAATGATATATCCATGCAAGTTTGGTGAAATTCCATCCATTGGTTCAAGAGATATCGCGCATACAAGAATCTGTCACGCCGACGCCGACTCTGACGCCGACTCCGACGCCGACCGGATCCGCACTGAAAACAATATGTCCCCCCTCAACTTTGGTGGGGGGACATAATTTCCCACATTTCTCCAAAACAACATATCTTGTGATTCTCATTAGAACTGTCTCACCTAGATGGTTCTAATGAGGGGTCATAATATATGTTTTTGCTGAGAAATAAGAAAGAAGATCACATTACTATCCTTAAAACATCACCTTATCAGGAGCTCTGACTCATACTCCAAAGAAGATCAGTGTAAGGTAACTCTCAGACAAATTGTGGCTGCAGTTCTCTTCCTTACCAACCAGTAACAGTAAGATTTCAATAGATGAATGGTCAGAGAGATGGATTGTTGTTTTAGAATTTTCAAAATATTTCAATACAGTTCAGGAAGCTGGAGAAATGTAAAGATCTACTCAGTTTCTGCAGAACAGCTGGGGCTCTCACAGATGGCCAAGACAAAATCAAAACTACAGCAGTGAGAAGCTATACCTTCTACATGTACATGTATGGCAAATGTCTTGCATACTTATCTATGAGGACGAGGGATAAAAATTTTCAACAGAATCATTGTAATATGAGCTATGCCTTGGAAAAACATCTTATGGTAAATGCAAAGTCAGCCTACCTACATGCATAGATTGGTCATGGCATCAACAGTATACCTGCTGAATTCTGCACTGACCAATATACACTGCCTCTTTCGATAAACAAATAATCTTTCCTACTATTTCAGTATGAACAAAACAGTTAGGTGAACAAATACTGTTCCTACATATGCAGAAACCTTCCTTATATCAGCTGCACAAAGGCAATTTCCAAGGCAAATAATTTTGCTAATGATCACCTGATTTATATCAAGGTTGCACAATGACATAACGTGGTTTCCGATGATGAGCGTTTAGTGAAATGACTACAATAAAACTTTATATGGAAAAGAGAGAACAAGTAATACTCGGATAGAATAGCTTCTGAACTTTATGCATGAAGATAGTTTTCATTCAGATATTTGTTATATCCCCTAAACAAGTTTATACTGAAAACTATTGTCTAATATTGCAAGTTTATGATATGAGCCGCGACACGAGAAAACCAACAAAGTGGTTGTGCGCCCAGCACAGACTCAGATCAGCCTGGGCACCTGCCCAGTCTGATCAGACTCTCCGCTTTGCATTCAAAGGGTAGCTGAGGGTCTAAGCTACCTTCATGCGGACAGCGAAGACTCTGATCAGACTGGGCGGATGCCCAGGCTGATCTGAGTCTGCGCTGGGCGCACAACCACATTGTTGGTTTTGTCGTGTCGCGGCTCATATTTATAAAAAAATTTTGCTTCAGTACTTTAATTATTTTTGGACAGTGATATTCTCCATACATTAAATAGTGAAATACCATATTATTCAAATGATTGTTTTACATAAGCAATCATGTGACCTCAAACTTCACTTGCAAATCTTGCAACCACGAATCATCAAAATCCAAGTTTTTTAGTCAAAACCATGCCTTGCATTCTAATGCCCAAAGCTCTGTAGAATGATCAGATAATGATCAGATAATACTTACAGTCTGTGGTGCTCTGTGAAATCCAACTTTATCCGAGTCAACAGATGTCACGTGCCTGAAAACAACAGCATAAGATGTACATGTAGATAAATATGTAATGGTACACTTTCAGGAGAAGCAACTTTGCAATTTTCATTTTTGCCTCCCTTCTCAATTGGGATGAACTCCCAAAAGAAAGAATATGCTCCCCTTGGAGCAAGTTCTTTCCTTCGTGAGTAGACCATTTTGGAAGTGCTTTGTCTTCAAGGAAGCAAATAGGAAATCACATAATTGAGCCGCAACACGACCAAACCAACAATGTGGTTGTGCGCCCAGCCCAGACTCAGATCAGCCTTGGCAGCTGCCCAGTCTGATCAGACTCTTTGCTAAGCGCTTAAAGGGTGGCCAAGGGACTTAGCTACCTTCATGCGGACGGCGAAGACTCTGATCAGACTGGGTGGATGCCCAGGCTGATCCGAGTCTGCGCTGGACGCACGACCACATTGTTGGTTTTCTCGTGTAGCGGCTCATTATTATTTTTCCCTTGGTAAATAAGCTGGTAAACATGGAGGTTTAGCCATACACCTTAAATCTCGACTTCTGTAAGGGCCTATTGATGTTAATTCTGGAAAATTGGAATACTTTCTGTTATCTCTGGAAATGCATGACAAACATCACATACATGTAAAAAGGGCCTGATAACATATGCAAACAAGTTAACTCTCAAGTCAGTGTGCAGACTGACCTGCCTTCACTTTTCACCTTTTAGTTTCCTGAGGATTCATAATCTAATATTCCAAAAGGACTACAATCAGACTGCATGTTGTCAAGTACAGAAGGTAAGGAAAAGTGTCACTTACATCGTGACGTTGCCATTAGCTTTAGTGCATCCACACCAGAAACAATATGTCCCCTTATCCATATTTGATGGGGGAAGATAACAGATCACAGAAAATAACAAATATATGATTGAAATCCAATCTAAGTGTATAAGAAAAGCATTGAACTGCTAGAGTTTTTAGTGCTTTGCATTTATTAGTGTTTATCATTTGCAGTGACCTCTGACTACAACAAATGTTGAATACCTCATACCCCTGGTTTGAACCTATATTCTGGCTTCAACTGAGCCAATTCTGACTGCAACCTTATCTACAGAAAATATTAAGCCAGAAATACCTCTACGAACAAGGTGAACAATGAGAAGTCTGGGCCAACCAAGATGGGCACAATTTCAAGGGAAGCAAGTCTTTCAATTTCGTTTTTGCTTCCCTTTTCAAATTGGGCCAACTCTTAAAGAAATGCAGTAGCTCCCCAAAGAGGAAATTCTTTTCTTTAAGAGTAGACCCCATTTTGGAAGGGCTAGGTCATCCAGGGAGGCAAACAGGAATTTACAATAGTTGTTCCCCTTTAAATAAGTTGCAGAAAAACATTTTATGGTATGTATATTTACTGTAATGCAAAATATGACTTTTAGGTACATGTAACAATATACAGATTGAATCATGAGGCTAATTAGCCCCTTAATTCATATCGATATCCCCTCACTTATAAGTTAACCCATCAAACTGTAAAAGAAAGCCACTTACGTAGAATAAACTGCCATTATAAACATGATGAGAAGCCCAGCATATGCTGCTATCATCTCAGTCTGAGGATCAATGCTGTTGGGCCGACATAAATCTGTGGCATTTTTGGCAACCATTCTCTCCCCAGGACCACTCACAAAGCCAATCTAGAAAGCAGAAAAAAAGAAAACCATTTAAACTAGAGCCATACATAATGAATGCAAAGGTTTTTATGGACTACTGTCAAAAGTCAAATCATGAGAAACTTTACATATGAGCCGCGACGCGAGAAAACCAACAAAGTGGTTGTGCGCCCAGCGCAGACTCAGATCAGCCAGGGCATCCGCCCAGTCTGATCAGAGACTTCGCTGTCCGCATGAAGATAGCTTAGACCCTCAGCTACCCTTTAAGCACTTAGGGAAGACTCTTATCAGACTGGGCGGATGCCCAGGCTGATTTGAGTCTGCACTGGGCGCACAACCACTTTGTTGGTTTTCTCATGTCTGGGCTCATATGTTCATACATTTAGTAAAGGGAAGCAATTTACTTTGGAAAATCCTTACTTTCCTCCCTTGTATTCTTCACTCCCTTTTCAGCTTATTAACCATTTCGGTGCCAATGTCACCAAAATGTGACTGTTAGGCAGAGCCCCATTGTCGCATTAATTTGGCCAGCAGTAACACATTAATGACAAAATGACCTTGACCTAAATCAGGAATATATAATTTTTAGCAATGTATTGAACCACTCTTATTTCAAATTTTCAGCCTTAGGCCTTCTTCAGGAAATTTGGAAACAATTATTTCAACTATGTGGCATCCATTTTGAAACCATGATATTTGTATCAGTTGACAGGGGTGATGTCACATCATTTCCTGTAAAGTTACTAATAATACCCATGGCATTTTCTATAATATCCATGACATGTTGGAATAGTGGTTTTGTACTCTGTTTTGGCGGGAAATGACGTCACATCATTTGACGTTACGCCAACTTATTAGTAACTTTACAGGAAATGATGTGACGTCACCCCTGTCAACTGATACAAATATCATGGTTTCAAAATGGATGCCACATAGTTGAAATAATTGTTTCCAAATTTCCTGAAGAAGGCCTAAGGCCAAAAATTTGAAATAAGAGTGGTTCAATACATTGTTATTATAATTTTTATTCCCTTTGGAAGAATTAGTTAGAAGAATTTATATAATTTTCAGAACATGTTATACTTAACCATCATGAGATATTTCAATATTAAGGATGAACTACCATGAAAGAGGATAAGGGTTAGGCCAAAATAACAGACACATAATATGTAGCTTTCTTTTAAGATAAATTTGGTGTTTGTAAGTGCGTTTCTGTATTAATTTGGTGCCGAAAGAGATAGGCAAAGAAGTGGTGGATGAACCTTTTACTTTTATCATATGAAACTCTAACAACTTTACATACCAAAACTAGACACCTTTACAAAACGTGAAAACTGCAGCCAAGTTGTTTGAAGCATAACTAAACAAAGCTGTTAGTCAAGTATTAATGTAAACTCTTTCTGGTACACATAAAATCAAGTGTGATAATATTTTTTGATGAAAAGATGTGAAGAAATTTTTCTGCAAAAATTCTTAATATTTTTTTTTCTAAAATAATGGCATTTTTTTTTTTTTTATTATTTTTTTTTTTTGCATACAATATTTTGAAAATGCCATGTCTCCTTAACTAACAATTTTATCTGGGGTTCTTTTTCGAAAAATTCAAGTGGAGTACAGCAGCTGAATTGTCAAGAAGAAACTATTTCTACCGTATTGTGCGTATATATTGGGACACCTAAAAATAATGAATTTTCCATTTGGGACAAATGGAAAATAAATTATTTTAGGTGTCCCAATACATAAGCACATTAGTAACTTACATGAGGATCCTCCATTTCAGTCCCCTGAGTGTCCTGACTACTGTCTTTCCTCTGAGTTAGCATGCTGATACTGGCTATCTTGATGGTTTCAATGAAGTCAACTGAGAAAACAAACACATGGCCAACAATATATCAGACTGAGATTGAGAATCATCCCTGGTTAACTATGTATATACAAGGGCTGTTACGGAATTACAAAGAGCTGTTACGAAATGAAAAAAGAGTCATAGCAAGGCTTTATCAAGGTATTTTGGGAATGGTTCCTGTTCCGTAAATTAGGGAAAAAATTAGGTCAATTGGGAATGAAAATTCCAGGTGTAAGTTGCAAGATTTGGGAATTCTGCATGATTTAAAAGAAATTCCATTTGGGAATGGGGCCCATATTCGGCCCCTATGAACAAGTAGATAATGCCCTGCATAGTTACCAACAAGGTTGGGCGGTCGAAACCA
Organism: Ctena decussata; assembly: GCA_963989385.1. Lineage (NCBI taxonomy): Eukaryota > Metazoa > Mollusca > Bivalvia > Lucinida > Lucinidae > Ctena > Ctena decussata. The sequence continues at coordinate 19,152,519 of OZ022505.1, read as the reverse complement.
CCCCTGGTTTTAACCAGTGGTTTTAACCGGTTATAACTGCCCTGGTCAATACTCCCCAAAGTGGTCAATACTAGTCAGAATGGTCGATTGGAAATTTTAAGTGGTTCTTTGTGTTTTAATGGTGGACTGATATATTTGGTCAGGTTTTAATATGTTCTATATATTGAAAAAAGAAAAAAATGAACTGTTTCCTCTCTGCAAAAGGTACTCATCATGTGTGATTTCAGTCTCAAGACCTTAGCACTGACTTCTGCATTACAGTCCAGGCACATAACAACAGTCTTTTTTTCATCATCAAGGGCAGAATAGAAGTTCCATATAGGGTCTTTGGGCTTCATTTTGACACATATATGACACTTTGATTAACTTAAATTATTAATCTCACTGATACCAGCAGATAACAGAATGGCCACTCTTTCACACATCTAAATAAACACAGGTGTCACAAAATTACCCTGTGCATTTTAAGCCCAGTGATTGGATAACTCTCGTAAACTGGACACACCTTCTTCAGTTTGAGAGACAGGCCCAGTATTTTGATAGTTCATGTTCTGGGGCAGTTAAAGTTAGAATTACTGTTAGTGTTTTCATAACAATTTTCACACTTTTGTCTTCTTATGTAAGAAGCCAGACCAATTTGCATTTTGGCTAATAGAGCATCACTAATTTGAACAAGATGATCTCTTTGAAGTAAATTGTTTCATTTTTTTGTACTTTCATTCAGTTAACTTCTTCAGGTAAATTAGTTACTGAGCTAAATATTTTTAATGAATATGAAAAGCTACTTTTAAAATTTATTAATTTCTATAACTTGCATTTGCCTTCCTATTTATTTTTTATTAATGGTTACAGAAAATAAGTTAGAGGTCTCTAGTCTGAACTGAAAGTTGGGTGGTAATGATTCAGTCTGATTGAGACTGAAGATCTGAAACTATTAACAGTCAGGTTTTGTATGTTTTACAGCCTCTTAAATACAGTTCTGAGCAACAGCAACTCATAAAACACATTTTCAATTAAGCCTGTATTATCTTGTATTGAAACTATTTTAACTCTGTTTACAGACTTCAGTAAAAATGGGATAACAAATACTAAGTATCTTCAACTGACCATGGTTATTTCAATCGACCAATCGACCACCAATTGACCACCAATCGACCAGTAATAACCGGTTATAACCAGTAATGACCACCGGTCTGGTCAATACTCATATTGACCGGTCATTTGCCAACCTTGGTTACCAAACAACCAGATGAATGAAAAAAAGTCATAGTTACCAAACGACCTGATGAGCAGGTAATTTGTGAACTATGACTCTTTTTGTTTCACAACACCCTTGAAAACATAGTTAACCAGGTGTGAGAATTCTTTTAAGTTGCTTTTCTATCATTTGTATTGAATAACAAGATATATAGAAAAGCCAACACAATATCAGCATCATTCTGCCAAAGGAACAGACTTTTCCCATCTTCTGTGTTATCAAATCTGGTTCAAAATTTTGCTTTTAAATTTCTTCCTTAATTTTTTAAATTGTTTTAACATTTATTTATATAGAGGCTAGTCACATGACTATAATTCAATTTGGAAGTTCATTCCTATGATCAAAACTTCATTCAGTCTGTTTATATCAAATTTGCAAGTATTTTCGTTTTACTTTGTGCTTTGACAGAGACATAACTGGCAACTGGAAGAATTCACTTCATAGGTAAAGAATTTAAACTTGATATAAACGCAAAATAGAAAAGACAGTTTTTTTCTCCCTCCAAAACAATCCCAAACATCTAGATCCATCTAATTAGATGGATCTAGATTTTTGGGAATGTTTTGGAAAAGTAAAACCCATCTTACAGCAGATTAGGCAAAACTGATTTAGCTATTTGGGTATTCTAGATTGAAAAAGGCCCTGTTATATAACCAAACAAATACATCAGCATTCTACAGCAAATAACTTACTCTCCTCTGGGGGTTCACTAGTCAAGGCTGACCAGGTGAGGTATATAACATACAGTGATATCACTGATGACTGGAGTAGACCAGCATTCTCATTACCTGGAATAGAAGGTAAAATAGATGATATTAGTGCTCAGAGATGGTGCAAACAGTGACGATTTAAGGATAATTATCCATGTTTCTCCGACAATAAAAACCTATGTTGTAGCCACATTAGAACTGTCTCTCAGAAATAGTTGTAATGGGGGGTCACAAAATAGGCTTTCATAGAGAAATAAGAAAATTACCTCCAAATTATCCTTTAGAATCCACCTTATGGGGAGCTCAGTGATATACAATAAAATGCAAAATACAGTCGAATCTCGGTAGTTCGAATGCCGATTTTTCGAAACAGCCGGATTTTTCGAAGTAGAAACACGGTCCCGATCGTAAGCCTATTAATTCTATGCAAAAACACTTCCGCAAATTCGAATTTCGATTATTCGAAAAATCGGATTTTTCGAAAGAAAAATTTGGTCCCGATGGAGTAAATTCATTATAATTACCCCTCTATTATTCGAAATCAAAATTCGTGCTCCAATTTTATGCCGTATTATTACACCTTTTGTCATCGATGAGATAAATATGTACACCCTCAGGTCATCACTGCCACCTGTACAGGTAATTATTGCTTCACGACCACTAACGTTTAGATGGATTAGTCATTGATTTCTGTTGAGCAAAAGGTGTCTGTCTAATTGCATAATTGACGGGGATTATCTTGTTTGAAGTTTGTTAATTTAAAGGATAAATGTGATAACTTTTGTAACCAGCAAAGGCTCGGACTAGCATGCGCATCCGACTTTGGTCCCGTTAGTCTGTGATCATACGGTTTGCGCACGGATAGTATAGTTTGCACACGGCACTAAACAGAGTCTCCAGCTACCCTGCGCAGACTGACAGGCTGTTTTGAGTAAAACATAGACTCCGAATCACTGAGGAGCCTTTTTCCATGACAGCTCAGATGACCGGTGGACTCGTTTTTCTGAAAACGAAAGTAGGCAGTTCTCGGAAACATAAACGAAAGTGAAAGTACAGTTGAGTCCGAGGTAGAAACAAGTCGGGGCTATCCTGTTTCCGTTCAGTCTGGCTTTGATCTTCGCCGGTACTCCGTTGTCATAAACAGTTAATTTGCAGAGCTGGGAAAATGTTCGGCAGCTTTGCTGCTTTCGGGCAATACACATGTACATGTGCCAAACACGAGGGCTGGTCTCGCGGTATTAAATGATTGTGGATGTTTGGATAGTTCCGGTATGTAATGTTAATTATTCTACGTTCTGATTTTGATTTCATTGATTTGTAAATCCAGGAACGTCAGTAAGCATAGAAAAATAAAATATCGGACCGTCTGAAAATCGCCGTAATAATGAATTCCGGAAATATACGGAAATGAACGGGAAAGGCCAACTTGTAAATTCGAACTACGGATAATTCGAATGAAAAAGTGAGGTCCCTGTCAGTTCGAATTATCGAGGTTTAACTGTATCAGTGATGCGAACATCACATCATGATGATAAACTCAAATTACATTGATATACGTATAAAATAAACACCCATGCTCAGCTGTTCAAAGCATCATTAGTTTAACAGAGTCGGTAGTGAAGGATTTAAGTCTTCTTGTATCCATACAATCAAGTGTGCCAATATTTCTTGCTGAAAAATGTGAGAAGCTTCTGGAATGCAAACCTCCTAAGTTTTTTTTTCAGCAAAAACAGGGCAGTGTTTTTGCGTACAGTACATCTGAAATTGTCACATCTTATTAAAATTCAATGACGTCCTAAATTTTGCACAACTGGCCATGGATAAAATGAAGCAAAACTGTCCATTCATTATCTGAAAAATAAAACTGGGACACACACACATATAAATTTGAAAACCTGCTTTGAGGTATGTATATGCACTTTGAGTGTCATTTGAAACCATTAATTCTGCTTCATTTTACCAAAATATAAACTTTCCACCTCCTCTACTAGACAGTGTAGAGTGAGTGGTTGCTGATTTGTATAGTTTTACATGTATTTTAACTGTATTTTTCGGCTTTAGCCGTATAACCTTAGTATTGCCCTACATTTTAAGTATTTCATTGGCCAATATAAATACACCCCAGATTTTGAATAAGAAGCTTACTTTCGCTTTCTCTTTCTTCTTTCACTTGCATTTGATTCTTGGCCTAGAAACGGTGCTGTGATGAATCTAGATATTTCGGTCCAAATCGCTTTTTGCTTAAGAACATTTCGCCTGTTATGTCGCTCATGTAAAATATAAATCCAACAAAAAATTGAAGACGAAATTAAATAATTGTTGCTGGCTTAATTGTTGATGTTGTGTTGGAACTGCATCACTTTTCAGGTTATTTGTGGGGTGATCAGCCAACCAATCCTCATTGTTATGTGCAACACAGACAGACCCAATCAAAATTCAACAGGATTTTTGTAATTGAAACCCCAACACCAACAACAAATATGCATATCAACATGCTTATCCGTACAGTCTGATCAGTAAACTGGGAGCTAGAATTTTTGCAGCTAATCTCAGGTATACTTACGTTTTCGTATAACAGGCAGTAGTGTGAAGAATGAGAGAATGGCACATAACCCTGCATTAACTAGAATGAACACTTTGTTGGTGATACAGCCCTTGAGGCGAGTATAGTTGAAATATAATAGTATAACACCTGATATGGTTATTATGTAGAACAGTGTGGCACAAAACATCGTACCTGGAAAAAATAAAACAAATACTATTAAACCGATCCTGAAATTAATCAATGGCTATATAGGCTAGTTAGCTACGCCATAAAATTTAGGCAAGTTTATTTCATCAACTCGCGAGGTGTTAAAAAATTTACTGTAAAATGGCAAACAGTGCAGATCTTAATCAGACTGCTTTTGAGCATATTCAAATTTCTTCATGGTTTACAATGTACATGCATTATAATGCTTTTTGTCATTTTAATCTATCTGTCTGTCAGGCTTGTATACTGCTTTCAATGGTTGGTTGGCTGTAGCTAAGACCCAATTGGCTGTAGTGGTCTCTAGGTATATGTCACGTTGTTTCTTCTCTGACTGAGTAGATACAACACACTTGCATGTGTAAATGTTAGGCAGCTTAAACCATGAAAAAAGGTATTAAAATAATAATAATGACTACTATAGATTGAGAATTGTCATTCTTGTCCAAATAATGATAGTAGAACTAGATATAGAGTGAGCATTGTCATTCTTGTCTACAAAAGCAGCTACTTGAGAAAAAAAAGTATACTTACATGCATTACCAATACAACTCCTATTCTCGGGTGGACCAACCCTGTGGAAAACACATAGAAATTCTAAGTATTGGAACACATAGGTCTGGTCAAACAGTGCAGATCCAGATCAGACTGCTCCCAAAAGGAGCAGTCTGATCAGGTTCTACACTGTTTACCATTGCATCTGCATCTAAAAGATGCAATAATGCAGTGTAAAACAAAACTGATCAATTTTTAGGACAATGACCTTAATTATTCCAGGTGGCCAAAATTTTAGCATTTTTTACAGCATTTAAGGTGTCAGAACGGAAATCTGATATACCACCAAGAGACAGCACTCTGAAATGAAATATAAGCTCCCTCCTGTGTGGAAGCAAGGCCAGTGGAAGCTAGGCCAGTCATATGCTTATCTGATACCTGATCCTCTCAATATAGATTACTCTCTATGGGAAGAATTTGCTCCTCTCGAGAAGAAAATTGTTGCCAAAAAGAGTAGTTCCTATTAGAAGGGAGATAACTTCAGATCACAGTGACCTCCCTTGGATGTGTATCAATGAACATGAGCTTTATAATGTCAGTGTTCTCCCGAGAAATTTCAGAAGGCAGGTCCCTCTTAGCACAAATCTCAGATTTTGACTTGTTGATCAATTCTTAAAATCCTTAATATAGCAATGTTTTGTCAAAATTAGCCTAAATTTACATTATAAATCATTTACTGATGATCCTTAAAGATTTACTCCCTTTATAATAATAATAAAAATGATTTGATGAAATATTTCATTCAATACCTCCGACATGGTCTAACTATACATTTGAATTAGAGTTTAGATTATAATATTTGATAAAAGTGACTTTAAACAAAAGATAAGACAATTTTTATACAGTCGCGGACCGCGGTTGAAATCGCATTATTGGACAAGACTAATTTATTCATACGTCACAATCACGGGCATGAATAAAAAAAATACCTCTACATGATCACATGACACACTTGGTCAAAATCGATATTCTTACAGGCCGTGAGGAAATGGGTAATTTGCATTTTAATTTGAAGATTATTTTCCATTCCACATTTATCGAATAAACATGCATTTTCTCAAAACTTTTACGGTGTTACATATTGTCTAACAAAATTTTGTTAAAATATTTGTTTCTGAAAACATGAAATAAACAAGGGAGACAATCTTTAATGCATTTAAAACAACTTTACTGGCTAAGAAATGAAAATAACAGCGCTTTAATAAATTTTCACTGGAAATTAAGGCATGTTGCAAAGGTAATTTGAAGAGGAAGGCATGTTGCAAGTGACATGCCTTAATGGTCTGGGGAGATCCCTGCCCCATTGATTTCATTTGTTATTCTTACCTATATCAGTCTCTGCTCTAACGACAACATTTAACATGCTATAATTGTGCTATTATGTAAAATATTTTCTAAGAATATAAGATTCAGTCACTGATTTGTGGTGTCTGACATTGATGTCATTGGTAAAAACTGATGGACAGTATTAACGACAGCATGTAGGCTGTATATGCTAATTAAAGTTGCAGTTTATCAACTATAGATAAGGGACTAAACAAACTAGAAAAGGTGTTTGTAAAACACTATGCCCCCAACCATATGCCCGACCTTAAAAAGGAATGGTCTACACTAAAAATTATTAACAGAAATCCTTCAGAGGTTAATCAGTCAATCTACTCATCATCTCAAATCAGCTGACTAAGTTTCAATTCCCTTGCTCAAATACTTTCAAGATACCTTGTTGATAAGTTTAAAATCCTGAAAATTTCAAAGGGCCATAACTCAGAAATAAAATTGATGGAATGCATCCAAAAGTTTATCAATTAATCTACTCATCATCTCCAATCAACTGATTTTGTTTCAAGTCCCAAGCTCAAATATTTCTCAAGATATCTTGCTGACAAGTTTAAAAGGCTGAAAATTTCAAAGGGCCATAACTCAGAAAAAATTAGAGGAAACTTGTTCAAAGTTAATAAGTAAATCTATTCATCATCTCCAATCAGCTGACTAAGGTTCAAGTCTCTAGCTTAAATACTTTTCAAGATATCTTGCTGATAAGTTTAAAATGGTGAAAATTTCGAAGGGCTATGACTAAAAAAAAATATTTCGTTCAAAAGTTAATCAGGCAATCCACTCATCCTTTCTAATCAGAAGACCAAGTTTCAAGTCCCTAGCATTAATATTTTTTTAGATATTTTGCTGACAAGGTTTAGAATAGATGCTGAAATTTTCAAAGGACCATAACTCCGAAAATAACTGACAGAATTCGGTCAAAAGTTAAACAGTTCATCAGTGCCCATAGCTAAAATAATATTTGAGATATCTTGCTTACATGCTTTCATAATGATTTTCTCCAAAGGGGCATAACTCCAAAAAGGGAAATAACTCAGACAAGAAAAAGATACAGGTGAGTTATTTTTTATGATGAATCCCAATGTGAAATTTCAAATCTCTAGCATGCATGGCTTTTCAGATATGGTATGTGTGATGCATCGCAAATGGGCACACAGACAAGCCAGAAGCAATATGCCCCCTCAACTTCTTCGAAGTTGAGGGCATAAAAACCAATCACTAAACAGGCCAAGACTGAATGATGCTGCAGTAAACTGTAACTGTACATGTATGTGAACATTTTATTACTCTTACAATGAAGACTCACATCAACCTGCATATCTTGACACATAGAGCACAAAAGTGACTTGTCAGGATTCAGAGGTTAATACTGCAAACAGAGACATCACTGATCGAACTGTCCAGGTTAAGTTTTCCCTGTCCTGCTATTTTCCGCTGTCATATATACATGGCTCCACCTACAGGGCGATTAAGGCGAAAAAGTCTCACTATGCTGGCTGACTTCTCCCTATTTTGAGCTGAGGGAGAAGTTAAAATGCATACAACAGATAGGGAAATCCAAAATTTGCACCAAAACTTCTTGAAATCCCAAAAATGTCGCAAAATTTCTCCTTAGCTGAGAACTGTAAGCTGAGACCTGATATATAAAAGTTATTCAAACTGAAAATATCAATCCTAGCTGTTGTATATACAACTTCAGCCAGGACATGCAGATAAGTATCAAATCTGTTAGGTTTATATAAAAAGCAGCATACTAGTTACTAAACAAGCCATAGCCACTTTCAAATTGCTTTATCTACCCTGGGGTTTTACTTCACAAGAACCCTTTCTTTTTTGAAGTCCATAATTGCAATGCAATGCTACTACAGTTTCTAACATTGTATGATAAATTGAGCCATGACACGCAAACCAACAAAGTGGCATGTGCGCATCCGAGGGCTCAGATCAGCCTGGGCATCTGCCGAGTCTGATCAGAGTCTTCACTATGCCCTTAAAGGGTAGTAAGATCCTACGCTACTTCCATACCAATAGCGAAGATTGCGATCAGACTGGGTGGAAGCCCAGGCTGATCTGAGTCTTTGATGGGCACACATGCAACTTTGTCATGTTGAGACTCAATTTATGTCATATGTTATTTTAAGAAACTAGCACCAGATGTTTTATACAGAAATCAAATCATCTTAAGGATTTCTTTGGTTATAAGACGGAGGTTTTTCCTCTCCAAAACAATCCCAAAAATCTAGATCAATCTTATAAGACATATGAGCCGCGACATGAGAAAAAACCAACAAAGTGGTAGTGCGCCGAGCGCAGACTCAGATCAGCCTGTTGAGCTTGAGACTGTTGTGGAAGGAAAATCCATCTTAAAGCTGAATTTCATGAGACTGATTTTGATATTTGGTGTCATTTTTGAGAAGGGAAATCCTGTTCTGAGGCTGAATAAATAGGGTATAGCTAAAATGAGCCCCGACATAAGCAAACCAACAAAATGGTTGTGCGGAAAGTGCAGACTCAGACCAGCTTGTGCATCCACCTAGTTTGATCAGAGTCTTTCCTAAGCCCTTAAATGGTACCTAAGGGTCTAAGCTGCCTCCATGCCTACAGTGAAGACTCTGATCAGACTGGGCGGATGCCCAGGCTGATCTGAGTCTGCGCTTTGCGCACAACCACATTGTTTGTTTTGTTGTGTTGCGGCTCAAATGTTATTTACCACTTTGCATTCCATGTATGAGTGAAGTCAACAAGCAGAATAAGCTGTAAGAATATGAACAATGATCCACCAACCATGCCCACATACATCCAGTCTGAAATGGAATTGGCCAGCAATTAATTAACTGTGAGGTCCAACAGCTTAAGGTGAGCGGATACACTTCCAAGGAATGCAAATTTGCAATTTTTAGTTCTGCTTTCTTTCTCAATGGGGGTCCCCTCTGAAAGGAAAGAATTTTCTCCCCTAAAAGGATATTTGCCTTTAAGAGCAGGCCTCAATTAAGAAGGGTTTTGTCATCCACAAAAGCAAACATGGAGTCATAGAAATGTTTTTCTTACCTACGAGACAAAGTTAGTTCTATTTTTAGCGGTGCTGGGAAATTCTGCCTTGCCCATGGGCTGGGACAGCTCACACGAGCTTGAATTCTGTGTACCACTACGCGCTCCTTGAAATACGGTGCGCCCGGCTTGGCGATTCCATACTTCATGCATTATTCTTTCATAGGAATAAATTGCCACATCGATAAAATCCAACCCAAGAAAGATTATTGATTCTTTATAATCCCATTATAGCCTGTTTCAAGGTCTTAAAGTCGGAAAAAGATCCAAAATAGTCAATGTTTCACCATGGCAAACACTGTCGAGGAGGCCGCCATTTTGAAGACGTTACCAACTGACGTTTAAAATGACGTTGACGTTGCGTCACAATTAACGTCATACACGCGCTTTCTGTAGTCGTCTCAATACAAATTTTGTTCTTTAATATAAATTTCAATAGGAAATAAAAACAATGCGGATTTGTCAAGGACCTATTTCTTACTTGTCTGTTCACTACAGCAGCCATGAGGGTGACATGGTTGTACTACTTACACTTATACACGTTCTCATGAAATAGGCCTATTAGTTCCCCGTTCAATTTGAAGTAAATATACTCGGTCAAAAAAGTAACGATACCAACTGTCGGCCATATTTTCAAGGAACCAAGTGCATATTGGAATTAACTGAGGCTCATGTTTGTTTGGGGAGACGCCAAAGAACAAATTGCTCAGAAAATTGTCAACCCACACTTTTCCGCATTAGAGTTATCTGGCATTATTCGATAGGAGTCAATTTGAGTGCATCTCATTTCTGTGCATGCGCAGGAATAAATTTTGTATTGCGAAGAAAAGTCCATAATGCAGGAAGTTCGAAAAACACTTAAATTGTTTAATGTCTTGTACTCAGGCTTTGCAGGCGAGGTTTAAATTCTTCAAATTCTCAGATTATCTCCCTTTTAATTAAAAAATATAGCGATTTTCAAGGCGTCATTATTACTTTACCTGTTAGTCTTTTTTCAAAGTTTCTTCATAAACATTTTTGTTATGTCATTGTTTTCGTGGCATGATGACAGAATTGGAAGAATTGTTACATGCCCGCTAGCCATTACGATTTCGATTTCCTATGGAAATCCCACTGAAAGTGGCATTTAAACAGTCTTTAAAGGAATCACAGTACCCTGACTTGTGGTTCAAATTTTCTTATCAGAAGCGGTCAAATTTTGATTTCGTTGGCAAGTAGCCTTACCTAAGGCCTTGCTCTTGTGTATGGAGCGCAGAATCTTGGAAATCATTATTCACAGACCAATTTTAAAAACTGTAAACTTGAGCAGTTTTAATGATGTTACTCTGTGAAAATGAAAAATTACCCCTTGCATATTCAAACGGCCCTTGTAGCATGTGTAGTCTTAGGAAACCAAAACAAATAAGTTTGTTCAATAAGCAAATAGATACTCTTTTGAAATTAGTAAACTATATATGTTCTTAATTTCTGCAATTGCCATAGCAACAGAAGAACTTTCATGTATAGGAACTTTTTTGACCTAGTTTATTATCGTAGGTAAGAAAAATAATCAAACATTGGTCTCCGATGCGGACAGGGAAATCCCAACCCTCGGGCACACGGGGTGTGTCGGAAACTCGGCAAGCCTCGTTTCCGACACACCCCGTATGCCCTCGGGTTGGGATTTCCCTGTCCGCATCAGAGACCAATGATAGATTCTATTTGTCTAAATATTAAATATGGTGAATGGGTATACTTTCAGTGGAAGCAACATTGCCATTCTCTATTTTATACCCTTTCTAAACTGAGGTCAATTGTTAAAGGTAAGAAATTGCTCCTGTAGAGTAGACACAATATTGGAAGGACTTAGTTGCCCAGGAAAGCAAACAGGAACCCAAAAACCGTTGTTTCCCCTTGTAAAAATGACAAAAAAATACTGTGGTGTATCAAAACACCTTAAAGACAGCAAACCGTATATTTGCTTATTCCTCAAAACCCATTATGTGACCCAAACTTAAGAAATGCAACAACATGCTTTTTTTACTAGCAAGACATCACAAGTATTACAATTCTCCACACATCAGTTCATTGCTCTCAGGCTGGAGAATTTTTCTTCCATGGTCATGCAAAAATATGATAACATACAACAAGACTACCAACTCCAACTGATCAGAGTATGAAACACTGACATGCAGCATGGAAGTATTGTTATCAAACCACCAACAACAAAAGGCATCAACCACTAAACTGTATTTGTCCTGTATTTAATTTATGAGTGATATGGATATGCCTACTTAAGAATTCTGCAGAAGGCAGTGTCTCATCTGTCTGTGCACTGTCACAAAACAAAGCTAATTGAGCCGCGACACGAGAAAAACAACAATGTGGTTGTGCGCCAAATGCAGACTCAGATCAGCATGAACATCCGCTCAGTTTGACCAGACTCTTCATTAAGCGCTTTCAGGGTAGCTAAGGGTCTAAGCTACCTCCATGCGGACAGCGAATACTCTGATCAGACTGGGCAGATGCCCAGGGTGATCTAAGTCTGTGCTGGGCGCACAACCACATTGTTGGTTTTGTCGTGTCGCGGCTCAAATCAGAAAACTGCAATGTTTAACACCAACAATGACACCACAAAAGGATTACATGTACTTATCTCTCAGGTTTTGCTAGTCGCTGCGAGATGTGTTTTCTGTAATGTTTCAAGAATCAACTTTGCCACCGGAATCTTGTAACATATTTTTACACAGAACACCTCCATAAATCAATATCACCATTTACAAACAGGGTAATAACTCTTGCTCAGTTTGGTACATACTCTCATATTCAATTTTTTTAAGATAAAAATGAAAATTTGTAAGAGTTCCAAGATCAAATTAATTTACGTCTTTAAAACTCACTGTTTTTTACTTACAGAGACTGAAGTCATGAGGTATAAAGAAGGCTGCAGCACAACACCCAATCAGAAACAGGAACTTGAACACCCAGTATCTGTGGAATAATAACACTAACAAATACCATAAAAGTTCTAAACATAAGGACAGATAGGTCTGAGCAAACAGTGGAGACCCTGATCAGACTGCAGTCTGATCAGGGTTGACACTATTTGTCATTCCATCTGCATCCTACAGACACATTACTACACTGTACAACCAAACTGTTTTATTGTTAAGACAATTATGGTTATATTTTAGGTGTCCCAATTTTTTACAGTAGGAATGTCACACTATAAATCACTTATTATATTAGGTATATGGGTACATCACCATTTTTCAAAGGGAAATAACATTTTGTGACGTTCTGTTTGCTGCCTCTGAGTGACAAAACCCTTCTAAATGGGGTCTACTATTAAAGGCAAGAATTTGCTCCTACAGGAGCAAATTCTTTCCTTTAAGAGTTGACCCCTAGTGAGAAAGGAGGCAAAAGAAATATGACAGAGTTGCTTCCCCTGAAAAGGGATCATTTCACCATAATAGCTGCAGCATCAAAGTTTGGTTGTTTTATAAGTATGGCACATTGAGATGTGTCAACACTTTCACAGGTCAGTATAATCTCTTGCAATGTAAATGGTAATAAACAGGGCTTTTGTCCCATTTAGAATTACACAAAATATCTCCAACAGTCTTGTATAATTCTTCTATGAGATGGTTCTTCTGCCCTTTCAAAACAATCCAAAAAGTCTAGACCCATCTTCTAAGACATATCTAGGTTTTTCGGGCTCTTTTTTAAGAAGGGGAAATCCCCATCTTATAACCAAATCCAAATAGAAATTATTCCAGAAATATGATCTCTACAACAACTTCAGATTCAAAAGATGTTTTTCTTTTTTGACATTTTTAATGACCCATATGAGAATATTTCACTTAATATACAATCAGATCTTTAAGCAACAGGGGGTTGGAAGTTGGGAGGGGGGGAGGGGGGGGGACTGAGGGGAAAGCAAAGCCTGGAGCTCACAGGTAAAAATCCATCTGACCCATAGTGAGCAGAATGTGTCTTTTCTCACTTGTGAACCAAGCCAGGCTTGATCCCATTATGGTGAAAGACCTAATGTTTAAGAGTCAGTGCTCTTATCCACTAGGCCACGCAGACCCAGCTTCAAAAGATGAAAAGATATACACAGTTCTTACCCATTTTGTAAATGGCCTCTCCAGTGGTTACTGTTAGGCACACAGAGAGTTATCAACATAAAGAGTATGTGGAAGGCCACCATGCCAAGACAAACACGATAAACTGCCTTGTAACCAGTCAGACGAGAACAATTCTCCCCAGCATGAAGTTGTACACATGTTTCATTGAAACTTGGTACCTAGAATTAGAACAAGAATTTCTAAGCTTTAGAAAAGCAACAAGTATAATAGTATTAATGTGAATTTACTGTTTTCACCAATTTCTGATTATGGAATTCCCATCATTCTAGTCTAATAGAGTCTAGTCTATCCCATAACCTTGCAAGAGCATTCGGGCACCACAAATGACGTTACAACAATCCCTTTCCACCTAGTCCTGTCTTCAGCGGCCCTAGCTGAGCCACCAAAGTTCATCCCTGTCCACTCCTTAATATTGTTTTCCCACCTCTTTTTCTGTCTACCTCTTCTTCTTTTTCCTTTCACTGTGCTCTGTAGAATTGTCTTTGCTAAGCCTTTGGCCCATTTGAAGGGCCCATCATTGTTTTAGGCCAGGAATATCCCTGTACTGATCCAAGAAAATTTTGACCAGTATGGTACTGATTGAATAAAAAATTATCTGGAGCACTGCTATAAGTGAACCCATTCATCAAACCTTAAAAAGAAAGAGGGACCGAAAGTAACCAAGTTTCACAAATTCAAATTTCACAAAGGTTCAGCAATTTTTGCATTCAAGGATACTAAACATTCTACTCAAAACCCTCATGAATGCCTTTTGTGCATAATTCTAAATCTTTATGCAATGGCCTAATTGGCTTAAACCAGCCCAATCCTGACAGTACACCAAGATGGTTTAAACCACCCTTTAATACCAAAGAAAGCCAACTTTAGGACAAACTATTTCACAGTGAGCAAGGTCTACACTTGTAAGGGTGGTATACAATGAATAGTTATACCATAGTTTGTTCACCTGTACGGGAGATAATCCATTTGCTATAGCTCATGAATTATCTCAACGTACAGGGTGACAAACCATGATAAAACTTTTACATCTTTCTGCAATGGCCTAACTGGCTTATCAATTTTCCCTCAAACCAACCCTATCATGAGAGTACACCATGACACCCCTTGTTAACCATGTATATACAAGGGCTGTTATGAAACAAAAAAGAGCTGTTATGAATCGAAAAAGAGTGACAGTTCCCAAACGACCTGGTCATCGAGGTTAAACAAATTTATTTAGCCACAATGACAACGTCATTAGGGAACTATGACTCTCTATCATTTCCTAACCGCTCTTTTTTGTTTCGTAACATCCTTGAAAATGTAGTTAACCAGGAGAGTATGATGGCTTGGGGACCAGGGGTACAGGTACTTACTTTTTCAATCAGGTGTGACTCCAGCTGTGGGGAGAGCATCAGACAGCAGGTAATGAAACCGAGAACCAGAAATATCGTATACATCAGCCTGGTTCCTGTTGACTCGTTGATTGGGCTGCAACATCTCGAGCACAGACCACATGATGCTGGACCAAAACAGCAACCACACTGCAAACAAATACAGGAACATAACAGAGGATTTCACACAAGTTTTCATTTGATTACTGGTAACGGCAAGATCTGCTTACAACTGGTAGTCAGTAAACACTTCCTAAACTTTTCTGGAACGATGTAGGAAACCAAAGTCTTCAACTTTATGGGACAGGGGGTGGGTGGATGGGGCTAGAGGTGGTGGTGCAGCAAGAGGTACTTTCCTCTAAGATTAAGTAAGATTAAGATTTTTGAATATTTTCCTACGTACTTTTATGGTTCAAACCCAGGACCCCCTGGGCAGGGCAATTTTGGGCCCTAGGGCCACCATTTGAACAAAGTTGGAAATGACCACTAGGCAATGCTACATTCCAAATTTCAGGCAGCTGATTCTAGCACTTCTGGAGAAGAACATTTTTTTTTAAGTATATTTTATTTTGGAACCCAAAACCCCCTCCTGCAGGGCCATTTTGGATCCTGTGGTCTCCACTTGAATTTATACTTAATAAAGGTCCATTAGACATCACTTCATACCAAATATCAAGTATCTGAGCCCAGTGGTTCTGAAGCAGCAGATTTTCAATATCGAAGCCCTAGGCTAGGCTAAGTGTTTTGGGAGAAGTTGTCATTTAAAGCAAATTAGTGATGACAGACAACACAAATGGACATTGGACAATGACTGATCACAATAGCTCACCTTGAGCCTATGGCTCAGGTGAGCTAAGACATAAAAAAAAAAAAATCCCTGATTTCTAAAGTTTCAATTTTTTTACTAACATCAAATGAAGCAGCAATCTCTTCCAGCTTGGACGACAGCTGATCAATTCTAGACCCCAGATATGATAAGGTAAGGATGCTGGGGTCTTGGATGTAATGGTGTAGATATTTGACTTGACTGTGCTAATGACAAGAGCCATTTATGTTTCAGACAGATGAGTAAAGATCATATGAATAGAATATGTATAATAATGCACCAAATTTGATAAATGCGTTAAGAAGCCTGATTCAGAACTAACTGCTAAGCAAACACATTTAATGAAAATATATGGCTGGTTGTCAGCAGACGTTTTTGGTCCATAAAGTCTGGTGACAACCAGTTGTCAGTAGACCGTTTTGGCCCAAAAAGTCTAGTGACAACCGGTTGTCAGCAGAAACTTCCTATTACTTATATAACATAGCTTGTTTGTACAGAAAAACTTTGATCAGACGTCGAGATTTCGGTCGTCGGCTCAATGCCGGTCTGAGTTTTCTCAAGTAAAGTCTATACCAGCATCACATATAGTGCAGTCTTGTTCTGAGACAACTGGTAGTATCTGACCATTAGAACACGACTGTGCAAAATGGTTGGATGTTTGCACACCCACAATGCCAAAGGCTTAGAAGCGATCTCCCCATGCTTTGAAGGCTACTTTTAACAGGTAGTTAACGGCGTGTGCATGCGATGCTCATAACCCAAAGACCTTACAAGCGGACAGGAAATGCCAGTTGCATTACAATATTGCGCAGGCTGATATATTCTTTGCTATTAGTGTATGCCTGGATTAAGATACCTTTTCCTGTCTCTCGGTTCAATCTGACACATTGAGTTGCACGTGTCAGACGGTAGACTGGAGTCAGTCCAAAAGATATATATTCATTCACTTATAAATTCCAGCCCCCTCAGATACTTTTAATTTATTTCCAGATAGAATCTATTTGTTCATTCATTTATAGCTATCAGAAGAAAATTCCTTTATAATTAGGAATAAAACGTTATGGTGTATGTTATGAATAAACGAGAAAAAATGAATGGGACTATTTTTAGTCTAGTCAGACGGCGGCGTACTTTGATCTGAAAATGAAATCAACATCAGATTCGACAAAGCATGCCTAACCTATAAACGTGCAATGGTACCGTCTTTAACCATTGCACTACTGGTTTTACACTCAGTAATCGCGTGTGTATTGATCAAAATGCGTAACTCGCACTGGCCACCATTTTTTTTGAGACATTAGATTGTTCATTGGCCCGTATATTGAAGTGCCCATCTTCGTATTTAGATCTGTGACAACAGCATAGACTATGATTCTATGAGAATGAGTAAGTCTCTGGTGAGGCATTTGCGAACAGTGCAGCCGGTCGTTGCTGTTACATTGTTTGCAGGTGACTTTCGCAAAGGTAAAAAAATTTATGAACAACGATGAAGATCATAACCTGATATGCCGTCCTGCACTTGTCCTGCACGGCCAGCATTAACATTCTGAACTCTGAAGAATGTGACAGACTTTATTAGCCTCAGTGTAAGTGAGGATGTCAAGTCATATGCACTATGCTCATTATCATCCTAGTTGAAAGATAAGGAAATTCATACCATAACGTAAGTACGAAGAGCCAGATAAGCTTGGTATTTGCGTAAAATACGGACCAAAATTGACAAAATTATACGAAGTGTTATCAAATTTCAATTGTACCAGATATGGTAGTCATTTCTCAGTTTACGAAAGCATCCAAATTTGCCATATATTTACGCTATAGCATGCACAGTCAACTGTTTTTCGACAGCCAGCACATTACCTATTTTTAGCATAAATTTACTTATCATTGCTTTTGAATGCCACAGTTTTGCTTGGTGCTTTGAGAGCTTTAGGAGTTAAGCAATGCAGATGTGCATTTCAGCATTGTACCAAAACATTGTCTAGAGCACTGTGAATTTATAATCATCTTTGTAGAAAACTGGTCTAAATGGACACCAAATATAATTTTCACACCAGATTTAGTAAAAATAATCGCTATGTCTCCATATAATTAATAGTATGAGTCTTTTTTGTAAAGTCCTTTTTGCTAAAAGGAGTCCTTTTCAAATTTAAGGGGAAACCCACAGAAAAGAATCAGAATTGTTAACTGGTGATATGTCCAAGGACAATCATTCACCAGCAGTGTTCCCACTCAAATTTTAAACTGAGGGTTTTTATACCCCCTATCTATAAAATTTGCGGGTATGAAGTAAAATTTACGGGTATGACTTTTTATCTCGAAAAAGTTATGGGCCGAAATGACCCGGAACCCTTGGTCGGCTTCTTTTACAAACACTAAAGTGCCGATGTGTTTCCAATTGAAGCCTGAAAAAACGAAGAAAACTGCTGTCATGCCTTTTTCCGGTCCTCGTTTTATCCAATGTTAATCATTTGATGGATTCCTTTCCAAATGAAAAATAGAAAGTGCCGTTTCCAAACAGAAACAGCGAAAATAAACGCAAAAATACGGACAAATTCTTTCGGCCATTATGACAGTTCTAGTGCGCAACATGACCGCGCATTAGGGGTGACTATTGCAGGCCAAAATGACTATTGCAATACTATTACTATTGCAGAAATCCCTATTGCAATACTATTACTATTGCTGGTTACTATTGCAATGCATTGCGATAACTATTGGAGACTGCTTTCTTATCCAGAAATTTTGCTTTTATGCATAAAATCTGGTTTGTTCACATAAGTTGGTGGCTAAAGAGCATTATTTAATGACTGTCATTTCACAAAGTGCACAACATGACAACAAAATACAAGAAAATGTTATATTTTCCATTCTTTAGAATCCAAAATAAGCTAAAACACATTAGTTCCTACTATTCTTTTAGTTAAAAACACTTCCTTCAAGAAAACTAGAGCAAGTGAGCATGGGCTCACGTATACCCCCGACCAGCGCCACCGCCTAATGAAACCACCGCCTTATGAAACTACTGCCTAATGAAACCAATCTTATACATGGTTTGGACCTAGAAGTAAACTTAGTCACCTACCAAATGGTTCCATCAAAGTATATTATAAATATCAGCAAACAGTACTAACTTAACACAAAACTTTAATGTCAACATATAAGTCTGTGCCCATGACCTTGGTCACAGCAGCACCCAGATGATGTCAACTAATCTGCATGAACATAGACGTAAACTTAGTCGTATATCAAAAAGGTTTCAAAGGATGTTGGAAATGTAAACACAGAATATAAACTTAACGCAAAACTTAAATGCAAATATACAAGTCTGTGACCTTTGGTAAGCAGCTATGAACCTAAAAGTAAACCTAATCAAATATCAAAAGGTTCCATAAGGATATTGGAAATACAAAAGAAGAATATAAACTTAAGACAAAACTTAAACACATATGTTTAAGTCTAATACCTTGAGCATAGGTCAGCAGCAGCATCCAAATGATGTCAAGTATTATGAATGAACATTTAAGTAAACCTAGTCATATATCAAAAGGTTTCATTGAAGAATGTTGGAAATATAAGCAAAGAATATAAACTTAACACAAAACCTTAATGCAAATACACAAGTCTGTGACCTTGACCTTTGGTAAGCAGCAGCATCCAGATGATGTAAACTACTCTGTATGAACCTAAAAGTAACCCTAGTCAAATATCAAAAGGTTCCATCAAAGGATATAAGAAATATGAAAGAAGACTATAAACTTAATGCAAAACTTTAACGCAACTGTTAAAGTCTGTGACCTTGACCTTAGGTCAGCAGCAGCATCCAGATGATGATAAGTATTCTGCTTGAACCTGTAAGTAAATCTAAGTACATACCAACATGCTTCATCAAAGGATATTGGAGACATAACAAAATTAAAAACTTAACACAAAACTTTAACGCAAATGTTTAAGTCTGTGGCCTTGACCTTAGGTCAGCAGCAGCATCCAGATGATGATAAGTATTCTGCTTGAACCTGTCAGTAAATCTGGGCACATACCAACAGGCTTCATCAAAGGATATTGGAAACATAAGCAAAATTAAAAACTTAACGCAAAACTTTAACGCAAATGTTAACGGACGGACACACGGACGGAGGGACGAACGGACGGACGGAATAACGGACGGAAAGACGAAAACTATATACCCCTCGACATACTTCGTATGTCGGGGGTATAAATATGCATGTCTAGAAACTATTGAAACTATTGCGATATTGGAAACACTATTGCCGATAGTATTGACATTGCAGCTTTCCCTATCGATAGTGACTATTGCCAGTTTCACTATTGCGATATATCGATAGTCTGATGTATTGTTACACCCCTACCGCACATGTCATTAATATTCATGCAGCCGATTAGTCGTAGTGTTTTTCAATAATGAATTTGATTGGCCGTAGAATGGATGTGACGGACGTGAATGAAAGCATGGTATCTTACAACGGCCCGCATTTCAGATCAAAACAGCGACTTCTGACTCTCTTCTCGGCTACAAAAATCATCTGGCCTGGCAGACTCGCAATAGAATGAAGAAAAATGATGATTTTTTATATTTTCGAGAGAAACATATGCGCGTGAATGCACGTTCTTGCCCCAAAATTTATGCGTGATTAGAATGATTTCCACGCAATTCACGCACAATTCTACGTGAATGGGAACACTGACCAGAGAATTGTTAGAAAATAAATAACAAGATTCAAATAAGTGCACAAAACTGAGTGCCCCAGCTTTTTCACAAAAACGTCCTGGGACTCTGAATTGAAAAGAAATACATAGCACGGCGACTGTGCGCATTGTAGGCACGGCGACCATGCATATTGTCCGATTTAAATGAATGAGCGCAATTAATTTCTAATCTTTGCCTCTCACCTGAGCTGCACAGCATCCACACATTCTATTTTCAAAGCGAGCTCTTCTTTTAATTAAATACTTAGTATTTTACATATCTTAATAAAGTAAGAAAGGAAAATATCAAGTTTTTTTTGGCGTTCAAAAATTTGACATAATAATGTTTATTTTTTTTGAAGGAACCGGAAACGCTAGACTTACGCATGCTTGTTTCTTGTTTCTATATCTTCACCTCCATCGTTGGAGAACCATACAATACTTGTATGTGTAACACATTATAATCTTCTTTAGTAAAAGTCAACTTAACTATTTACAGTTCTTAAAATTGTGGAGGGCGATAAAATAATAGTAATATCCATCACCATCATCATAAGCTGTATATACACAGTTCAATATACATTTCTGACATATACATCTGTACTTCGTTTCCATAACTTCACGTATCACTTTGGTAGCCCGGCCAGTAAGTTATATCTTGTCACATGCAACGCATAGATAAGACGTCTATTATGAAATTCCAAATTCGATAGATCCTGTACTTTATATCTTCTCCTCTTGACGGTATCATTCAATAAAAATGAGCAATCTATAATTATCCTTATTTTTGTTTCCGTATCCAAATGAATAAAACTTTTTCCAGTCAAATTCACATATGCCACACCAACACAGTTGAGGATTGGGTTTCTAGTACTCTCGAGTGCAGAACACTCCAGCAGATAATGCATAACAGTTTCACTGCCTTTATTACAAAGAAGACATGTAGGGTCGATTTGAGTATTGTTAAATTTCTGTCTATTGGATTGTAGGATATATGCACCACACTGCAATTTCAACTTTGCCGGCAGGCGGATTACATCACGAGAAGAATGTATGTTAATTTTTAGTAAGGGATGTATACTTCCAGGCTTATAACTGTCAGTATTCAGATATTTCAAACTACTATAATACGGGACCAATGACTGTACTTCCTTCTGCCAGTATTTCTCTATAGCTTTATTGACAGTAGTCTTCCACTTCAGTTTAGGTACTGGATTTTCTAAATAAGTCTGAATATCTTCTAAATTATATTTCCATAATGTCTTTTTCGCTTCCATAAACCAACTATTACTGGTTACAGACTTCACAGTAGTTTGACGAACAGCTAATTTCTTTTCTACAGATGAGTCATCTTGGAGACTAACATTATTAAACAATGACAGTACTTTTTTATCAATTTGTGCTTCTACAGGTAAGAATCCTGAGATGATATACACTGCAGGATCTGGGGTATTCATAGACAGCGATAGAATTTGTTTAAGCATTTTCTTTTGATATATCTCCAATTTCTTGACGAGAGTCTTGTTAGGCAAGATCAGTTCCAATCCATATAACAGAATGGGTGTAACATATGTCTTGACTAGATGTAGATTAGTTTCGGGATCGAGCCCATTATGTCCATGCATTCCACTTGCCATAAGGCTATAAGCAACTCTCCTAGATTTTTTCAGATTTTCTTCAACGTTAATTTCACAGGTTTTGGTGAGAGTAGTTGCACGACGAATTCCAAGATGAGTCGCAGTTTCTACAGATTTCATTTCCTTACCACTCATTAGCAAAGGCTCTACACGGCTAACATCACTCTTTGTATCTCTGTGTTTGACTGTCAAAACCACACTCTTATCGGGTTGTAAAAGGTATCTTTCCATCCTTGAAAAGTCCACTGCAGCATTTGTCAAAACCTGGCTCTCCCTGTAGTTGTTCGTATTGATAGTTAAATCGTCTGCACATCCACTAATGTTGCATACAATGTTGCCAACACTCGCACCTAGGCCTGAATGTTGTATTCTATCCAGAAGAGGATTCAAATACAGCTTGTACAAATCCGCGCTGAGTATTCCGCCCTGCCTTACTCCCTGATTAACACTAAAGAAGCCTGAATGTTGACCGCACCATTTTACCACACTAGTGGCTTGCTTATGTAGACTACTTATGAGAGACCAATGCCTGTCTTGAACACCAGCCTGGAAGAGACGTCTCAGTAAATGCTCGTGATTCACGACGTCAAATGCTGATTTTGCGTCCAGTAGAACTAGATATGCCGTACACTTGTTATCCTTACTCTCACGTAAGAATTCTTCAACAATCAGACCTGCATTTAGAGGAGATGCCTTCCGCGTAAAGCCTCTTTGATATGGGTTTTGAACACCGTCACAAGTAGGTCTAATCCTCTCTTTTATTAATATTTCAATGATTTTACATATTACAGGTAGCACTGTTATTCCTCTGTAATTTGCTGACTCGTTTTTGTTACCTTTCTTTTTAAACACCGGAGTTAATAGTCCAATCTTTAATAATTCTGGAATATCAGAGTTCATGAAAATCTGATTCAATATCTGCAGAAGATAATTCTCAGCGACCTTTCCCGCATGAAGTATATGTTCTACGGTCATTCCATATATATCTGGCGATTTTCCTGTATTCATTGATCTGATAGCTGTATGAAGCTCCTCTTCTGTTACCAGAGGAATATCTTGGTCCTTTACTAGTTCACTAATAATACTAACTTCATAAGCATTTAACTGATGATAACTAGAATCATAATTTTCGTCCTCTTTTTCTACTGCCAATTCTTCAAAATGTTGTCTAAATCCGTCTAAGATTCCTTGATCTCCAGAAAAAGGTCCTCATAACCACCGAAACATTGAGCTACCTGGCTCCACCTATGTAGTCATGTAGTGCAACCAACAAACTCCAACCTAAACAATTTGCAGTTAACATACTGAGAATACCATATTTTTTAAGGAATGAATTTCATTTTTCTGAGGTTTATCGAATTGTAAACTACATTGGGTCACGTGCAAAGTGAATGAACCCCGAAGGGGTTCATTTAAACTTTGCTAGTGACCCAATGTAGTTTACACTTCGATAAACCTCAGAAAAATTAAGTTCATTGCTTATATTTACATTCGTTTCAATCAAATCTTTCATGAAAATTTTTATATAAGCGCTAAAATTGAAGCAGTAAAACATGTACACGCAGTTTTTTCTGCTAACAGCAGAACGGTGTGCATGACGTCATGACGTTGCTGACGTCCAATCAGATTGTAGAGAGCCATTGTTTATGTTTACGTCATTGACGTCGCGTGTCTCAATGTAATTATTGGAATGTAAACTACATTACGTTCCATTGGTTTACTATAGGATGTTTTAGTAAATACACCAAGAATGTAAATATTAAATTCTAAATCCCGATAGCGGTGCCCGATATAGACTGACATACTGTCTCAAAGGGCCGTTAAACCCAAAACAACCAACCAACCAACCAACCGATAGCGGTGATAAAATTTTGGAGTCCTAACCACTTTAGTAATAGGATGGAATTCCAAATACAATTTCTCCTGTGTACTGTTTCCTTACACTGTCTACTACGACCGAAGTTTTATTCATACATAAGAGCATGCGAATCGGCCGTATACTATTTGCTGTGTACCAAAAACTGTGTACTGTTTGTTTTCTTTGTTTTTAACTGCGTTCTGCCTACTGCAAGATATTATTTGCGCTAGTACGAGAGCATGCGCACACACATCTAGCATTTACACATTTTTTCACTTGCACAAACTCAGTATCACAATTGACAGCACATAGTGAACAGTAGACAGGACGCAGTAGACAGTTAACAGTACACAAGTACGGTAAAGAGTAATAGTCAGTATATGCGCATACTCGTGGAGGTGTTGGTAGAGCAAATTAAGAAGATTGTTGTTAACTTTTCCTTTTTCCTTTTAACTTTTCCTTCTTTTTTTCGGGCAAGATTATTTTCTTTCCTTTAAGGACTAGATTTCCCCCGACATGTCAAGGGAACATTACTATCGTCACTTTTGAATAGAAAAAAGACAACAGTAAGATTATCAAATGATGAATGATTGTCCTTGGACGCATCACCAGTAAACAATTCTGATTCTGATCAAATGTTGGAGATCTTCCTAATACTGGAATTTATTGCTACAAGAATTCTTCAGTAATTTTCTTAACCCCCACCTCGTCACCGCCCCACAAAAATGTTAATAGAAAGGTCCATCGTATGCTACAATGACAAACCACAGCAACTCACGGCACCAAGAGGAAGAGCAAAAAAGGACAAACACAAATGCGCAAAACAAACAATTGCAGCAGAAGCACAAAAACCAGCGCCTCTCCCCCAAGCGAGGTGATAAGAATGCTAAAATAAATGCTGAAGCGAGGACAAAGAGCAAGAGAAGACTATAAAATATAAAGCGCCCCGCGGTATGAACAACAAAGTAACAAAGAATTAAGAACAACATCGAGACTGCCGCCTTAGAACGGCCAACAGCATAGAGTACCAGGGGGATGGAGGGGGGGGGGGGGGGCGTTGAAGGAATTTTGACCGTCTGTATTTGTTCGCTTTATTTTTAACATCCTCCCCAGCTACGAAAATTAAGAGCTTGCTCTCAAGTTCCCGGAAACGGATCGTAAGTTTCGCCCCACCCCCAATCCCAAGGGAAGGTCTAACATTTATTATTATCTATTATCTTACTTGGAGCCAAAAATTCTAAGAAAATATTCTTTACATGACGTCAGCATATCATGACACAGATTTCAAAAGAATGCTGTTACGCAGTTCTACGATGTCAATTGGAAGTTAAAAGAAGTGTTAACGACAAAAAAAGGCACAGCGATTTCGTTTATCAGTAATTGCAAGATGGCAGATGAATATTTTAAGGCTCTTACTCAACATGTACACGATTGAATGTCAAGGTATTGGCTTTAATCAATGATGATGTATTTGATTTTGGGTCTGAAATGACAGCCCTAAAGCAGCCCTTCCAAAATGGGGCCAACTCATGTGCGACAGAATTTGTTGCAGTAGGAGTTTTCTTTAAAATGTGACACCTGTTGAGAAAGGAGGCAAATGGTAGAGTTGTTTCCCCTGGAAATGAACGCATTCACCTTAAAACAGAATTACTCTAAGGACGCCACTTATGCGGTCTTCTGATAATGCTTGGTCTGAATTTAGGATAGATGCAATTATTATTGAACCCATCTATTCATGACTGACTCGTATTGGGGAAGACAATCCATAAGAATACTGCTCCGATTAGAATTTAGAGCTGCTTTGTTTGCCTTTGTATAAGGCAGGTAAACTTGCAAGGTTCAGAGATGCAACAACTTAGTATCTGCAACTGCACTTAGTCGCAATTACAGAGCTGTTACGGTATTTTGAAGGACCACTAATCAACAAATGCCCTTTTCGACTCTAACTAAAGTTCCTACCATAGTAGTATTTTTGGGCATGCGTACTCGCATTACCAGTCGAACGCCAAGGTTGCTACAATAGTAGATTGTCATGGAAACGGAAATAAATACTGTGTATTTCATAGTCTTTTCCATGCATGTCGTCTTTAAAATCGATAATTTTATAGATGAAATGATAAATAGTGCCCTAAAATAATGGAAAAGAAACAACTCTTGTTGTACATCCACAAAACGCGAGAGTCTTCATCGGCCGCCATCTTGCAACTAGAGTAACGGCGGTCCAGACCTCGGTTGATCTTGGCCCACTTCGACTCGAACTGTAGTAGCTACTATATTAACTAAAGTTCCAGTCAAAGTGCGATGGTAGCTACTAAAATGACGCCATGAACTTACTAAAGATCAACCGAGGTCTGAACCGCCGTTACTCTAGTTGCAAGATGGCGGCCGCTGAAGACTCTCGCGTTTTGTGGATGTACAACAAGTATTTGTTTTACTGAGTTCCCAGCAGGCACATGACGTCAATATGACGTCATACTGACATCGCATCGACATGCACAGTATTTATTTCCGTTTCCATGTCAATCTACTATTGTAGCAACTTTGGCGTTCGACTGGTAATGCGAGTGCGCATGCTTCCAAAATGATTATACCGTAAAAATCTAAATATTAGGACAGATAGGCTTGAACACACAGCACAGATGCAGATCGGACAGCAGGAGCAGTCTGATCAGGGTATACACTGTTAGCGTTTCCATCTGCTTCTTTTGGACCTATTACTGCACTGAAAAAAAAAGAACACAAATTGTCATTTTAAGCACAATTACGGTAATTGATTTCTGTGTCCCAATTTTTACAGTATTCAGTAGAAATCGAAAAAACGCTAATATCTGAGATGTTTCCAACGCCTGGTCACTGCTCTTGTCACTCATATTTGGAGATTATGACATTATAAAGTCTGTATTTTGATTAATCTTTGTAGCATTGTCTGATGAGTGCTTTCTTGAATGATTAAGGAAATCGTTAAACCAGTATATCGTATACGTTCCAGATGCAGGGAGCAGGTCGTGGCTAAACTCTTAAAAGTGGCCAAACCGAAATTTTGGTTTGACTTCTTTCAGAAGTTTTGTGACAATTCCAGCAATTTTTCAAGACTTTTACAAAGTTTACTTTTCAATAATAACTTTCTACACGGATAAGTCGAACAGCACATTATATTTGGGCTGTAGGTCATTTGCAGAAGCTTGAATTTTTTATTTTCGGATAGAAATGGAATGGAACGATTATTAAGCGTGCGTAAAACATGCATTCAACAACAACAACAAAAACAAAACCTTACCAAATAAAGCTATCGGTATTAGAAAGAAAAATCTTAGTTTTATGCTTAAATTAATGGTCATGAAGAAAGACATCCAATGCAGAAAATAATATGGAATTAATGGTTTTATATGCATACATTTACATATCTGTCGATTAGATCCCGTGGCCAACATCTTATCATGCAATGTTGTAGCAATTTTGCTAAAGAACAAAAGTGCGTGCTATGCATATTTGAGTCATCTCGTGACAAAACCAGCCTTCATGGAAACAGGAACTGCAGTCTGTTCAGGACATGTGCCGGAATGTAAAGCTAGCCTAGACAAGATATGAACAATTTATGTTAAGGCGAACAATGGAGACGCTATCCAGTTTGCGAATGTGCACTTTCAGTAAGTGCGCATTATACATGTGTAAATCTATGCAGTGCTCAAGTTATTTCAAGACCTTGCTCATAATTATTAAAATATGAAAGTCGATTTTTCTTTGCATGGTTTGAAGCAGCGCTCGATGGATATCCATAATAGTATCACAGGACAAACTGCAGTTCTTGATTGTTATTTTACGTGCATATGTTTAGTGCAAAAATGCAAAACAACAGGCATTAGAGCAGCATCATGCAATCTGTCAAAAGGTTCATGGAATATTGATAAACTGAAACAGAAGCTGTCAATCAACGGGATCTTAATCTGTTTCTGTGCTGCAGAATAAACATCGCTGGCATCAGCAAATGTGGGTTATGTCAGAACCGTCAGGGCTTTGGATATTAATTCTGGGTATATTCATGATCATTCTCTGAAAAAAATACATTGTGTCCTTGTTAAAAATGCCTCGGCTTGGAACGCCATGTCAATACAGTTCTAGGGTCAAGTCATGTAAATTCGGGCAGCTGGTAAATTCGGACAGTGGCATTGTTTTCTTTTAGTGTCAGTTGTTTGGAATTAAAACAAAATTAACTGGAATACAGTGAAAATCTTTATGAGCCGTCTCATCTGGATTTTCACTGTTTGCAATGGTAGGCCCGAATTTACACGCTGTCCAAAGTTGCCAGACTCGACCCTTTTGCCGTGAAAGCACAGCTTCAGACAAGGTGGAAGTTTTTAAGATAATTTTGAGACATTTGTCTTATTATTTCGAAACAAAAACATAAAGTGTGACACTCATTAGAACCGTCTCCGAGAACGTAACTTTTTGGACCTGCATAAGTCACCGAAATTGACCGTGTACAAATATTTAGCCGTATTAATTAAATGCCTAGAAAAGCGCATTTTCATGTGTCTAATCTTTTATTGAGTAGAAAAAGAAGTCCATATATGACAAATAGCATCCTCCACATTTTTTCGTGTAAAAGCTTATGGATCATCTCCCCGTACATGAGCACTTGGTATGCGCCTTGTACGCCTGTACGGAGTATGTAATGTGGCGGCTCAAGGGAACGAATCTATAACATGCATCTCGTGGCAGCTGAAAACAGGACTGCGTGGAAAGGGATTGTTGCAAAGTCTTCTTGCATGTCCAAAGACCGTGCAGGGTTTTGGAATAGTAATAAAAAACCTGCGGTACACTGATCTTTCATTTACCAAGGATTAGATAATATAAAACTTCATTACAGTCGTTTCAAGACAATGTGTACTTAAAAAGGCATAACTTGTACTTTGCTAGAAAAGAAAGCGTTTCATATCCAATAATAACAACGTTTAATCTGACAAAATGGAGATAAATGTCATAACAAGCCGCTCATTTATGAAACTGCTCTTCTCATATTTGATATATGAACTTTGCCGCCATAAGAAAATGCATTGGTAACTAAGATGGATACACTTTCAAGCGGAACAACTTTGACATTTTCATGCTTGCCTTTCTTCTTAATGGGGATCTAAGAGCAAAGTCTTTCATTTAAGAGTAGACCTCTTTTGAAAGGGCTTCTTCCTACAGGAAACAAAGAGGAAGTAATTGAATTTGTTCCCATAAGTTTGTAATATTGCGAAAAAACACAGAGATGCACCCATACGCATTTAAGATTGTAGCGGCGTCTTCGGTTTAGAGAGAGAATTATTTGAGGAATGAATTTCATTTTCTGAGGTTTATAGAAGTGTTAACTACATTGGGTCACGTGCAATGTGAAAGAACCCCGAAGGTGTTCATGTAAACTTTGCTTGGAACCCAATGTAGTTTACACTTCGACAAACATCAGAAAAAATAAGCTCATTGACTATATTTACAGTCGTTGATAAAAAATCTTATAAAAGCGCTAAAAATTGAAGAAGTAAAATATGTACACGTAGTTTTTCTGCTAACAGCGGAACAACGTGAATGACGTCATGGCGTCGCTGATGTCCAATCAGATTGTAGAGATCCATTGTTTATTTTGACGTCATTGACGTCGCGTGGCTCAATGTAATTATTGGAGTGTTCCAATGGTTTACTATATACATTTAGGGCTTTTCATTAAATACACCAAGAATGTAAATATTTTCTTATATTCTGCTTATGTAATATCTGTCATTTAGTCTAGCAATGCAAACTTTCAAAGGCAACCGCGGTATGGCCCAACTTCTTACTTATGAATGTTTTCTTTGCTCTTAAAGGATCTAAACTTTTATCATTATTTACTATCACTGCAGCTGGATGTTGTGCCGTGTGGCGGCCGTAAAAAGTCTCCCCGCACTCATCTATAGTGCAGATTATATTTTCCTTTTGGTCCTTTGAGATCATGGAATATATTCTGGGAAGTCAGAAATGATCATACGTTTAGATTCATTTTCTAAACAATTTTGAAATATTTTGGTATTTTTCGACGTATATCAGTCTTTGAGACGACTGCCATGTTAAAACTGCAAATTTACTGTTTTTTTCCTCTGGCTCCTTGTGCCAGATTTAAAGGGTCACTGATGAGGCTTGAATAGCCGAAACCGCGGTATGGCCCAACTTCTTACTTATGAATGTTTTCTTTGCTCTTAAAGGATCTAAACTTTTATCATTATTAGCTAATTAGAGTTACAGGTTCTTATACGAGATAACAATGAAATGGAAATTTGGGTTTCCGTGCAATTTCAAATTAGATTCCTAGCAGAAGCCCCCGGTGTGGTATAAGCTGATTTATAATTGTTTTTCTTCCTCGCCTTTAGGTATCAGGAGAGTACAATTCACCGAGTAATGGATTGTAAATACGCATAGTAATGATCAAATGTTTTGAAACCTATGCGTGTTTAAAGATAGGATCATAGTATTTCTTCTCTTTGTACTTGGAAACCTAGACTTTTTGAAATCCTACCACATAGGCTTTTAGTTTGATATACAAACTATCCTTGCATTTTGTTTCAGCAGTTGGGCAAATTCGTCTCTGAGTCTCGTTGACATTATGCGCTACTGTGTGTCTGTATATACACATTATCACAATAGTAACTTGATCTGCCGTACTGTATCACGTCGAGTTGATGAGCTCATACCATCGGATCACCCGAGACGCTTGCGTCGCGGGTGATCCGATGGTATAAGCTCATCTACGAGACGTGATACAGTACGCCAGATCAAGGTACTATTGTAATAATTTGTTTATTATATACCTTAGGGAACAGCCAACCGTTCATACTTGCCAGCGCTAATGCATCGGTCCGGATTAGAACCTGCGCGGCTAAGGTATGTAGCTAGTCGTGGGACAAACTCTACTGACTGAACTATCGAGACGCGCCGTTTTCCACGCGTTTGTTGACGTTACGTCACTGGTTTTGTTTCTCTGGTTCTCGTTTCTACGATGCACGTTAAAAATGACGCGCCTGAAGCTGGAACTCAGGCATAGCCTCGTTTTAAAGGATAGTGATACGGATTCAGAAAACGTCAGTTTGATACGGCTGTCTGTATCAGATGGCCAGAAAACAGGCAGCTCACAGGGTGTATCATTGATAGGTATATAATAAAAGTAATTATTCCCCAAAAACACATATGTACACATTCTAAACGGCTGTTATCAGCTCCTGTTGTATTCTTATAGTCTTCATCACGCCTGGTAACAGCAGTTAGCAAAGGCCCGCAGAACTTTTCTTCTCATGAAACTATTCACATAATGCAGGGTCACTCACATTTATAACGTAATTACTACCTTCCCTTTGATTTTCCTCGAAAGAACCTATTTTGGAGAAAGTGCTCATACTTTAGTGAATATCAGTCGGTCACGAGACGTCGTTGGTACGCAACGGCACTTGTAAACAAAGAACGCAAAGGACCGTTGTTACGTTTAATTGGACGTTACGTCATGGTCACTGCAGTTTAATGTAAACGGCTTACCCATTGGTCAGTGAGAGCTTTTCGTAGTATATTTTACAAATGTTGCTCTTAAAATCGAAAATGATGCTAAAAATAATTTAAAATTTAATGAAATTATAAGAGAGAAATTTTTATTTTTCCGAAGTTCGTGGAAGTAGGCCTATGAACACAAAGGGTCCCGTGCAACGTTAACGTGAACGCCCTTCGGGAGTCACTTACTTTGCACTCTTCCGTCGTCCTGATATGACAAAAAGACGATAAATCTCAAAGTCAGCCATACATCTTTACTAACATTGCAACTCTATTTTGCTTTATGTTCTGTGTATAGTGCATTGGGTTAAGTCGTTTCGTAATTATATAATGTACAAAAAACAACATGATATGTCATTGATGTGCGAACTTCTTTACGCTGTGAATTTCAAATTAACGGTCAGATTTCTATATCTTCGTCTGATGAGCTGCGCCAGAGAAATAACAGAAATGGCGCTGACCACTACAACCACCGATGGACGAAATAAGTCTTGGTGCATACAAAACAGATTTGAGTTAAAAAGCTTACATTAGGTATCGCAATGATACTGAACATGCAAGCTTAGGGCTGTGTACTATTTGAGATAGTGTCGGGTTCAGAAAGGTCCTGCAGTTAGCGGAGTCAGATTACATAGATTTGATTTATATTGCCTTTCAGTGTGACTGGACATTACATCTGAAAACAAAAAGAAAAAGAAAGAAACAGATAAAGAAATGTATAAATGGATCAATTCAGTAAATATGTGGGTAACAAAATTAATCGGTATGTCAGATCAATCTTAGTTTGTGCAAATTAGCTGCTTGAATTTTCAACACAATTCAGAGTCCATACCATTGTTGCACTTAAAATAAGACAATACTGCAATAACGCTAATTATTATGGCCAAATATAGGGTGCATGGTATTGTTTTAATTGTATTAACAATTTCCTCAACTAGGAAACTGATTGCAATTAGTAAGCTGCAAATCTCAGCGACCTTTTTTAGTTCAATCAATCATGTGTACGCTAAAGACATCACTATTAAATGTTACAGTGTTCTACGAAACTGGAAATTCACACAAAATGCGAAAGCGGGCTTTTTGCGTGTTCGTATGTATGTACGTTTGAGAGGCATCAAATATAAGGGGCATACATCATAACTCCCCAAGCAGAAACAAAACGGGACGCTGTACTCCTGTGCTGTTCCTCGACAACAGACAGATTTTGGTCGTGTTTGTATTTATTATTTTTAGTAATATGTTGCATGGTCGGGCTTCGGTGTAAATGACTGCGCTATCCTATAACTGTGAAAGAGGGTTGACACCAGAAAACAAGTGTTTGGTCAGACCCACTATAGTCAAAGAATAAATAAATAAATAAATAAAATATATAAAATATAATTTAGAAATCAAAATAATTAAATAAATAAATAGATAAATAAATACAAACAAATGTTTTCCTTTTTTCTCTGTCTTAAGGTTGGCATCAAGTCCTGAGCTTTGGTTCATCATATTTATAGCGTTGTATACGCGTTGTACATTCATGAGTTGGGGGCGCCTAAGTAGATCGGATACTGGTTATTTAAAATCATATATTGTTGTTTGTTGGATGCCATAATCCTACTATACAACAGTCCAGTGACACTGCTATTTTCATCAAAGGAAATGTCCATCTCCCATGGGTAATGACACAACAGGGCCATAAAGCCAATAAAGACTGGGAGTGTGTTCCTCTATATAGTACAGAATATGTGTCTTTAAGGCTGCATCAGAAGCAAAAGTTAGGTTCCAAATTCAAAATAGATTTGGACAAATAATGACAAAGAACCGGCACGCCCAGTACATTATTGGCCGTCCTGAGACGATTTTTATGTTTCAATGCTTTTTTTTGTTATACTGATTGTGTCTTTGGTCAAAATACTCTGTTCCGTTTGGCCGGTTTCGTTTCTTTTTTCCCCTTTCCGTATTTTGAGTGTATTGACCTTTCTTATTGTGGCTTTTGATTCATTTATACTGTTTGTACTTGTACAACCAAAAAGCAATACTTTTCATGTCATTATCTGGCGTTCTATATTGTTTTTTTCCTTTTCAGTATTTTTGTCAAGTACTAGTTATATCCGTTTGTTTCTGTGAATTATTGTCATTATATTTGCTCTAAAAGAGGCTCGATGATTGGGTTATATTTTATTTATCATTATTACTAATCGAGCCGCACAACGGCTAAACAAGCCTAACGTCGAAGACGAATGTGCATACTGGTCTGATCAGAATCTTAGCGTTTCATATTATATAGATTTTTCTTGCAAACGGAGAAGTCTCTGATCAACCGAAGCAGATGCAAAGGCAGATCTGAGTTTTCAATATCTGGACAAGTAACGCCTGTTTTCTTGTTGTGTGCTGCAGCTAGATTTATATCATATGTTCTGTCCGATGATTGGTTAACTCGCTTATCGTATAGGAAACCAATCATTTCGTCACGAGAAGCCAAACTGGCACCGGAGCACTATTACGCAAACAATGACCAAAATGTCTTCCATTCGTCGACGTGATACATGTAGATGATACCTTATGGCAAGAGATATCATCTAGGCAAACTGATCAATGTCTTCGCCATTTTCGATAATTAAAAATGATCATGTCAGTAGTGAAAACTCCATCAGCCGGTGGAGACTCGCAAGTTGATTTGAGTGTTTGTTGTTCGCTCAGAAAGAAAGGCGTTATTTTCTTAGTGGGAGACTCACATGAAAGATTATTACGCACCATTTCAATACTTAGCGAACTGGCCATTTCTGAGTGTCTGTTTGAACATGCCAGCAAAGTGTACGAAGCATCAATTTGCATAGGCAAACTACAATAATCTCAGACAGAAATAAAATTATTCGCCCCTTTATTCCTGTTTGGAGAAAGATAAAATTGTCTACAACTATCAGAAGAGATTTTTCACACGTTACATTGTTTTGTCTGCATTATTAACATCACTATGAACAGCTAAATGTGTTGCACAGACATCATCAAACATTGAAAGAAGACAATTTTACTAGACGTCAGTTATCATGCCATTAACGCTTTCTAGCAATGTACTTTGACAGAAGAGGACAATATCAAATAGGAAACAGAGATGGACTTTGCCAGCACAAATAGGACAGCTGAAAAACAGGTCTAGGTGAAAAGGGAGTGTTGTAAAGTCATTTGTGGTGCCCCAACTACCTTGCAAGGTTATGGGATGGACTAGGCCAGCAATGCAAAGAGGATTAAGTTAGCGGTGATCGGTAACGGTCAGTCTTTGTTTGCGGACTACTGGTAGTTACCGCTCACCGCTAGCAGTGACAAACGTTTGTCTTTCAACTCTGATTGCAGGCAGTGTAGACTGCTGATTGCTTACTTGGCATTCATACGTGTGCCAACGTAAAATGTCTCGGAATGCTTAACCATTATACGCAGCTATTTAAAGGCCCCATTGCTCTATCAGCATGAAAAAACTTTTCAAGAGGTATCGCTGCAAGCTTCTCACTATAGGTTCGTGCTTGTAAATGACCGTGATTAGTCAGCTTTAAACAAAGAAAACATACTTGAGTTTCACATGAAAAGGGTTTGAAAACTTATCTGGGTCATTTTAGTAGGCAACTAAAATGACCTACTTTCGATTTCACAGAATGGTAAAATACAATGTACAGGCGTGGAGTCCCAATTACTATCCCGGCTATGTTTATACAGCATTGATAGACGGGAAACCAGAACAGAAAATTGCATTTTGTGGAGTGATTTGAAATTTTTCAAAAAATTGTTTTCTCTTCTTTTTGCCAGTTATATGACTCAATATATGCACACCAACCCACATATTATTACCAAACATGAAGGTTGAATCGCTCGTTACAATGATTTGAGTTTAAGCGTTTTTACCGCTGATGGGCATGTGGAGACTTTAAAATACACGAGGCCATGCTTAAAAATATTTGGTTTGCCGCTTCTTACTGGGAGGTTTTAGAGTTGGGTAGGTAGGTAGCATTTTTTTTTTTGCATTTGCATTTGCATAATGCTAATGAACAAGTTGTATTGGATATCCAGATTACAAACCTTTTCTAATAGTTTTTAGTCAAATAGTGTCAGAAAAAGATGCAGAAATCATCATTTATACAAGAGTTAGAGATGAAACATAAAATATTGGCATTTTGCTCAGTAGGCAGAAATGAAAAGCAAAACAAAAAAAAAAAGAAAAAAAAAATGGTCGGATGATGCGATGGATGGTGCGATGGTACTGTGAATAACTTAAAGAGCCGGAGCGTCCTACTGATTTGGAACATTGTGGGGCAAGGGCCTACTGTGCTTGCAGTAGGTGCGGGTTCTTTGGACATTTTTTCTCTCGTTTATAATTTCTCTTCTTTCTCCCTCTCTGGGAGACGGCCCGATATAGACTGAAATACTGTCACAAAGGTCCGTTAAACCCAAATCAATCAAATAAGTAATCATATTTTGCCAGTTATATGACTCAATATTTGCACTTCTGTTCAAACTGACTGTACCCTCTCTTCCGGTTTTCATAGCGTTGAATCGAGGGTACAAATTCGCTAGTAACCAGTAGTCGGAAATCATTATGTTTTGAGGTTTTTACGGAGTCTGCTGCGTCATTTATAGTTATTCAGCTTCGACAATGCAAAGAGGTCAGTTTAATATAATTTGCTCTTCGGTCTTTTACTTTATTTCCCTGTACAATGAAAACCTCATGGCCGTCACAGAAATTTTATTCCGAGCAGCTGAATTTAACACGAGTTTGTGTCGTGCAAAACCTAGCTATCATCCTATTATCAAAACTAACAAACTGTAGATTGATAACGCCTTCCGTTTGTTTTAAAGATTTTTTACAAAACATGTAAAAAAAAAAAGGCTCAAAATGGTTTTAGAATCATGCCAAGGGCGATTTGAATACTGTACCAATTACTATCCACCCATACACGACATTGTACAGGGCAATAAAGTAAAAGACCGAATAGCAAATTATATTAAACTTACCTCTTTACATTTTCAAAGCTGAATAACTATAAATGACGCAGCAGGTTCCGGATAATATCTCAAAACATAATGATTTCCGACTACTGGTTATAAGCGAATGTATGTAGTCTCGATTCAACGCTATGAAAACCGGAAGAGATTGTACAGTCAGTTCGGATACTGTGATTTCAGTATCAAATGTGAAGGCTGAATCGCTTTTCATCATGGTTTATGTTTATAAGTTTTACCGCTGGTAGGACTGCCCCAAGGCAAAATATGTAAAAGCGGGACAGTGAATGGGGGCCCTATGATTGTAGATTGTATTTTTACCATTTTAATCAAGTTCACGACATTCTTTATTTTAGTAAAATGACACAAATTATATTTCAAAACTCTTATATTTTATTTGCTTAAAGCGGGCTAATCACGGTAATTTACAATGGCAAAACTGTAGGGAGAAGTTTGCAGCGATACCTCACGTTTACATACTACTATTAGAGCAATGGGGGCGCAGTTTTGTTGGTTCTTATAGCAAACATTTATAAACACTGGACGGACACTCGGCGCCAGGTGTGGGCAACTATGGAACCTTACGTACCGCTGAGCCACTTGGGGAACGTCGTTAGGAGAACTGAACAGAACAGAACAAAACACTTTCTGTCAATAACTGTTCTGTCTCGAACAGAATTGAAGACGTTTAGCAGATATTATCACAAATATAATGTGACACATTTATCAATCTTCCGTCCGTTGCTTGACACTTTTTTCTGCCACATTCTCTCACCAGTATCAACAGTAACATGTTTTTCCTAACCTCCCAATCTGCACGCGATAAAAATATGCATAATTCATATTGTCTTTCAGTTGGCTGTTGAAGGTCATTCAAAAAACATTATCTACGACAGACGTTTTTTTTTTGGCTCAGTTCTGTCTGAAATATCTCAAACTTTAAAGGATGTTCATTTTCAAACCTGTCTGTATGTTTTACAAAACATTATTAATTATAAAAGTAACCCAAACTAATGCAAACATGCGAACATATTTGGTGCCGAATTTTGACGCGAATGGTTTTGGATAAGCCAGGCATGCATTAGGTATCTATTAATCTCGACAACTACATGTATCATTTCCAAATGAATAGATTCTTATACTATTGAACTTAGCATTTGGAAGCAAGGGCAGACCTACGAAACGCAAAAGCTGTCTCGCATTGTCACAAGAAAGCTGGAGGCATTTTCATTTGGATTACCCTTAACTTCTTTGCTCATCATCTTTATTCAAATGTAGATAGTTATCCATAACTCTACTGGCCAATTACGAGAGGGCAAAACGAGATAACTCTTGCCTCTTTTTGTAGCCTTAGTAAAGTGCCTATATTTTATAGGAACGCTATTGAAGGTTCATCGTGGTGAGGGTTAAAAATTAAGCCGCGACACGACAAAATCAACAAAGTGGCATGAGCGTCCAGCGAGAAGTCAGATCAGCCTGGGCATTCACTATGTCCGCTCAGTCTTTGCTGCCCGCACGGAGTTAGTTTAAACCCTTAGCTACCCTTAAAGCAATTATCTGTACTGGCAGACCTTATTTATTGACTACGATATTTGTAAGAACTGTAAAATACTGATAGAAAATGAATGCATATACTAAATCTCGCCATACCATATTTCTGTATTCATCTATCAACTTACAGAAAATCAAATTGAAGACTTAAGGGTCGTAAATCAACTGGAAAAAGGGGAAAATGTAGGCAAGTATCAAAGTTGAATATCTTTTGTATGTCTTGTTCATGTCCCGCAAATAACGATTAACGTTACAAGTACATTGAAGCATAGTAGTTGAACCCAAATTGTGTGTATATGTTTTGTAAACTATAACAGACACGAAAGAGAGAAATATAAACAAAAACAACTGGCGAACTTCACAAGATACTTCTACGGAGCATTTTGAAGAGAAAACAGTTTACAAACATATAGCTACTGCATTCTCTATCAAAAATCCATTTCTCTGTATATACATTTTATATGTTCTTCCACATCGTTGACAGTTACTCTACACACATTGTAGTTTGTCATGATGGGAAGCTTGTAAAGTGTAAAATAAGATAACCATTCTTCTTTTTCCTTCTTGTTCTCCTTCTTCTTTCTTTTCCTCTTCATCATGTACCACGGGTTTGTTTTAAACAAGTGCTGTCACCAGACAGCATAGCTCGCCTGTTCTGGTGATTGCCCATTATAAACTCAAAGATCTGAGAATGTGAGCTTGACCTCCAAGGTCAATTAGGAAGTTGATGCTGCTACCATGTCAAATTTAAAGAGTAACTACACTTTAGGAACTGACTGAATCAGATCCCAAACCCTATACCCAACACCAAAGGGAAAGATTGACAAAGACATCCCAACAAACAATAAATTACAAGTGATAAGCCGAGTAAGCAGCTCTTTCCCAAATAGGTGGCAACTCCGCTATCTTTACTGAACTAAACAATTTATACCAACAGAAGGGTTACAACAGACTAAGCAAATTATACGAAAAAAAAAATAACAACTATTTTTTACTTATCTTCTTTTTTTATTATAGAAGGGGTAAAATGAGAACACAATAAATTAAACAGCACCGAACATAAAACAAATGCAACCGCAACGAAAGTAAAAGTAAAAAGTATGCAAAGACCAGGAACTGAAACAATCAAAATCCAAATCCAGCCCTCAAACCATAGTTGGAAACAACTAAGATTACAAATAATCAAGATACAGAGAACATATGGCCAACCGAGTGAGCAGCTTGTTCCCAAAAGGTGGCCACTCAGCAACCCAAACCGAACCAAAAATAATAAGAACATACACAAGGTAAAACATCACAGAAACTCTGACACCAAAAACAGGCAACAGAGAACCACAACAGAACCACCGCCTTGGAACGGTCAGTAATGAATTACTGGGGGGCTTAAATCGATTTTACGGGCCCAGCCTCACCCTCAGTTTCTGAAGTGGTACAAAATATTTAGTTGGTTGTTCGGTTCGCATGATAACCCTCTAACTCGTCAATGAATCATCGCGGTAAACACATAAATCAAATTTCAACAATTTCAATTAAAACTGTGGAGCAGTCTCTGTCATCACTCTGGGTATATCTTTCCATTCAGGCAATGTGAAACTATAAACGTTCAGCCTGTGCCCTTGACCTAAAGGTCAATGAGAGAGGTGGAGTTGGTGCTGTGTAAAACACTGGAACAGCATCAAACTGAATTCTAAGTATCAAGTGAATCCATCCACACACTAAAAACACTGTGCCTTTTGGAAACATTAACCAAAAATTTTAACAAAACATTTATAAGTCAATAACCTTGACCTCAGTCATCAAGAGGGGTTGGGGTGGAGTTGCATAAAATTTTTAGATCATTACATCTGGGAAGTATAAAGTGAATCTAAGGGTATCTGCTAAATGTTACAAATGCATGTTTTTTACTGTACCAGCTTACTGTACCAGACTGTAACTAGTCATTGGTAAAATAAGGCAATGGGTAAATTTTTTGCGTTTTGTAAACGCATCCAAGGTAAAACAGTTTTCTGTTGTGTTTTGTGTTCCTAAATTATAGAAAATAGGTAAATTTAGATGGGTTTGTTTTGATGTTTTTGCTTGAGTGTGCCTGGCATTTTGGTATTTGCTTATAAAAAACTTGATCTCATGGCGTTTTGCTTGCCTTGTTTTGCATTGTGTGACGTTTTTATTGTTTTCCTATTCCATTTGGTGTTTAGGGCAGGGTGTGGAAGTCGACTGCGCCGGTTCCTGGTGATTGCCTTCCCATCTACTTGAGCAAATGGGTTACTCTGGCTCCGAGGTCATAAAGCTGAGCATGGAATTTTCTCTGCTAACAAAATTCATAAGCAGAGAAAATTTCATACTCAGCTAAACTGAACAAGAAAACAACTGTACTTACCAATAATTTCCTATTTATTAGCAGGCATGAAAAACGTTTTATAACATCTGAGCCTGATTTGAAACAATTACCAAAAGTAACTACAAAATGCGAATAAAGGCCCTTCCTAAACTCACCTTATATGGTCTTGTAACGAGTATCGCACGAGAATGCTAAACAGTTTTAAAATGTTATCGTTTCATCGTTCTTAGAACGTTTTATCAATATCTGTATCTTGAATTGCCCTAAATCATCTTTATTGTTGACCTCTTCTATTAGAAATCACTCAATACCACTGTTGAATTGATATAATGCGTTCTGGGGGATGATTACCACAACCCTCCTAAAGAACAATTTAGACGGAAGTGCCTATGCAAACATTGTAGAGACCGGGCTCAGCTTGCTTGTAAAGTCTCATTGGGTTCTGCGTCGTGTGCTTTTGAGACAACATTTGTAGAGCATCTTTGGATGTTAAATCAGCTTGTTCATATTTGAGAACTTATTGAAACTCTGATTGGTTAGTATACCTAAATATTTAGGGTTAGGTTCCATATTCAAACAGTTGGAGCAGACAAGTCTGAGCAAACAGGGCAGACCAAATTCAAGTCTGATCAGGGTCTACAGTGTTTTGCAATTCCATTAGTTTATTTTGGACGTACTCACTGTCTTGTAAAACGAAATTATTTGATTTTAGGACAATAATTTACAGTTATTACAATAGATGACCCAATTTCAAAAATTTTTACGAAAGTACGGAAACCATAATTTGACGACGATAGACCAAAGCGGCACCAGTGTGTTATTACGCAAACAATGACCACAGATTGGTCATTA
This sequence comes from Ctena decussata, assembly GCA_963989385.1. Lineage (NCBI taxonomy): Eukaryota > Metazoa > Mollusca > Bivalvia > Lucinida > Lucinidae > Ctena > Ctena decussata. The sequence continues at coordinate 19,111,070 of OZ022505.1, read as the reverse complement.
TTGTTTTAGGATATTAATTTTAAGTAAGAATATGTGTCTATTTAGGTCCTATTGGTAAAGATACATTGAAAAACACATTTATTTTCCTTTCTTTCTTCATTTGTACCATTGTTGTGGCTTATTTTTGACCAAGATAGGTCAAATATTCTAACTTCTTGTCTGCCTTTGTTTGTAATGCTATATAGAGTAAATTGTTGTTGTTTCCTGATCAGGCGTAGTCCGATATTGTCAACATATTCAGATCAATCCACCCCGCTCAAATGCAATAGATTCAGAAACAGAACTTCGGCGAATTTATCTCCACCGCCGAAATGTCCCAGATTTGTCTATTTGTCATTTTAAGTTTCATAAAATTTCCTTCACTGGTTACATAGTTACGGCTGGATTGTAAATCAAATCAAGGGCAATAACTCTGACATAAGTAAAGCATAAGCTGAAACCATTCTTAAACACTTGCATCATCACTGCACTATGATGATATATTTTTAATTCAGTTGCAAGAAATTTTGTTCACCGGTACCTTAGTTATGGTTAATTTGTGGATTTTAAATCAATTCAAGGTCATTTCATACTCTTCTTATGTGATTATGAACTCATCTGATGTGATTTTGACAAAAGTTAATGTGCATTGATGTGTCATGTCAATACATAATTGATTAAAGTTACTTGAAATTCCATTCATTGCTTACCTAGTTATGTCTCAATTTGTTGATTTTAGACCAATTCAAGGGTCATAGCTCATTGCTTACCGAAGCAATTTCCACAAAACGTAAGCTGTACCAATGTGTTATGGTGATTCATATTTAGTGTAAGTTTCATGGAATCGTACTCATTGATTGCTCATTTATGGGTGAATTTGTCAACTAAATTGATTCAAGGGCAATAACCCATGAACTACAAATGCCATTCTTATGAAAACTTATGTGCATAGCCCCGTTATGGTGATACGTATTTAGTATAAATTTCCTAAAGTTTCGGTAATTGTTTACTTAGTTATGGCACATTTTATTGATTTTAAGTCATTTCAAGGGCAGTAACTCATGCACTACTAAAGCCAGTCTAATGCAACTTCACATGCATCAGCGCGGTATGATGATATATATTCATTTTAGGTTTCATGAGATTCCGTTCAGTGGTTACTTAGTTAAAGCTCCAGACGGACGGAAGGAGGGACGGACGCAGATAGAGAAAACTATATCCCTCCATCTTCGGCGCGGGGTAAAATGGCCATCAGAGGAGATTGCAAATCCCCCGACCGCAGGCCACATGCACCTTAGTAAACAGGATACACATCAAAACACACATAAGTAATATATTTACATTCTTTTATGCATCTTATTGACATTTTATGTTTAACAGATGCCTGATTATCTAACAATCAGAAAAACCAGTATGCCAGACTGCCAAAGAGGTAAGTTCCCAAACAGCAACCACCTACACATTGTATAGCATAATTATGATACAATCAACATTTCATAATGTGTGAATAAATTGTTGTCATTCATGTACACAATACATTTTCATGACCTGTTCTGCATATCTGTGAAGTATCATAAAAATTTCAAAGGGTATTCAAGTTATTGAGCGGACATGAAATAACAGCTAAAACCATCAAGGAGAAATAACTCTAAAAGTAAGAAATTAAGAGTTATCATTTTTGCATTTGATACATTGTCATGATCTGTTCTACATATCTGCACAGTATGACGAAAATATTTCAAAGAGTATTCAAGTTATAGAGCAGAAAAACAACCACGGCTAAATCTATCAAGAGGAAATTATTCAAAATATAAGAAAGCAAAAGTTGTTATTCTTGCATGCGACACATTGTCATAGCCTGCTCTACGTAACTGTAAAGTATGAAGAAAATATTTCAAAGGGTATTTAAGTAATAGAGCGGACATTTAATCGCAGCTAAAATTATCAAGGGGAAATAACCAAAAATATAAGAAAGCAAGATTTGTCATTCTTGTACGCGACACATCGTCCTGACCTATTCTAAATATCTGTGAAGTATCATGAAAATATTTAAAAAGGTATTCAAGTTACAGAGCGCACACGACTCTGCCAACAAAAGGCACCAAATGGGATATAACTCAAAAACTACAGCAGCAAGAGTTGTCATTCTTGTACGCGACACATCGCCATGTCCTAGTCCATCTTACTGAAGTATCATGAAAATATTCCAAAGGGCCTTCCAGCTATGGAACGGACAAGAAAATGTAAACGGACGGACGTGTGAACAGACGCCAGGCTCAGCGCTATTTTCCCCGAACCTCTCGATCGGGGGATAAAAATATAGCATTATACCTTATTTCAGCACCCTGTATACTGTAACACATTGTCATAAAAGCTTGCCGAAATAGAGCAGTTTTCCACAAACTGGAACCGGTGTCATTCAGCTTAAGCGCTTGGAAGGGAACAACAAGCCAAAGGGCTTAATAAGATTCCCAGTAGACAAAAGGTAGACAACAGGTTAACAACTGACAAGAGTCGAACACACAACTCGACATTTTGAATTACTCCAGTCTTTGCAGCGCAGAAACTTGGTTAAATACTCTTTTATTAGCATGCATTTAAAAAGGCCCTAATCGTAAAACAAACAAACAAAAATAACAACAAGAAACGCCCTTGTATATTGTCAGCATTTTTGAGAAAAGGCCTAAAAAATCTACAGTTTATCCCAGCTGATTAAAGCGGAGCCCATCTGAGCTCCGTTGAATAAAACGGGCCTTAGCCTTTATTAGTTTTTTTAAACTGAACCTCCAGTTAAGCTCAGTCTTGTTGGGTAAAGTAGAAAGATTAGCAATGATCAGGAACTAATATAATCAGACCCCCCTTACCCCGCCCTCAAAACCAAAGAGGAAAGAACTGACTACATAAATTGACTGTAGTTCACGAAAGACACACAGAGTAAACAGAATGAACAGCTCTTCCCTTAACAGGTGGTAATCCAGTTGTCTCAATCATAAAATAAGTGAACGAAAACACGGGCATAGCCAACCAGAACAAGTAACAGCAGCGTTTATTTTAATTTCCTATTTTCTATTTTAAATTACAACACAAAACAGAAATAACAAGAGCTGTCGCCTGACAGCATAGCTCGCCTGAATTGGTGCTTGCCCATCACACAGCCGCTATGGTGGTGTGGACTACTATGCATATAACTTCAGGCAAGCATGTCCATAATGAAAACACATTTATAAACAAAAGCTATTTCAGAAATAAGTCTAAAATGGACTTAAACAAAAAATGCAATAAAATTTCAAAGTCCATGAGCTTGAGGTAAAACAAACTGATGGGGGGGAAGCTATTTCAGAAATAAGTCTTAAAATAAAAAAAATAAAAAAAATGCAATAAATTTTTCAAAGTCCATGAGCTTGAGGTAAAAAAAACTGATGGGGGGGGGGGGGGGCAGGATGTATCAAACCCTGAACCATTATCTAACATCAGTCAAAGTAGTAGTATCAACTGAGTCCATCATCGTTGCACTGTGAAATCATGTCTTCATAAATATAAAACTTTAACCAAAATCTTTAAGTCTAAATTCTAAGTCAATAACCTTGACTTCCAGGTCTTCCAGTGGGGTAAGTATAAGGTGTTTTGTGAAAACTCAAAAAGTGTCTAACATCAGTTCAAGTATAAACTATATCTCTGCAAAGCATTATGAATCAGTATGCAATTACAAAACTTTAATAAAGACCAAAATTTCCTAAGTCCCTGACCTTGACATCAAGGTCACTGAGTGGGGTTGGGGTAGTACTCTCTAGATATAACTACAGTGCAAATATAAAAAGAATTCATCTATGGTCTCAGGAGATATGTGTCTTTAAAAAACGTTAACCAAAACATCCAATCAATAAAAAGACAATTTTCAAAGTCCATGACCTTGACATCAAGGTCACTGAGGGGGGTGGGGGTAGTACCTTCAAAAACTTTTGACCAATATCTAACTTCAGTGCAAGTATCAAAGGATTCTATCCATGGGTTAAGGAGATATTGGGCTTTATAAAACTTTAACCTAAACATCCAGTCCAAAAAAAATCCCAATTTTCTAAGTCCATGACCTTGACAACAAGGTCACTGGGTGGATTGGGGATGGTACCCTGTTCAACTTTAGACCAATATCTAACTACAGTGCAAGTATCAAAAGAATCCATCAATGGGTTAAGGAGATATAGGTCTTTAAAGAACTTTAACCAAAACATCCAATGCGAACGCCGACGCGGACGCGGACGTGGACGCCGACGCCGTGGTGACAACAATAGCTCTTCCTGAACTTTCGTTCAGGCGAGCTAAAATGGGCGGCTATACAGGTGGTCATATTGCTAGGACACTGCAGACAAGCGGATACATGAGAACATAAGAACAAGTTACCAGGGGCGTAACTAGAGGTAATTTCATTATACGCACAACCATGTTTTATTCTTCTTGAAGACAAAGCCAGTATTTCAGCCACTTTGGCAATTGGTATTGAAATCTGGTCTAATTTATAAATTTTCAGCAAGCAAATATGCAGGTGCGTTTTGAAATTTTGTCAATTTTGACAAAATTTCAATACGCACCTGCGTATTTGCCGTATAGGCAGCTACGCCCTTGGTTACAACGTAGAACCACAATAGAAATACCATTCTGTAACGGTCAGTATTAGAATACTTGGCTGGGGAGGGGGGGGAGCGTTGTAGATCGGGTTTAATTAATTTTTCTGGCTTCAAACCCTCGCCTTGTTTGTCGTAGACATATCAGAGCATGCATGACCTGCATCCGGGTTTTTATTGTATGGGGGATAATAAACACAATTTACCATTTGTGAAAAGAAACAGCTTTAAAATGACGTTTATGAATATAAACTTTATTTTGGCTTCGTTTCCTTTTTAATTTAATCGCCGTTATTTGCGGATAGACGTGTTTTATTCAATAATAACGAATGACGAAAAGTGTATTTGCAAATTTCATGACCCGTTTGAGCAGCCGTAGATCAGGCGCATTCGAGTTTTCCAACCGTGTATTTAAAGGTCTAGAATGAAAGCCATAACCGCACCGCGCTTCCGACCTGCCGCGTCAGAAATCAGTCTTCTTTAACAACTGATGTATTTCTAACTAAAATTACAAAGAAACAAACAGTGCTTCCACTAGTGGAAGTCTGGGGGACTGTGACTTCTAAAACTGAATGGCAGGAAGTCAGTGACTTCCAATTTTTATCATAACCTACCATTTATAAAGTGAACATTGACTTAAATAATGAGTTGTACAGGGCAATAAAGTAAATAATGTGTTGTAATAATGGTATTTCACCCATTAATGAAGGAGAAAGCAATATAAATATGGACATTCTGGAAGAAACCAAGTCTATCCTTCAGCATGACTTCCAAATGACAAACCTTGGAAGTCATATGACTTCCTGATTTTGATGGTTAGTGCTAGCACTGAACAAAATACAATGAGAACAAAAAACTACTTTTTCGAAGCTGAACAAAAAATCAGACATACCCCTTATCTTTTTGAATTTGTATACTAAGTCATCATAAAATTCTGGTTCCGATAGGCCTTCATGTGAAAGTGATTTTAAACTGACATTGAGTTTTGAAACCAATTCATTGCATCGGCGATAAAATTTTCTAGATAAGGAACTATTTCGATGCAGGCTTATCTTGATACTCATTCGCTCAATTGCACACACGCTCACTCACTCACAAACTCACGACTTCACTCCCTTAGCAATTGGGCCAAACGAAGTCAGGGAAAATCATGAAAATATGAGGCAGAAAAAGCTAATAAATAGACTTTTAATAAGTGTTCCCCCGGTTACAGCTAGCTCCTGGTGAGGTATCGGTATTTTTGCAGTTCAGTCATGCCATTAAATCTTACTTGTGGCAAATAAACTAGGATATCGAAGTTGTATGAAAATAAGTAAGGAAAACATCAGTTTTGGCCATGGTGCGGCATGGTTATATATCTATGCGCCAGTCATTTGTATCCACAACCGCCACCTACAGAAACGGAATTTTTACATTTCAGAGACCTGTGCTGATTAGCTGATGGTAACAACCTTGCTCTTATTTCGACCCTATACTACAGAAAATCTCACAGGGTAAAGGACCCCAATCTTAAAACTCCGAAACTATGGAAACAATTAAAATATAATTGCCCTGCACCTTGGTCCGGCTATCCCAGCACCATTGTATTATTGTAGGCCCGGAACGTCCCGTTACCATAGTCTAGCTGCAGTTGCAGTTATCCGTTGAGGGATTATTGGGTTGCCCTTTATATTAATTCATGTTTTGTCCACCATTTTGAAGGACTTCTTATTAAATCAACAACCCAACAAACTCTATTCGTTTATTGTGTTTCCGTTCATTCCTGGCGCAGCCCATCTTCGTAGGTTGGGGCGGGGATGCAAATGACAGCAGGCCGAATTGACCCGGACGAGTTGAATGGCGGCCAAGTTGACCCAGGAGCCGTGAATACCCCAGGCTTACAGAAAGCAGGCCGAGTTGACCCGCTTCTTCCATGACATACTATCGCCAGACAATAGTTGTAATCGAACTCGACCAAGGCTGATCACGATAATCCTCACTCGGGAATTCATGCTTTGTCCTTGAACAAGACACATTTACTTTACAAAAGTACTGATAATACCCAGGAAGCGGTGGATCCGTCCTGACATGACTAAAAAGTTGTTCTTTAAAAACGAATTTCATCTTCGACAATTATCTTTTTAAAGATGTTTCTTGTTGAGCCTAAGAACTTTGAGCTCAGTCGAGTAACTTGAGAAAATTTAAACAGCAAGAACGGACGACTTTTCTTTGATAGTAATCAACTTTTGGAGATTATCATATAAACACTGAACTTATTAATATTGATATGTTCTGAAAGTTAGACTAGAAAGGGAAGTGAATAAAACATGATGAGTGTATTTCATGTGATATAAATCGATGTAGACAATATCAGGCCCGATTAGATGCAGTCATATTTAACTGAAATCTTTGAGTACGTTTTCAGCAATTAGAACTGTCAGTATAAAGTAAGTCGCAACACTATTCACATAACATTTTCTGACACTAGAATATGCATTTAGTGGTAGACTGTAACTTTTGATTTCTAGTTATTTGATGCATTAAATTTTGAAGTTAATTATGCTTGCCATTGGATGAAGAGCCCATCTCCTTTTATGTTTTATCTATCAACCAATATAAGATGGCTTTCAGCAAAAGTTGTCACTATTCGTAAGTAGCTCTGGAATATCATTTTATACTTGCAAGATTTCAATGTATATCAATTTTATCACCAACGAGTCATTTCTTACTTTAAGAACGCACATATTCCTGGTGGGTGATCATGTGGTTTCGCGTCATACAAAATTAAGGCCATTCCAGTGAATCTTCCCTCTTTATGGTAGAACTTTATTTCCGAATGAATGTTTATAGATTTTAGCACAGAGAATGCGTGCTCGGAAGTACTTTATAATGGTAACCTTGCTTTTGCTCAGGGTCTAGCAGTAGTCCTGTTTATTCCTGTCCCAAATTAAAGCAACGCAGAGATCCAGAACACCAAGGCCTACCAAGTACAGAGGCAGCAAATATTGTCATCCCTGATTAGAGCAAATTCATTTCTTTAAGAGTAGTCCCCATTGAGGTGGAAATAAAAATAGATTATGTCACTCTGCCAGTGAGCCCCCCCAGTAATTCATTACTGACCGTTCCAAGGCGGTAGTTCTGTTGTGGTTCTCTGTTGCCTGTTTTTGGTGTCAAAGCTTCTGTGATGTTTTATCTTATGTATGTTCTTATTATTTTTGGTTCGGTTTGGGTTGCTGAGTGGCCACCTTTTGGGAACAAGCTGCTCACTCGGTTGGCCATATGTTCTCTGTATCTTGATTATTTGTAATCTTAGTTGTTTCCAACTATGGTTTGAGGGCTGGATTTGGAGTTTGATTGTTTCAGTTCCTGGTCTTTGCATACGTTTTACTTTTAGATGTATCTCCTTACATCCTGAAAGCAATAAGGCACGTTTTAAAATTCTTTCGTTTTATTTAGATGCCTTTGGAATGCTGTGTTCTATAACTGTGGCCTTTTTCTGGGTAAGCTTCATTTAACTGGCGTTGCATATTTTTTATGCCCCCGCTATGAAATGGCGGAAGGGCATATAGATTTTACCCTGTCCGCGTGTGTTTATGTATGTATGTATGTGTTTGTTTATGTGTTTCGGAAATCGTGTCCGATCCATAGCTTTGGACTGCTTTGTGGGATTCAAAAATTACTTGGCAAAAATGATTATTATGACAAGACGGTGTGTCGCGTGCAAGCACCATGTCGCTATCTTAAAGGTCAAGCTCACAGTCCACACTTAAACTTTGTACATAGGCTATAATGAAATATGTTCGTGTCCGATCCATAACTTTCGACAGCATTATGGGATTAAAAAATTATTTGACAATAATAATTATTATGACAAGACGGTGTGTCGCGTGCAAGCATCATGTCGCTATCTTCAAGGTCAAAGTCACAGTCCGCACTTAAACTTTGTACATAGGCTATAATGAAATATGTTCGTGTCCGACCCATAACTTTAGACTGCATGGTGGGATTTAAAAATTATTTGGCTCAAATAATCACCATGACAAGATTGTGTGTCATGTGCAAGAATTACATGGCTATCTTAAAGGTCAAGGTCACATTCCGCACTTAAACTTTGTACATAGGCTTTAAGGAAATATGTTCGTGTCCGACCCATAACTTTGAACTGCATGGTGGGATTTAAAAACTATTTGGCACAAATTATCATCAAGACAAGACAATGTGTGCCTTGAAAGAACCATGTCACTATCTTAAAGGTCTAGGTCACAGTCCTTACTTTGACTTTGTGCATAGGCTATAATAAAATATGCTCGTGTCTGGTCCATAACTTTGTCCTGCTTGGTGGGATCACAAAATTAATTTGCATAAATAATTGTCATGACAAGATGGTGTGTTGTGTGCAAAAAACACGCTGCTAGCTTGAAGGTCAAGGTCACACCAAACACTTAAGCTTTGCGCATAGGCTATAAGGAAATATGAGCCGCGACACGAGAAAACCAACAATGTGGTTGTGCGCCCAGCGCAGACTCAGATCAGCCTGGGCATCCGCCCAGTCAGATCAGAGTCTTCGCTGTCCGCATGGATGTAGCTTAGGCCCTTAGCTACCCTTTGAGCACTTAACGAAGAGACCGATCAAATTTGGCAGATGTCCAGGCGGATCTGAGTCTACGCTGGGCGCACAACCACATTGTTGGTTTTCTCGTGTCGCGGCTCATATGTTCGTGTCCGACCCATAACTTTGGACTGCATTTTGGGACTTAAAAATTATTCGGCAAAAATTATCATCATGACAAGACAATGTGTTGCTTGCAAGAACCATGTCACTATCTTAAAGGTCAAGGTCACAGTCCTCAGTTTGACTTTGTGCATAGGCTATAATGAAATATACTGCTCACAAAAAGTAGGGGCTATTATGACATAGAAGCCAGTACAAAAATTAATAATAATGGCTGGGTTAGTTTATTGTGGTATATTGACAGAACACTATTCAAGCAACAATATTCAACTAAAACAGTAACAGTCAATGCAGGTCATGTGACCTAGAGTAGCGCATAAATGACTATGGGGTCTACACCTCAATTTCACATCGGCGAAAAAAAATTCTTTTGGACCCTCTGATTCTGTGAATTATAAAATTCTTCATAATTTTCCAAACTGAAAACACCCAATTTGGTAGGCTTTACTTCTGATCTTCTGAATATTGATAATCCTTATTTTGAAAGCATGGTTAACCAAATTTACCCACCTGAACTTAAATTGAATAAAGCTAATACTTCAGATACCGAGGCCCCCTTTTTGGATTTACATCTATCTATTTCTAACGGTTTTGTAACTTCTAAAATTTATGATAAACGTGATGACTTTGACTTTGATATAGTTAATTTTCCATTTTTGGATGGTGACGTTCCACGTCCTCCCTCTTATGGAGTGTATATTTCTCAACTTATAAGATTTGCTAGAGTGTGTAGTCATGTAGATGACTTTAATGCTCGTAATAAATGTTTAACTGCTAAACTTCTTCAAACAGGGCTATCGGTATCATAAGCTTAGAAAGGCTTTTTCTAAATTCTATCGCAGACACCATGAATTGGTTTCAAAATTTGATGTCGGATTAAAATTTCTTTTACACCAAGGCCTATCGGAACCAGAATTTAATGGTGACTTAGTATACAAATTCAAAAAGATTAAGGGTAGGACTGATTTTTCTGATCAATTCCGAAAAATAATAATACGTCACAAACGTATTGGCTATAATTTAAATGTTATGCGACAGTCTGCATGCTTAGTGATTAACCCAATCACGGTTGATAGCTTTGCTGCACTCTTTAATTGCACACCGGGGGATCGGTCGTCAGACTCTTTGATGGCCCCGACCTAAAGCTATATATTTTAGTTGGTTGGGACCGGAGCCTTTTTGTCTGTTGCTTGGTCCTTCGGGGCTCAACTGGTGACCTTCTTTTGCTTCAGATTTCCAGTGGGGTTGTTTGGCAGGACAGGGATCTCCACCTGTCAGACGGCCCGTTGTATCTGTTGAGTCCTCGTCTTTGCTTCTTCATGGTGTTGAAATTTGATTTATGTGTTTACCGTGATGATTCATTGACGAGTTAGAGGGTTATCATGCGAACCGAACAACCAACTAAATGTTTTGTACCACTTCAGAAACTGAGGGTGAGGTTGGGCCTGTAAAATCGATTTAAGCCCCCCAGTAATTCATTACTGACCGTTCCAAGGCGGTAGTTCTGTTGTGGTTCTTTGTTGCCTGTTTTTGGTGTCAGAGTTTCTGTGATGTTTTACCTTATGTATGTTATTATTATTTTTGGTTCGGTTTGGGTTGCTGAGTGGCCACCTTTTGGGAACAAGCTGCTCACTCGGTTGGCCACATGTTCTCTGTATCTTGATTATTTGTAATCTTAGTTGTTTCCAACTATGGTTTGAGGGCTGGATTTGGATTTTGATTGTTTCAGTTCCTGGTCTTTGCATACTTTTTACTTTTAGTGCAATATTTAAGATGTAGGGCTGTTACAAATGTTACCATATGTGAGATAATTCACCACACAACGGTATCTTTTACGCCTATAATTTTCTCCTGTGGTAAAACCGCATGAAAAAAGTATCTGTATCTTGTTAACTGAGGCATAACGTGGCTGTCATAATAAAGTTTGCCTAAAAATTATTAGTCATTGCTGCGCTGGATTCGTGTGAAATTTGGGTGTCGACCCCTCGTCTACTTCCAATTTACTCTAGGTCACGTGACAAACTAAATCGTTTCAATATTCATATTGAGGGTCTCTATGAATATTTGTTTTATGAATTATAACAGTTTAACATTCATCTACTTATTTTCCTTACTTCTGCTGCCTTAAATGTCTTAATATCCCTTACTTCTTTTGAGCAGTATATGCTCGTGTCTGGTCCATAACTTTGTCCTGCTTGGTGGGATCACAAAATTAATTTGCATAAATAATTATCATGACAAGATGGTGTGTTGTGTGCAAAAACCACGCTGCTAGCTTGAAGGTCAAGGTCACACTCAACACTTTAGCTTTGTGCATAGGCTATAAGGAAATATGTTCGTGTCCGACCCATAACTTTGGACTGCATTTTGGGACTTAAAAATTATTTGGCAAAAATTATCATCATGACAAGACAATGTGTTGCTTGCAAGAACCATGTCACTATCTTAAAGGTCAAGGTCACAGTCCTCAGTTTGAGTTTGTGCATAGGCTATATTGAAATATACTGCTCACAAAAAGTAGGGGCTATTATGACATAGAAGCCAGTACAAAAATTAATAATAATGGCTGGGTTAGTTTATTGTGGTATATTGACAGAACAATATTCAAGCAACAATATTCAACTAAAACAGTAACAGTCAATGCAGGTCATGTGACCTAGAGTAGCGCATAAAGGACTATGGGGTCTTCACCTCAATTTCACATCGGCGAAAAAATTCTTTTGGACCCTCAGATTCTGTAAATTATAAAATTCTTCATAATTTTCCAAACTGAAAACACCCAATTTGGTAGACTTTACTGCAATATTTAAGATGTAGGGCTGTTACAAATGTTACCATATGTGAGACAATTCACCATACAACGGTATCTTTTACGCCTATAATTTTCTCCTGTGATAAAACCGCATGAAAAAAGTATCTGTATCTTGTTAACTGAGGCATTACGTGTCTGTCTTAATAAAGTTTGCCTAAAAATTATTAGTCATTGCTGCGCTGGATTCGTGTGAAATTTGGGTGTCGACCCCTCGTCTACTTCCAATTTACTCTAGGTCACGTGACAAACTAAATCGTTTCAATATTCATATTGAGGGTCTCTATGAATATTTGTTTTATAAATTATAACAGTTTAACATTCATCTACTTATTTTCCTTACTTCTGCTGCCTTAAATGTCTTAATATCCCTTACTTCTTTTGAGCAGTATATGCTCGTGTCTGGTCCATAACTTTGTCCTGCTTGGTGGGATCACAAAATTAATTTGCATAAATAATTCTTATGACAAGATGGTGTGTTGTGTGCAAAAACCACGCTGCTAGCTTGAAAGTCAAGGTCATAGTCAGCACTTAAGCTTTGTGCATAGGCTGTAGTGAAATTTGGTCCTGCATGATGGGATTTCAAAATTATCTGGCATAAATAATTATCATGACAAATTGATGTGTCACATCCAAGAATCATATCGTTAGCTCAAAGGTCAAGGTCATAGTCTGCGCTCAAACGTTATGCATAGGCTTCAGTGAAACATGTTTATGTCCTGTCCATAACTTTATCCAGCATGGTGGGATTCAAAACTATATTGCATAAATGATCATCATGACGAACCCCTAGCTTGAAGGTCAAGGTCACACTGCGCATGTAAACTTTTGTATAGGCTTTAGTGAAAATATTTTTGTGTCTAGCCTATAACTTAGTCTTGAATAGGTTGTTTGATATTTCATGTCTCCTGATTTGCCATTTGTATTGTACAAGTCTGCCTATATGAACCTAGTTATATCCTACAAGTGCCAGTAACTTAATGAAGGTGCCATCTTACTCAAGGCACTAGGCGGGAGCATCCGTGTCCATTTCTAGTTTATTTTTAATTTTTAAAGGCTGTGCAAAACAAGAAAATCTCATATCAGCCAGAGCATCCGCGCGGTATTATCAGAAGCTTCCCTACCGTACATCTATACTGTAGCATGTACCATGAAATCTGAAAGGTCACAAGTGAATATCTTGACCAGTTTGCAAGCGGTCGCACAGACTGATTTGGATATTGACTGTACCCACATGGCTTTAAATCTGTTTTCAGCCAGCGCTTGTCAACTTGTTTTTCTGTTAAAGATGAAGATGACATTTTTATTCTTTTTGAAATGTGCGGTATGGCCCTTTAAAGTCTATTTGACTTATGTCGAGACAGTCATTAATCAGAGATGCGCGAAAACCGGAGCTCCCGGGGAAAAACACCTGACCTGTCGTCAGCCACGGAGGCCCGTTGAAGATATCCTAGAAGGCAATTAATAGTTTTGCCTCCATTTTGGGGAATCAATCCATGACTGTGCTTAAATACAGTAAGAAAACTGATTAGCCGGATGAGCTGAGTCGTTTTGCATTAGGTTGTTACGTACATGTACCTTACAGTATGACGATCTTTGTGTGCATGCGGAACAATTAAGTCAGGGCGTATCTGATTTATATCTAAATGCATAAAATGTATCAGCTATCTGACTTGAGGCTGAACTGTCGTTATTCAGAATGACACGAAAATTATACTGGAGCTAATGTCTCCATTTAAATTTATTGATCTTAAAATAGAAGTTCTTGCTGTAAATGTCACTGAGGAATAGTAATTAATCATCAGTCTTCCTAATTCAATAGTCGCAATTTTTGCAACATTTAGATTTAAATATGTAATTTGTCCCACAGAATACAGTAAATCTCTTTCGTTTTGCATGTTCATTATTTCACAATTTATCGAATTTGGCGTGGGCAGTGTTGCAACAATACATAACTGCACATGAACAGACTCAGTTAAACCGAGTCTACTATTTTTGTCCCACGCCTTTTCGAAGAAAAGCGAGGGGACATAGTATTCGGCTTTCCGTAGTTCCGTCCTTATGTGTTTCCGGGGTTCCGCCCCCTTGAAAGTAGATACGTTGTATGCGCAACTCCTCTTACAGTTTTTGAAGAATCATTCTGAAACTTTGCAGGCTTCTTCCTCACGGTCTGTCTATGTGTATTTGACTTAAGGGTTATGCTCGGATATTTTCTTATTACTTGTTTTGCTTTGCGAACTTAGTCACTTTCCAGCATCTGAAGCCCTTTTGAGTGCGCAACTCCTCCTTAAGCTTTTATGAATCATTCTGAAACTTTACAGACTTCTTTTTCATGGTCTGTAGATATGCATTAGACTTAAAGGCTATGCTCAGATAAATTTGTACTACCTTTGCCTTTGCGAACTTCGTTATTTTTCAGCATCTGAAGACCTATTAGATAGGCTTCTTGTGTGTGCAACTACTCTTAAGTTTTTCATGAAACATTCTGTAACTTCGACGGCTTCTGTTTCATGGTCTATAGAAGTGCATGTGACTTAGAAGTTGTATTTTTCGACATTGGAAGACCTATTGAGTAGGTATCTTGAGTGTGTGTAACTACTTCTACAGTTTTGATACTTTGAAGGCGCCTCTTAGATGGCCAGTCTCTTGATGTGCATGTGGCTTTGGGATTACAGTCTAAAAGCGGGGGACATAACTTCATCGAATTTGCTTGTTTTCTTTGATATGTTCATTGCTTCAAGGGGTATTGCTTAAGAACCTATTTTAGAGTCTCTCCGTACATCATAAAATGTAATAGTGCAAATTATCAATATTCTGGTGGGCTCATTCTGAGTCGGTTTGACAATGGAGTTCCGCTGAAGCCGATGCTAGGGGCGTGGGCAGTGTTACAACATAACAATTCATTAATGTGCAAGAACAGACTCGATTACACCGATGCGGTCTGTGATCTGTGACCCAAAATGGCCACAAAGGAAGATGACCATTCTGAAGCCAAAACACACACCTTGTCTGCCCCTGCAGCGCAGTTATAAATATGCGTAATATGAATGAACATTTAAATCAAACCAGAGTTGAAAAATAAGTTCTGCAACTTGCAACATTTGACCGAAACTAAAAACCTGGGTATCCATATGGTGGGACCGTATACACGTAAAAAATAAGACACATGGGTAACCAGTTGCTACACTTTTCACCCGAGTTGGACCTTATACGTGTGTCATTTCCCTGATGTAAAGCACTATTTGGATCTGATGAAGAAGACCAAGAGAGCTGTTCAGAACCATCATGATCCTCTTGTTTTGAAATACATTTTGAAATTATTGCAAGCAAACACCCAGTTTTTCTGATAGAAACTTTATATGCCCGGGTTTCCTTTTTTCGTAAATGCCGAATTCTGTCTTAGAGAACTTGGATAACATGACTGGTCCGAATAAGTCGCGGCAATATGCATACTCTTTTATGAAATTTAATATTGGACAGAACTCAACTGTATGTCTGCATATGGAACGCCACAACTGTCTTATTGTCGGACATACCATTAAGTTATATGGACAAGCATTATATGTTGTTCAGTTACATTATGTTTTGTCAGTTTGACATGCTGTCTTTCTCACTCGTTATTATATGCCGTATATTTGCAATCTGCCTTGTCTAAAAGCCATTATACAATCTCGGTTTAACATGCTGTCGTCTTCACTCGTCATAATATGCTGTTCATTTTTACTGTGTCTTGTCTGAAAAGCATTATACCTTGTCAGTTTTACACGCTGTCTTCTTCACTCGTTATTATATGTTGCTCATTTTCAATATGTTTTGCCAGAAAATCTTTATTAGTCAGCTTGACATGCTGTCTTCTTCACTCGTTATTATATACAGGTCATTTTCATTTTATCTTGTCTGAAAACCATTATGTCCTGTCCGTTTTACATGCTGTCATCTTCACTCGTTATTATGTGCTGTTCATTTTATTAAGTCTTGTCAGTTCGACACGCTGTCTTGTTCAGTCGTTATTTTATGCTGTTCGTTTTTACCAACTCTTGTCAAAATAACACAATATCTTGTCAGTTGGATATGTTGACTTGTCCACTTGTTGTTATGTGGTGTACATTTTCATTATGCCTTGTCAAAAACTAGTATGTCTTGTTAGTTTGTCAAGTCTTGTGATTGTGGGGTGATATGGGGTGGGACGTGGTGTTGCGTGGCGGTTGGCAAGACAGATATGAAGAGAATACTTTACCTCTAACACCTTATCGGCGCTAAACCCTCTACCAGGACCCTACCCTACCTCTTCCCTGGCCTACCCTTCCCTACCCTAACTCACCACTATCCACTAAACCCTTTTCACCATACCCATCTACCCAAAGTCAAAAGGGCTTATTCAATTCGAAACCCTTAAGTAAGACAGTTTCTGAAAGTATAAAGAGGCACTCCACAAGCCTCAGCCTCATCTAACCACCACCACATACCAGTCCCTCCCCTCCCATGCTCTGCTCTGCTCTACTCTATTTTACTCTACCCTACCTACACCCAACAATACCCAAACCAAGCTCCTCTATACGCACCAATATCCCAACCTACCCTTTTCCATCCTACTATTCATTATGCTAACACCTATGCCTATGCCCACACCTATTCAACCCAATGCTTCCAGCTGCCCTACCCTTACCACCCCACAACCAACCCTCATCTATCCAAATCCCACTCAGTCCTCTTCGAATATTCCATCCTACCCTACATTTCCATACCCAAATGCTCCCAGCCTTACCCAGATCTTCACCCCGCCATTTGTTCGTCCCCATACCATGCAATCAAAACCCCTTCCCATACCCTACCCTACCAACTCTACCCACCTACCCCATCCACGCCCGTCCCACCCAAACTCTCTTAGCATATCCTATCCTACACTACACGATCATACGAATATGCCCCACCCTCAGCCCAACCTTACCACTTGCTCTTTCCCACACCATGCCATCCAAACCTCTTCACCCTACCCTACTTACCACACCCTCCCAGCTTATAACTACCATAACCAAACACCCTACTCCTAATGTTTATCCGCCCGAACCCAGCCTATCCAGATCCTTATTCCCGCCACTAACGATTCTATACACAACGCCATCCAAACTCACTGACCTTTCCTACCGAAGTCTACTCACTCACCACCACTCCACCACCACTCCTTCCTCGCACCCATTCTTACTCAATCTTCTACCCATACCTTACCCTACCCTTTTTTTACCATACCCATTGTAGTCCCCAAACAACTCCCAACATACACTCTACCCATCCCAAGCAACCCAAGCTCATTCTCCTGCCCTGTCTACCCACTCATTCACACCACAAAACCCAACGCCCACGCCCCTGCCCTATGTATCATATCTACCGTGTTTAGCGGATAGAAGAAAAAAAATACACCTATATAGTGGTGTCAATTGGTGTTTAGTAGTACCGGACAACCGGATGAGGTACCGGCATTTACAATTATACTTAACATCATAACGACAAGTATAAAGACAGTATGTCAAAGTAAAATGATATGAGTTTAACGGACAAAAGTGAGCGTGGAACCAGAATAACTGCTTTTTATATATAAAGTCAGGATGAATAATTAAAGAATACGATAAAGAGTTATTTACATATGATGAAGACTTCACATAAAAGACATATTTTAAACAAGGCAGAATTTTAGATCAAAGCATATGATGCGACGTCAGAAGGACAGGAGGCAAATGATCATAGAGGGCGTATTTCAAATAAGGCAGCATCCTTCTATATCAACACAGAATGCTACCTAGAAAAGACATGACGAAAGACAGTAAAGATTATCGCATTTCGAGTAAGACAGCCTTCTACTAGATCAGTTATGATAAAAGTGAACATTACATATTTTCAATGAATAAGACTGCGTGTTATTTGACATCATTAAATGATGTCACGACAAGACAGCTTTGTACATCCACATAATATGATATGACTCAAAAGAAAAGTAACCAAGAATGACTAAAATGTTTCATTTAGAAAAAAACAGCATTTTAGATGATCATAACAGGACAGTGCTGCACAAAGACAGCATGCTTGAAAGTAATAATATAATGCTTTACAAACAGGAAATAAGAGTAGTTTAAGAAAGCACGATGGCAAGTACCAGCACATAATAGTAAGCTGCCATGACATGAATTGGGTTTACAAGGTATGATGGGAATTGAACAATACATAATAATACATAACAGATCATCATGAAGATCGATCTAATGAGACAGCCATTGCGTTCCATATCTGCATAATATTCCAGCAGCCTTCATTGTATAAGCAAACTGAAGTCTCTGCGCATATCCACCATTACATATTTATACGTATCGCAGTGCCTGTACTATAATCACCTATTAACCATTTTTTCGACCAGTGGACTTTTGGGGTGAGTCCATTTTTATACGCCCGTTTGAAAAACGGGACGTATATTGTTATGGCGCTGGCGTCCGTCCGTCTGTCAGTCCGTCCGTCCGTCCGGCGTAAATTTTTAGTTTCCGGATAACTCCTCCTAAAGTTTACATTCGATCGAGCTGAAACTTGGTATATAGTAAGACTGTGAGGTGGACCAGCGTATATCGTTCGTGGTTACGCTCCAATGATTTTTAGCGGAGTTACAGCCCTTTACCTAGATTTTTTCCGGATAACTCCTCCTACAGTTTTAATTCAATTAAGCTGAAACTTTGGAAGTAGTAAGACAACGATGTGGAGTAGCGCATATTATACGGCAATTTGGCTTCGATGATCTTTAGCAGAGTTACAGCCCTTTGAAAAAACTAGACTATGGCAGTTTGTATGGCAATTCTTTAGCATTCCATAGCTTGGTTACTCTTTGGAATATCATGATGAAACTTTATACCAATGTTTATGAGGTCAAGACAACGTGTCTCATACAAGAATGGTTACTCCTCTTGACTTAGATTTTGAGTTACCTCCCTGTGATTATTTTGTCAGACTATATTTGTACGCCTCATATCTAACTAACCCTTTGGACTATTGTAATGAAACTTGATAGTGATGTATAATAGCTTGACACAATATGTCACATATAAGAACGATTGCCTCCTCTTACTTATTTTTGGAGTAACCTCTCTTTGAATATTTTCTTAGGCTATTCTTATGCAAGCGATAAGTAGGCAACCGTATGGAATATCTTTATGAAAATTTATAGCAATGTGTATTAGGTTGAGGCTGTTTGTCTTTTATAAGAATAATTGCTCCCCCTTCCTTATTTATGGAGTTACATCCCTTTGATTAATTCCTACGGCTAGTCTTGGGCAAGTCATTACTAGGTAACCGTATGGAATACCTTGACGAAACTTTATAGCAATGTGTTTTAGGTTGAGACAGTATGTCTAATAAAAGAATAATTGCTTTCCCTTCCTTATTTTTTGTTAGTTACATCCCTTTGATTACTTTTTTAAGGCTTTTCTTTTGAGAACCGTAATGTTTGGAATGTCTTGATAAACTTGATAGCAATGTAGACAAGGATGAAACTGCCAAAAAAAAAAAAAAAAAAAAAAAAACATTCAGAAACGGGCGTATGTTGCCTCGCTTGCGGATCTATTGTTAGGTTTAGGCGTTCCCGATGGATGTTCCCATTTGTATTCATGTAGGCAAACAGTGCCTAACCTGATCAGACTGCGGTGTCTGAACAGAGTCTAGACTGTTTGCATAATATATCCAAAAGGATTTCTAGTCTTGAAAGGGTTAATGCTTACGATGACGACGAAATTGCAGAGTTTGCACGGTAGTGATTCAGCGTAGTTCTAATAACTAACATTAGACCACATCAGACAATTTTATTGCCTCTTGGCGTCATAAACCTGTCTGGTTAATATATGTACAATCTAAAGCTAGAGGATCATCTGCAGATTCATCCAAAATTATAAGGCTATCAGTATTCACACAACCAAGAGTGACAAATAAACACTGAATAAATAAAGCATTTGAAAGTAGGAGGCACAGAAAAGATATGCCGCAGACGCAGTGTCATTAAGACTGTTCGTGCGCAGTAATGTTATTTGTTACAGTGACCATGATTTTGCGGAATTCTATTTTCAAAATCATTCCAAGCACCCCATCATTGCAAAGTTTAGATACGACGAATTTTGCAATGTTTACTATCCCTGCGATTACGCCTAGACTGGCCTGGACCTGTGTCATAGGCCTTGGCAGTATTTCTCAAGACGTGGCTAATTAGGTCATATATTGTCGTTCCGTTTTTATCAAGCCTGCTAAGAGGCAAAAAATGTTAATCACACCCATAGGTATTATTTGTCATTATTACCACACCTTTTACTAAATATCTGACAGATCCTACGATCACGTATTTACTAATTATGCGTTTGAAGTTTTTCCAGCGCATACGCAGCTAAATAAGTGATCATTTGAAACGAACGTGTAAGTTATGATCATTTTGTAGTTATGTAATTTATGAAAGCAGGGGCCCTGCTGGCCTTTATTAATTACATATCAAATAACCATGGCGATACATTTTGTTTTGTCTTACGACCAGGTTTTGGAATATTTTGTACAAGAAAATTTTCTCACATTCATAAAGTTGATATGAACAGCGCCATGCTTCTGAGTGAAACAATAAATAAGAGCGTAGAGTGCAGTGGACGTTGACTCGCAATTTTTTTCCTAAGTGTATTAGTGGTCGGGTTCGGCTCTGGTAAGTGGTAATGTCCTGTTGGCACTTAATTTAATATGAGTCTTTGTCCCTGGTAGTGGCTCATATTGAGGGCAACATTAACCTAGTAGTAATGCATCTGCTTGAAAGACTGCCCTTATAGAGTGCTTGCTCCCACCATTCATTTTTCGTGCGTCTGGTTGATCCAAAATCTATACAGTTTTCTGCAGTTTGTCACCAGCACTACAATAAACACTGTCGACGATGCCTAATTGGCCAAAACAAGTTGCCGTGCCCATAATTAGTTATGCAAACCTACACCTATATTTTGAACAGTACATATTCTTTAAATGACTGCATTTATATTGCGCCTCGAAAAGGTTTCTGTCTCAGTAAAGGATTGGTTGTATCTGGCTTGTCTTGATTTTGGTAAGCATTTATGTCATTATAAAGCAAATGTCTGCTCAGTCTTTGCCAAAACGTCATACGACATATGGATAAATCATATTTAATTGACGTGTTTTTGATATAGTCTTTCCCCTAAAGAGTCACATGTTTACATGTTTTTGGTGGCGAAATGCTTGGATATACAGATATAGACATATACTGACTGTACTTTTGAGCTAATAGTTACAGCTGGCGTATCATTTAGGGCTTTTATGTGACAGCTGCCAAGTATCATTATGCAAAATGATTAAACATCTCAAGATCTACCATGTCTACGTGTTCAAATATTGTAGAAATATATGCAATGACCAGAAATCGACGTAATGGATTTCCACAACTTTAAATAACAAGTGAGGAAGAAAAAATAAAACAATGCAAAACAAGAAAAGCGAAAAAAACATGATGCAAGTTCTTTCCAGCAGATGGCCGCGAGGCTGTCCTAAATAAAGTACAAAAAGTCAAAGAACCATTGAAAGCCGAAAAACAATGAACCTGCAAGTACATCTTTTTATTTACATGTATCTTGTAAGTCCGGTAACACAGTTGCATCAATACGATTGCCATACAATGTACTTGATACTAGCGGACACTTCAGTTTATTTCAACCTTGCACACGACATATCGGATAATATTGAACAAGTTTTATTAAGATACGGGTTTAAATTCCCCATCTCTATCCCTTCTAGAAGGGGTGGTCTCGGTTGGGCGGTGGTGCTGCGTAGCTTTCAGTGCCAGGGCGTCCTACTAATTTGGATCAGAGTGGGACAGAGGCCTACCGTGCTTGCAGTAGGTGCGGGTTGGGGTTGTTTTGGGGGTATTTTTTCCCTCATCTATCATTTCTCTTTTTTTCTTCTCCCTCCCGCTGGAAGACGACCCGATATAGACTGAAATACTGTCCCAAAGGGCCGTTATATCCCAAACAAACAACCAACCCTAAGGAGATTTGCTGTTCTGATTCTCCGTCTGTTTGGTTTGCTGCTTGGTGGCCGAATATTGAGCGTGTTGTCTCTGTATGTTGTATTGATGCGCATGGTATTTTTTTATGTTAGATGACTCGGGAAAGATGCGGACATTGACTGTCCCAGCATTTGGAGCATTTTCGAGTTTAGTTTAATGGGCAGATCAGTGCGATCGTAGCGACCTTTTGCTCCCCGGAGTCGAAGGGTTATTTACTTGTCTTTAGTGCAGTTGTTGTTGTGCCGTGGCTGCAGTAAACGTCCTTCCCGTACACCGTCAAGGTGCAGATGATATTTTCCTGGTCCTTTGGGATCTGTTTGGTCATTCTGAGTCAGGTTCTACTGGAACCGGTGCTAAGGGGCCAGGGGCCGTATTTATAAAATGACTTAAGTCGTTGCTATGCTGTTGCTAAGGCTCAATTTCTATGAAGGAGATTCCCTACAACTATGAAATTGCTCTGGAGGAACAGTCTAAAAAGACTGTCAATCCAGAGCAGTTTCATAGTTGTAGGGAATCTCCTTCATAGAAATTCAGCCCTAGCAACAGCATAGCAACGACTTAAGTCATTTTATAAATACGGCCCCTGGTCAGTGTTGCAACATTATATTACTGCACAAAAACAGACTCAAAAGTAAAAGTTCACCCCGTACATGATCATAGTGCGGGTTATTTATTTTGTGATGCTGTGGGATCAGTGGGCGCGTACTGAGTCAGTTTGAAAATATAATATAGTTCGTTTGGAATCGGTGCAAAGGGGCATGGACAGTGTTGCAACATTATATTACTGCACAAAACAGAATCACTTAAATCGAGCCTGCTTCTTTTTTGCTTCTTTCATGTGTTTCTTGCTTCCGTAGGATCTTCTTTTGTATGAGCTGCTGTTACAAAAATGGACTTTGTCGCCATCCGTACTTGTGTCAAAGAGTTCTCTACCGTTTCTTCCGAAGTAGCGCTTAATTGACTTTAACATCACTTCACCCTGTCCAATCGAAACACCGGTTACACGGTCAAAACACCGGATAAACTTTATTGTAACACCGGATAAAGGCTGATTCGCGCATAAAATATCATGGCGGCGCCCATACTACGTAAGAAGTTTGTTGTTTCTTTGCTTGCAAATAAATGCTTTTGCTGAAATAAAAAGTGAAATCGGTGGAGAATTGATTTGTTTTACCATGTATGCTTCGATGCAGAGTGATTTGTATCTGATTTCTTCAAACATTCGATCTGGAGTTGGTGCAACAGTTTCGGCCATGAACACTTTAGCCGAATTGTCTGCAAACAGTTCGTACTTTAGAAAATATGCAGCGATTATGTACTTGTGAGGGTCTTTTGGTGAATATTTGGGTACATTTAATAGTAATTTTACCGTTTATAATGAAAAGATGCGTTGAAACCACATTATAAGAATTTTATGACCAAAATAAAAAGTAACACCGGTTAAAAAGGCAAAGAAGTTGTCTTCTATCCAGTTTAAGAATCAGAATTGTTTACTGGTGTTATGTCCAAAGACAATCATTTACTAGGACCTGTGATCGGGAGAGCATGTCCATAGCCTTTAAAAAAGAAGTAAACTTAGTAACTGAACCCTCTGCACATTCTGTAGCAGAGATAAGGGTATTTGCCAGGGAGGTCTGATCTAAAAAGTCTGGATGAAGAACTTGGACTTGTAAAAGTCAGTCCCAGCCGATGGGGTTTGAAATGCCAGTGTATGATGCTTCCTGGTACGCCTGCTTGGGGGAACAAGGTCATTTGTGGGTATACTGGCTGCACCCTTCAGACCTTTATTAAGCATAATGAGCCTACTATCTTCCGCCTCTTTGTCAGAGATTCCCACTTAAGTTTCTCCTAATTTTGATTTACTTCGATCAAATGGTACAAAGCTATTTTGTATTTTTTGATAGATCAGCATGTGCATATAACCATCGTACTTTCTCGGACTGGGCTACTCGATTAAGTTGTCCGAATACATTCAGGTATATACATAGAATACCTGGATCCATACGACCATAATGTTATATATAGTCATAGAGAGTGTCTCTACACACCCGATCAACTACACCGTTTAAAGACAGGACACGCGCTTAGTGTGATTCGATTTTTTAGAAGTAGGGATAGTGGTTGTGGGGTAGTTGGGCATCATGGTGTAGAGATTGTAGTGCTGATGTAGATGAACTAAAGGAACAGCCTTTGACAGTTACAAAACGGACTAAAAATAAGTTAAGTCTCGTACCATTTAGGTTGTCCTATTCCTCGGATGAGAAGGGATCAAAGGAAAACTTTGCTGCTATGGGAGAAAAGTTTTCTCTTTATCTGTTAAAGGTGGCTCCTAGGTGAAGCAAAATGGCATAGATGGAGTTTTTTCCCCTGGAAATGCACACAGACCCTATTTTGGTACATAAATGACTTTCCCATTTTCATCTATGGACAAGTCTGATAGCCCTGTTAGAGTAAGCTATTTTTAAATGCTGGTAGACAATGTAGACTCTGACAGAATGATCTTTAGGAGCAATCTGCTCTGGGTCTACAGTGTCGCTCTATAGTATTTTCTGAATATTCCCAGGTTTGCAGTATCACGATTAAAAGCCATGAAAAAAGAGTCTGGAGGTAAATGGTATACTTCTAGGGGAAGAAATTCGACCATTTTTTATTTTGCCATCCATCTCAGTCAAGTTTAACTCACTAAGTGAAGAAGTTTCACCTTTAAGAGAAAATTTCTTCTTTCTTAGTAGACCTTTTTGGAAGGCTTTCTTTGTCAAGGAACAAAGAGGAGGTAATAAAAGTTGTTACCTTTTTTAGAAACGGTGGAAGAATATGGAGGTGTATCCCTTCATCATAATTCACTCCCAGACCAGACAATGTATAAACAGACCCTAGTTAGGACATGCACGCATGCCTATACAACAATGTAACCTTGTACAGTTAAAGATGCATAACTACACCACCATGTTCTTCTGCCATTTATTACAAAGGGAAACCGTTTTTGTGACTTCCAGGTCACTTGTTCACTTCTTTGGGTGATGAAGCCCTTCAGAAATGGGATCAACCATTAAACGAAGAATTCAATTTGCTCCTAATGGAATATATCGTTTCATTGAAGAGTTGACTCCCATTAAAAAGAAGGCAAAGTGAAATAAATGACAGAGTTGCAGCCCCTTCCCCGCCCCCACCCTCCCCTACACACACACACCTAAACATGTATCTATTCACATACAAAACGTTTCATTCCTGACAAGACTTTGTATGTGAACAGAATAGTCAGGGCCTGCACATTCCTACATGCCATAAACAGGTGTCTCGAGACACTCCTCATAGTATCTTTCACATTGTTTTAAGGTGTATGGGTACGCCTTCAGGGGAAGCAAATATATTATTTTCTTTTAAGCTCCTTTCTTAGATGGGATCAGCTCTCAAAGAAGAAGATTCCTTCCTACAATAGTTGTTCAGGGAAGTAAACGAGGTGCCGCATAATTCATTTCATTTTCTACAAATGGAGGAAAACATGGAGGTATCACCTTTACTAGGTTAAATCAAATGGCTAGAAGATAACTTCTCGTACCGTTTTAACCGGTATTACTTTTCATTTTGGCCATTAAATTTTTATAACGGGTTTTCAATGCATCTTTTGTTTATAAACGGTAAAATTACTATTAAATGTACCAAACATCCATCAAAAGAACCTCACATGTGCAGAAGCTCTGCATATTTTCAAAAGTACGAACTGTTTGCAGACAAATCGGCAAAAGTGTTCATGGCCGAAACAACTGCGCCAACTCCGGATCGAATGTTTGAAGAAATCAGATATAAATCACGCTGCATCGAACCATACATGGTAAAACAAATAACTGTTCCACCGATTTCACTTTTTATTTTAGCAAAAAACATTTATTTGAAAGCTTAGACACAAAAAAAATCTTACCTAGTATGGGCGCCGCCATGATATTTTTTATGCGCGAATCAGCCGTAAACCGGTGTTACAATAACGTTTATCCGGTGTTTTGACCGTGCAACCGGTGTTTCGATTGGACAGGATGTCACTTGGTTGAGGCGTTTCTACATTTGAAAAAAGCCAACGAGTAGCATTTGTGGTCATAGCGATGCAATGAAAAAAAAAAAAAAAAAAAAAAAAAAGATTGTTTGCAAAACTACGGACGACATTATAGCTATAGTTAGAGTTGATGAAACCCGAAAAATATTTCATCCGATTAGACATACTTTTGTATTATTTTGAAAAGTTTTGTTTGAATGCGTTTCCAAAGCAGAAACGTTTACCTTATACATGAACATTATTCAATCTGACCAACAATATGTTCTATAAAAGGGTTATCCTTTGGAAGCAAGGATCACACCAAAGAACTGAAAACTGTCGAGTGTACAAGTTTTCTGGGCCAGACTAGCTAGTTTCGGCCAATTAGGCCTCATCAGTGACCCTCAAATATTTTTAAAGTTCCACAATGGAATCAATGATCCCAAAGGACTAGAAAATAAAATATACACTATGATGAAGGGCAGGGAGACTTTTCACGGTGACCACACAGTCCCAATGCCACGTTTTTCACTTTTTGTTGCAATATGCTGTAAGTGTACCATTACCAGAGGTAGTGCTGCGGTTACGCATTCCAGTGCATGGTGTATTTAATTTCTTCAGTGTCACCAAACCCCAACATGCAGAAACTTCATGGGAAGGTCTTGGCAGGCAAAGGACATCAGTTTCCAAGCCACATCTATCGATGAAATTCGCAAGACAGACAGATAGGCTGGTAACTTAGCGTTACAAACCATAGTGGTATACAGTTCCAAAATATTTACCGTATTTGCGTCACAGTTTCTTTTATTATCAGTTTGTAGTTATCTATTTTTTTTTTATTTTTTTTTATTTTACGGCAAAGGAAGCATTGCATCCGTATCAGTAATAAAAATCTTAAAGATATTCTTCAAGAGCAAAGAACATTCAAAGTAAGGAACATGGGTCATGTTTCGAAGCTTCGGCTTCTCAAACTTTATGAGTGACCCTGACAATATCAGACCAGAGAACAATATACAGTTTGTAACTGTTATTTCTTATCTTTGATAAGACAGTCGGTTGAAATATTGGTTAGTATTAAAATGGTCTAAAAGGATTAAAATAAAACGATCATATAGAATAAGAGTCTACGCCAATCAAAAATAATCCGCAGAGTCATCATAGGGTAGACAGCCGTGACTCAATGCCTGCTTGCACGAGCGAATCTGAAAATCCTTATCAACATTCGCATTTGCACCGTCTGGAAACATTCTGCCATGTTGCCAGTAATCTGTCGATCCTGTGTAATTTATATAACCTGAAGAGAAGATTTGTTGCAAAAATGTGGAGGATAATCTGATATCTTACTGATAGATTTTCGCATGTTCAAATGCACATTCCTGATAAAATACAGACAATGTCATTGATTAGATTAATATCTGCATTTTTCTTAAAACGACTGTAGTTTGACAGTTGTAGAATAAAGCAGACAGCTTTAAAGCCAACGAAGAAGACAAACGTGTAACACTAGAGCGGGAAGACTCTATGGTTAATGTTGAAATGAATTAAACATGACATACTTCCACATATTTAGAACAGCGTCAGTCTGACTCAGAAAGTCACGGTCAGAATCGACAACATCAGTGCAGGGGGTGAGGGTCGGGCGATGGTGCTGGTTATAACTTCCAGTGCCGGGGCGTCCTACTTATTTTGATAAAAGGAGGGCAAGGGCCTACTAAGCTTGCAGTAGGTGCGGGTGGGGCTGTTTGGATTTTTTTTCTCGTCTATTATTTCTCCTTTCTTTCTCCCCTTCTCTGAGAGACGGTCTGATATATACTGAAATATTGTCTCAAAGGCCGTTAAACTCAACTAACCGACCAACCAACATCAATGAAGGCGCAAAGTAAAAAGATATATCGCCAACGACGGTTTTGTTTGTTGTCAAATAAACTGTTCTAGCATTTTTTGCAAGTTATTACATGGAGGAACAAATCATTAATTGATTGATTGTTTATGGTTTAACGGCCCTTTGAGACAGGCCCTTTTGAGTATTTGTGTCTATATCGGGCCGTCTCCCAGAGAGAAGGAGAAAGAAGAGAAATGATAGACGAGAGGGAAAATGTCCAAACAACCTCACCTGGGTAATTCTACATTTTTTTTCAAAACAGCGTCCCTGAAGTGTAAATGCGTTAAATCGGTATAAGAACGAAAGCCAGAGACACTCTTATTGAGTGTTTTACATCAAAATAAACAAAGCAAACGAATGATGGGTAGTTTTGATTCTCATCACTCGAAAAAATAAGTTACTTCACACTGTGTCTAGTGATGTGCATAGAATAATGTATTGTCCCTCAGCCAGTAATCCAATATTTATTAAAGATATGAACTGCTATTTCTTAATTTAAACATTCTAACTGCATGTTATTTGGTACTCTGGATGTTAACGAAAACAACAAAATATTTCACAATGCTATGACAAATAAAACTTTCACCAAAACATCGTATTTTATGGGTCCTCGAAATTTTGGTCATTTCCGCAACGCGTATATAAATTTCACATTAGGGAAAACCTATGGTATCACCGGTTTTGCAGTATGACGTCAGTTTAAGTTTTGTTGGCGCGAGACGCTTTGGCATGGCGGCATGGGTGCATTGTCTGCAATCAGAAGAAGATTTCTATGGTAAGTTCAAGTATTTTCTGCGTATGTTTTCTCGATGTCATTACCGATTAAAGAATATGCTTGTCTCCATTCTTTTGAATTGCTTTTATCGGCCACGAAATGTAAATATTGGGTGTTCTAGATGATTTAGAGGTCAAACTCCTCCGCTACTCTGGGTTATAAGGACGCTTTATGACGATAAAGCATGTTATGTCATTTCCGAAACGGTCATTTCCGAAACCTGCATTTCTGTTGCGGTAATGAGCATGTGCGTTTCGGAAATGACATTGAATGACCGAGTGCAGTTCCTTTATTTCAGATAAACCAGGTGCGTTATGAAAGATATTTTTACACAACACACGAGTAAAACATTAATAGTTTAGCGTCGTGTATAGTCTAAACATATTTCTAATGATAAACAGGTGACATTAACAAATAACAACTGTAACTGCTGAAATGGGTTTAAAGTTTATTGTTTGTTTCGAAAAAAAGATTTTATTTTTATGTTTGTTTTAGGAATGGTGCTTTCATTACATTGGTAGAACTGTCAGTCATTCAAACAATTTGCAAGCTGTTAAAACTCCAATTGTTTCATGGTTTTGACCGTTTCGGAGATGACATCGTTTTAAGGGTAAAAGGAAAATAATGACCAGGAACTTATACATTCAGAACCAAAATCGAGCCCTCATTACAATAACCTGCCTGTGCAAATTTCTGACCGTTTTCATGGCTGTAAAACTGGTGATTTCAGATGAAATATTTTGACAGTTGTCTTCTTTTGGCTCAAACATAAATTGTGAATACGTATGGTTATAACAAGTACCCACAGTATAGATGCTTTAAAGCAAACATAAGAGAATAGTGTATACCCCTGTACACTCCCAATGATACTTCATGGGAGGTTGCTATTACACAAACATGTTAGCATGATGCTTGAACCAAATTAGGAAATAAGAGTTACGGTAACGTTAAATATATTTTACACATGTTTTAATTTCAGAACTGAAAGTAAAACTGGACAAATTAGACAGATTAATTGGAGAGGACGAAACATTACTATACCAAGCGTTGAGACTGCCCAATTTTTTAGATTATAGATTCGACATCAGAAATTTGTATGAAAAGATTGAAAACAACAAGGAACGAAGACAGCTGTGGACAAAAAGTATTAAAGAATGGGTCTCACAAGTGGGGAAAGGTCGGCACTGTGGAGGAGGCGGCAGAGGGAAGACCCAATGAAACATGAAGAGTACAAAAAGAAGGAACGGGAACGGTACAAAAAAAGGAGGGAAACTCGTCAAATAAAATCCGTGGAAGACATGACTAGCAGAGAAAAACGTAAACAAAGGAGGCAGTGGAGACATAATCAGAAGTCTAAAAGACAAAGAGACAAAATTCAAAAGGAAGCCATGGAAAACCAATTAACGCCGCCTACTTCCCCACAGTTTGTGCCGCTTGAACCTTCTAACTCAAGACAAAAAGAACAAGGACGAAAGAAAAAGAGTCTCAACAGATCTGCTGCATACAGAAAGCAATTTAAACTGAGGGTCCAATTATCCAAAGAGAGGCGTTTAAAAGAGAAATACAAAAAGAGGTGCTACAGAATGAAAGCATTAATGCCTGATGACGAAATCAAGCTGAAGGTGAAAGAAACAGTAAAGAAACAAGAAACACTTACCGCACTGACAATGCTTCACCTAATAATCAATAATACAAGAAAAAGATACAAGCGTGCAAATCAGACAGAAAAAAAATAATCAGAAACCTTCTTTTCAGAGAAACATTACTTAAAAAATACAAGATAGCCTCATATACCAAATCAGCCTTTGGTGCACATAACGCGTAGATCAAGTGCCAGTTAGAAGGAGCAGCAACAGAAAAGTAAGAGCAGTAATTAAAGATAAGATCATAAAGTTTTACGAGCGTGACGATAATTCACGGCCAAAAGCAGGCAAAAAAGCCACAATAACAAAATGTGGAACAAAGAAGCAGATACGTCTTCTAAATGACTCGGTGAAAAATGTTCACAAGAAATATTTACTTGAGAGTTTGACCAGAATTTCATACAGTCTTTTTGCAAGATTCAAACCTTTTTGGGTCGTAAAAGCATGTGAGAAGGACAGAGAGACATGTTTATGCAAACTTCATGAAAATCCAAAGCTTAAGATAAATAGACTGTTTGCAGAAAAGGCAGTTGAAACAAAGGAGATAGAAACATTCATACAAAATATCACGTTCTCTATTGACAATAAGCATGTATGTACAGAGAGTGTACAAACTGCAAGGGAAAGCAAATAAAAACAAAGAATGGTCCCAGTAAAACTGTGGACTGGCAGTTTTGGACCACAAGGAAGATAACCATAGATAAACACGATGATATTGAAGATACAAGCTCAAAAAAACAAACAAAGACAATGACACTGAAGCAGAAAGAAACTACAAGTATTGACGCATTAATAGAAGCCCTTCAGGTTGACATAGAACGAATTTGCAGACACGCGTACAATATCAATCATTAAAAACTTAAAAGACAATTGTCTTGATAATGAAGTCATCATACACATCGATTTTTCGGAGAATTACATGTGCAAGTACACTGAAGAAATCACAAGTACACATTTCGGGGCATCAAAAAGACAAATAAGTATTCATACAGGCGTGGCATATCTGAACAAACAAACAATACCATTTGCCACCATATCAGACTGCTTGGAGCATGGCCCCAGTGCGATCTGGGCTCACCTACACCCAGTTATCAACTATATTAAGTCAGCTTCAATCAGGGAACTTAAGAGGATCCATTTCATTAGTGATGGCCCAACAACTCAATACAGATCACGAACAAACTTCTCTACCTGACATCACTGAAAATCTTCGAACATGGCTTCTCTGAGGGTACCTGGAACTTCCTAGAAGCCGGCCATGGTAAGGGGGCTCCAGATGGAGTTGGTGCTGTGATCAAGCGCCTTGCAGACAACTTGGTGAACACAAGGGGGAAAGATGTTACAGGGGCTGATGGACTTATTCAAGGTAAGCCATATTTACTACAATGAGAGTAACGGGTCTGTTTAGCACTCATTTGAAGATTTTTTAGACAGTCTGTACTGACTTAAAAATTAGATTTTGTTTCAAGTCCGACTTCCTAAATGTAGATACAAGATAGAAGTTTATGAAAAACGCCTTACCTTTTAATCGCAAATACTGCAGTTACACTTGTAGAAAAAATGAAGAGTTACCCATATTTTAGTAAAAGAAGTATAAATCTTTGCCACTCTGTTGTACATGATTTTCTTCCTTTCTATTTACAGGTCTGAATGAGATGGACAGCTCTATAAAGGTATTCAAGGTAGAAGAGGAAGATATTAAAAAGATCAAGGAACAAATACCTGCCAGTATTGTAGCGGTACCTGAAACCATGAAGATACATCAGGTGCGTTGTTGATTGTTGTTTCTATCAAAATTGTGTACCCTATAGTAACGTTATGTTATCAATTTAAAACAGAAGCAAATTTTAAATTGGTATGTCAAACAACAGTACATTTATTCAACTAAATTCATATAAAGTAGAGTTATAATACAAATTTTTTTTAACTGTCGTCGCCACGGACTTGGCCTATTATGATCTATTATGCTCAGAGCCAACAGTTTTCTGACGACAGTAAACAAAACTAGTATTATACATCACAACTGATACTAAGATAATGAAATAATATATCTGTAATTGTTCAGTCTAGTGAAGTAGTAACAGAACTACGTAATGTAGATCTACATGTGACCCGCGACACGACAAAACCAACAATGTGGTTGTGCGCCCAGCACAGACTCAGATCAGCCTGGGCATCCGCCCAGTCTGATCAGAGTCTTCGCTGTCCGCATGGAGGTAGTTTAGACCCTTAGCTACCCTTTGAGCACTTAACAATGAGTCTGACCAAACTGGGCAAATGCCCAGGCTAATCTGAGTCTGCGCAGGGCGCATAACCATATTGTTGGTTTTGTCGTGTCGCGGCTCATGTATTCTAAACGAGTTCTACCTATATAAATACTACATTGTTAATTGTCATTGGCTACCCCGTCTCGTAAATTAAACAGGAACTCTGAGGTTGTGGTGAAAGAACAACACGAGATCCAGACAAGGGTGCTTAGTTGTTTCTGCACAGATGACTGCTCCTGTTACAA
The DNA here is from genome assembly GCA_963989385.1 of Ctena decussata. Classification (NCBI taxonomy): domain Eukaryota; kingdom Metazoa; phylum Mollusca; class Bivalvia; order Lucinida; family Lucinidae; genus Ctena; species Ctena decussata. The sequence continues at coordinate 19,078,044 of OZ022505.1, read as the reverse complement.
TCCTGTGAAGACCTCTTTCAACAGATCAGTCCAGCCAGGGTCAAATATAAATGGGGATGCTGAGGTACAGAATTTGAACTCTATCATGCAAATGGTATTTTTCGGCGCAGTTTCTCCAACGTGTGTATTGTCTCTGATAGGCATACAGATCTATGGTTTGAGGGCTGGATTTGGATTTTGATTGTTTCAGTTCCTGGTCTTTGCATACTTTTTACTTATACAGATCAATAGTGGGCTAAAAATTGAACATTATAATCTACATCTCACTTTTCTGAAAAAATTATATCGACATGAAACACCTACTCCAGTTAACTATTAATAAAAGTAATGATTACATAAATACCACCACCTTTGAACGGTTAGCAATAAGCTACTTGGGGCTCAAAGACAGCCTCCACTGGGTGCAAAACCTTGGCCTAGATTTAGGGTTATTCCCGAATTTGCGAATTGAAACAGATGACTATATCTTAACCATTTTGAATTACCAATATCTATGGATAAACTTATAGCTAGCTTGTTGGTCGCCTTTGAATACCAACTTGGAATTGGTTGGCTTATTTTCTTTTTCAGGGAGCAGAACCATCTGCAAGGGACATTGTCAACTTGAAGCAAAATGAATGTTCTCAGGTAATTTTTTACCTGTATATAAGGGATACTATGGGTTAAGATTGATTATAGATCTATGCGAACACTTTGTTTCCATAGCACATTGAATTCTTTTTCAGGAGCATAGAGGTTTTACAAACATTATTTTTCTTATATCTACTCCAAAACATAGAAAAGGGTACAAGTTCACAATTATGCAACTTTCGAACGAGTATTAGCCAAAGTCAACCAGTATCCACTATACATATATATGTTTTGAGCAGTAAATAGAAAAAGCAACAACATTTCTCTCATATGATATGATATTATGATGATGAGATCCATTTTGGCAGCCATAAAATCTTGCATATAGAACTGGTGTGTTTTCATAATGCCACAATTTATTACGTCCACACGCCTATGCGATATACAGCGTTTTTAGAGCTGTGAAATTGATGATTAAATTTTGGAGACGAAAATAATTGATATTTTTCTTATTTTTGCTCTAAAACATGGATTGCGTACTCATACTCGTTAGATCCGCCTCATTATGAAGCGCTTCTAACGAGTACACACAATCTATGTTTTAGAGCAAAAATAAGAAAATAATGCATACCTCTGTAAACCCTAATTACATGTAAACTATATAGAAAATAGGGTGTATGGGGTAAACATTGTACGGACTTGTTATCATGATGTGTTTTACATCGCCTGAAATGATTTTACGATTTTCATTGCAGAGCCTAAGAGTGCCAGAAGACGTGACAGATGCCCTTGTACACACACACTGTGTAGTCGAATATGATGGCCTTCCATATCCAGGCCTAATACTTGACGTGGATGACCAGATGGTAGAAGTCAGGGCTATGCACCGCATAGGTGTTAACCGGTTCTTTTGGCCCCTTCATGAAGATGAACTATGGTACACAAAGGACAAAATTATCACAATATTAGTCAATGAACCAGAGCTTGTTACAGGGCGCCATAGACAACTCCCAAAGAGTGTGTGGGAAGCGATCCAAGTAAAATTGGACCTATGAGTCTAAGCTGTCAGGGTGGTTGCATTATAAAATCAAAACTGAAGACTGGATAAGGTTAGCACACCTATGCAATATAATGCGTTTTACGGCTGCAATAATGACAATTTACAGATAGTGTGTGATATTTTCTTATTCCTGCTCTAAAACATAGATTGGGGCTACACTTTAAACTAAGGTGCGATACCAGCAATCTTATTTTAGCTCAGAAATATGAAATATACAATACGCTGTTTAACCATATAAATCTATCCTTTTCCCCATATACATTGGTTGTAATTGCATAGGCGTGTTAAGGTGATGAAAGTAACAAAAAGCAGGGATCAGTTAATAAATTTATTATCTAGAAACTTTTATTTTGTGTTCAGAATTAAATGTTACACGTTGCTATTAATAAATCAGTTCAATTGTTACCACTTCTCATATATTGTCATTACCAAAACATAGTTGTCATCTCCAAAACGCTATGTCATTACCAAAACAAAATTATTTTTCCATGCTTATTTTTACCACACAAATGTTATTGTTTTCAAATAAATGAATAAGCAGAAAACGTCCAATATCACATTTTTAGCAAGGAAATCACTCTGATATTTTGTATGTCAATGTGTTCATTAATATATTTCTTCATGAATTTAACTCAAATCTGTCCCATGAGAAGCAATTTTCTATAAAATACTACCCATTGGGTTATTTGACATAAAAATCACAGTCGCACATTCAAATCAGTGATTTATTGTTGAAATTTGTCAAAGAGACCTAAACAGTAAGAATGTTCTAGAATTATATGGTTTTAAAGTAACGTTGTGGTAATGACATATCGGTCATAGGGAATTCACAGCGAGGCACTTTTTGATATTCTCTGCTGGGTTTGAGCTTGAATTCATTTATATAAACCCCAAGTATGAACTGTCTGAATCATTAAACATGAAGATTCAATACATTGAGCATGCAAAAACACAAAATGGTTTGACACCAAAATTTGAAAAAAAATGTAGAATTACCCACCCGCACCTACTGCAAGCACAGTAGGCATTTGTCCTACAATGTTCCAGATCAGTAGGACGCCCCGGCACTAGAAGTTATACACAGCAACAAATCATTACAAAGAAGATAAGAAGGCAATGCTCAGGAACCGACACAATCGATTACCACACCATGTCCTAAACACAAAATGGAAAAGGTAAACAATATAGACAGCACACATAGAAAAACAAGTGAAGCGAAAGGTCAAGAGCTCAGATGGCTGCAAAGCTATCCTAAATAATATACAGAAAGTCAAGATTAAACAGAACTCGGTCAAGCAGTGACAATAATAGTACTCCACAACAGAAGTACCGCCTTCGAAAAGTTCAAACAGCAATCTACAGAGCAGGATTCCCTCCTTAAACCTTTTTTAAGGGTTCATCACACCACCAAGTGGGTGGGGAATGGTCTGAAAACATACTTTAAATATTTTTACTTATACTTGTGAAATATGAAGTTCTGCCTATCCCAAATGTAATTTCTATGTGTTAGCAAGATATATTGAAAGGAAATTTAAATATAACATTTAACATGAGAAATTAGACGAAAAATACAAGGTGGCCAGGACTTCCATTAGAACTCATAAACCAGAGATAATGGCATAAAACTATTTCGGCATGTTAAAAGTGTCAAGCATGAACTACAATCTCCTGTAGTTGCAAAGCCTTTTAACTGTCTACTTTTCAAGAAACCCCTTCAATGTTGGCCTCGTGTATCATGAAGTCACTGAGGTCGCCATTTCTTCATTCATTAAAATTGTAAACAAAAACTTTCAGTATCCGCTCTCACCAAAGCAAGTATTGTACACTGCATGACTGTATCAGTTAAAAGCAAGTACTATTCTAAATGCAAACATGTGCATGATATGGACGATCAAAGCACAGATGTTGACATTGTAGCAGTAAAATCTGTAAGGTCGTGGATGAGTTTTTGCATTGTTTTGATTCTCACAAGAACACACGAGCCGCTTAACAATTTATTCTTGCGCATTTCGCGGGGTTGATAAAACCCCGAACCACATACTAAAATCCGAAACCAATTTCCCGGTACCAACCTCACAACAATATAGTTTGCATTGGTTTAACAGGGGTACGTGTATTCACCGGATCGGACATAATCACCGGATCGGACCCGAATTTTACCATTGATACCTATTTAATCATACTTGCTTTGACTGGTTATGTTTATATATTGCATAATATCGTGTATCCAATAAATACATTACTTTAATATGTCGGTTTGAAGGGGTCCTCATTGCATCTATGACTTGTGAATGTGATGTATCCAGCAGGTATTATTTCTGCTCTTATTGCCTCAATAACCTTTGCCCACAGTCTATGTTTTGAACAAAAAATTAGAAAAAAAAATCATACATCTGACACTTTTCATTTTCATAGCCATTAAAATCACATTGATTTGCATAAATGCATGTTTACGTATCTGCCTCACTCACTGACTGTAAATGCCAAACATGCTAACCCAGTAGCAAACAGTAAGTTCATTAAGTTCAACTCTTACTGTAATATGTTGGATACACTGTCTTATGCAAAATATAAAATAAACAGCCAAAAAAGTATGATAAAACAGCTACAACTGGTAAAATTTGGGTCCGATCCGGTCCGATCCGGTGAATTTACGTACCGGTTTAACAGCCTTAGTCTATCTTATTCATTGTCATGTCACAGTGCCAGGTCTTTGAATCCTGTCTCCGTGTCAAAGAAAAAGATAATGAGACAATATCAATGATGAAAATTGTGCTCCAGTACATGTTCAGAGTTCCCAAAATTAAGCATAAATTCACTATACAGTATCTAAATAGGTTTGAAATTTATGAATTTATATTTAGGTAAAAGCTGTATGATCATTATATCATAACAGTGGGTGTTTTAATCCGCTTAAATTTACTGATGCAACTGTGGTACCGGAATCGGGTCCCGGCTTTTCATTTGCATTCTCGGCTTTTAGATGCTGCATGGGAGACTAATCTTGCTTTTTTGAGTAACTCTTCGAGATACAATAAATAATCGAATTCAGATGATTAAAAAGATATGAAATATAGTTAATTACTATAGCGCTTATCGAAGGACTATTCCATGTTTTCAAGCAAAACAGTCTGTGTTATTGTCTCGCCTGCGAAGCAGAGGCGATACATATGTATTGCTTTTCCAGTGTCGTCGTCGGCGGCGTCGTCGGCGTAAACTTTTGTCGAGTTTTTGCGTTTAGGTCATTTTCTCAGAAACTATAAGGGCTAGAGCCATGAAACTTGGGTCATGCATACATCTGGAAGAGTACCTCTGAAAGCCTTCATCAATGTTGAGTCTTGACCTAGATTTTACGGTTGACTGACTTCGCAATTTTTTGTCGAGTTTTTGCGTTTAGGTCATTTTCTCAGAAACTACAAGTGCTGGAGCCATGAAACTTGGGTCGTGCATACATCTGGAAGAGTACAGCTGAAAGCCATCATCAATGTTGAGTCTTGACCTAGATTTTACGGTTGACTGACCTCGCAATTTTTTGTCGAGTTTTTGCGTTTAGGTCATTTTCTCAGAAACTATAAGGGTTAGAGCCGTGAAACTTGGGTCATGCATACATCTGAAAGAGTACAGCTGAGAGCCATCATCAATGTTGTGTCTTGACCTAGATTTTACGGTTGACTGACTTCGCACTTTTTTGTCGAGTTTTTGCGTTAAGGTCATTTTCTCAGAAACTATAAGGGCTAGAGCCATGAAACTTGGGCCATGCATACACCTGAAAGAGTAACTATCAAAGCCATCATCTGTATTAAGACTTGACATACATTTTACGGTTGACTGACTTCGCAATTTTTTGTCAAGTTTTTGCGTTAAGGTCTGTTACTCAGAAACTATAAGGGCTAGGGCCATGAAACTTGGGCCATGCATTCATCTGGAAGAGAAGAACTCAAAGTCATCATCGATATTGAGTCTTTATCAACATTTTACGGTTGGCTGACTTTGCAATTTTTTGGCAAGTTTACGCGTTTAGTCTGTTTCTCAGAAACTGTAAGGGCTAGAGCTATGAAACTTAGTTCATTCATACATCTTTGCTGATTTAGCTCTGTTTTGTGACAAAGCGCCAGCAGGCGAGACACCGCATTCCGCGGAATTCTTGTAAATAATGAAATAAGGTGTGTAACTTTATTTTATGTCGCATCTTTTTCCAGATGAGTTGTTAGGCCTTTCCGATTTTACTTTGCAAAACATAAACAAATATGGAAACTTAATTTTCGCCAATATATTCTGAAGAAAGCGGTGATCGAGGGAAGTATTTCTGAATAAAAACACATACAATTGTTCTCTATCGGATGAAAATAATCAGCGATTGTGTTACGTTGATTAAAGGTATTTTATAGCTTCTAAAACTAATTTACACATTTCAATGACACGTGTTTACGTGAAACTGCCGACGCACGTGTTGGGCAAGCTGTTTGGAATGTTAGAGAGTAGGGTGGCACATTCATACAATGAACAGATGTTTATGAGATAAAAAATAAAGTTGTGGTTTCTAGGACAAGTCACATCAGTAACTATTTTGGCTTAGCTGTGTCCAAATTTTTAAATATATACTGGTGTTGTGGACACATCAGTGCAAATTTATTGGAAATTAATAAGGGAAAGAAGATGCAGAAAAACCAATGTTTCGGGGCAGCAGTTCACGGACACATCTTTTATTTCAAGATTTTGCATGGAACAGAAAAAAGGTGACAGTGATAAATTTTTCACATTATCATCATATCAGGTAACCAAAGGCCATTCCTGTTAGTTACAGAAGTCCATATTGTTGACATTTGGAACACATTGCCAGACTGTTGTTTCGGCAGCCTTTGCTAACGTGTTCAAGAATCGTTTGAACATTCACTGGCATATCCATCCTTTTAATAGAAACGTATACATACCAATTTTAGTGCGACAGATGCGCGTTTCTGTATTTAACTTCTTCCGAATCAGTTTTGCTAAACCCCAATTTTTGAAAGAAAAGAGATGGTGGACTTTAAATGTTCTTTAAATTTTATCCCACATGCTACATGACCGACAACAAACAGGATAGGACAGAAGCGCTGACAGAAAGTGAGAAAGCTTAACTGAGATTTACAGAGAGATTCTATTTTATTGTCTGACCTGCGGCTATCAGAAGCGATACATAAGTATTGCTTTTATCGCATCATTATTAGTGTCAGCGGCCTAAAATTTTGGCAACTTCTCTGATTCAGCTCTCTTTTGAGACTGTGCTGTGACAGGGGAGATACTATCAACCCTGCAATTATTATTACATTTCCACCACTAGAAATTTGTCTGTTGGTTAAAGTAAAATTAGCCATTCGTTCATTTCCTTGTGAGTGAATTATTCATTTTATACTTGATTTCAGTTCATTTCATGTGAACTTCGGGAAAAAAAAATAATAAAAAACAAAGAAAGATCTTTTTGTGAAGTTCATTTTTTGGAAGAAAAATATTGTAACTGTGTACTATAGGTACAAAGTTTTAGACTTTTGCATTAGATTTATGCACAGTGATCCAGATAAGAGGAGGTTACAGGGATAATTTAGAGATAATTTCTGATACTTTTGCATGAAATATAAGTTCTGACCCCTCATTAGAACCACGTCACTGAGACAGTTCTAATGAGGGGTCACAACATATTTTTGGTTAAGAGATAAGAAATGTGAATTATCCTCAAAAAACACCTTATCTGGAGCCCTGAAATAATTTTACACCTCCACTTTTTTTTTTTTTTTTTTTTATGGTTACAGAATCTGAAGGCTAAAATCGAAGTCTTCATAATAAACTGTTATCCATTGAATCGATGAAAATTCTTCAAATTTGTAGGTGAGCTGTCTCTAAAATGTGTGTCGTTGAATACTGTCTTAGTTGGGGCATGCATGGTGATTTTAATTATAAGATAACTCAGTTACTGGTTTTTATACCCCGCCACACGTTAGTGGCGGGGTATTCTGTTTTCCTGCTGGCTGTCCGTGTGTCCGTCGTACATACGTCTGTCCATCCGTCCGTCCGCGAGCATTTCGTTTCCGTTCGATAACTTTAGTATTTATGAAAGGATTTTCTTCAAACTTGGCTTGTGCATTGGTCTTGAGAATATCTCAGTTGGGATTGTTAATGGGCAAATTTCGATTTCTTCTGATGGAGTTATTGCCCTTGTCAATGTCTTAAAAATAGGTTTTGGTCTATAGTTCTTTTACACTTTGAAATATCTTGATGAAATTTCACAGAAATGATTGCAGTAACATAAGCTTTCTGTTACAAGTGGATTTTTGTCCACGTTGGGTATCTGCCCCTGCCCTGGTGCTATATACATGTATTAAATAACGAAAAAAATGTATAAAATCAGAGTTGAAAGAGATTTTTTCTGAAACTTGTAACAAATTATCATATTGATATTAGCTTTCCGTCTTGATAAAAACAATTGTTCCCCAGTGGTTACCTGCCCCTGACACATGCTATATACATGTATGAAATCATGAAAAAATCTATATAAAATCAGACTTTTGGTATATCTTGATGAAATTCCACAGAAATAAGCTTTCTGTTACAAGCAGAATTTAGTCCACTTGGGTTACTTGCCCCCAGGGCTATATACATGTATAAAATTATGAAAAAAATCAGTATAAAATCAAAGATGAACAGGATTTTCCTGAAACTTGCAACACGTTACCAAGGTAATAAGAACTTCATGTCATGATCGAAATTTCGTCTCCAGCGGTTATCTATCTCTTCCCCAAGGCTATATACATGTATAAAATGATAATAAAAATCGTATAAAAATGTACAAAAAGGTAAAAGAAGTGATACTGGTTGGCAGTGGCGGGGTATTACGCAGTCGTTTACGATGCTTTTATTCCAACATATTTTTGTTTGAGTGAACTATCATTTTCAGAGACCCTCAAATTTTGGCAGTTGTTCAATTTTTTCCACCAAACTCAATACCAGTGAGGGAGAAGAAAGTTTCAAAAATACAATTTTATTTTTTCTTCTTCAGAGTTGAAGAGGCGTATTGTTTTTGCCTTGTTTTGTTTTTAATTGGGTTGATTTGTGAGTATTCACCTTTCATTATCTTCACTAACTGCTAACTTTTGTATTTGTGTGTGTTATGGAGGGGGAGACCGTGGGGGAATGGAAAGAAGAGATAGGAGAATAATATTTATAGCTGTCCAAAACAGTTATGCTGGAACAGTTTATTACTTAAAGCATGTTCTTACTTTCATGGTCTGTTATTATCTCCCCAAGATTTATTTTATTGCATATAATGTCCACCATACCTTTATTTTGGAACTAGTTTGTGACTAAAACATGGTGGATATTTCAGATTTTTTTTCAGGTGGTGGGTGTCTGTTGAATTGATTTTTGTATTTGTTATTTGTTTCTATGCAATTTTCATTCTGGGAGATTGTAGAAGAGTGTTTGGAGATTTTATCAGGGTAATTATTTTTGGGTAGAATTTCATCCACATGGACTTTGGGCGTCCTTGGGATAGCCAAGTCTCAGATATGCAAATTGTCTTCATAATTGCTTTTATTATACATGTTATACCCTAGAATGATGTTCAGGTGGTATGTAACATTGAGGGCTTGAAAGCTTTGTGACAGACCCAGTTATTTTTTAAAAAAAATGTAACTGACATTTTTCAACGTACCCCACCCACTATACATTGTGATGAACCCTTAAATTAAATATTTCACTGAAAATCAGTTATCACACAGTGTGACATTAAAATACCCATCATAATGCATAAGTATATACACACCAAAAAGCATGCTATGGATACTCTGTCTCAATGAATTGCATTACTCATTTACAATTTATCATTGCTAAAATAATTATATCATCTTACATCCGATTTGATGCTGATAATATCTGGACTAATTGCAGAAACTGACGCTGCTGCTGTACTTGAGTGATACATAACTAGCTGACTGATGATTTTCCAGTTATCGACTGAGGAAAATTATTGATAATTCCTCCGTCTGAAAGTAGTGAAAAAAGCACTGACCAGCTACTGATAAATCAAAAGTCCATATAACCCACCCACGACACCAAATGTGCAAAAGTTACAAGAAACGATAAGGTCCAGTCAGGTAAATTCGGACAGTGACAAAGGTTCCTTTATATGTCATTTGTTTGGCATCAAAACAAAAATAACTGGGCAAACAGTGCAAATCTGCAATGGTATGTCCGAGTTTATCCACTGTCCGAAGTTACAGGACTTGACCCTAAAGCAAGTAGTAAAATAAAACGAGCGGATAAGCACGATAAACAGCTGTTTCGTTACACTTATAAATGAAGACAAAACTACAACTACGAAGCTAATTCTTAATAATATGATAATATGTCGGCCTAACATCTCTAAAGCCCCAGTCACACACACACATTACGGATTGGGCGGATAGTTGCGGACTTTAAATCCACTCAATTTGTGGGCGTGGTCTCTATCCATATCGAATCTGTATCGTATCCGTATGGTATCCACAAGGTCCGCAGGAAATGCCACCAAATTTTGAAAAGTTCAAATATTCAGGCGCGGACGAGTTAACCATAATGATCCGTTACTGAAGGGATTTATCCGCATTTATGCGTATCTAATCCGTATCTAATCCGTATCTGAACCTATCGTTCCGCGGTCCACCCAAACTTTGTGGATAAAACAGTTTCATGCGGATTGTTACGGTTAGTTACGGGTCTCGTTCTGCGTATTGTTACGGATTAATGCCCCAGTCAGATTAGCTGTTCGCAATTATCCTCACCAATACGTATTTGTCAGTATTGAAGTTTAAGTTATCCGTATAGAAACGTATCTGAAGGTAAAAGTCGGTACAAAAACTCCGAACGAGACCCGTAACTAACCGTTATTGAAGGTAACGATCTGCGCGAAACCGTATCAGTCCACAACTTGGGGTTGGGCTGCGGAATGATAGGTTTATATACGGATTAGATACGGATAAGATACGGATTAGATACGGATTATATATGGATACATGCGAATGAATGCCTTCAGTTACCTTTTGTTACGGATCAATACGGTTTACTCGTCCGCGCCTAAATTTTGAAAATTTTCAAAATTTGGAATCGGATCCTGCGGACCCTACGGATACGATACGGACAGTTACAGACCCTGCGGATGCGATACGGACCTTTACGAATAACACCGGACAGATACGGATGGGCCATCCGGAGATGCGATACGGACCATTACGAATAAAACCGGACATATACGCACGGGCCAACCGCAGCATCAACAACATCTTTCCGCATATAGAAGTAACAGAACGTAATGGAAGGTAAGTAGTACGTATACATTCGTATCATCTCTCATCGTATTGATTCAAAGGGAAACTATCTGACCGCAGACATCCGCATTTATCCTTAATCATACGCATCTATAGTTAACTGTATCCGTAAATTAATCAAGAAAATAAGCCACGCCCACAAATTCTGCGGATTATTGTGGATTTTTATCCACAACTATCCGCCCAATCCGTAATGTGTGTGTGTGACTGGGGCATAATAGACGCCTTATCTGTATCGATCTTTATAGGACTAAAATGTCAGTGACTCTAACCACAATAATTCAATTTCCGGCTGTCAAAATATAAATTTGCCATTCATTTAAATATGGATGAAATAAGCATGATATCGACATAAACGTTACTGTGCTAGAAACTGTAAAGGAAATGAGAACAAAAACATAGGTGGTGTTTTGATGTAAAAATACAAACATGCACTTGCATGAAATGTCAAGTAACGTCATGCAGAACTATGCCACAAATTCGACTGTTACGAAGTTTGCTTGGAAACAAAACAGAACATGAATACAACTTGAGACAAGATGTTCACGAATGCAAAATATAATTTCGGATGTCTTTAGGAATAAAATATTGAAATAAGCTCGATAACTTTTCTGAAAGGAGTGGGGTATTAAAACCGGACTTTAGTGATCCGAGATTTCAGACTTCAGCCTTATTTTATTATTTGCTGATGCATTTATCATTATCGTACACAAGAATAAGCAACAATAGTCCAAATGATGAACTATTATTACTGTAATGACGGGAGTAAACGGACATTGTGTTGAGCTTAGTTTATACCCTTTCATACTTTTTAAACGGTGAAGTAGTTTCAAACTAATCACAATGGAACTTGATTCTCGACACTCGAACAGCAATAAAACACAATATCAGTACTTTTCTTTTAAAGTTATCAATTTGTCACCAGCTGATTACATTATCTTTCAAATGGCCTATTTTAGTGTTGTAACGGAGTATGTCAGATGGTATATAGTCTTTGTCATGCTGTCCGTTCGTCCTTTGTTCATTCATCCGTTCGTCCTTCCTTAGTTAACTTTTACGTCAAAGTATTGTGTCAAACCTTTTATCTCTGTAACTGCTGGTCGGAATATTTTCTTCATGTTTAGTTTATGATATCTCTACTGCATTGCTTTGGATGTGAAATATCTTAACCTCTGGGCCAGGTCCCTAGGTGTGACAGCGATCAATAATTAGTTTGTGTTAAACCGTTTGGATTGCCGTATTTCTGTAACCAAATGTTAGATGCCCTTATACATGGGTAATAATATCTCTATCTCTGTAGAATTACCTTTGATATGAAATGTCTCAGCATTGGGATCAGGACCCTGAGTAGGGTCAGGAGTCAATAATTAGGACTAAAATTACGTCAAAATGTTTGATATGCAAAGAGGTTTCAATAAGCGCTTCTGTTCTCACAAAAATTAGTGTTTTCATGAGATTTTTGAATTACTATATTCACGGAAAACTGACGCTGTCAAACATTTTATTTAAACTGGGACTGGAAGTTTACGATATCACGATAACTTTGTTTAGTCTTACATAAGGGGAACGAAAAGTCCTGTTTATACAGTATTACACTAACATGTTGTGTACTATTATTATATACTAACATGAACCCTCATATTGCAAAGTATACATACTACAATATAGTTTATTCAACTCCCATTATGAGTCTTTATTTTGATGAAAGACCTTCCCTAAAGCGACGCTGATAAAATAAGGACACCTAAAGCAATATTGGTTTCTGGTTGCCCTAAATAATGCGTAGGCACTCATTAGAACCTCTTTGATATCATACAACTCCAATGTAAATCATGTAGTCCTGACAATTACTCAATATTATGAGAACGATTTACAGTCACCGCTGTATCTGCCACTGCATGGGTGATCCGAAACCTCTGTAAAGTACGCTATCTGATAAACTAACAGGCACAAGCAGATATTTGCATCAGAAAACCAGTTAAAATTAGTTTTGATAGAATTTGCCTCCGTAGCATATGTAATTGATAATGATATATCATTTTGTCGCTTTCGTTTTTTTTTTCAGCTTAAATTAGTGGTCTATGATTTTTCCTCTATTTGTACAATTTTCTCTGTCATAATATGGTGCGTTTCTTTCCATATTGTATGAACGATCACATAGGAAATTAATTAAGCATAACATTATTATGAACAAGGTTTACCTCAGCTGTTCCGCTCCGGTATGATAGGTCTTCTAAGAGTCAACTTATCAGATGAAAGTTATTACGTTTTCAGAACATCTTAATAATAAATAGAAAGAAAGAAATTAATTCTTGACGACCGCAACACATAAGTAAAATTTATTTTCTTAATAATTAGACTATGAACTTATCAACAGCTTCCGTAGTTTGCTTTTTTAGCATGTGTGTACATTATATGTAGACATAGATCTTATCTATCCGGAAATTGTTTATATTCTCTATAGCTGGTGTCCTCAACCATGGCCGTGAGACATCTTCTCGTGCTTCAGGATAGCGTAGTCTGTTAGGATAATAGAATTTACTCGGTAGATGTGAAAAAAGCAATTATCACTGAAACAAACAAATTTCACACCCCAAACACGATACCAACCCATACAATAAATTTTAAAAAGAATCTAGTCCATGTTATACTATCCGATTTGTTTGGTCAAATATGACAGTGTAAAACCCCAACAAAGAATCTTAATTGCATTTCAAAAAAAGATAAACATTGGAATGGCGACAGAACATGTCAATGTTTTTATCAAATGACTTGACAAGCGGCTGATAAGGATGCAATTTACGACTTGCGTCTGCAACACTAGCGGTAAACGGGCATTTTTTCTCAATGAGGGCTATGAATATGGTGTTTTTATGCCCCCGAAGAAACTCCGGGTGGCATATTAAAATCGCACTGTCCGTCAGTCCGTCCTTTACAAATCGTGTCTCAACCATAAATTAAAAACTAATCAAGCAAATTTGATGAAACTTCACTGAAAGATAGAGCATAATAAGAAGATGTTTCGCGCTTAGGATTTAAGTCATTACCTCAAAGGTTCAGGTAACAATAAGGTCAGAGGTCAAATTGTGTCTCAAAATCGTTGTCTCAGCAATAACTTATGAACTACTAAAGCAAATTTAATGAAAGATAAAGCATAATTTGAAGGTGTACCCGGCACAAAAATTAGGTTCCCCATTTACGAGGTCAAGGCCATAGTTAGGGGTCAGAGGTCAAATCCTGTGTCTGCAATTAATTAAAGCCTACGAAAGGGAATTTCATCAAACTTCTTAGAACGGTAAGCCATAATGAGCAGGTATGTCGCACAATATTAGAGTTCCGAAGTTCAAAGTCAAGGACACATTCTGGTTCAGAGGTCAAAAACGTCTTTACAGTTACTCAGAAAAGCATCAAAGCAAAAGTTTATTCAACTTCACAAACAGATTAAGCGTAATGAGAACATATGCCAGGCACAAAACATAGGTTGGCACCCCCAAGGTCAAGGTCACAGTCAAAGGTCAAAGGTCAGGTCGCTTCTCCTTAATTAAACAAAACCAAAACCAATTTGATTGAACTTCATAAAAATGAGATTGGCACAGTCAAAATTAAAGTTCTCTTGCTCAAGGTCAGGGTCACAGTCAGGGCTCAGAGGTAAGATCATGTGTCTGATTTGACTCGAAACTGCTGAATCAGAAGTGAAAATCATTAAAGAAATTATATTTTTTGGGGGCAAGATTTAGGATGTGTATGATTTGACTCGAAACTGCTGAAGTGAAAAATCATTAACGAAATTATATTTTTTTTGCAAGATTTAGGATGTAGGTCACAGTCAGGGGAATGACATCGGAGGTTTTGTATACAACTTCGAAAACAACTAAAGTGAGTTAAATCAAACTTCACAGAAAGGTAAAACATAATAAGAAGGTATGTAATGCTCAAGATGTAGACTCCAATACGCAAGGTCAGAGTCAAAGTAAGGGATCAATGGTCAGGTCATAGGGGTCAGAGGTTAGTTTAAGGGGAATTCGGAGGGAATTTGTTACATACTGTCATTTTTTTTTTTATAACTAAACACCTTTTTCTGATATTCATACAAACACTTTGTTTTCAGCCTGCCATAATTAAAATATTTTTGTTTTTTAAGCATTCCAGCCTTTTTCCTGAATAATGATGCATCCACCAATTTTGATGCTAAACATTTGACAGCGTGTCTTAAATGATGAAACATTCATTTGATCAACAATAAATTAAGAAAACTTGATCAAGAAGGAACACAGTGTATCATGAGTGTTTTGGCAAACGCTTTCTTTAAAAGAAGTCTGATAGTGTATTATGGCGTTAAGCCAATACGAGCAGATAGCGAAATAAACAACTCTTTTCCAGGTAGATAATCTAAAAAACTAGTCTTACCAAAACATAAATACATGTATATATAGATTGCATGAGCCGATACTAGAGGGCATAACCTGTTACTGTTGCTGAACAGTCTCAAACTAAAGATGGATTTTTTGGCACTTTAATTAGTATTTCAGTTTTATGGAGCCAATGGAAGTATGATAATGACAGCCTGTGGGCAAGGAAACCCCGTTTTACATCTTACAAAGTCTGTCTTCCTTAGATTCGATCCCGGACCGCTAGCTTAGCATGCCAGTGCTCAACCATAATGCTGTCGGAGCTCCTCAGACTCAGTTAACCCGAGTCTACAATAGTCGTTTGCTTAGCACATCGATTATTTCCAAAGTCCCTTTCTCGCAAAGGCTTAGACGTTTTGGAATTTATTAAACAACGATTGCAATTGCAGTGTCATGTCAGTGGAAGGCAAATAAAACTTATGATCATTTAGTAGGTTCTGGGTTCCCGGTTCCACTTAATATTCTGTGCCGTGTGGGGGGTTGAGGCACCTGAATAACTAATAATCTTTTTGAAGAATATATCTATAAGAATATATGATTTCTCTTATTTTCTAAAAACAAAAAGGAAGAGCCAAGGAACTAGTTCCAGATTCAAGGTTTCCGATCCTCAGTTTCCAATTATTATTTGTTTTTCAGTTCATATTTATGAACTTGTAGTCACAGCGACAGAAGAATCACACTAACTCGATTGCAAATTTAAAGAGTAAATACACTTCAAGAACTGACTGAATCAGATCCCAAACCCTATCCCCAACATCAAATCATCATGTGCTTGACTCCATGTTATACGACAGAGAAAAACAAATTGGCGGACGACTGGTTTTACGCTGCTAAAACGATTGCTATGAGAGCAAATTAAGATATGAAAACGTGCATCATAACGAGGATAACTGTATAAAAATTGTCACTTCGAAGGACCAATTGTTGTCCGTTTAATGGTTGAGAATTGTTTAACGGATCCACTGACGTATCGCTGTAAATATCATTTTTCGCCCATCTTGAGCTGGTCATTGATGCATGTTTGAGTGTACACGTGTTGTTGTAAATCTCTGTACTGCATAAAAAATCGCTTTCTCAGCCCCAATAATATTTACAAATTTTGGAGGATTACTCTATTGTTTTCTCTTGTCCATTCGATTTAGCCTCTGCCCCACTTCCCTGCCTGGAAAGGAGCGGCAACTCTTAAAATGGTTGCCGCTTCGAGCTTATTGTTCTGTTCTCGTTCGAACCATTTCCCTATGCCATTATTTTGCTGAATGCCAAGGAACAGTTATATTGCAAATTGTCGATGGTGCACGTGTCTGATATGTGTGTTTTTGTATTTCCCATCCGAAGGAAAGTGATGCGAATTCACTTTCTGCTTTTGTCTGTGGGCTTTCTCTGGCTTCGGCAGGTCTTTTGGATCTTCAAAGTACGTTCGACACTTCTTCAACTGTTTCTGATCACCCCTTCCCCCTTTTCTTCAGCCACTGGTGGGTTTTCGTCATCATAAGTTCGTCTAGATTTTGAAGTTTGTAGATTTTGTGGCACACAAAAGAGCAACATAAGAATAGATGTTAAAAATCGCAAAAACGCCCGCCACTCCCACCCTCCACAGTCTCCTACATTTTCTTTCACTCCTTTGATCCCGTCCCCACCCAGTTTGTACCCCAATATGCATATCCAGATTTGAATTCTAATAAAAAAGCGATCAATAGTGCGAAAATTTACTTAAATATTTCAGATTGTGAGAGAACAACGGAACGAAATGCAAAATTAGGAAAAGGCATACTTTAAATAGATACAAAACCACTTATTATTCATTTACTTTCGTCCAACCTGATCCATGATGCACATCATAAGACCATCGTCAGTATGAAACGACAAATTAAAATCGAGAACTGAGGATCGGGAACCGTCATCATAAGTTCTCCTTGATGAGTAGAAGTGCCATTTGGAACATTTGTTCATGTAGGTCAAAGGTCAAGGTCACACTTGAAGGTCAAATGATAAAATGGTCATAAAGTGAGCTTGTCCGAGCCATTACTTCTACAGTTACGGATGGATTTCAAAATTATTTGGCACAATTGTTCTCCTTGATGAGTAGAAGTGCCATTTGAAAAATGTGTTCAGGTAGGTCCAGGGTCAAGGTCACACTTGAAGGTCAAACGATAAAATGGCCATAAATTGAGTGAGTGAGTGAGTGAGTGATATGGATTTTACGGCACATAAGCACCAAAAGGGCTATTTCGCGCCAAAAACGCTATAAACGAAAACACGTTATATGCATAAGGTCAGAAATGAATGCACAGTATAAAAATGAATCAAGTAACACGCCGATCAACGGCCATAATTTGAGCTCGTCCGAGCCATTACTTCTACATTTATGGATGGATTTCAAAATAATATGGCACAATTGTTCTCCTTGATGTTCAAAAGTGTCATTTGTTTATTCAGGTAGGTCAAGGTCACTTAGAGGTCAAATTATAAAGGGACCATAATTTGAGCTTATTTGAGCCATAACTTCAACATTTACGGATGGATTTTAAGAGAATTTGGCACGATTGTTCTTCTTGATGATTGGAAGTGTCAAGTGACGTTTGTGCTTGGGTAGGTCCGAGGTCAATGTCACACTTGAAGGTCAGATATTGTAATTGTCATAAATTGAGCCTGTCTGGGTCATCACTTCTACTTATTTTCCTCTGTGAAAATTTGAAAAAAATATGCTGGCTAAGCATGATGTTGTTTGGCTTCTTTCTAGAGTGAAGCAGTTACTTGGTCTTGACATACTTATAGGCCACTATACCAAACAGCGGGCTCGACCAGTTGTCCCTGGACAACCTTCTAGTTTCTCTCTCGTCTATCAGCTTTCCTCTTTCTCCCTGTCTCTAGGAGACGGCCCGATATATCTGGTCTCTAGGAGACGGCCCGATATATCTGAAATACTGTCTCAAAGGGTCGTTAAACCCAAACTCAATCAACCATTTCTAACCAGGTTCTTTAATACACAGTATTTTCTATTTTGGCCATACTATGACTCTGAAACTGTAATAAGGCCTGCAGTTTGTGTCTCATTTCAAACGTTGGACAATGCTTTGCCCAGGGCCTTAAGTCGGCTTCTGTCCCAAGGCAGTACTTCTGTTGCGGTTGCATTTGTGTTATTTTCGGTGCTGTTTAACTTATTGTGTTTTCATTTTAACTCTTTTATAATTCTATTTTTTCTATTCTATCCCATAACCTTACTAGGTCGTTGGGGCACCACGGATGACTTCAAAACAATCCCTTTCCACCTTGTCCTGTCTTCAGCTGCCCTAGTTGAGCTGGCAAAATCCATTCCTGTCCACTCCTTGACATTGTATTCCCACCTCTTCTTCTGTCTACCTCTTCTTCTTTTTCCTTTCACTGTGTCCTGAAGAATTGTCTTTGCTAAACCAGAAGATCTTGAGACGTGGCCAAACCACCTTAGTTTCCGTTTCTCGACCAGCATAAGGAGTTCATCATATTCTCCAATGGCTGCTTGGATCTTCCTGCGAACCTCCTCATCGGTTATATGGTCCTTGTGCGAAATGTTCAGTAACCTTCGGTAGCATCTCATCTCAAAGGCCTGCGTTCTTTTCTCTAACTCTGCTGTCAAGGTCCATGATTCACAGGCATACAGAAATATGGAAATGATAAGGGAGCGCATAAGTTTCACTTTTGATCCAAGAGATATATTGTAATCTCTCCAAATTGGTTTCAGCTTGGTAAGAGCTGAAGTGGCTTGTGCAATCCTTGAGAGAACCTCCGGTTTTGAGCCATCATCTGAGACAATTGCTCCAAGGTATTTGAAGCTGCTTACGGTACCTAGCTTCTGCCCTTTTACCTTGATCTCCCTCTGGATGCCGTTTGCGCTGTTCGTCATCAGTTTGGTCTTCTCAGCACTGATATCCATCTTATACCTTGTGCAGGTTTGGTCGAGACTTTCAGCTAGAGCTTCCAGTTCCTGCTCTTCCTCAGCTAGGGCATCTATGTCATCGGCAAACCGCAGATTGGTAATGTTTCTGCCGCCTATGCTAACCTTTCCTTCATGTTCTTTCAGAGCATCAGACATGATCCGTTCGAGAAAAATGTTGAAGAGGGTGGGTGACAGAAGACATCCTTGTCTTACTCCAACTGTTGTTCTGAACCAATCTCCTGTGCTCCCATTTATCAGGACTGCACTTGTAGCCTTGTCGTATAGCTGCTAAATGGTGCGAACTAGATTTGCACTGATATTGTACTTCCGCATGGTGGCCCATAAGGCTGCATGCCATACCCTGTCAAAGGCTTTTTTGAAATCAATGAAGACATGGTACAGATTCTGCTGATGTTGGAGATACTTTTCACACAGGATTCTAAGGTTGAAGATTTTTTCTGTGGTGCTCCTTCCTGCTCGGAACCCAGCCTGTTCCTCGGCGATTATCTCCTCGGCTTGTGGTTTAAAAGTAAAAAGTATGCAAAGACCAGGAACTGAAACAATCAAAATCCAAATCCAGCCCTCAAACCATAGTTGGAAACAACTAAGATTACAAATAATCAAGATACAGAGAACATATGGCTAACCGAGTGAGCAGCTTGTTCCCAAAAGGTGGCCACTCAGCAACCCAAACCGAACCAAAAATAATAAGAACATACATAAGGTAAAACATCACAGAAACTCTGACACCAAAAACAGGCAACAGAGAACCACAACAGAACTACCGCCTTGGAACGGTCAGTAATGAATTACTGGGGGGCTTAAATCGATTTTACAGGCCCAACCTCACCCTCAGTTTCTGAAGTGGTACAAAACATTTAGTTGTTTGTTCGGTTCGCATGATAACCCTCTAACTTGTCTATGAATCATCACGGTAAACACATAAATCAAATTTCAACACCATGAAGAAGCAAAGACGAGGACTCAACAGATACAACGGGCCGTCTGACAGGTGGAGATCCCTGTCCTGCCAAACAACCCCACTGGAAATCTGAAGCAAAAGAAGGTCACCAGTTGAGCCCCGGTGGACCAAGCAACAGACAAAAAGGCTCCGGTCCCAACCAACTAAAATATATAGCTTTAGGTCGGGGCCATCATAGAGTCTGACGACCGATCCCCCGGTGTGCAATTAAAGAGTGCAGCAAAGTTATCACCGTGATTGGGTTAATCACTAAGCATGCAGACTGTCGCATAACATTTAAATTATAGCCAATACGTTTGTGACGTATTATTAGTTTTCGGAATTGATCAGAAAAATCAGTCCTACCCTTAATCTTTTGAATTTGTATACTAAGTCACCATAAAATTCTGGTTCCGATAGGCCTTGGTGTAAAAGAAATTTTAATCCGACATCAAATATTGAAACCAATTCATGGTGTCTGCGATAGAATTTAGAAAAAGCCTTAAGCCTGTTTAGGATGACTTTCTGCATGACTTTGCTTGAGTGACTGATGAGGCTGATGGTGCTGTAGTTCTGGCAGAGCTGTAGGTTGCCTTTTTAGGGAGCGTAATAATCAGCGGCTGAGTCCATGGGGTAGGCCTTTCTCCTGTTCTTCAGATCCTATTACAAATATCTGTTAAAACATCAATCATGGTCTCCCCGCCAGCTTGAACAAGTTCTGCTGGTATATTATCAACTCCGGCAGATTTCCTCTTCTTTAGTGCTGCTACTGCAATCTCAACTTCCTCACGAAGGATCGGTTGTTGATCTTCTTCTGGGGGCTGATTGCAGTCCAGAACCGCATTGTCACCGTAAGTCTCATGGTTGTATAGTTCTGAGCAATATTCTGTCCAACTGCTGAGAATTTCTTGTTCCTCTGTAAGGCATTTCCCAGCCTTGTCCTGGATAGTTGTGGATCTACCCTGTTTCTCTGAAGTTAGATCCTTCACAAGCTGGTATGCTTTCTTGCTGTTGTTTTTGTTCAAGCTAGTTTCAGTCTCCTCGCACTGACTAGCTATCCAGTCCTCCTTCGCTTTCTTCACTGCCTTCTGAATCCTCTTGTTTGCTTCCCTGTATTCTTCTGCTCCTCCTGCTTCATACCTCTTCTTCTTCAAATTTTCCTCTCATCACAGAGGTCGAGAACATCTCTGGTGACCCAGGGCTTTTTCCTGCGACGTTCCTTCCCAAGTATCTCACTGGCTGCCTCAGTCACTACTGTGTTGTAGGTGGTAATCATGGTATCTATGTCCATGTCATCATCCCTCAGACCAATGAGTGGTGCAAATTTCCCACCTATTGTTGCTTGAAAAGTGCATGCCACATCTGGGTCCCTTAGCTTCTCAAGATCAAACTTTAGTCTTGGCTGGGTTGGCTTTCTAGCCTTCTTCAGACGAACTCGGAAGGTCATCATCACCAGGTCATGGTCACTTCCTATGTCTGCTCCAGGAAAACTCCTTGTCCTATGGATGTTGACTCCTGATCGGAAGCGCTTCCCCACCAATATGTAATCAGTCTGATTGTGGTGTTTCCCATCTGGACTGTGCCATGTCCATCTTCGTGATGGTTGGTTGGTTGATTTGATGCTTAACGTCCACGGTAAACAACTAAGGTCATGTTGGGACGGT
The DNA here is from genome assembly GCA_963989385.1 of Ctena decussata. Lineage (NCBI taxonomy): Eukaryota > Metazoa > Mollusca > Bivalvia > Lucinida > Lucinidae > Ctena > Ctena decussata. The sequence continues at coordinate 19,056,132 of OZ022505.1, read as the reverse complement.
CAGTTAACCTAACCACACTATTCCTGGGCAGGCTTAGACCTCCTAAGCGGTTAACCAGTACTAAGTGCACATACTTTCACCAGTAACTGACAACTGCCCTTCTTGAATCAGCGGAAGGAGAAACGAAAGTATGTGGCCAGACCGGGATTCGAACCCAGGACCTTTGACTTACGAGTCAGGTGCCCTACCGATTGCGCTACCCAGCCCGGCTCTTCGTGATGGTTTGTGAGGGCAAATTTTGTTTGTAAATACTAGGCTGTTACAGGTTGCAAACTCTAGAAGTCTGAGACCTCTCTCATTTGTCTCGGCATTGCAGTAGGGTCCACAAACGTTTTTCCCAGTCTTCCTGTGCATCCCATTCCAACTTTAGCGTTCCAATCCCCTTGTACAACCAGAATGTCCTTCTTTTATAATAAAAAATAGAAAATAGGGGAAAAAAGGTGTTAAATTTTTTCCGTATAATTTGTTTAGTCTGTTGTGTAGTACATGTGTGCACTTCGGTGGAGGGTGAGGGTGAAGGTTTGGTGGACCTAGTAAAGCCGGTTTACCCCCTCCCTCCTCCTACCCCTCCCCCCCCCCCCCCAATCGCAGTAGTTATTACTGACCGTCCCAAGGCAGTACTCACGTTGCGGTTGCATTTGTTTTATGTTCGGTGTTGTTTAACTTATTGTGTTTTCATTTTAACCCTTCTGTTGGTCTAAATTATTTAGTTCAGTAAAGATAGCCGAGTTGCCACCTATTTGGGAAAGAGCTGCTGACTCGGCTTATCACTTGTAATTTATTGTTTGTTGGGATGTCTTCGTCAATCTTTCCCTTTGATGTTGGAGATAGGGCTTGGGGTCTGATTCAGTCAGTTCCTGAAGTATATTTACTCTTTAAATTTTCTATTTATCCTACAAGTGCAAGTACCTTATTAAAGGCGCCATCATATTCAAGGCACTAGGCGGGACAACCGTGTACTGTGGACACATTTCTAGTTTACTTTGTTTTCATGCAATGTTGTGTTAGGCATTTTATGGTGTTGCAATCGGGTTAATGTGATTCTCATGTAGTCATGAATACTATTTCCTAAATCTGACAGGAAAAGAAAACAAAAAACAATTTTACTATAAAAGGGAACTGAGGATTAGGGACCGGGAATTAGGAACTAGTTCCTTGCACATCATTTGGAAATAAATCATCGATGTTTGAGAACTGCAAGTCGGCAACAATGAACCATTTCTTCCGATTCCTTATTGAACAATATTCGGTCTTGATTAGTTTGCACAAATAATTTTCTAATGTTCTAACATATAACATGGTGTCAGGCATATTATGGCTTGCAATCGAGTTAATTTCGTTCTCCTGTCATTTTGAATACTACTTCAAAAATATAAAACGATCAGGATCTGATGATCGGATACCGAGAATCGGGTACCTGGAACTAGTTCCTTATTTGGAAATAAATCTTAAATGAGTGTGAATAGCAAAGGGGCAACAAGGAATCGGTTCCTGGTTTCTTATCGAACTATATTGAGATTGGATTATTTTGCAACAATAATGCATTTTCTGACACTGTTATCATATACATGTTACATGGTGTTAGGCATATTGTGATGCTGCAATCGAGTTAATGCGATTCTCAATTCGCAATTAATACTGCTTTGTGAAATGCGAAACGAAAAATACCAATCGTAAACTGAGGATCAGGGACCTGGAAACAGAATATGGGGCCCGGGCACTGAACACCGGGAAACAGAAATCGGTAGCTGAAAACCGAAAACCATTAAAGGGAACCAAGAACCTAAAAAAATAAACTAACTTCACGGTCATATAAACCTTTAGCTATTCGAAACACCCCCTGATGTAGACTATTGAAGAGATTGCAATGCATTACTTCTGCATGCCTCTAATCAGTATAATTATACCACACATTAGACAATCTTATCGCCTATTGGCGTCATAAATATGTTCGTCTCTATAATCTTTGTTACCATGCCTGCCGTTTTTAGAGTACTGGCCAAATGATTCCTGAATATACATGTATATTTTGAAGTAAAAGAGAATTCCTAAATCTAAAAGTAGTTTTTTTAACGAAATTTATTCGGACATACACGCATTTAAGGTGGTGATAATCACTGAAAAATCTGCATAAAATACTCAAAATAACACTGATCTTTCCAAAACTTAGCAGATGCCTTCTTCATGTTGTTTCTCATAATTTAGAATCCCAAAATGCAGCATTTGTTAATGTTAAAAAGTGATTTTATAAGAGAAGACCAAAGGGTAATTTTCTGCGAATAAATCTGAAAAAATAATATCATTATTGAATATATACTTAGTGCTTAGAGTACCTTGTTGCGTAATGGAGAGCGTCCTAGCAATTATTTTTTCAAACTCTTCCACACATTATCAGGCTGAGCAGATGAAAAAAGATGCAGTCTGTGTCCAAATTTTTTTGTCCAAACACACAGGTGAGACAGGTGATACTATTTTAACAAGGTTGAACAATTTCATCTACACACCACTGATCATGTCAGTAATGTATTATTTATATTGTAGGTGTTAACATAGGTATGCTTGCCTACCCTATATTTAATAAATGCGTCCAGTGTACATTACTTTGTACATGGTTGAACATTTGAGAAAAAGCTACCGTTTTCATCTGGTCTACATTACAATTTGAGAAAGAGTTGGAGTAAATAATTGCTAGGACGCTCTTCATTATGCAATAATGCACCTTCGGCACTACGTAAATTTTAAATAACGATATTATTTTTTCAGATTTATTCGCAGAAAATTACCCTTTGATCTTTCCTTATAAAAACACTTTATTAAGCAGCATGTATGTCTATTTTGTATTCTAAACTGTAAAGAACAACAAAAATTAGAAGTCTGCTAACTTTCAGGGAGATACGTTACTTTTTTATGGTTTTATGCAGATTTTTACATTTACCATAAATCACCACCTTAAGAACATTACATCCCTCTGTTCACTAACTCTAAACGATTGAGAAAGAAGACGAAATGCAGCGCCCGACAGGCAACGGACATCTTCTGTCCAAGCCGCACCTACAGATATTATCCGTTCGACGCGGCGTAGCTGCTAGCATCGGAAAAAAGAGACGCCTACTACTTAACACCCAGGAGCAGGCGCCCTACAGCTATCTCAACAAACATTGCCCGAGTAAGTCAACGGGAGGCCCTTTCTTATCCTCTGTTTATTTCTCAAATGTTATATTTTTTAAATATGGATGTAAAGGAAATGTGGCGTTTCTTTGATGTATTCCTTGCTTTCAAATCAAACCTTTTACGACTTATTCAAACGGTTTATAGGAAAAGCAATAAATTGAATTTTTTATCTATACTTTTTATCTGTATGTCATATTCAGCAGACAGTAGCTTGTATGAACAATAGATCAGACGCGCACATTGTATTGCTGAGATACGGTCCTAATATCATAATTCTGAGAGAAGAGGCTAAACAAAAGGACTCAAAATTACTCTAGTGATATATGGGTCGACATTACATAATTGTAACATATATCGTCTGCAGTGGTCATTGTTAAGCCATTAATGTCACTGTCTTCTTTCCTGGGATCAAATTTCCGGCTGTCACAATTGAAGTGTTGCCAATCAGTTTCTGTAGCTGAGAGACTGGATCATCTTTGCTTAATGTCATTCGCTGTCTAGGAATTCATGATTTTGTTTGCTTTAGGTATTTTTATCCCCCGACAGAAAGGTTCGGGGGATATAGCGATGAGCCTGGCATCCGTCCGTAAACATTTTCTTGTCCGCTCCATATCTTAAATACCCTTTGGAATGTTTTCATGATACTTCACGGTTATGTAGAACAGGTCTTGGCAATGTGTTGCGTGCAAGAATGGTAACTCTTGCTTTTGTAATTTTTGAGTTATCTCCCCTTTGGTGAATTTTTGGTAGATTCGTGTCCGCTCTGTAACTTGAATACCCTTTAGAATATTTTCATGATACTTCACAGATATGTAGAGCAGGTCATGGCAATGTGTTGCGAACAAGAATGACAACTCTTGCTTTCTTACTTTTTGAGTTATTTCTCTTTTATGGTTTTAGGTGTGATTTCGTGTCCACTCTATAACTTAAATACCTATGGAAATATTTTCATAATACTTCACAGATATGTAGAACAGGTCATGACGATGAGTCACAAACAAGAATGACAACTCTTGCTTCCTTACTTTTTGAGATATTTTCCCTTGATGGTTTTAGCTGTGATTTCGTGTCCGCTCCATAACTTGAATACCATTTAAAATATACCAAACAAAAAAAGAAACGCACACAGTAATATTTTGTTATTTTCTTGGGATTACAAAGAATTTAAGAACAAAAATCATATAGTAATAGAGGTAGTCAACCGGACAGTTCAATCAGAAAATTTGATTTAATTGTGTCAATTCAGTACTTTGTGACGGGTCTCTGAACAAGGCAGGGGTCAGTTTTCAATGTCACAGTTTTCAATAAGAGGTGTGACCTCCCTTCGTTCGTATGCATGCCGTATATCTTCCGCACATAGAACTGATGATAGTCCATATCGAATGCTGAGGAATCGCATTCTATTCTTGACGTAAAGCAGCGACTATTTGCTGACGTGTTTTGACGTTTAAAACAAAGCAAAACTCACTTACAATAGCCAATTACACATTTATACTCTACAGTCCATACAGACAGTAAGCCTGCATAAACGTATGGAAATCTCTATCAACGATTTCATTAATGCTTATTTTTTATGCATATGGAAGGTACAGATACTCGTCTACGCCATGACGAATTTAATTAGAAATACGGATTTATAGACATTTTCTAATCATGCTTTAAAAGGTAAATTAAACAGTAAAATCCTACTTCGTGCGTTTCTTTTTTTGTTTCGTATACTTTCATGATATTTCCCGGTTTTATAGAACAGGTCATGCTGATGTGTCACAAAGAATGATGACAACTCTTGCATTCTTAATTTTTTAGTTATTTCCCCTTGATAGTTTTAGGTGTGATTTCGTGTCCGCCTCATAACTTTAATACCCTTTGGAATATTTTCATGATACTTCACAGTTATGTAGAACAGGTCATGCTAATGTGTCATAAACAAAAATGAGAACTCTTGCATTCTTACTTTTTGAGTTATTTCCCCTTGATGGTTTTAGGTGTGATTTCATGTCCGGTCCATAACTTGGATACCATTTGAAATATTTTTATGATAATTGACAGATATGGAGATCAGGTCATGACAGTTTGTCTCATACAAAAATGACAGCTCTTGCTTTCTTACTTTTTGAGTTATTTCCCTTTGGAAGTTTGAGCTGCAGTCTTGTGTCTCTGCTTCATATTTGTATACCCTGGCTTGCTCCACAATTTAAATACCCTTATACCTTTTAGAATTTTGTTGATCATGCATCTGACTCTGCCATCTCCCCCCTCCCCCCACCCCCACCAACTTTTTTTTATTAGATTTCGATTCTTTGTCCAAATTCACTTACTAGAGAGCTCAAAATTAGATTTGTAGGGCTTGTACTTGAAAAGTTAATCACACATTTTGAAATGTTGAATGTATCATACGCTATACATGGTCTACGTGGTTGCTATTTGAGATTTTACCTCTTTTTAGCAATCTGGCATACTGTTTTGGTCTGAGTGTTAGATAATCATGCATCTGTTATAAAGATAATGTCAATAAGGAGCATAAAAGAATGACAGTATACTATTTATATGCGTTTTGAAGTGCACCCTGTTTACCAAGGCGCAGGAGGCCTTCGGTCGGGGGATTTGCCATCTCCTCTAATGGCTGTTTTTGTCTTTGCTTTAGGTATTGAATCTATGAAACGATGTGCAGTGAATCAGATATAGACCACTTGAATTTTTGTCAGATTTGAACAGCTAACAGACATGTACAAAGCGAGTCCAAGCGTCTATGTGCAGCCGTTGGAGTGCTAAACACTGTTTGCAATGAGGAGCTCTATATCCTGGTGTTTATGCATACATCTGCATGAAGGTCGAATACGATCAAATACAGCAAATTCAGTTGGGTAAAGTACGTTATGTTCAAATAGATTTTGTAGAATAATGTTGATAATTAACGATTGCAGGTTAATGTGTTTAACATTTATTTAACTCATTCGTTGTCGCTATGAAATCACTTTAACAAGGCCGTCGTCGGCGGTCCGGCCGGACCACTTTTGCTGCCGAATATGGTATGGGCCGTACCACTTTTTTCGTTAATATTTCTTTGCCTTTTTTACTCTTAAATGCGGTAATCAAAGGTCGATTTATAAGTGATAATTAAAGCGCGCCGCGGTCAATAATTCGTCTGCCGCGGGGTGTGAAAATTTCAGTCACGCCCGTTATGAAAACATGATCATGATTTAACAACAATAATCAGCATTAATGCCACAGTCTCACTGTCACGTATTGAGGGCTAGGTTTCACCACCTTTTTAAAACGTGGCAAAACGGCAGTATACGTTGTAAAACGTAGTGAAAACGTATATACATTGTAGGTATAGCTAGATTAAAACATAGTGAAAACGTATATAGGTATAGCTAAATACGTGGCCTAGTTACGTTTAATTTAGAATTTTTATATCAAACATCACATTTTGATAAACGTAGCGTTTTCCTAGTAAAACGTAGCAACTCGTAGTAAAACGAGACCAAACCGTACTAAACCTCAGCCGAAACGCATTGAATACGTACAAAACCGTAACAAGAACAACCTATCGGTCCACTAAGCCTCAGTCTCACTGTCACGTATTGAGGACTAGATTTTCTACGCATTTAAAACGTACCAAAAACGGGAATATGCGTATTAAAACGTAGTAAATACGTATTATATACGGATAAATACAACTACATTCGTGGCCTACCTACGTTTAAATTGAAAATTAACTTAAACGTAGCATTTCAAAATACATACTGGATGCGTAGTAAAAACGTTTTGAAACGTAGTCTAAACGTATTTAGACGTAGATGCATCATATTACGCTTTCCTACGTCTTAATACGTTTTGTGACGTTTTATTCTGAGTTTTATTACGCTTTAGTTTGCTTTGCGATACCTACTCAAACGTAACTTTGCCTAGGTAGTTATACCGGAAACTACCTAGTAGTCCCTAGTAAAACGTTCGGAATCGTAGTAGGTAAGTAGACGGCGAGGTAAATACTCATAAAATAAATTGAGTTGAACAAGCAAAATTGGTCTCAAAATGCACTAAAATGGCTTCTAGAGACGTCCTGAATCCAAAATCTCTCGGGGGAGAACCCCAACCCCCCTTTTGAGAGGGGATACACCACCTCTGGTGCTCTCCCCCACTCGTGCCTTCGGCACTCGGGGAACGCCTCGGCGTTCCTTGGCCGTACCATTTTTCAAAAGCCGACGACGGCCCTGTTTAACGTCTTCAAATGTTTTGTTCAGTACAAAATCACCCCATCCACGGCTCAGAAGTGACCTTAAGATCAATGTCATAAAATTCGAACTTACTGAGGTAATTTTTCGGGCGAAAGTTTTATTGATCAAAAGTTATCGAAGTTACATCTGGTTGTTTCCTAGCTTTTTCCAAACAATGTTACGCAAAGCTATATTAAAAATCGTAATGTAACCGTGTTTTCTTTAGCATGTGTTTTCTGTATTTCATATCTAGTCAAACATAGAATATACAGCATGTTTGCGTGTCAGAATTGTTAATCTTAATTGCAGCTAGGGTAAAGAGCAGTCGGATGGCCGTAAATGTTTCCGGTACTTCATCACATGCACATTATATATTTCTGGTCCTTTGGAATCATTTGATTCATTCCGAGTCAGTTTGAAAACAAGCTAAAGCCAATGCAAGGGGATGAGGGTCAGTGTTGCGACATAACATTACTGCACATTAACAGACTCAGTTAAGAACATGTTTACAATGTCGTCTATAACGTGTGACCTTTGCTTCCAGAGAAGCTTCCTTCAGAGTTTATCGTAAATGACACGAACTAGTTTAATTGCATAGACTGAGACTATTTGATAAGATACATCCTCAGGAAGTATAATGATTAAATGGCTATAAAGAGAAATTATATTTGCAACCGTGGTACCCATAAAATAAAATGCCTGATGCACTGGGCAGGCTAAAACAAACAAATATAATGGTTTTCTGTCTTCAATGACAACAATGTCAGTCATGAAACAGGACAAAAAATGTAAACTGAAAATTGGCAGACCTTCATTTTAGCGGATTTCGTCCCTGCCGATAGAAGCGCCAAGATTAAGCTACACATACCAGCAAAATACAGGTACAACAGCATGTTTAAATGTTTTAGTATACATCAGCATGTAGACGCGAATTGATCAGAGGAACAGATGGTCCCCTGTAGTGTTTACCCGAGCCTTGAGATCGAACAAACATTACTGGACAATGAAATGAATGCTGCTTATATATTAAAAGTATCTATATCATCCTTAGACAGCATATAATATTATCATGGGACAGCAAATTCTTTCCTTTGAGAATAGACTCCCATTGAAAAGTCAAAAGGAAACAGTAAAGTAGCTTCGCCTAAAAGTAATCGCATTCACGTTATAACACACACCCAGATTAGCAAAACAGGTCGTCAACATCTGCGATAGAAGAATCTTTAGTGGCCGGTTATTTCGGATATTTATGGACATCTATATTTACAAAGCGTCGATGAGTATAAACGGAATTAATGTTAATCTAGTAAACGCAGTCATCAGTAAACCATCATTCATAAGAGAATGTTCCTGTTAATTACAAAAAGCCCATATTTCAATTTTTAAGAATCAAATATCGGAGACAATTGGTCTCCTCAAATGTGCCTGAAATCTGACGAATCCCTGTACAAAGCAGAAAAAGCAGTAACTTAAAGCAAAGTACATTCGAGTAAATGAGGCGTAATTGCCTTGAGTACCGGTATGGACAAAAACTCAGCATATAATGTAGGAGCAGTCTGATCCGGATCATTGCGCTGCTTGCCAGTCTGCTGGCAAATTTTGCCTCATCTCCCGATAGTGAAATCATCTATTACAAGTACTAAAGTAGTTTGGTAAGTTGCTCCAGTCTTTAGTGTCCAGTACTCCGGGAACTATTTCATAACGTCAGATATTTAAATGTTTGCATAGCGTCAACGAATGAGTTAATTGAATGTTAAACCTTTTAATCCGGTCACCCAGAAGAACGTGCGATCGTTAATTATGAACAGTCCAACATTCCATATTTCACATTTCATGATTAAAATATTGGAGACAATGAGTCTGGAGTTTGACGAGTTCTGTACATGTCAGAAACAGCAGAACAGTAATCAGTCCATGTATCGGAACACCTATTCCATAGAAATATCAATAACATTAAGAAGTTTGCCAGTGCAGACCGAATGAGGAGCAGTCTGTCATTGATTTACACTGTTCTGTTCCAATACTCTAAGTTACAGTGCAAACTACAATCAAATCAGGCACAAAGCATTAGTTAATATTTTCAGAAATGAATAATTTTAACTTTGCATCTGACTTACCGTTGCCTGAATCAAATATAGTGCATATGCGGATTAGACTACCCGTAGGATCAGCTGGATCGTAACATTACTGCTCATGATTGTCTGTTCCAACACTTAGAGCATTACGGTTGATATAAAACAAAGGGACATACAATCGAATAATTGTAATAAAACTTGAAATCAATTACAAGTGGCACGACTTCTCTTTCTCTTTATCTCAAACCTCTCGGGCATTCACCAGCCAATCATTATTGAAAGAGTTCCAACTATAATCGCTTCTGAGAAAATAGACTCATTCGTCCGTGATCACGATCCAGAATCTTCATACAAATATAGTTAAGGGGACAAAATGGGCCTTTGAGCAAGATCAATCATAGAAATCGCAGATAAGTCTGCCTCCGCGATTACGTTGGTTTGTGATATCAGTGTTGGTTATTTTGACTTTTTTTATTAAATTTACGTTAAAATTGCGGAACAACGAAGCCAGTGATCAGACTGGAGTTTTAGACTTATCTGAGTCTTTGCTGGCGACACATGTGCTGAGACATTTTTGCTGATATTTAATCGAAATACAAGCAATACAGAAAGTTTATATCAGCACGCGATGTACGGTCATTTATATCATTAATATTATACCATTAGAAGACGAATATAGGGTACTATGCCTGCGCTCCATTTAAGTCGTATTTTTGATACGGTTCTCCTTATTTCTGCAAGGGCATCACATAAAGTCTGGTGCTTGATACTCTATCAGAAAAGCAGAGACTCATATCAGAATCTGTTCGTTTGTTCTTGCGCTGATCAGGCTCTTGCTGAGCGGCTCACACTTATTTTGCTGGGTTGTTGTTTCTATCGCGATTCAGTTTACTTTTGTTTTTGGAAAATTAGGGAGCAATATAAGTTGCTGTTCCGCAATATTGGCTAATCTGGTATTAAGCGATGCTGTGCCTTGTTCTGCTTTCCATTACTGCAGAGATACCAAAAAGACATGCTGCGCGAGTAGGATATCTGATAACACTTTATCATGAATACTTTAACAACCTCTTGCTTCTAAGTTGACTTTAAGACACAGCTGTGATACAAAAAAAAATATGACTTAGAAACGAAATATAAACTTCAGGTTAGTTTAAATATAAATAAACAGGAATTAAAGGGATAATATGTTTATTTCACTTTGATGAACCGGGATAATGTTTACGCTTCACGCGATGTATGAAATGTAGCAAATTTAACTACTTAAATCTACAAAACATAACGTTTACAGGTTTTTATGACAACAGTTGATGCAACATTATTAAGTGCCTGTCGTTTGTTTAAACTTCTCTTCTAAATCAAACTGTATGATGGTTTTGTTTGCAAATTTTTGCAATTTAACGGGTCATCTGTACATTTTTTAGCAATATACAAATAGTTTATATGTACCAGCTCTGGTAAAATGATGGTCAAAATGCTGCAAATTGTTAGCATTATTGTCATCTTTTTATTAATTCCCGTCCTTTAAAACATATTCTAAAATTGACAATATTATTTCTCTTTCCTTCATGTATAATTTGCCACATTATTAAGTTTAAGTATAGTTTTAAGCAGAAATCAAAACTGATCAAAGTTAAAATTCCTTTCGGGTAAAAACTCATCAGAATCGTGCGGTTAAAGTGCATCATGTCTTTTTTGTTTGTTAGTGCCTGCCGGTATCAAACAGAGCTGTTAAAACATTAGTGTCAATCCATTCACAATAGAGAGATAGCATGTGCCTTTCTTGGATTTTATTCCGTCAAACGGAAAGAAAGATGCGATTGAAACTTGTTTTTGTATTAGCATTAATTTCTCCTGTGTCGTTTAAATGTGCTTGAAACATGTATGAGAAAGAATTATGCCCTTTGGAACAGGAGGGTTAATTATTTAGGAATGATTGTTTACAAGTTTAAGATACAGAAACATTAAAACGTGTTTAACTGTTCGTATTTGTATTGTTCTGAAAATACTTTATCATGGTTAGCAGGTGCACAGCATTTTTGTAACAATTTAATTTTAAACAGAAACATAAAATCAGATCGTAAAAAACTGATTATATAAATGAATGGAAACAAAGAATACAGATAATGTCATGTTTGGCAATCGCCGGTGCTGCCGATGCAAATGAAAATGTATGACTTTAAAAGTTTTATAAAATCAAGCCGACTACAGACGATTCAAACTGTGCTAACGATGATACAGTTATTGCTGGAAGTCACTTCCGAACAAGGTGAGTATGTCTTTTGTTAAAAGTTGTGCATACGTACTTGTTACTGTTTTGTTATGTTTATACATGTTTGTGTCTAGTTTAGACGATGCTAATATATAATATATTATTACAAATATTTGACTTGAAAACTGTTCTATCTAGCTGATACTGTGACAACCGGGTTATTGAATGGATTAGTATATTTTGTCAAAATTTCGTGAAATCATTTATTGCAGAATGCATTTGTAGTTTTGCTCCATTATCTTCATTAAGTAAATGGAATATGTAACTCGCTTTCTTTACGACGAGAATATTGCAGGTAGATTATGTAAGGGCTGGGGTACAAAAAGTAAATGTTTCTTTGGATATAAGCAGTTTGTTTGAAATCATTAGCTGTTTCTGTCGACATATTTAACTGTAACTGCATTCTTTGCATGTAAAAACGTTATTAACCATTTATTGATATTTTATTGCTTAAGATTATATATTTATTCGCGGAAATTAAGAGAAATGGGTACTCTTACAGGAAAGCAACTTAGTCATTTTCATTTTTCCTTCCTAAATAGGATTCTACGCTGGAAGAAGAGAATTCCCTCTCCCGAATCTCTGTGTTTAAAAGAGTAGACCTCTTTCTGGAAGGGTTGGTCGTCCACAAAAGCAAACAGGAAGTCACAAAAGTTGTTTTCCTCTGAAAAATGACGGAAAAAAACATTGAAATGTAAAAATTAAAATTAACAGATATTTGCGGAAATTGCAGTTCGTTGAGCGCAAACCAGCAAACATAAATACACCACGATCAATGAAAAATTACCAAAAACAAGCACCATATGATCTTACGTTAGAACTGTAAAATCAAACTGTCTTCCCAGTATATGCTCTTTGCAGTATTTTGATTGCATTAACAGACTAGCGTAATTGACATCTATTCTGGTTAGTATTGCCCTGCATCGTTATTTCCTATCATCTGTAGGTCGGAACATAGACACACGCTGCTAATTCATCATTACACAATGCAACACGTTATAAAATAACTGTATCTTGGAGCCGCTTAGACTCTTGATTTATTTTAGATGCCAGAAAGAACACGTCAAATGGTAATCTTCGGTTTTGGGTTACACTGTCATTAATACTAATTATGTTACAGAGTTGCAGCAGAGTAATTGCTTGGTTATGTAGATCACATAGCACGCTCGTTCGAGGACCCACCAGTGAAACTGTTAGTTAACCTGATTATCTGTTCTCAGTTTTGATGAATGCATAGACCGAAGAGAAAGACCCTTAAGTGTACATAAAATGCTGAACTGACATTTAATTTTGGGTTTTGCATTATACATCATCCTGCTTTCACATTTTAGAATAATACAGCGTCTGGGGCCGTATTCATAAAGCCACTTAAGTCGTTGCTATGCGCTTGCCAAGGCTAAATATCTATAAAGGGGATTCCCTACAACTATGAAATTTGGTCTGGAGAAGCAGTCTTAAAAAGACTGTTCCTCCAGACCAAATTTCATAGTTTCAGAGAATCTCCTTCAAAGAAATTTAGCCTTAGCAACAGCATAGCAACCACTTAAGTCGTTTTATGAATACGGCCCCTGATGTATACAGTTAACTTTCGCTACCTCAAATACTTATATCTCAAAGTTCACACTAATGTAAAAAATACATTGTAGCTGAACACATATTTTTAATTTTATTTAATTTCAACTTCTGTTATCTCTAACGTTTGGTATCTCAAACTAAATTTTCTTGAACCTGAAACTTCACTTTGAGACATTAGTAGTTTAAAATGAACTTCGACTTTGAGATATGGATAGTTGACTGATATATATCGGTATATGAATACGATGAAAAGGCACCCGAGCAAGCCGCAAAAACAAAGCACGGTCGAGGCAAATCATCGAGAGAGGATGAAATGTTAAAAATGTAACAACGATGTGAATTAGAACCATTTTGGATAGTCTAACAACGCGAAATTGCTACGCGCAATCCTATATCGAACAGTCAGTACTAAGACTTCTGAGGATCGACAAAGGGGTGGGGATGGGGCACTCTAATTGAGTTAACGCAGCAACAACGTCACTTCTTATGCAACTCCAAAAACATGTAAGTGGTCTGTGTGTGTATGTGTCTGCGAGACAACACATAAAACAGCTTAGACAGGCTTTTTCTAAATTCTATCGCAGACACCATGAATTGGTTTCAAAAGTTGATGTTGGATTAAAATTTCTTTTACACCAAGGCCTATCGGAACCAGAGTTTGATGGTGACTTAGTATACAAATTCAAAAAGATTAAGGGAAGGACTGATTTTTCTGATCAGTTCCGAAAAATAATTATACGTCACAAACGTATTGGCTATAATTTAAATTTATTTATAATTTATGTTATGCGACAGTCTGCATGCTTAGTGATTAACCCAATCACGGTTGATAACTTTGCTGAACTCTATAATTGCACTTCGGTGGATTGGGCGTCAGACTCTATGATGGCCCCGACCTAAAGCTATATATTTTAGTTGGTTGGGACCGGAGCCTTTTTGTCTGTTGCTTGGTCCACCGGGGCTCAACTGGTGACCTTTTGCTTCAGATTTCCAGTTGGGTTGTTTGGCAGGCCAGGGATCTCCACCTGTCAGACGGCCCGTTGTATCTGTTGAGTCCTCGTCTTTGCTTCTTCATGGTGTTGAAATTTGATTTATGTGTTTACCGTGATGATTCATTGACGAGTTAGAGGGTTATCATGCGAACCGAACAACCAACTAAATATTTTCTACCACTTCAGAAACTGAGGGTGAGGTTGGGCCTGTAAAATCGATTTAAGCCCCCCAGTAATTCATTACTGACCGTTCCAAGGCGGTAGTTCTGTTGTGGTTCTCTGTTGCCTGTTTTTGGTGCCAGAGTTTCTGTGATGTTTTACCTTATGTATGTTCTTATTATTTTTGGTTCGGTTTGGGTTGCTGAGTGGCCACCTTTTGGGAACAAGCTGCTCACTCGGTTGGCCATATGTTCTCTGTATCTTGATTATTTGTAATCTTAGTTGTTTCCAACTATGGTTTGAGGGCTGGATTTGGATTTTGATTGTTTCAGTTCCTGGTCTTTCCATATTTTTTACTTTGATGAAACAAAAACAGTGAACTGCAAAACAATATGTTCAATAAAAGGGTTATCCTTTGGAAGCAAGGATCACACCAAAGAACTGAACACTGTCGAGTGTACAAGTTTTCTGGGCCAGACTAGCTAGTTTCGGCCAATTAGGCCTCATCAGTGACCCTCAAATATTTTTAATGTTCTACAATGGAATCAATGATCCCAAAGGACTAGAAAATAAAATCTACACTATGATGAAGGGCAGGGAGACTTTTTACGGTGACCACACAGTCCATATCACCAGCTGTAGTGAAGTTGAATACAAAGCCAAATCCATAGTGTCAGTTAGTCTCGCTAAAATGAACCAGAAATTGCGTCGCGGTAAGCACGGTTAAACAGATTTTGTCGGACTTATGCACAAACCGTTTGAAACAGATTTTTGGTGAAATCATAATTAGTGTCTGAGACCCGACTCACCGTCATGAGCGAAGCAAACCTGTAAACTGTTATTTCGGTTAACTACCCAAAACACACACAAAAAAATCATCATCGTTCCGCCCTTTTTTCAATCATACACTTGTATAACAAATATTCAATATTATTTCGCAACGTCAATTCTATTAACTTTATGATCCTACACGTTGTTAGACGACACCGTAGTTTAAAAGCGTAAACGTTTTACCAACAACTTCATTTCTGCATCGACGCTGATAAAACGTCCAAATTATTTCAATTGCTTAATATATGAAGCTTCTCTCAATGTTTTCCACCGGACGAGGAACACTCAAGGCAATAGGAATTAAAGGCCTTATCGCTCTCCTATTAGTTGAAGTCTCTAAACACAGCTGTTTGATAACGCGATGTCAGTTGATGTGCATATTCTGTGGCATATAATTGACACACGTAGGAGGAACTACTTTTTAGTAAGTGAATATTGTCTACACAATATGCTTATTTTCCTCTCTGGTCCACCAGTAATGAAATATACATACAAGCGAGACAATTAATGGATTTTTTGATATCTTGCAAAAAGCGTGACATGAATTTTTAAAAAAGGTGTTTTAAAACTGTCAGAAAATATCTACTCAGTACCCTCCCAAAGCCAAGCAAGATATGTTAAATGACTGTGGTACACATGTTGAAGAGGGGGTATTTTTTTCTAATGAATTTATTGCATTGTTTCCTGGCTTTAGGAAATAATATATATCGGTAGTTCACTTGCAAGTTAAAGTAAATACTCTTTTATATTCTGCCGCCAGTTGTACGACTTCCTGTTTGCTTGAGGGATGAAGCTCTCCCAACTGAGATCTACACTCACAGTAAATATGATTTGCTCCTTAAGAAGTGTATAGTTTTCTTTTTGAGTTTATCCCATTAAAGGTGGCGTAAAAGATGACGGCGTTGTCTCCCTTGGCTGGAAGTTGTCACAGAAGTATGTGTCAGTTCTTAAGAATTTTGGACAGTTGGTCAGGAAGTTGGGCCAAGATGTTAAAATAGTTAATCAAACCGGGGAAGCGTTAAATAAGTGCTAAAATGCATACAAATTGCCTTAAAGTTCTTGTTTATTGTCGTGTGATTGATCAGTTCCAAAACAATACAGAGTGCCAGGATGCAATTACAGTGAGCAAGACTGTGTACTTTCACCAACACTGTTACCCATGATCTCCACTATGTTCACGGATGCGTTTTAAGAAAATGACCTACTGTTTTAATGACAAACTGCTCTATCTACGAAAGGTGAAATCCATAACTAAATCGAGGGTACACTTCACTTTGGACATGGCGTACAGGCCTCAATATAGACACTGACTCAAAAGATCCGCGTTTCAAATTATTAGAATGTTTGCGATACAGTGGGCTATTGTGTTTTGCATTAACGACTCAGCAGGGCTGTTTTGCTAACCGGATCGTAGTGATCGTGTAGAAATTAATCTTTCAATTAACCATTAATACTAGATGAGTAAAGGCCATCCGATTGATACTATAATATGATTATGCACAGAAATGCATTAAAATGTAAACGAGGTGTACTGGTGTCCAATCATGCATGTGATAGGGCATTCTAAATGCTCAAATAAGGAAGGGAAATAAAATTAACAGTATCTCTTATTGTTTGGTTGTCAATTCTTAATAAGGCCACCTAAACCTTAAGTGGTTGCAGTACTTGCACTTTTCATGTGTTTGATGGCTGATTAACCAAGTTTTTTTCCTAAATATCTCTGCTAGTGACACACGAGTTTAGCCTTTGATGCTATCCAATCGCCTCACATATTATTTGCCTTCCAGAGACAGCTCAACCTTTTCGAATGAGACAACGCTATTTTGAGCGTTCCCCAATTTTTTCCCAACTATTAAATTCGTTGGAGACCTAAAGTAATATTGATACCACCCATGAATTTTGAATGCCAGGATCTTTATTTTTAGATCCACTTTTCAATGGCGTACATGTCATTGAACAGGGAAAAGCAGTCTTATGTCTCTTTGGTTTAAACAATATTTTATTTGAAACTGAAGCATACATAGAGTGAATACAATGATATATAAATGAAATCAGTTCAAAAAGGATTCAGAAGAAAGTCTTTCGACTTATGTGAATCTGTATCCTATTTTACTATCGATCATGTCAACAAATATATAGTAATTTGAACTTTGAAACTTTCAACAATTGACTACAGAATCAACGTAGTTTTAACCAAAGATGACTAGCAAAAGTGTAACATATAATCGGGTATTTAGGGAACAAGATACTAAACTGTAAAGTTATTAAAGTCCACGGCGGAAACACAAAGATCAATAAACTTCAAATCAACGTCTATCCAACGTCATTGACGTTAAACCAACGTCGATTCAATACTTACTCATCGCCGTGTGGCCGGTGGGACATTTAGAAGAGGCAAATAGAAAAGATTCAGAGAAAAGGACAACAAGTGTGAAACAGAGCAAAATATGTGCAAAGGAGAGCTCCACGGGGAATGGAACTTTGAGTTTGCCGTCAATTACCACTTCTGAAGAAATGCAAAGGCACATAAGAATCAAAAACATTCTAATTGCTTAAAAGCTAAAGGTTTGCACAGACACATGACGGATTCACTTCAAATTGAAAATATCAGCCACAGCAGGCACGCAAGACCTAATAACCCCCGAGTCAACGCTGGTTCAACGTCGTGACATTAGATCAACGGCGTGACGTTGAATCAACGTCGGCTCAGTGTCGATTCAAAAGTGTGCCCTGTGTAATATTGCGATTTAACCACGCCATGTATTCTAATTATATATAGTATAGAATGAAGATTAATTTACTGTATTTCAAAGCGCTTAGTTTTCAGTATAAACTTCTGAACAGTTAAGAAAATTTCTTTATTTGATTCGCGTGAAAGCTCAGAGTTACCCCAAAGTAATGTATTGATAGTTGGTGGACAAAAAGTAGATATAGTGTTAAGCATATCTCTTCTAAGATCTGCATATCCATTACACTGAAGTAAATAATGTTTTGTGTCTTCGACCTGACCACAATTGCATAGCGGACTATCAATTATGTGTTTTTCATGGAGATGACAGTTCAGAGAGCTACAGCTGGTTCTGAGCCGAGAGTGGTATATCTGACCGTGGCGAATACCATCATTAAAATATACAGGCGGAAGTTTAACGTCAGTGTTTAATTTATACTTGAAGGAATTTAAACTGCTTGCGTTACGAGTGTCCATTGGTAGGTCATTCTAGTCTCGAATAACGGACGGGAGAAATGAGTTATAGTAAAGCTGCGATTTAGCATGAATAGTTTGGATGTTTGTAGCGTTTCGAAGACTATAAGTGGTGTTGTTACCGACAGTTGGGGGGACCAATGAGGTCAAATAATTGGGACATAAGCCATTATTCATTTTGTAAAAAAGTGTGAGTTATGCTTTTTTCTTCTTGTTGAAAGTAATTCCCACCCAGTTTCTTTTAACAAATTATTAATTGATACCAGTTTAGTCGCACCAGTAACAATTCTGGAAGCCTCATATTGAATTTTTTCCAACTCATTTGCCTCATACTGGAAGCAGTTGTCCCAGACAACATCTGCATACTCCAGAAGAGGTCTAATGAAAGAGAAATAAATTGTTTGGAGAGATTTTCTGTCGAGCTGAAACTTAAGCTTACGCATAATGTTTATACGACTCCAAGCCTTACATTTGATATATTCAAAGTGCTCGTTCCATGATAAGTCTTCAGAAAAGGTGAGTCCTAGGTGTTTATGAGAGCTTACTTGTGCAATTGGCTGTTGGTCCATGTGTATAGGCGGATGTTGTGGTTTGTTTAATTTCATTGAGAAGATCATTTCCTCTGTTTTAAGGGGATTAAAAGTAACTAACCATATTGTTGCTCATGTTTGTACCTTAGCGATATCGGAATTAAGTATTTCAGCTGATACAAGAGGATTTTCAACAATAACATAAAGTGAGGTATCATCTGCAAATAGTCTAATAAATGAGTGGATGTCCTCAACTATATCATTTATATAGACTAGAAACAGAAGAGGACCAAGAATAGAACCTTGAGGGACGCCCGCCGAAATTGTCGTCCAATCAGAAACTCCGCCAGGTAGGACAACCCTTTGCTTTCTATTATGCAAATAGTCGGTAAACCACTGTAAAAGAGACCCAGTCTCTTGGAAAAATGTTTGCATGTTAGAATCGCAAATTATTCAAAATAATTCATAAGTTTTATAATTTGAAGTCCTATTCCTTGTCAAAACGGAAAGATCTCTTTGGTTGTAAGCTTTGGACGGACACACGGCGCCAAGTGTGTGCAACTATGGTTACGTACCGTTCAGCCACTTGGGTAACGTCGATAACAGAATTGAACTGAACTGAACTGAAATTGGTTGTAAGCTTACGCTTTCTTTGTCAAAACGATTTGAGCGTCACGAAAGGGAGGATTTATGGTGTCTCCGTGGCGTTTAGTTTGACAATTTTAGGAACATTTTACCACCTGAAGTTTTCTTTGAAACTGGTAATCGTTCGTGGGGCATTCTTATAGCTTAAAAATATCATTAAATCACTTTTCCGGTGCAACATGAAATAATATCTAAGTCTATTTTTATACCAGGTTTAAAGCATCTTTCATGAACTTTTCAGTTTATGTATGCTTCTTTCCCTTTTGGTTTTGAGGGCTGACTGTATTAATTGCTGATAACTGCCTTTTAACTTTTCTTTTCCAGCGGAAACTTTAAGTCATTAAGATGATAAATGTCCACGGCCGGGTAGCTGGTAGGTGGGCGGGCATCATCTCTTCCTCTTTTACGATTCTATTCAGTTTTATCCCATAATCTTAGAAGGTCGTGGGGGCACCGCAGATAATATCGAAACAATCCCTTTCCACCTTATCCTCTTTTCAGCTGTACTAGTTGAGCACGAAAAGTTTATCTTTGTTCACTCTCTAATAATGTCTTCCCACGTCTTTGTACCCTTTCTTCTTTTTCCTTTCACTATGCACTGTAGAATCATATATACTAAAAAGGCGACGTGCCGAAACCATTTAGATTCCGTTTCTGGACCATGGTAAGGATTTCAACCTATTCTCCAATGGCTGCGAACATTTTACTTGGTTATATGGTCGTTGTTCGAAAAGCTCAAAAACTTTCGGTAGCATCTCTTCTCAAAGGCATGCGTTCTTCCTCTACCTCTACTGTCAAGATCCACGATTCACAGGAACATAGAAATATGGAAATGGCAAGGGAGCGGATCTGTTGCACCTTTGATCCAATAGCTATGTTATTATCTCTTTAAACTGGCTTCAACTTTGTAAGAGCTGAAGTGGCTGATGCAATCCTAAAGAACCTTCTGTGTTTTTAGCCACCGTCTGACTCCAAGGACTTTGAAGCTTGTTATGATACTAAGCTTCTGTCATTTTACCTTGATCTCCCTCTGGATGCCCTTGGATGGCCTTGGTGCTACTTGTCTTCTAAGGACTGATCTCCGTCTTAAACCTTGTACAGGTTTTGTGGACATTTTAAAGTAGGGCTTCTACATCCTGCTTTCCCTCAGCTAGAGCAGCTTTGTCATCGGCATTGGAAATATTTTTGCTGTCTGTGCTAATCTTTCCGCCATGCTCTTCTAGAGCGTCAGACATGATCCGGACGAGAAAATGTTGAAGAGGATGGGTGACAAAAGATATCCTTTCCTTACTCAAACTGAACCATTCTCCCGTCCTTCCATGCATCTGAACGGCACAAAGTCTTGTAGCCTTGTCGTAGAGCTGCTCCATGATGCGAACTTGATGTGCACTGATATTTTACTTCCGCATGGTTGTCCATAATGCTGCATGCCATACGTTGTTATGCGATGCATAACTAAAAATTATATGTCATATTTGAATGGTACTTCGTTACTTCATCGCATAAGCCAGTAGAAAGAGTCGGCTTAAGTCAAGTCAAGTCAGTTTTATTTGGTTAAATCCATACAAAAATAGGATTGTTACCAAGACAAACACAAACATGTAAGATAACTAACTACAATAACTGACTACAACATTAAAAAAGGCTTATGATCGACAGCTCTTGCTTTTCTTAGTTCCTATTTGCCTCCCCGAGCTGTCATTTTATTCCTTTCCGGTCTATAAGCAACTCAAATATTTTGATAACACTTTGTAGAATTATAGAATGGGGCACAGGAATGGATGCCTGATGCAAGAAAGACCCCAATCATTTTTTATTCATTTTTTGGTATAAAATTTTATACCCCATCCCCGGGCAAGGATGTAAAGTTGTATGAGTAAATGACAACTGTTGCCTTTCTCTCTTTTCCGGTATGACCACTTCATTGTGTGCACTATAAGCCGAATACCATCTGAGCTATTATTATTCCTGATAAGGGTGTAGACTACGATCAGTTGGCATATTTGTGAAAGAGTGTCCATTTCCATTCTTGATTAATTTCTTTTCCTCTTATTGCTATTACTTATGCACTACCTATCCCCTATGTACACTTGGAGATATTTTGATGGCATTCGGCATGAAAGTTGGCCTCTATGTTTATGATATCTAGAAACTTTGTTACAAGAAACAAGGTCACTATCAACTCAAACTAAGTGCGATATGTAGGAAAACCTGTTTTTTGTGGATTTTCCGCGGCTTTCTCAGCTTTATTTATTTCTGTCTTCCCAAAGGCTTTTAAAACTTCATCCTTACGTTCTTGAACCATTGTGTCTGTTGATTAATGAAGCCGAACGGTTTATGTCGCTGATGACTATAAACATCGCAAGAGTAAACATGCACATTTTTATATTTGAAGAAAAAACGTGCCTCTGTGAATCCGCGTTACGTTCTGCAGTATTTTCTTTAATAATAGCTACTTACCTGTAGCGTTTCAATAAATAATATATTGTATATCAAAATATTTGAAATACCCTAACCAATATCCTACAAAGTTCTGTGGGAGTGGTATTCGGGTGCTTGTTATAACTTCCAGTGCCGGGCCGCCCTACTTATTTGGATTAAAGTAGGGCTAGGGCGTACTGTAGTCTTGCAGTAGGTGCGGGTGGGGGTTGTGTGGATTTTTTTTCTCGTCTATCATTTTTTCTCTTGTTTCTTTCCCTCTCTCTGGAACATGGTCCGATATAGACTAAAATACTGTCTCAAAGGGCCGTTAAACCCCAAACAACCAACCAACTAACAAAGTTCTGTACTTTGGATTCGAGCTATCCAGACCTGTATTGTGCAAGTATCTCTGTAATAATACGTAAGGGTTTACGGCATTTATTGGTTGTTTGTGTCGAAAATGATGAAAGACCAACTCATGTTGGATTGATTTCAAAGCCTAATTCTGCTAAATAATAAATGATCAATATATCTTTTTATGACACCACGCCATTTTTATGACAGCACGGCTGATGGCGGGTCAGTGCTCCCAGAATATAATGATAATACACTAGACCGTTCATCTTTTGAATATAATCATAGACATGACGAATAGGTTAGTAAGAGCTTAAAGCGAGTAAAACCGGCGCATAAATACAACTGATCAAGGCTGTAACTTCTCGTTGTTACAGGTGATTAAAAAACAGATTGACAGAATTGCTTTCTCTGAAACTGCATCCATTCGCCTAAATAGATTTTTATTTAAAGTACAGCAGTATCTTAAAAAGAGGTAGTTGTAAATTTTTGTAATACTGCAATTACATAATCTGTCCGAGAAAATAATTTCTAAGCCTCTGGTCAAAAAAGAGCTTTGCTACGCGCTATAATCAGTCATCATAAGCAGGTTATCAACATTCCCCGTTTGGCTTTGAATAATTGATGGAGGTGTGGTAGTTCAAACGAGTATTTTATTGATGAGTCGACGTCAGTATCTCTGATAGCATTTTGGTTAAACAGCGTACATGATTAAACAATAGGATAAAACATTAATTCATGACTTTTCAAGTTCTAACAAGATCTGCTGAATACACTAGGATAACATTACGCCACTCTTATCATAATGACGTCGCATCGGAGATAGTAATAAAGCCATGCATTAAAAACGATAATCCACTAGAAGACAAAACATGCAAATTATGTCGTAACGTTATGCGTTGATGTCCATAAAAACGTCGCTTTTTCTAATGGCGAATTCGTGACATTTTAGTGCACAATTTTGCTGATAAAATGCGATTTTAGTTTCATATGATAAATAGAATCTTGCATTCGTGCTCCCGTATTATTGAATTTATTAAACTCGTGGGTGAAAATCTATAAGATTCTCGGCATAGCCTCGCTAATTTTTTTCCCAAACTCGTTTAATAAATTCAATAATACATGAGCACTCGTGTAAGATTCTCTATATACATATATCATTCGCAGATGAAAACAAAGTCCACATATGCTCTGGTCGCGCAGTATGTTTTAAAAAAATGCAAGAAAATTGAATTTCATGCAAAAACGTCTTGAAAAAAATATTTAACCGATAGGCAAATTTATACATATTATTTTAGTAAAACTTACATTGTATGTTACAGAATAAAACAAAACAAACAAACGAAAAAAAAACATTTTACCACTACGTTTCCTAGAAAAACAATGTTTAAGTTCAAAAATATCCCCAAAACAGACTGCCCAAATTCTACACCTGCTGCAAGCACAGCCGGTCCTTGCCCTATTATTTATTTTTCTCTTATTCCGGTTCTGCCATAGAGAAATGCCTATAAAAATGCGCAGACGTTATAGAACCTGTGAAGACCTAAATCATTCTGGTTCCTAAGGAGCAGTTTGACATCGGTTTCCACTGTTTGTACAGACCTATCTGCCCGAAAACATGGGATATTTACCGTAGACATTTTTAGTGTGTGTTTTTACTGTATATAATCTACAGTCGAACGATTTCACCATGAACGATAACTCTCTTTTGTTTTACCAAATAAAAAACACAGTTGTTAAGTATCCAAATACCTTAAGATACCTTAAGTATTTCGTCAGATCTAGTGATCCTTAACTGACTGAAGCGAAAACGAAAACGAAAATAAAACCAGATTAACCGCGCATGCTAGATTTAATGTTTAGCAGCAGTTTGTTAGTTTCGGGACTATCAATGATTGAGAAGAACCAGGCACACGTTGGACGATTGATGGCATCGTGTGGTTCCGTCGTATCGAGGCGGGGATAGAATAATAATGAAAGGCTGTGTTCAGTGGATCCCGAAGCGAACCACACTAAAAGAGGTAAGGAATTTAACTTTGAAACATCAAAAATAGACAGAATCCTTAAACTGTCTTACATGTGCGTTTGACGAAAATTAGATTCCGACTGACTTTGAAATGAACCGATCAAAATAACCCCCATTAAAAAACCACCTAAACAATTATATTAATCTTAGATATTGTTTAGATCTGGACTAAAGTACGTAATTGTTGTGCACTTATGCTTCACGAAGTTATGAATATGTACATATGTTACTTACTAGGGATGTGCTTTTATTCCATAGCCTTGCTTTTGCTTTTGAATGCATGGAAAGCTATGATAGTGGCTTATCATTTATGATACCAATACTTATGTTGATTAACAAAAATACAGTCAGGGTGTTACAGTTTGTTGTACATGATTGTCATGAATAGCATCATTCAAACTGCCTATGCTCTTCCTAACTATGATATTCTATGCAAGTTCGAATGATCCCCATTTTTTGACTCCCTGTCTTTGTTTTATCTTACGACTTGCTATTCCAGTGTATCTGGAGACGACGATAAAAGACTATCATTACTTTGACTATCATTTCTCTATAAATGCAGCTTATGCGAAGCTCCTATTTACAGACATATTGACTATTATCGTTAGGCACAATGCTTAATGTTATTGACTGAGCTGTCATTTCTTATCATTTTGAAAGGCTTGAAAGATCTTCTTTTGTTTATCAATAACCAAGACCATACCCTAGAGACTGTTAATGTTGCTCTTCTAGTACTTATTCTGGATTGTGGATTCTTATATACTTGCGGTGATACAGTTATAGGCAATTTGCTATTTATATGCCGTTCGGTACAATGTATCAATTGTGAACAGTTTGCGCCTAGGGACGAAAGTAAGGCAAGCAAAGGTATGAAAATAACAGGCTCGGTTTAAGCACGTGTAAATTTTGTTTACCACCGCAACCCGCCCTCCACCCAGACACACGCAGTTGTTTTAATACTGGTCGATTTAAGACGAAGAGGCCGGCCATTCAGGACTTTTCACGTTATTTTCTAGTTTGAATCTTCTTAATTTATGAAATTCAATCTAACATTCTGGTCACCTAGTTGATGGAAACTGGCTTGGTTGTTTTACTTTTAGTTATTTCTTATTCATATGTACAGAATACCACAAAAGTGCAACGAAAATGCGTTTAAGTTCACATACGTTCCACTTAGAAACAGTGACATATAAAAGATCAAAAGCACCACGTAAACAGAGATTTTGCAAATTTGGCCCAAATGAAGTTGAATTGGAAAGTCATCTCTTTATGCGTTAGTTACGGTGGCATTGTTGTATTATGTGCATGCCTTGCATTAGTTGGCATGTGCACCAAGCGAAGGCTCAGATCAACCTGGGCATTCGCCAAGTCTAATCCGAGTATTTGCTGTTCGCATGAAACTAAGATCCTTAGCTACCCTTTGGGTGCAGAGCGAAGACTCTGATCAGACTGGGCGGCGACCCAGGATGATCTGAGTCTTCGTGGGCGCACATGCCACTTTGTTGAAAGTACATATTCGTATTCGAATACGTCTTATCCGTTTTAATCTTGCTTTTGATGCCAGTGGAATACTTAACCTGACATAGTGGCAGTTCCTGGGTATATCTATTAGTATTTGATAAGGTGTATTTTTTACGTACTATTTATTTGCAAAGGGCGAAACTGTTGTGACGTCCTGTTGGTTTCCTGGACAAGGACATCTGTGTTGTTGTTGTGTTTAAAAAAAAAAGTCACCCTTAAATGAATAAGTTCGCTCTGCTTGAAATGTCTTAGTGAAGACAATGGTAGAGTTGCTTCCCCTGAAAGTAAACAATCATTTTTTTTACAGGTACTGCAATGTTCTATAACCTTCATTTGCAAAATGAATCTAAACTAGGTCAGTAATTCCAAAGAACCAAACAAATTGACCACAATATAGTACAGGACGGATAGATCGGATTTCACGACCACCAATAATCCGTAACACAGTATCCGAACTCACTGTACCAGCTCTTGCGGTTTTCATAGCGTTGAATCGAGAGTACAAACATTCGTTTTTAACCAGTAGTCGGAAATCGTTATGTTTTGAGATTTCATCCGGAATCCGCTGCGTCATTTATAGTTATTCAGCTTCGAAAATGTAAAGAGGTAAGTTTAATATATTTTGCTCTTCGGTCTTTTACTTTATTACCCTGTACAAAATCCGGTATGTGTGGGTAATAATGAGTACAGTATTCAACTCGCCCATGGCATGATTCTAAAACCATTTTGAGCATTGTCTTACATGTTTCATAAAAATCTTTAAAATAAACGGAAGGCGTTATGAATCAACAGTTTGTTAGTTTTGATAATAGGATGATAGCTAGGTTTTGCACGACACAAACCCTTGTTAAATTAAGCTGTTCGGAATAAATTTCTGTGACGGCCATGAGTTTTTCATTGTACAGGGTAATAATGTAAAATACCGAAGAGCAAATTATATTAAATTTACCTCTTTAAATAGTCAAAGCTAAATAACTATAAATGACGCAGCAGATTCCGGATAAAATCCTAAAACATAATGATTTCCGACTACTGGTTATAAGTGAATTTTGTACTCTCGATTCAACGCCATGAAAACCGGAAGAGATGGTACAGTGCGTTCGGATACTGTGATTAATATACAGATGTAGGGACGATCCTTGCAAGTTACGTGACTTGTATGGATATAGTCAAGTGTAAGCGCTGTTGTTGAGGGATAATCGAAATCATTTTAGCTCCAGCATGGAATTGTTGACTAATAATTCACTGTTTATTGGTCAATAGAAGATATGTCACGAGCGTGGAGCGCGAGTGATATGATCTACTTCACAACCGACTTCTAAACAGTGAATTGCTACTCAACATTCACTGCTAAAGCTAATCTATTTCTTAGATTACGCCTCTTTCTAACTGAGACAATATCGTTTTTCTATGTCTTTATTAGTTGAAGACATAATATGATGGCAAGATAAAGAACTGGACAGCCAGTTCAAGTGTTACCAAGGGTTTAGTATTTTAGAAATTATACATTTTTGGTAAAATTCGTATTTGCAAATTGCAACCAGACTGCTCTCCTTGGAGTATTTATAAACAATTGAAATACAAGGAACATTTATTTATTAACTGCGTCTGACAATGCAAAGACTGCGTTTTAGTTAATTATAGAATAAATTGAATTTGAGGGCCTCAAATACACAGCCATACATGCAACGATCAGACATACGGTTGCAGAAATACCAGTTCCAGCTTAAATACTTGCAATTAAAGTTAATATTGCAACCAACAAAACTGTAGGTGGATTATCTATAAATTAGGCTGAAAAGCGACATTTTGTGTCGTTTAGAGTTGAATGTTCGAGCTGTGAAAAAAATCGTTTTCAAAGCATTAGTGTCGAAAGTAGCGAAGACACTGATTAACCTGCTTACGATTGAGTCCGCTTCGTTACATGGATTGGTTGCTAGTCCAAATAGAGTACGTTGATATGACTGCAGGCTGAGTTAAGTTTTATCTATTTGCAAATATCATAAGGTCCCTTTTTCATGTAACGGCTTATTCATTATTGATATAAATGATGAGTGGTGAGCTTGTATCAATATTAATGAGCCTGCGGCTATATAATGGTTCCCTAACAAACATGCGATCATTGATGATCAAGGTCAGTTTCGTATGCGCGTCAATGTAGTTTGCTCATCATTTAACTTTTTGTTGTTATCAGGGGCCGTATTCATAAAGCAACTTAAGTGGTTGCTATGCTGTTGCTAAGGGTAAATTTCTATGTTGGAGATTCCCTACAACTATGAAATTTGCTAGTTTAAACGTATTTTATTGCTTCTAAATACAGCAATGGGGTCGGGCCACAAGTTCTCACAACAATTTGCTCTGGAGGAACATTCTTACAAAGACTGTTCCTCCAGACCAAATGTCATAGTTGTAGGGAATCTCCTTTATAGAAATTCAGCCTTAGCAACAGCTTAGCAACGATTTAAGTCGTTTTATGAATACGGCCCCTGATTAATGCATTTACTGTGCATACACATGCTTGGTCTGATCAGTGTTCCTCAATACACAGACTGAAATAGGTTCTACTTGGCGCCTTCGTAGAAAGAAACCTTTAGTCTGGCTGATCGATATAATACAAATGGGACGCAGATGACGATTAGGCGATTTTATATGTCCACTGGTCTCAAAACTGGTCATCAAACCGAATTAAAGCGCAATAATATTCAGTTTGCTAATTGCTGGGGACAGGATAGTTACTGACCTAGTGCAAACAAAACACACGAACCACGTCAACTTGCTTTTGTCACGTCAACTTGCTTTTGTATTAAATAGAAACGAACAAATATTCTGACGAAGGTCGCGGAATTAGTTTCGAATGCACCGAAAAGTAGACTATACAGCTTTCCAGCAAAATAATGACAAGCTACGCATGATAAGATGCACTGGCTAGTCAGAGTAATACATTTTCTCGCATCCCATATTTCTTTGGTTATAAGACGGAGAATTTTTTATATTGTTTTGGAAGAAAAATTATAAGACGGACCTAGATTTCTGGGATTTTTTATAAAGGAAAATCCTTTTTTAAAGCAGGGCTTCATAAAACTGAGTTCGATATTTTAAGTCACTCTAGAGTGGGAAATCCCTGTTTTAAAGCCAAACAAATACGGTAATTTCAAAGAATATATTTTCAGGTATTTTCTAAGTTCGTTTTTGTCAGTGAAATTGATCACGTGTTCATGTTTCTTTGTTAACTATTTCTGTGGAAAAGACCACGAGTTCCATAAGAGACACAGAGACACACTGAGAAAGTGACTATTTTTTTTCTTTCTTTCTTTTTTCTTTTAAATGAAATACATTATTGCAAAAGGAAAAATGTCAGAACCCGAAAACAGTTTGTAGCATTATATAATCATTATGACAAACTATGGAAATATACCCGTTCTTAAATTTTGATCTTCCACATGATCGAAACTGCAACAAATGTCTTATATCTAAAGATCACGTCTAAGTAAATAGATTTGAAAAAAAAATCGCATAACTACGAGTCCATTTACTGCACAGCTGCATCTCATGTGCATAATCAAAATTTGAAATATGCTATGTTGAATATGACAAATTTCAAAAGCGTCCTTATTGTTAATATTGAAGTTCGTTACCATCTCTTATAATTTTTTGTCAGCCGAAGATGTTGAGATTTTTTTTTACTTGCCCCTCTCAGATACTTCTGTACCCGACTCAACATCTTCGAAAGATGTAGGGAGTCAGGAGTTTAATATATATTAAAGATTTTAGAAAAAAAAGAGAGTTAAATATGAATATATGGCCAGGAGAATTTCTAACATCTTCGACTAAAATCAGTCTACATCTCTTACTAACTGAACCCTTCCATATATATAGTCTTATGCAGCATATGCACGAAGCATATACAAGTAAGAACTTTTGTAAAAAGGGGAGTGGGGCTGCTCAAGCAACGGAAATCTAGACAAAAAATCATTCATTGTGTGAAAACATCTGTCGATGAGTGTGAATGATAATTGTGTTAAATAGTTATTTAGTTCTGAAGAGCTGCACTACAGCAAAGTGCCTTACCCATGGACGTCTTTCCATTGCTATAGATTGCCAAATTTAAGGTAAGTGTGTACTCTCAGGGAAAGAAACTGTGTGGTATTTAATTTTGCCTCTCTTAGTTGGGTTTAATTCATAAAAGAAAGGAATTGCTTCCATAGGACAAAATTGAGACGCGACACGTGAAAACCAACAATGTGGTTGGGCGCCCAGCGCAGACTCAGATCAGCCTGGGCATCCGCCCAGTCTGATCAGAGTCTTTGCTTTTCGCATGGAGGTAGCTTAGACCCTTAGCTACCTTTAAAGCGCTAAGCGAAAAGTTTGAGCGGACCAGGGAGATGCCCAGACTGATCTGAGTTTGCGCTGGACGCACAACCACATTGTTGGTTTTCTCGTGTCGCGGCTCAAATTCTTTCCTTTAAGCGAAGGTGAAAAGTTTGAAATGCTTCGTCGTCTTGGGAAGCAAACAAGAGGTCACAAATGTTTCCCTCGGCAAAATAGCGGAAAAAAACATGGAGGTGTACCCATGCACCTAAAAATGCAGGATACATGTATTCACAATTACGTGTGCTGAGCTAAACCTAGTCAACAGTATAAGTTTTATACCTTGATTTTTTGTTATTCTTATATCAAATAAATCTATAACAGCGGAATAGTTCTAAGCCATTTTTCAAGGAGATCGAGTCCTGGGTCGCAGTACCAAAGTACTGGCCCAGGGTTATGGAAACTTCGTAATGAGAGTAAGAAAGATAGTTTCTTTGTGACTATCAATCAATTAAGCCTAAGGACGTTACTGCTTCTGGAAAAGGTTATGGTGGCATTAATATAACGAATACGATTATTGCGTACTATTTCTCATCACAGGGGAAGTCCTTAATATTGCTAAAATGCCTCGGCATAGAAAATAAGGTTTACAGCATAAGCATATAGTGGTGACTCTGATCAATTTGCGCATCCGCGCAGTCTGGTCTGAGGCATCGATCTTGGGAATCTATATTGCAATTTGGAATGTTTCCGCTAAGATTATCAGAACACCCTCACTGATATGAGCGGTTATTTCACATATAATACATCTAAGTAAAAGGATAGGCAATGGCAAGGAGCTAATAGGATCAAATCTCATATCCCAAACGGTAAGCCGGGCCGGGTAGCGCAATTGGTAGGGCACCTGACTCGTAAGTCAGAGGTCCTGGGTTCGAATCCCGGTCTGGCCACATACTTTCGTTTCTCCTTCCGCTAATTCGAGAAGGGCAGTTGTCAGTTACTGGCGAAAGTATGGGCACTTAGTACTGGTTAACCGCTTAGGAGGCCTAAGCCTGCCCAGGAATAGTGTGGTTAGGTTAACTGACCGTCCCGACATGACCTTAGTTGTTTACCGTGGACGTTAAGCATCAAATCAACCAACAACCAAACCCAAACGGTAAAGAAGTGTATGCATAAATTGCATAATATACATAAAACAACAACAGTTCACGTAAGACACCCCCTGAAACTGAATGAGCAGGTCTTTCCGAAACAGGTGATTATGCAGCTACCCCAATTGAAAACACCAACCGTACATCTGGGGCCGTATTCATAAAGCCACTTGAGTCGTTGCTATGCGGTTGCTAAGGCTAAATATTTATAAAGGAGATTCCCTACAACTATGAAATTTGGTCTGGAAGAACAGTCTTACAAAGACTGTTCCTCCAGTCCTAATTTCATAGTTGTAGGGAATCTCCTTCAAAGAAATTTAGCCTTAGCAACATCATAGCAACCACTTAAGTCGTTTTATGAATACGGCCCCAGGTGAACAGACATGGACAACCAGAACAAGTAACGATAACTTTGTATAGATATGAGTTTCTTTTATACTTTTCAGTAAAATCGAAACTGATGATCTCACTGTTTCAAACAGTGAAATTATCACTTTCGATTTCACTGTTTTAGAAATAGGATTTATGTGAAATAGCATCAAGTGTTTAGTTGATTAACTGGCTAAATATATTTTCTGGCTTGACAAAAATTACGTCACGCATGATTGCACGTCATTACGACGTTAATGACGTCACTTAAAGTGCCAACTAACATTGTTACTGCACGCGACGTCAGGAAGCCTAAGTCTTCTGTAGGCATTCTTTCTTGGCATTTTTTAGATCTTTTATCAAAATGATATTTGAAGCTATTTTTCAGTTGCAAACGATGCTTACAACCAATATCATACCCAATAAATTCGCCGGAAGCATCAAATTTGACGCAAAACGGCTAGAAACAGGTTGTGTTCCTGTCGTGATGGCTGACGCTCTTGAATAAACAGATTTTTTTGCGATTTTCAAGCATAAAAGAAATCGAAAACTTGACTTTTTCAGTGTAAGATGAATTTTTATTTCACTAAAGAACACCAAAAGTGTTGTTTTCACTCGTGGCTTCGCCACTCGTGAAGACACTACTTTTGGTGTTCTATCGGTGAAATAAAAATCGATCTTACACTGAAAAAGGCAAATATCCTCTGTATACAGCTTTTAGTTTCTACTGACAGTCTGAGCAGACTCATCATTAATATAAGTAGCCTTACACAAGTATAACATGCAAATATTACATAATATTTTTACGATCTTTCTTTCCTTGTGTTTTGGATGATCTGTTTTACATAGGTAATTTGTTTTAGTGTAGCTTATTCTGGAATTGAGTACATGCCAGTATTGGTTACGATTTCTATGAAATCATTCTTTTGGTCTTATATAGGAAGTTTTATTTTTTGTGACTGTTGCAGCATAAAGAAGTAACAAACAATTCATTCACAATTATGGATAGCCCCTTTTTGTGATTTTGCCCACCTGGTTACACACCGACAAATTGTACTGGAGAGTGTTATGTTTGTCATTTCATCAGTTCGTTTGACCGTTCATTCCATTGTCCTTCCGTCTGTTAATCAACTTTAATATCACATTTTGCGTTAACACAATTTCTTGCTTATATCTCTGCAACAACATAACAGATTATTTTGTGTTGATTCAGGCTATCTTTATCCCATTTCTCTCTGATGGGAAATACCTAAGGCTTTGGGTCAAGGGCCTGTGAGGGCCCAGGAGTCAATAATTGAACTTAGGTATTTTCATTTTGATAAAGTTTTATGTTAACATCTTTAATTCCATATATCTCAGTATCTGTATGCCATATTTTTTCAAACTTAGATCATGCTATTTTTATAGCATTGCCTTTGCTGTGAAGGTCTACGTTCCTAGGTCAGGTCCTTTGTAAGACTAGGAGTCATTAAAGACTTAGCCATTTTAGTAATTTCTTGGTTATACAGTTCTAATATACTTAAGCATTGTTAGTACATTACTAAGTTTTCGTCATCTTAGCTTACATAATATGATTATACAGCACCCCTAACTTTGCATTTTGTACATATTTTATAACATTAGCTAGTTGTTATGTGATCTTGTCAGGGTAATTTTTTATGTTTATTTATTCGATGGCAAAAGAGGTGTTTGATTTTATTTGGCCCGTTTTCACGCTTTTATGTTCATGCTGCATGTCGTTCTCTTTCACTTTTCTTGTATATAATTTTATGTAGACATTTTGAAACTCCCCTGGCAATATATGAGTTGTTCTAATATATTTTGCATTTATTGCTTATATGAAAAGTTCTCTGACTGAATTAGTTTTGTCTAGACGTGCAGAATAACACGTAGCAGCAGAAATGCAGCTGGTCAAAGAAAACTTAATCATCTGAAAAAAAGATCATTTTGTTAACATCGATGAATAAATACATAGATAAGTAACTACATAAATGACCAACAGTGTAACAGCCTGTCTCAAAGTAACAGCTTGTACATGTATAAGTGTCCATTTACATGATGAGCTTTTGTTTATATCTTAAAGTTTATCTTACACTACTCTAAAGAGTAAAGGATGAGATTAAACACTTGCAATGGACTAACTTTGGCTGTAAGCAAGTAGGACTCTCCGCTTGTCTTTTGGGGGTCAATGAATTTCTGTTGACCTAAAGTACACCATGGAATTTGACATCATGCTGGTATGGTTTAGCCTAAATTGACATAACATTGAGCAACATTTGTGAACATACTACACTTGCTGACTTTTGGTGAGGGTAACGTCAGGAATTATTATCCCAAACAATAAAATTTAACAAAGTCTAACACTAAAATTGTGAATTTTTTGTTAAGGGCTGATGACAACCGAATGAAAGACGGACATTTATTCCGTTCATACAAGCAAAATCATTTTAAGAAAGAAATTCGATTACGGAGGACGCAGAACCAACAATTTGGTTTAGTACATAATTCATACATTCAATCAGAAATACAGAAATTTTATATTAGCCACATGACAAAACCAACAAAGTGGATGTGCGCCAGCATAGACTCAGAGACGCCCAGTCTCATCAGAGTCTTCGCTGTGTGCTTAGAGCCCAGCAAAGAGTCTGAGCTACCTCCATGCGGTCAGCGGAGATTCTGATCGGACTTTGTGGATGCTCAGGCTGATCTGAGTCTTCAGTTGCACACAATGCCACTTTGTTGGTTTTGTCGTGTCGCGGCCCATTAATGAAGGCGTCCAGTAAAGGCCACAGTCACAAAGCACATTCACACATAAGACACCGAAAGAAGGATCAGGGGAAAACGCAAACGACGAAACGGATACTTTATATTCAAAACAGTCACAGTTAGTTTATCACAAAGGAACCGTACATTAATATTACAAACATGAAAATCCAAACCAACACATAGCATTTGTTTTTACCTGTCTTAGACTTCTATATAAAACAGTGGCCACAGTGTTTGAAATAGAACAAACAGGATCCATACAAGGGGTATCCCCTTTGAAAAGGACGGAAGCGTACAAAATCCGGGGCTTAAGCTTTTCCGGTGTATGTGGGTGTGTGTGTATGTGCGCACGCGCGCAAGCAACGTCACACTCTCTTTTGGTACAGCTCCAAAGCAATATTATTTGATTGCGGTAAGGGCTCCTTCTAATCAGTGAGACAGTACAGATAAGCATATACGAGTAAAATCATCAGCAAAAATGAAGACTCAGTACAATCAAAAGCGAGAGCAACGGGAAGTCACTAGTAGAATCTCGCTGGACCCAACCAAAGGTTTTGAAGGTCATGGGCCGACCTTTTGTAACAGATTAAGGAGGTTGCCATTTTTAAGTGTGAGGCCCGACATTGTCCAGCAATTGAAGCGGGAAGCAAAGCGGTCAGCAGTGATCGAACTAACCCTAATATCAGTATTGTCACCTCTAGTTTTATATCGAATTGTAGTATTTTATTCTGAAGTGGGATTAGCCGAACTTCTTAAATTTCATCCGACGTATCCATGAGTTTTACACTCTGTTTTAGAGTTTGTGTGTCTAACGACCAAATTAAGAAACATTTTAAGCTCCACTATGTTGTCATGAACGGTATTGTAGCTGGATGTTATGTAACGTGCGATTACAACAAAGTTCATGGACTAAATTAACTTAAAGGATTTCTCAGCCGGGGGTAATGTTCCCAGCAATACATATCTTACCTGTACAGGTAAAGGTGTGAAAATTTATTCGACCAATTAGTGGACTAAAATTGCCCGTTATAATAATTTCATTGGCTGAGTGGGGGTGTTGACACTATGTGATCCAGAGACAGAGTGACACTTTGTTCAGTTCAGTTCAGTTCAATTCTCCTAACGACGTTGCCCAAGTGGCTCAGCGGTACCTAGCCATAGTTGCACGCACTTGGCGCCGAGTGTCCGTCCAAGAATGACACTTTGGAAGTTAATCCTCCTTATATAGTCCACTGCTGCCTTTAACTGCATAACAGGGCTGTTAAATGACAAATGATGGCTCCAAATGTGGATCACAATACCCTCAAAATTGTGTGGATCAAATCCATTTGGTAGATACGACGGATACTGCAGATCTTAACCAATCCATGTGGAGAAGTCGTAACTTCTGTTTTATTTATATGTCGACAGGACTTGTTTCTTTTAATGTAATACAGATGCACATAACTTTATGCGTTTTGACTTAGTTTATTAATAAGTACTTGGTAGCAATACAAATATTATTGTGACTGCTATGCTGTATTCTTCGTTTTACAATCAATTGCCAACTCTAGGATAATGCAAAAAGTATGAACATTTTCTGTCTTACCAACTCCCTTATGAATTGGCCCTCATCTAACAAGTATCTTTTAAGCACGATTTATAGGGCATTGCTCTTATTTTGCTGCAGTCTAACGTCAGTGCTGATTGCAACATTATTTGTCATAGACAATGCTGGAAATTAAACAGAACTGCACAGCTGGCTACATTATTATTCTCATAGGTCGGACAATATAGATTTGCAGACAACTTTTCAGCCTGTTGCATAGTACTACGAGCATTCCGTTGTGTTATTACTAAAGGTTTGTTATATATCCGTATCAGTATAGGACCTAATATCTGCAACTGCTCTGTATCTTACTAAAGGTTTGCTATAGGACCTAATATCTGCAGCTGCTCTGTATCGCGGATTACGTCAGAAGGTGGATGCTCGGACGTTACCAGTAGAGATCTGCCCGTCAGTTTTTTTTTCTCAAACTTTTGAGGTTGAGCAACGCTAAAGGTCAATCTAAAAAGCGCATCTGGTAAAAGTTAAAGGCTCATCCGCCCATCGATTGCACTTTCGAATTTACTCATCAATAAGTAGGTCAAATTTTAGGGTCAAAGAATCGACCCAACCCCCTTTTCCGGCCATTTTCTTAAAACCCGAGACCGTCGAAAGGATGTGGACATTCAGTCCCGTGCAGTGAAAAATAAGAAAAAAAGCAAATATGGGCATTCAAACGTTGTATACTTTTGTCTGTCCTTGAGAATATTTCAAACGCACGAGGCTTTAAAATATCTTTTCGGTTTTCAACAAGCATTAATTCTCCACTGCGAGACAATAATGGATTTAAATATAATGATAGATAGACAGATAGATTAATGATGAAACCTTCATCAGTCGGTCTATTCCAGTCTGCAATACGCACGTTTAAATTAACTAGATATGACAGATTACATTGATGCCATCTCACTATATAAGACTACAGTGAGGTGATCCTAGTTTCTATGGATATTTCTTTCAAAATGCTTTCATTCCGTCGCTTTAGGAAAACATTGAAAGAGAACTATGTAAAGAGCTCCAGCGAGAATGCTTAACTAAAAAATCGCAGTCCTTTTTGTCACAAAAAGTAGTAACACGTGAAACCATTAAACAGAAACACTTTTGATTAATTTTAATTTCAGATATAAGCTTTTAGCCTAAGCCTTCTTTAAAATGAATCAAGTATACATGCACTTTATTTCTTCAAGCTATAAAAGCCAAATAATCTTACCATTCCCACATGCCTTTCGCAACCCCGGATAGTCTGATTGTAAAACAATCGCTTATTGGAAACTTAACTGGCTCCCATGAATTTAGTGTTTTCGAAAATACATGTATATTTGTCTAGCTACAGTTATTTTTGAAAATTAAATACTGGTAGGCTTTTAATTCTTGATACTTTTCTCGTAGCACCTATAGTGTTAAAATGTAGGTTCCTGCCAAAATTAAATGTTTTACAAGACCAGGTAAAATGACCTTCCAAGAATGTCCAAACGTCATGGACGCTGCGTCATAGTTGGGTAGCGTTGTCAAAACGTCGTTTCTTTCAATGATCATTCGGTTGTTGAATGTCACAGATTATACCCGCTACATGTTTGCCACTAGTTTTATGAAAATGAAGATAAAATGTACAGGTCTTATATTTATAGCAAACTGTCGCGGATAAACTCTACATTATTAAACAGGATAATCAATACAACAATTAAAACGGACACTATAATATACACGTTTACAATATTTCTGGTCTTCGCAGGATCCTTAAGGCAGCTGTTTAGAGAAGAACGTTTATCTAAAACATAAAAGGTAAAGCGTTTCTCGTAGCCTTGTTGTCGTATAGATTGTGGAGATAAGACGCCCGCTTCATCTTTGGTACCGCATATGAATGGCGGAACCCATTCCTGCTTTTTCGCTGCCTTATCCATATTTAAATTTAAAGAGTAAATACACTTCAGGAACTGACAGAATCAGATCCCAAACCCTATCACCAACATCAAAGGGAAAGATTGACAAAGACATCCCAACAAACAATAAATTACAAGTGATAAGCCGAGTCAGCGGCTCTTTCCCAAATTATAGGCAACTCAGCTATCTTTACACAACTAAATACTTTAGACCAACAGAAGGGTTAAAAATGAAAACACAATAAGTTAAAAGCACTGAACATAACACAAATGCAGCCGCAACGGAAGTACTGCCTTGGGACGGTTAGCAATAACTAATGGGGGGGGGGGGGGGGTTAAACCGTTTATACTGGGCCCAAACCTTCATCCTCACCCTCCGCCGCGGTGCACACAATTATTTGGTGGTTCGGCTCGTATGGAGGTCCCCTAATTTGAAAAATGTACCCATTAACTGCTAGCTTGACAGAGAGAGTTTTCCAGCCGCCAGTTGGCCGGAGCCGAATTCGGTAATTATGAGCAGCTGTATAATAACCAATGAAGTCCCTGGTTAAATTCGTTTGTCTAGACTTATTAACCTGTATCATATTATTCATAAGTTACATCTGTTTTCGAATTTGCATTTTTGACATTTGAATATTGAATCAGCATATTGATAGTGCTAATACTTTCTGACAGATAGGTTGTTGCACTGTTCTCCAGGGATTATGTAATCTAATCATGACTTCTACTGTCTGTATCTTTCTTCACTTTTGTTCTCATGTAAATACGACCAGTGGGTCATTTCTTTTACGGTGCGGTTATGGCTCATGGTATATTGTGTAAATGTTCTGTGATGCTCTATATACATAGTTATATTTAACTTGTAATTTAACTGCATGAATTACATGTAATTGTGCATGCTATGATATGATTTTGTAAGTGCTAATCTATCTGTTCATCTAATAAAAACAAGACTAAGTTATTTCAAACTAGCCTTTTCAGGCTGGTGATGTCATCTCTGGGGACGCCCTGCCGGAGACCCCCCCCAGGCTGCGGACTTAGTCTCCGGACGGGGTCCCCAGAGTGACGCCCTTTACTACTTTCGAATCTTGATTACCTCTTTAGGATACGATGTGATCACAAGCACTAAACTATTTGAAAGCATTTATACCGTAGCATTGTTTGTGACCTTTTGAAACGAGAGTACCTTTGTTCGGACTGCGCCTATGCAAGACGTTGTTGTTGTTATGTCCACGGTAAACAGCTATGGTTATGTCGGGACGGTCAATTAACCTAACCACACTATTCCTGGGCAGGCTTAGACCTCCTAATGCCCCAGTCACACACACACATTACGGATAGGGCGGATAGTTGCGGACTTTAAATCCACACAATTTGTGGGCGTGGTCTCTCTCCATATCGAATCCGAATCGTATTCGTATGGTATCCGCAAGGTCCGCAGGATAAACCACCACATTTTGAAAAGTTTGAATACTCAGGCGCGGACGAGTTAACCATGATGATAATGATCCGTAACTGAAGGCATTTATCCGCATTTATCCGCGTCTAATCCGTATCTCGACCTATCGTTCCGCGGTCCACCCAAAATTTGTGGACAAATACGGTTTCATGCGGATTGTTACGGTTAGTTACGGGTCTCGTTCTGCGTATTGTTACGGATTAATGTCCCAGTCAGATTAGCTGTTTGCAATTATCCTCACCAATACGTATCTATCAGTATTGAAGTGTAAGTTATCCGTATAGAAACGTATCTGAAGGTAAAAGTCCGTAAAAAAACTCCGAACGAGACCCGCAACTAGCCGTAATTGAAGGTAACAATCTGCGCGAAACCGTATCAGTCCACAACTTGGGGTTGGGCTGCGGAATGATAGGTTTATATACGGATTAGATACGGATAAGATACGGATTAGATACGGATTATATATGGATAAATGCGAATGAATGCCTTCAATTACCTTTTGTTACGGATCAATACGGTTTACTCGTCCGCGCCTGAATTTTGAAAATTTTCAAAATTTGGAATCGGATCCTGCGGGCCTTACGGATACGATACGGACAGTTACAGACTCTGCGGATGCGATACGGACTTTTACAAATAACACCGGACAGATACGGATGGGCCATCCGCAGATGCAATACGGACTATTACGAATAAAACCGGACATATACGAACGGGCCATCCGTAGCATCAACAACATCTTTCCGCATCTAGAAGTAACAGAAGGTAATGGATGGTTAGTAGTACGTATACATTCGTATCATCTCTCATCGTATTGATTCAAAGGGAAAATATCTGACCGCAGACATCCGCATTTATCCTTAATCATACGCATCTATAGGTAACTGTATCCGTAAATTAATCAAGAAAATAAGCCACGCCCACAAATTCTGCGGATTATTGTGGATTTTTATCCACAACTATCCGCCCAGTCCGTAATGTGTGTGTGTGACTGGGGCATAAGCGGTTAACCAGTGCTAAGTGCACTTACTTACACCAGTAATTGACAAATGCCCTTCTTGAATCAGCGGAAGGAGAAATGAAAGTAAGTGGCCGGACCGGGTATCGAACCCAGGACCTCTGGATCATAAATCAGGTGCCCTACCGATTGCACTACGCGGCCCGGCTATGCAAGAAGTAGGCAACCTATTGAATTGAAATAACTTGAAGAGTTTTGTTGATGGGGTTACTTATATGTGCAACTTACTACTTTTTACCACCAACATGAATATAATACTGATAAGGGTTGCATGACGCGGAAAGAACGTGAATATATTAGTTCGCATTAGGCAGGTAGTTCCTCATTTGACCTGAAATGAACAAACACTATTTCCTCTCTTTTATTGCAAGAACAAGTATCCTCTTGATACTGAAATCGTCTTAATAGTTAGGTTTCTTAGCTTCGAAAAGTAAAAGGTCAGGGTAGCGTTTCATTTTTTACTAGTAAAGTGCCTTAAATTTACAAGCTAGAGAATTCGGAGTTCATTAATTCTGAAACGCCTAATCGGAAAATGTACTTTAATGTAATAACCTATTAAGCTAATAACCGATTGTCAGCTGGTCTTAAATTTGTTATTGAAATTCGTCGCTCCTTTTGACATTTGTGTCATATGTCGTCATTAATACGCCATACGAAATCTGCAAACTGAAAATGTACAGTCTGGTAAAGACATGGGCTTTTTGTGCAGACAAATAATTTACATTACTTAATATCACAGTATCCGAACGCACTGTACCCTCTCTTCCGGTTTTCATAGCGTTGAATCGAGAGTACAAAATTCGCTTATAACCAGTAGCCGGAAATCATTATGTTTTGAGTTTTTATCCGGAATCTACTGCGTCATTTATAGTTATTCAGCTTCGAAAATGTAAAGAGGTAAGTTTAATATAATTTTCTCTTCGGTCTTTTACTTTATTGCCCTGTACAATGAAAAACTCCCTGCCGTCGCAGATTTTTTTTCCGAACAGCTTAATTTAACACGAGATTGTGTCTTGCAAAACTTAGCTATCATTCTTTTATCAAAACTAACAAACTGTAGATTGATAACGCCTTCCGTTTATTCTAAAGATTTTTTATAAAACATGTAAGAAAATGCTCAAAATGGTTTAAGAATCATGCCAAGGGCGATTTGAATACTGTACTAATTACTACCCACCCATACACGACATTGTACAGGGCAATAAAGTAAAGGACCAAAGAGCAAATTATATTAAACTTACCTCTTTACATTTTCGAAGCTGAATAGCTATAAATGACGCAGTAGATTCCGGATAAAATCTCAAAACATAATTATTTCCGACTACTGGTTATAAGCGAATGTTTGTACTCTCGATTCAACGCTATGAAAACCGGAAGAGATTGTACATGTAGTTCGGATACTGTGAACATAGTTAAAGTACAACAATGTAGTCAGCTTCAGTGAGTTCAGTAAAATATCGACAGTGAGAAACCTACTTATCACCTTCCACCGTTTTGCATTAAGCAGATCTGACAATTATATTGGTTTGATGGTCTTCTGGGTCCTCTTAACCCAATAATTATTTGAATGCGTCTGTCTCTATTGTAACATTTGGAAATGATGGCAGATGCGGTTAGACACCGCTGCTTTGTTGATCCTGCACATAATTAGGCCTTGTCCTTAAAACCGTGTCATAGCCAAATATCAGACTAGCGTGAACACCTGCAGTGACTCATCAGCGTTTTACCAACCATAAGCTCCATATGCTGACACAAATGAGCCGCGACGGGACGAAAACAACAAAGTGCCACGTGCGCCCAGCAAACACAAATATTAGCCTGGGCAATTGCCAAGTCTGATCAGAGTCTCTGCTGTTCGCTTTAAGGGTAGCTAAGGTTCTAAGCGACGACAGTTATCAGACGAGGGTGGATGCCAAGGCTGATCAGCGTCTTCGCTGGGCGCACATGCCACCTTGTGATTTTGGTTCAGTCGTTGGCCTTTTTTAGTGTGTCTCGCCTGATTCTTGTCATTTTTCTAGAGTGATTTTAAGCTGACAAAATGTGGTCACCTCGTTATGTAAGAGAGATGGCTGTCTTGTTTTTCGCTACGTATATTGCTTAAATGTTGCATGTTGTATATTGTTTACGCTTCCTCTTCGTACATCTACATCTACCAATTAAGTGCATGGCCAATATTGGCATAGTCGCACTGTGAACAACCTTAAAACATTCGTGCTCGGAGGTTCTTATGTACAGTTAAAATCAGATAAAATTATGTTGTTCACAATCACGGTCTTAGGACATCTGCACTGACAAGGAGCTTGAAGTCATCCAGAGTCGGTGCAGATATGACCTTGGCAGGCAGACCATTCCAGAGACGGACTGTTGATGGAAAGAAGGATCCCTTGTAGGCGTTAATGGAACAAAATATTGGCAGGAATCGTTGATGGTGTCCTCTAGTTGCTACTCCTGTGGCTGTCAGGTACTGCCCTGAAGGGATTTCAACGAGGTTATTGACGATCCTGTACATCATTGTGACTTTGCTCTGGTCTCGCCTTGATTGAAGGTCCTCCCATCCAAGTTCTTGCAACATAGAGGTGACACTGCTGGTTCGGCGGTAGTCATTGCAGCAAAACCTGGCGGCTAGCCTCTGTACGGACTCCAATTTGGCTATGTTGGATTTTGTCACTGGGTCCCATACCGTCGCAGCATACTCGAGCTGTGGACGAACTACGGACTTGTAGCATTTGGCCTTAACATCCTTTGGGCAGCTTGGAAGATATCTGCGAAGGAAAGCTGTAGTCTGGTTGGCCCTTTTCGTCACTGTATCAATATGGCTGTTCCAGGACAGTTTACTGTGTATGGTGACTCCACGGAACTTTGCTTTTGACGTTTCCTTCAAGGTCTGTCCATGAATGCTGTAAGAGGTTGGTATGACATTTCGCTTCTTGGTGATCTGGATGTGTTCACACTTGTCTGGGTTAAATACCATCTGCCAATCTCTTTCCAATTTCTGTAGATGTTTAAGATCTCTCTGAAGTGACTCTGCATCTTTCTGGTCTTGTATAACTCTGTACCACTGGTATGCTATGTCCTTTCATGATGGTACATCCTGATTATCTTCATTTTACATTTTGGTCGCTAGACAAGACTGTCCTTCTCTAAATGGTAGGGTCAACTACGTGAATGTCAGAGTGGAGGTGTGTAGACACCTCTAATTCTTATGTCCCAGTTAATATACTAGAACCAACTTCTTACCGGTCACTTATTTATAGCATGTTTTCCGAAAAATAAAAAGGACAATCAAACATATATTTCCATCTTTAATTAACTTGTGATATTTGTAAAGTAAATCAGGTAACTTTGAAATTAAGTCTTATCCGTTTACTATTGAATAAGTGAAAGATAATGGTACCCCTGTTTCCGAAAATCGTAACATTTCAGCAGATTTTCACGATTCGGGCAGAACCACATTTCGGAATCTTGTCAGCATATGCTTATGATTAGTGCCGAATATTTAGAAAATGTTTAAATGAACTTGAGAATTCATAACAAAGAATTATTTTAATACAGCATTCAAAATTGTAGTCACAATTAAAAAACCTTCTCCACCACAGTCATAATCCTTGCGAAGTTCGAAAATGGGGGTACATGTGTATCCTCTGCTGCCAGGAAAACGATTCTAAAGGTATTGAGCTCAAATATTTCACAACGTTTACATGACACATTGGTAGTAGTGAATATAAGAAAATTATGTCCGGATACCATCTTCAAACGACAGTGTTCGAGACAAAGCAAGTGGTCGGTTAGAAGTCGTGCTTAGTATATCATTCAGACTCTAGAAAGCTGATTTGAAAAGCAGTTAAACGAAACATTAAACTCATAAGTGTTTGTTCCTA
This sequence comes from Ctena decussata, assembly GCA_963989385.1. Taxonomy (NCBI): domain Eukaryota; kingdom Metazoa; phylum Mollusca; class Bivalvia; order Lucinida; family Lucinidae; genus Ctena; species Ctena decussata. The sequence goes on along the minus strand of OZ022505.1, from coordinate 19,011,727 downwards.
AATGCGGGTACGCTTATTCATTATATGAGCCGCGACACAACAAAACCAACAAATTGAATGTGGTTGTGCGCCCAGCGCAGACTCAGATCAGCCTGGGCATTCGCTCAGTCTGATCAGAGTCTTCGCTGTCCGCATGGAGGTAGCTGGGACCCTTAGCTATCCTTTAAGCGCTTAGTGAAGAGTCTGATCAGATTGGGTGATTGCCCAGGCTGATCTGAGTCTGCGCCATGCGCGCAACCACGTTGTTGGTTTTCTCGTGTCGCGGCACATATCATTATTCTGGAATGCGTCCAGTTTCTTGAACAGAAAACAAACAACACTGAAATTAAGTTGATAACAATAAGCTGTCACTGGTATGCACTTTTTATCAGTTTAAGAGTGGACTCATATCAATGAACCGTTTTCTTAAAGGCACTCATGAAGTTAGGTTAAAGAGGCAGTAAACATTGTCTCACTCCATATAAAGAATTGCATAGCGAGTTGATCACAAAATTATTCAGCACGTATACAGAGCTTTCCAGTGGAAAAGAATGTGTGAGTGTGTGTGTGTGTGTGGGGGGGGGGGGGGGGGGGGAGGGGGGAGCATATGTACGGCGGGAATATTTTGATAGTTTTGGAAGTCATGTAGTCCAAAAACAGATGCTTCATACTTTAATAAGTAAATTTTATGAGGGGCATACATGCTCCATCAAAATTTCATCTGTCACTATTTGAACTTTATATTTCTTCCCTCATTTCTTTCAGACGCTTATTATCTTGTTCATTAAATGAATACTTTCAGTTGTGTCTTTTAATGAAGAAGCATGTCTGTCTATGCAACAGGACATTTGAATCGATATTGCACCAGAATGAGTTTTCACATGCCAGAATTTTTTTGCACACTTAGTACCGTTCTTCGATTACAAGACGGAGCTTTTTCCCTCCTAAAAAATCCCAAAGGTCTAGAATCGTCGTAAAGACGGAATTTAGCATTCTGTGGTTGTTTTACAAGAGACTACCCTATATACAAGACGAATTACACAGAACAGATTTACATATTTGGGGTATTTTTGCAGAAAGAAAGCGCCGTTTTACAGCCGAATACTTATGGGACAGTATATAGGCGAGCTTACATGATAATTATGTCTCCCCCCTTCAGGGTCGGGAGACATATTGTTTTTCCCCGGGCGTCTGTCCGTCTGTCCGTCTGTCTGTCTGTCTGTCTGTCCGTCTGTCACAAATCGTGTCCGTTCTATAACTTGAAAACCGCTCAAGCTATATTCGCGAAACTTCATATAAATATCAATCAACATGAGACGACATGCAGAGTGCAAGAATGGTAACTCTGGCATTTATACTTTTTGAGTTATTTCCCTTGGAACTTAGTCCTACACAAAATTGTGTTTCAATCGTGTCCGTTTTATAGCTTGAAAACCGCTCAAGCTATATTCGCGAAACTTAATATAAATATCAATCAACATGAGACGACGTGCAGAGTGCAAGAATGGTAACTCTGGCATTTATACTTTCTGAGTTATTTCCCTTGGAACTTAGTCCATCACAAAATTGTGTTTCAATCGTGTCCGTTCTACAACTTGAAAACCGCTCAAGCTATATTCGCGAAACTTCATATAAATATTAATCAACATGAGATGACGTGCAGAGTGCAAGAATGGTAACTCTGGCATTTATACTTTTTGAGTTATTTTCCTTGGAACTTAGTCCATCACAAAATTGTGTTTCAATCGTGTCCGTTCTATAGCTTGAAAACCGCTCAAGCTATATTCGCGAAACTTCATATAAATATTAATCAACATCAGACGACATGCAGAGTGCAAGAATGGTAACTCTGGCATTTATACTTTTTGAGTCATTTCCCTTGGAACTTAGTCCATCACAAAATTGTGTTTCAATTGTGTCCGCTCTGTTACTTGAAAACTGCTCAAGCTTTATTCACGAAACTTCATACAAATATCAATCAACATGAGGTGATGTGCAGAGTGCACAAATGGTAACTCTGGCATTTATACTTTTGAGTTATTTCCCTGGGAACTTTGTCCATCACAAAATTGCGTCTCAGTCGAGTTCGTCTATAACTTTAAAACCATTCAAGCTATATTCATGAAAGTTCATACAAATATCAGTCAACATCAGACGACGTGCAGAATGCACTCTGGCGTTTATACTTTTTGAGTTATTTCCCTTGGAACTTTGTCCATCACAAAATTGCGTCTCAGTCGAGTCCGTCTATAACTTGAAAACCATTCAAGCTATATTCATGAAAGTTCATACAAATATCCATCAACATCAGACGACATGCAGAATGCAAGAACCATAACTTTAGCATTTATACTATTTGAGTTATTTCCCTTAGAACTTTGTCAGTCACAAAATCGTGTCTCAGTTGTGTCTGCTCTATTACTTGAAAACCAAGAAAAATCTTCTTCTCCAGAACCAATAGGCCACTGGCCTTGAAACTTGGTATGTAGCATCAAGTACACAAGTACTACCAAGATTGTTGAAATTATGACATTGGGTTGACCTTGACCTTTTTTACGGTAAGGTCAAATTTGCTTTCTCTAGCCTTTATATGGGAAAATGCCAGAATATAAGATTTCTTGGAAACTGTTGAAGATTTTTACCTGAAAATTGGTATATACTGTCACCTTAATAAATACATGAAAATTAATGCGTACAAGAGGCCAAGGTCATTGTTTAAGGTCAAGAATACGTAAATGACTGGCGCAATTAATTACGTGCGTCGCAAAGGACGTTACGTCACGAAATACTTCTTAGTCAATGCTTTTTCAATATGGCGGCCCCCATCGGACATTCAATAATAATGTCAAACATGGGAAAAATGGAGTTGTCATTGTATATTCAAGCTCTCTGTTGATATTGCAATGTTCTTTTTTCTGTATTTATGAAGTTACTTCATCAACGTAAATGTATTTGTACAAAATTAATGAGAGAGAGAGAGACACTAAAACAGTCAAACAGATAGACAGAGAGTTTTGTGTGTGTAACATGTTCCCTTCCTATTTTGAGGGCTCACATGACTTTGCAGACACATATGAAAGACGGGGTCCATCCCTCTCCTTTCACTGCGTTATCCTTCCCTAATTCGAAAAAGTTACTTACTGCTGTCTTGACGAAAAGACTTTTCCAGTCGCAGGCCGAACCCGGGTTCGAACCCGCAACCGTCTGTGTCTGAATAGAACGTCTCTAATGACGCTTCCGTGGCGCCGGTGGGATTGCGCATCCGAAATAATTAATTAATCAAGCAAATGTGTGCTAGCTGATTTTTAGACATGATTTTTAGAGCTTTATGGGATCGGATTGTAATATTTATTATAATGCCGCTTGTTGCGATTCTAATATACATACACTGTAAAAAAAATCCGTAGATTTTACGGTAAAATAACTGGCAACCAGCTGCCAGTCATTTTACTGTTATTTTTACGGGCGCCCGTAAAAATTGCAGGAATCATCAAGCAGAGTGTGACAGAATAGAGCAGGTGTCGTTTTGGTCAGATAGCCCTTCAACAATGCAACGTTATTTTTATCTTTATTATTGTGTTAAATGCTGTTTCTAACATGTTACCTTTGATGAATAAATATTGTTTAAACCAAAGTTATTTTCGAGTGCGGCCAGTTAACATAAAACTTCCATTTTGTGATTTTCAACAATGTCTTACAGGCAAACGCCCGTAAAAATAACGGGAAAAGGACTGGCAGCCGGTTTCCAGTCATTCTACCGTAAAATCGACAGTTATTTTTTACAGTGTAGCGGCAGTTGTCAGTTACTGGTGAAAGTAAGTGCACTTAGTACTGGTAACCGCTTAGGAGGTCTAAGCCTACCCAGGAATAGTGTGATTAGGTTAACTGACCGTCCCGACATGACCATAGCTGTTTACCGTGGACGTTAAACAATAACACAACAACATAATATACATATCCGTTCTTGACATCGAAAATTTCATTTTGATCACAAAAACGAATGATACAATATTTCCTCCACTTGTGATATGGCTTTGGCAACTCACACCGCCCCTACGGCCCCCAAGCTACAAGATGCCTTTACCTATCCCGCCGAAGGTGGAATTGGGCCTTGTAACTTTTCAATATCATCCTACTATCATCTCGATATGACTGAAATACAGTCCTAAAGGGCGTAAAAGTTAATCTTATCTGACTACTATGAGCCACTCCGAAAGAACACGAGTCGTCAGTAAATACACATGCACACAGATCAGCCTGCGCATACGCGCAGCCTGATAAATCTCTTTCCTGTTCCTCACAGAATCATTGTACCAGAGGACAACAAAGGCTCTGATTAGTATGGGTGTATGCGCAGACTGATCTGAGCTTCCACTGACCGTAAATGCCCCAAAGACACATTTTATCATGGCATGGCGCATTTTGTAATTTGGTATTACTATGCCAGGGTAACGCAGTTTTTAAGAGGAATTTGGGTTAACTCATACGGCTTTTCCTTTTTCGATGTGAGGCTCAGTTTGTGTCGGCTGCAGTAACCATATTACTTTCAATTTTTATTAATTTTTGTTTACGAGAGTCTGAAAAATAGGCTCTTTCACAGAAGCATTCTTCATGAGAACCCTATTAGTCGTCATCTTTCCGTAAAATCAAAACGGTCTTAGCATGTCTTATAACGTCGCCCGTTAACGACTGCAACGTCGCCTATTATAAATAAATGACGTCAACGATTTGCGTAAATTTATACATACCTGTGCTTGCTTATCAAGCGCTACTTGAAAAACGAACTCGGTAGTCAAGGACTTTTTTCACCTCATTTTAATCGACAGATCCTGTGACATAAAATATCAGTTTTTGAAAAAAATCTATGTAGTGGTAAACAAGCTGTGTACGTTAAAGTTTTAAAATCTGTGTATTTTCATCGCATTCCCATTGCCGTCAATAGAAACAGGCTCAAACTTTTACGTTTTTCAATCTGATCTAGCGACTAAACGAACTCGGTGACCTATCGTTTTTATTGCACAGTTCGATGTATCACATGAAAATGCACTCCTGTGCAAAATTTAAAAAAATTCTATGTATGTGCCATTTACGTATTCTTGACCTTAACCTTTGACCCTGGTCTCTCATATTTTAACAATTTCACTTATCTCCTCAAAAGCCACTGGGCCAATTGTAACCAAATTTCATATGGAGCCTCAAGGGGCTGAGGGAATGAAAATTTGTTCAAAGGTACTAGTCACATGATCAACATGGCCGCCCCCATATAGGGTAAAAACCTAGAAAAATCTTCTTCTCCAGAACCATAGGCCAATGGCCTTGAAACTTGGCATGTAGCATCAGGTACTTGAGTACTATCAAGATTGTTCAAACGATGACCTTGGGTTGACCTTGACCTTTTTTACGGTAATTTCAAATTTGCTTTTTGTAGCTTGTATATGGGAAAATGCTAGAATATAAGATTTCTTGGAAACTGCTGAAGATTTAGACCTGAAAATTGATATATACAGTTATCTTAATGAGTACATGAAAATTTATATGTACAAGAGGTCAAGGTCATTCTTTGACCTTAGACCCTGGTCTTTCATATTGTGACAGTTTCACACATCTCCTCAAAAGCCACTGGGCCAATTGTAACCAAATTTCATACAGAGCCTCTAGGGGCCGAGGGAACAAAAATTTGTTCAAACAGTCTTGGTCACATGACCAACATGGCCGCCATGCCCATATGTGGCAAAAACCTTTACAAATCTCCTTCTTAAGAACCAAGTGATCGATGGCCTTGAAACTTGGTATTTAGCATCAGGTACTTGAGTACTATCAAGATTGTTCAAACGATGACCTTGGGCTGACCTTGATTTTTTTTAAGGCAAGGTCAAGTATGGGAAAATGGTAGAACATAAGAGTTCATGGCAAGTTTGAAGATTTTGGCCTCAAAATTGGTATATACAGTCGTCTAAGTACATGAAAGATTTGCGGGTACAAGAGAACAAGGTCATCTTTTGACCTCTGACCCATGCCTCTCATATTTTGACAATTTAAGACGTCTCCTCAAAAGCCACAAGGCTAATTGTAACCAAATATCATACACAGCCTCCAGCGGCTGATGGAGCAAAAATTTATCAAGCGGTCTAGGTCACATGACCAACATGGCCACCATACTCAGGTGAGCGGTTCAGGGCCTCATGGCCCTCTTGTTTCATTTCTTTTTTCTTTTTCCCTTTCTCTGGGAGACGGCTCGATATATACTGAAATACTGTCTCCTATCAAAGAGCCGTTAATCCCAAAACAACAAACCATGCCAAGCATATAAGGAAGGCCAATAGTAGTTTAAACATGCAGTTTGTTTTATTTATTTTTTTATAAAAAAAAAACTGAATTTGTATGACATAATCGGAATAATATAAATATGGTTCCACCAAGCAGCTTGGTGTAAAGATTGATGGTTCCACTTTCAGGGGAAGCAAGTCTACCATTTTCATTCTTGCCACCCTTCTAGGGCCAGCTCCTAAGAAACAAATTTGCTCCTGTAGGAGCCAGGAGCAAATTAATTCCTTTATTAGAAGACACCATTTAGGAAGAGATACATCACCAAGGAAATCAAATCGGAAGTCGCAAAATTTGTTTCCCTTTGAATACAGAGTGGAAAAACATGAAGGCGTATCAATTCTCCATAATAAACTAATCATACAAGCGGCAAAGACCCAGAACAGTTTGGAACAGTGTGAAGAGGACCGTAACTAATGTTGAAATGACTTGTGGTCCAACCCAATTGCTTGTACTTTTCTGGCAATAAAATATGTTTAAACTTACTGTTTGGTAACCGGCTCTACGCATTTGCAAATACATGTCAAACTGTCACCTCCTTTGGCTCGGCCAATATAGGTCCGGCAAAATAGATCTTGGTTACATGTACGTGTAGCATTGATCCTATACTAAACATAAATGGAGGAGCGACAGGTCGAACCTGAATCCCCCTGAATGGGAAGTCTAGCGCATAAACAATGCCATAAGTGCCTGCTAGCATCATACTAAACATCATAATTGAACTTGTCACGAGAAAACCAACAAAGTGGTTGTGTACCCAGCGAAGACTCAGATCAGCCTGGATATCCTCCCAGTCTGATCAGACTCTTCACTTAGCGCTTAAAGGGTAGCTTAGGGTCTAAGCTAGCTCCAAGCGGACAGCGAAGATTCTGATCAGTCTGGGCGGATGTTCAGGCTGATCTGAGTCTGCGCTGGGCGCACAACCACTTCGTTGGTTTTCGCGTGTCGCGGCACATTATTATTATTGTTCCATGATTCTATTTTCAGCATTTCTGCCCACATTTCCTCCAAGACGACCACTGAATACCAGATTTCTCACCACAGCAACGAACTTTACATACGAACGAGGCGGATTGGCCGTTTTATACTGCTCAGTAGAAGATTTAGGAACAAAAACGGTATGCTACCTCATTTTCCTAAATATTCGGGCAATTAACCCATTAATGTCTATTGGACTCTTCTTTTCTGATATTCTGGATGTGTCCATTAGTCATACCAGGACTGACTGGTTAAGTTTATTTATTTATTGTTTTTTGTTACTTTTATTTTGTTTTAAAGAGAAGTTCCCATTTTCTTTTAAAACAATAGACCCTGGTCAGACGCCGTATTTTGCGGCCACTGATCTCGATCTGCACTATTTGCCCTTGTCTCTTATTTATGGGACACTACGTACGCTAGGCGTAAAATGAGTTAGCTTTGTACAATTCTTTAATTTAAACACGCCCGTTTGTCTTGTTAGGGTATATTTCATATAGCTGTTGGTTATTGTTGGGAAACGGTGTTGACCCTTATCTGAATGCTCCAAAATGTCTGATCAGGATCTGCATTGTTTGCGCAGGTATAATTGTCTAAATATTAACTTAAGGTGAGGTGGGAGTAATTGACAAAACACATGATTTTACTCATACTTCCTTATATTGTACACTTTAAGCTCCTCTTTCAGAAAATGTAATAAAAAGGGGGTGTCGCCGTTGTCGTTTTCAAGATATCTGACCCCGTAAACGTCAATTTTCCCTCATTTTCGACACGACGTTATAATGGCGTTCTGTAGAAAACGTACTTTTTTGCACGTCTCTCTTGGATAAAAACCTTCATTCTGAATAAACAAAACACATTTTTTTTCTTTAAAAACTAAAACAGTATGCCAAAATGATAGAAGTTTACATTAAAGTAATAAAAATAGTAGGTCGCCGACTTAACTTTCGAGCTAAAGCGCATAAACTGCCCAGCGTGTTGTCTCTTTAGACTGAAATGTTATCGTCGCGCATGGTGACGTTAACGTTACTTTACCTTTCGCGCCACGTATCAACCGTCGCTTATTGTAGGATCCCGGCATTTGTGTAGGACTTTCGTCACTCTCTCAATGCATTAGCCGCCTTGGTAAACTTTTCTTAATAATAATGACAAAAAAAAAGGAATCGAAAACATTGCCATTGTGTCCCTCCATACACTTTACGGGCACCTGAGTTGACAAACTCTCTGAAGCAACAACTGTAGTTTTGGTGTCCACGTGTTATGACATTTGAACAGTTCCCTTGTCCCTTGTCGTTTGTACAGTGTTAGCGAGCCAAGTTTTCCAGTACATGACCCGACCCAAGAAACAAGAAAGGAACCTATATATAATATTTTGCACTGCGACTGGACCTTGGCAACTCTCTCTCTCTCTCTCTCTCTCTCTCTCTGAAAATGAATATGAAAATGCAGCTTGAATTCACTTAGCGTCTAGGAGATTCAATGAATCGATTCTTTGATATACACTTGAAAAAAAAATGAAGAAATGAAAGACAGAAAAATGAAAGAAAGGCAAGAAAATAGAAACGCCACATTTCTTTTAGCTTATTGACAGCAAAGAGCGTTGAATTACCGTATCAACGTTGATAAAAGGTCCTGCTGATATTGCATCGACGTTGATACGGCTGCCTGGCGTTGTTCAAACGCTAGGGACAGTCTAAGAATTTTTAATATCACTGCAATGTGGCCTAATTCCAACTGATTAGTACTTCAAGTGTGGGCGGTATGATGACAAAAACACCTCATTGCACACAGCATTTTATTATCACATTACCATGGTCCTGATGTGACTGAATTACTGTTAAAAAGGACGTAAAATCTGCATCCATCCATCACCATTCCATCCATCCCTCCATCCCGATCTATCTGATAACACCCGAGGAGTCCCGGTAGCTCAGTAGGTTAAGCGCTGGCCTGCTGATCTAGCGGTTTCGGATTCGAGAACCACTGGAGGCGGAAATCTTAATGCGTCGTCGAAGTGTTGACAGTGATCTGACTTCTCATTTCAATTTCATGAAGTGGTATCGTATGAAATTTGTGATAAAAGTATTGCAACAGCAGTTCCGAACTGCATCTAACAAACTGATGAGAAACCGCCAGGAAAAAGTTTTCCCACTAGTAGTAACTAGCTATATTTTTTGGAGTTTCTTCTCTACGACACTTTTTATTTCCTTTTAATTTCAACCAGCGCTCAGCCTTTCTGCATTTTGTAATCAGACCATGTAGTACATGTAATCACAGAAGCGGACAATGTTGACGCCATCTTGTTTTTTCTCAGACGGAACGTTTGACGTCATTACGTAACGTTGCGACAGAAAATGCCGCACGGCGGCGCTGAATTACTCCCACCTCACCTTAAAGACGGAATGATAAACATTCAGGGGAAGCTATTCTTTCATTTTAATTTTGCCTCTCTTTTCATTTTGTGTCAAGATTCAACGGAAATAAAGAATTGGTTCTTCTGAGAGCAAATTCTTTCCTGTAAGAGTAGAACCCTTTTTTGGAAGGTTTTGTGTTATCCAGAAAATCCAACAGGAATTCAAAAAAGTTACTTCCCATTGCAGAAATGGCAGAAAAACATGAGGTGTATTGATACGATAATGCAATACTGATCTTTCTGTCCTTCCATTTTCTATATTTATGTCTTGGACTACGGACGCAGTTTAAATATGGCATTCCCTTGAGCAAAACAAACTCGGATCACAAAAGTTATACATTCTCCTGTAATAATAGCTTAAATGGTTTTGAACTAAGTGGACTGGTCGGACATGTGGGTGGAAAATTATCTGACAGAAGCTTTTTGACAATTCGAATTCTGGGGCCGTATTTATAAAAGCACTTAAGTCGTTGCCATGCTGTTGCTAAGACTTAATTTCTATAAAGGAGATTTCCAACAACTTTTTCAGGCTGTTCCTCCAGAGCACATTTCATAGTTGTAGGGAATCTCCTACATTTAAATTCCACCTTAGCAACAGCATAGCAACGACCTAAGTCGTTTTATAAATACGGCCCCTGGACAACAAATGTGAGAAATTTTTAAGGAAGATACTCTGGATTCATGGAATACACAAAGGAAACGAAATAAGCAGACTCGGTTTAATTTAGTCTGTTCAGCATATTGTTCCAAATTGTTTTCCATATATCATTAATGTTTTGTTATAATTATGTTTTTTTTGTTGTTTTTTTTGTGTGTGTTTTTATTTTTCGTTTTTTTGCTTTGCTTTCTTTATATCACACAGTTGACTCATTATCTCAAACACTGCTATCTCAAAGAATCCTCCAATATCAAATTATTTAATTTTTTGGACACATTTCTTGTTTTTCTTTGCATTTTAACTCCTGTTATCTCAAATACAGTTTCTCTAAGTAAATTTTCTGGGACCAGAAAATTTACTTTGAGGTTTCTGTGGTTTAAGATGATCTTTGACTTTTAGATATGCAGAGTTGACTGTTTTATATTGATATACTGGTATTAGGTCCATTACCATATTCACTGCTTATGGATAGTTTCAACAGAACCTCGAAGCATTTTTTTTTCTCAAACTGTATTGTTTTCATAATTCTGTATATTTCTATCATGTATATATCATTATCCAAACCTTCTAACTATAAAATATAGTCCATTCAAATCATCTGTATATATATATATATATTTTCTAATTTTTTTTTCTTTCTTTTTTCAGTTTTCTATGTCAGGGCTTATTCTTCTTTCCTGATAAAATTGTTGTTGTGTGTGTGTGTTTGAGATTGATAGGAAGCATAGGTTCTCAAATATCTATGGCATTCCTATTAAGACAATTGTCTCACACAATATATCATTGGATTTCTTTCATTTCGTTTCATAAAGATATCTGCTAAACGAATAATGTTGTGTTGAGGGGTTACAGTTGTATATCTTTTACCTTCAGATCTCAAAGTATACTTACATGATATCAACTTATCAGACTAATTTTTTGTTTGTTTATTTGCTTGTTTCTTCAATTAATTGTATGCTTTTTAACTTCTATGATTGTAAATGTATATATGTATATACTGAGGGCCTCATGGAAGATTAGCTATTACATGTATTATTGTATGTGCTAAATGTTGTTACCCTCACAAAATACAGTCTTTACTTACTTACTTACTTACTTACCTACAAAGTCTCAAAATGACTGGTCTGTCACACATTCTACTTAATCTAAGGCAAAACCAAAACATAAAGTCCAATGTGTGCGTAAAGTGAAGAACACGATCAATTTTGAACATTTGTTACATGTAACATGTTAATAGAAGCACATGTAGTAATACGTGTGTAACGATATACGAGATCACTAAGGAATGTTTCGAGGTGGGTCATACATCTGTTGGTATTGTTTTTTTCTCAAAGAATACATTCTATTACCCAATGTAAGAGAGAATGTTCAAAAACAAAATACGAAAGAGAAACAAGATATTTCACACAAGATTATTTCAGTGGCATCGTAGCAATTATACAATTATGGTAAGTAAGTTTGTTTCCATTATCAAGGGCATTGTTTTGTCGGTACAGTGTTTTTTTTTTATTTAAATCAGTCCTCTGTGGCTGTTGGGCTGTTGAGCTCATACACCTTGTACCGTAATGACCCTAAAATTCTGGTCACGCGGAAGTTGGATAATTATTCTTTTCAAAATTCTTAGAAAAAGGATTTTTCATACGTTAATGCATCCAAATGGTACTTAGTGAATGGCAAACGTTGTAGTCCCTGATTAAACTGCCCCTTGAGGAGCATTTTGATCTGGTTCTACAATGTTTGCTTAGATCTGTCTGTCCGAATATTTAGGGTCATTACGGTACTGAAAATAAGATTACGCTAAAGGCGATGTTACATGCCCTGAGGGATGTACTATTCAGTATTCTTCGTGAAGAAACTCCATCCAACATGCTACGTTTGGATAAGTTTCTTCCAAAGGGCCGCCCTTTTTTTAGTCAATTTATGAGCGAAACGGTGTGTTGAGGAATCTTATGACAAAATGGTGATCTTGCTAAACAGTATATGTCCAGATCAGACTCCACCGCCTCCAATCAGGGCCTTCACTGTTTTGCATAAAACAGAGCACTTTCAGAAATACAACTGAATAAGTCAATCAGGTACCTCTGATTTTGGAAAATGTCTTAACTGTGAGACGGTTTAGTTCACTAGACCTAAAAGGTTAGTTAAAAGATCTTATCATGAAAACAAATTATGCAAACAAATAGATCAACACATTTCCACTTATGCCATTAAAACAAATAATGCAACACAAATTGGTCACAATGACCTTTCAGACATTCACTCACGGGTTTGTCATAAATAATTTTACATGATGTCATTAGCTTTAAGCTGTACGGATATACTTGCTAGCAAAATCATTCTGACACGGATAAATTTTTCTGCCTTGTCGCGGGAGACTTCTGTTAAGCGAAATATTTGTTCAACCGGCTACTTTGGGAGGACCACGTCTTTCATTTAAGAGTAGTTTCATTTTGCGAATGAATATATCTACCAGGGAAGGTATATGTTTTTCATTTAAGTTATTCCCCTTGTTAAAATGGTAGCAAGACCATTGAAGTGTGTCCCTGTACCTTAAAATCTAATTTCAGATAATCTGGAGAAAACAGCCTTATAATGTGCCTATCACAATTGGTGAAGAACAATTTCTTGAACTTGACAGATTTTATTTAAATCATGTTCCACACCGAGACGAATGGAATCTTCTCATCAAGAATGTTCAGCCATTTGACGCTGGAGTATATGAGTGCCAAATTAGCTCAAAGAAGAAAACTATGCGTAGAAATATTACGTTAAATGTCATTGGTAAGCAAGATCACTCTGGATAAGCTAAGCCATAAAAGAGCCGCGACACGACAAAACCAACAAAGTGGCATGTTTGCAAAGCAAAGACTCAGATCAGCCTTGGCATCCGCCCAGTTTGATCAGAGTCTTTGCTTTGCACTTAAACGGTAGCTAAGGGTCTAAGCTACCTCTATGCAGGCAGCGAATTCTCTAAATAGACTGGGCGGATTCCCAGTCTGGTTAGAGTCTTTGCTTGGCGCACATGCCACTTTGTTAGTTTATCTCGTCGCGGCTCATTTAATGTAGCCAGGTTGATCATTTCTTTACTTAACTCTGTAAAGCAAGGGAAACCAGAGATTGACAATGTTGATAGATTGTGCGGCTGCACAGACTAACCGGTAGAAAAGCACAGTCGTTTTAAAAGTACCATACTAATGCTGAAGTGCAGTGATGTGCAGCTGGTTGTATGCTAGAACTCTTTACATTAATTTTACAGCTTGAATGAAAGAATACCTGCTGTTGTCATTAAGACACAATTTTGGGGATTCGTTTTGCATACCCTTTTTTACACTTTTCAAAGTATATTTCCTTTATTTAAAGGCCCAGTTGGACAGTTGGACTATAAAAGGCAGAAGTTGGAAGCTAAGCTCACTTGTAATGGACGGACGATCGGCGCCCCGTTATTGCGGCTATAAGTCCGTTCGCTGAGATGCGGGGGGGGGGGGGGACGTCGATATGGGAATTGAAATACACACACACTAATCTCAGGATTTCTCCGGACACCAAAGAGTAAACATCGCCAATGTAACAATTACTGATCTGATCGGCTGCCTGCATGTGTAAAGAATTTACCTGGGAAATGATTGAAATTTCATCATCTCAGTGACCAATAGCCAAGGGCCTTAGGATTAATTATTATCAGTAAAACAGTAAATATACTATAGCTCGATTCTTCTTGTAGCAGCTTTAATTCTCTGTCAGTGAGTACTGAATCTAGACCATTAAAACTATACAAAAATACATTTTATCAAATGCTATGACATGACAGAGAACTTGCTGAACTATGTTCGGCTAATGAAGCACATATTTGTACTGTTGGAAATCTGTGTAGAGTAAAGTAATGATACAGTTTGATATATATCACGCAGGCATATGGTGCGCTGAAATACTCTTTTTTTGTCTTTTACAGAGAAAGGACATGGTGGGTGGCCAAATATTCATATCTCAGGAACAAGATTTGTAGAAAAAGGAGGATCTATTTTCCTTATCTGTAATGCTTCAAATACTGACTCCCCTCCTGAGGGTCTAGACTGGTTTAAAGATGGTAATTTATTGACTAAACGTAAAAGATTCGATATGCATATTCATAAACAGCTGTCTGTGTCAACCAACACAATTGTAAGTGCTTTAAGAATAGACAAAGCCGAAATGGCAGATACGGGTACATATGTGTGTAGAACATCTGGATTATTAACCACACGATTCAAGGTCGATGTTCTAAACGGTAAAGTATGATTTTTCATTATCTTATCTAATTTTGGCCTGCTGTTACAAGTAAGCTGAATGCATACATATTGAGGAGACTAACTCTACCAGTTTTAGCTGTCACCGTGCATCCATTCTAATCGGGCAATTTTCCTAAAGGAAATAATTTTATCCCAATTCTTTCCTTTAAGAGCAGGTTCTCTTTTGAAAGGACAACTGTGTCCAGCGAAGCAAACAAAAATCACAAAGGTTGTCCCTTTTTTGTGCAAATAACTTAAAACATGTCGGTGTACCTATACGCCGTAATACACAGATTCCATTTCAGGAGACAAAACAAGCTTCTTTAAGCAAACATTCCACGCACTGCTCACCCTGACTTCTTTATCACTCTCTCAAACCTAATGCTTAGAAAACTAGTCTTCAAACAGCACATATATTCGAAATCATTTTTTTTTATTTCTGTACTGCATGAAGATAACTTTAATATAATATGCCCACAGAAAAAGTATATTAAGTTCGGCATCCCTACAATGTAATGCTGGACCACTTGCACGGTAGACCCGAGGGTTGGAATTCCTATTGACGTCATGAATAAAACATAAACACTTTAGATACGAAATCGAACTAAGCCAACGGACTGGTACAATATAGGGAACAAATATGGTTTTTCTTGCATTAACGTTTGCAAGGTCCCGAGGGAGATGTTGAAAACCGAGGCCATATGCCTCGGTTTCGGCCTCGGTTTCGGCCTCGGTTTTTAACATCACCATCAGGACCTTGCAAACGTTAATGCATTTGAAAAACCACGTTAGATCGCTATTATTGCCTAATTTCAACAACAATGCTACAAGCTACAAAAATAACGAAAATGTTGGCGCATTATATTTCGGCCTCATCGCCATCACCTTGCTGATACCTACACGCACTAAGCATGTCTATAAAATCCTCTTTTCAAGCCATTGTTAGCGACCACGAATTTTTATTCAACCTTAAGCAGCATTTCACAAGTCATGATCATGTTCATCAAAGTTTTACTCGACGTCGTCTGCACTTTCATTTTTACATTATCCGAATGTGATTAACTCTTCCGTTAAGGTCTCGAATCGATATCTCCAACTGCATTCTTGGCGCTCGTTTCATTGCCCTGCAACTTGCATACGAAAAGTCGCTGAGGTGGTCATTATCGGTGCGTGAAAATCCATGTTTATTACATGGTTCTGTGTATGTAAAAACATGCCTATTAATAGCGTGTGACACCGATATTTATGCAATAACAGCTGGTAAGCCAGATTTAAAATGAATGTTTCGAAATACTGACTGGGAAGCCATAGAGCAAAGAAATTCGAACGAATTCACATGAAGCTTATCCCACATGGCTAGACGTATTGGATAAGATTCTTTACTGTCTTGCAAGCGCATGTATGACTCTATCCTGTACACTGTAGTAGGTGAGAAAGATAGATCTGAGCAAATAGTGCCACATATGGCAGAATATTCGTATTTCATACTAAGCGATGAATTTTTAGAGTTGTACAGGTGGATCTACGGATATCTTTTGGCAATGCTCCGAAACTAAGCGATAATATCCGATAATCGAAGGTGTAAAGATAATCCCTAAGGCTAAATACTCTTATCTCGGTCATCTTTATGGCTTTAAATGAATTTCAATCTCGAGTCAGTCAATAAACCAAAAATGAGACTTAAAGAGTTTGAAAGCACATGTGGATCAATAGCAGTGGGCGCCATTTGTCACGGAGAGAATCAAAGCGGGGACCCTTTTATCTAAAGACGAGCACTCTACCACGTCGCTATAAAAGGCGGCTTGTACCGCAAGGCATATGATATGATATACCTAAATCTACACCCTGTGGCAAATGTAATTAATAACTTTCGGTGCAGTTTATGAGGACGAGCCATTCACAGTTTTCGAGAAATTTTGTTTCTTTCGTAAGCTGATTTCTCTTAAATCACTACATGTACGAAGACTTTGAAAACTGGCCAAAACTATGCATATACATGTACTTATTTTACGTTTGCATAATGAAAAATGAGTGGAAATGCATTGCCATGTCAAAACACAACTATCAGTTGCCCGGTTTATTCATTATTTTTTGTTATTTTGTGTTGATTGTGGAGATAGGCACTGTGGTATACACTGTGGTGAAACATTGGGATTGAGACTATATGAACTTGCTACCATGATTTAACGTCTGATTATTACTTTTTTCAGCAGAGACATACAACGTAAAACGAGGTAAGTCTATTACTTTTTACAGATTCTCTTTGTATTAATATATTCTAATTCATGTATATTAATTCTTTAAAAAAGAGTATGTCCTTAAGATAACAACAGTTGCGGACACAACGAATTTTATGCCACCATTTTACAATGGATTTCGGACTGCAAAATGCATTATGTGTCCCCAAGAAAATCAGTCAAGCCGGGTTTGTTTCGTTTAATTCTTTTTTCTCTTCTTTTCGTTGGTTTCGTGTTTTCGTTGCTTCCTTTTGTAAGACATTATTGCATATGAAACGATTCGAGTTACGTTGCATATCATAAGGTGTATATGTGCAGCAGACAACGAACCGCTAACTTTCCAACAATACAGGCTTGTGCCATATCAGGACGCCATAAACATTAGTTAGTGAAATATTGTCGATATCGTTTACATGTATGTGCGACGCCGGGTTGCGTGTTTATTCGACCATTATGGAATGCCATGCCTCTACTTGGACGAAATTTGATGTTTAATGCATATCAATTGTAACATGTGCTGCTTTATGGCAACGTCTGGTCTGATATTTAAAAAATATAAGCAGTTTGTATAGATAATATAGTCATATGGTCGCAAATTTAATTTCGATACGTGATTAATAGTGGCAGACAGTATCGAGACAGATTTCTTGTGATCTTGCATTTTCGCATGTGCAGTTTAAGTATATTTTATTCAGATAAACAACTCTGATTGTGACTTTTAGATAGTTGTTTAATTTAGCCGCAACACGACAAAACCAACAAAGTGGCATGTGCGCCAAGCGAGGAAGCAGATCAGCCTGTGCATCCGCCGTGTCTGATCAGAGTCTTCGCTGTCCGCATGGAGGTAACTTGGAGCCTTAACTACCCTTTAGACGCACAGCAAAGCTCTGATCAGACTAACCGGATGTCAAGGCTGATCTGAGTCCTCGCTGGGCGCACATGCTGCTTTGTTTGTTTTCTCGTGTCGCGGCTGATATATCATTCTGATCTGGAATAATGTTGCCGACCTCCCAAAAAATATACCCTTGACCTAAAAAAATATCTCCTTTGATAAGGGAGTAGACTTTAAAATTAAAATTAAGAAATTGCAGTATGCTTTTTTCTGGTTTCGTCACCAGGTATTGTCAGGGTCACTGACGCGGCTTAATTAGCCGAAACTATGTAGTCTGGCCCATGTTCCTACTTCCGTATGTATTCTCTGCTCTTGAAGGAACTTTTTGAGACTTTAATTTTACCTCATTGCAGCTGGTGTTGTGCCTTGTGGAGGCTGCAAAACGTCTCCCCGTACATCATCCATAGTGCAGATTATATTTTATTTACATCCTTTGAGATCAGAGGATAGATTCTGAGAAATCTAAAATTTGAGATCGATTTAGACTATCATTCTATATCATCGTCTTTTATATTATTTGGATATTTTTGAAACTAATCAGTCATGGAATCGACTGCCAAATTAAAATTAAGAAATTACAGTATGTTTTTTTCTGGTTTCGTCAACAGGTATTGTCAGGCTTTATTAGCCAAAACTATGTAGGCTGGCCCATGTTCCTACTTCCGTATGTATTCTCTGCTCTTGAAGGAACTTTTTGAGATTTTAATTTTATCATTTAAGCATAGTGGTCTATGCGGACGGACTCAAACAACAAGAAAACAAGTTTTCGGCCAGTTTTTTTATGGGGAGTGTGGTATTGTTTGAAAAACCAAGGACTGTTTATTTACTCTTGTCTTATTTGATACGTATTAGCTAATAGGCATAATGTATATGCATGATAAATTTGAAGATAACACAAACTGTTTACATTTGCAGACATATATGTCATTAAAACTTTCGCTTTACTCGTACTCAGTGGTCAAATACAAACTGAAAGCCCGTGAGTTTAACCATCCGAACAACAGCCACCTCTCTACAACGGCCAATTTCGGCTGTTCCGGCTGCTGGCTGTTGTAGGGTGGTTCCACTGTAATTGCAAAACTAACATATTATGTTTAATTCTGAGCGTCAGTTGGTAAGAATATTTTCTGAAGTATTCGTATTTAATATTTATTTCAGAAGAACAGTCAGGAAGTATTAGAGATCAACGTCCCAGTGGAAACGGACAGTGCGAGAACAAAAATCAATTTACGGTGAATGTAATTAGCTTTATCGTCACGCTAGACTTTCTCCAGATACTGCGGTAGCAGCGAAAAGAGGAAATAATGTCATAATTGTCTGTAGCAGCTAATCCATCAAAGTTCAACAAAGTGTAAATATGAGCTCCAGTATGTTTGTTTCTTATTCGCAAGCACCAATGATTCTGCCTGGTATGTGCCTCCATGAAAACTGATCACATTGTGTCTGCAGACTGCAAGCATGCACAGTTATACTCCGAATATGAATTAAAGAGACACAAAATACAAATATCCAGTTCAAGCCCTGGTCATGATGGAAATACACACACGATGATATAAGGCGCATGTTGAAAATATCTGTCTACCAGTATCGGCAAAATATGCTTGCCCGGACAACCTCGCGTTTCTACAATGTCAATGTTTGCCTTTTCGATTAGAGTACTGGGCCCAGTTGTTCAAAGCATCGTTAGCCTAATGAGCTCGTAAAGAGGTCAACTCGTTAAGTGTTTTACGACTTTATAGCCAAATACATTGTTTTCAACAAAAAAAAATATTGCGAAAAAAAAGCTTCTCACATACTTTTTCAACAAAATATATTGGCGTATTTAAGATACTAACGTTTGAAATTTTATTTTCTCGTTATCTAAAGACGTCGTTAGTTTTGAACAACCGGGGCATGATCTCGCCAGTCGTAGTTCGACACTATCATAACGCCATTGTCTCATAATTTAGATCGTACGCAAGAAAAGTTACACATATTACAAATGACGCTAGTGTAGTTACTCAATATAACCAGGTTGCTGAACCTTCCGCAGACATATTCTTCACAGTATGCTCCAAAGAATAAAATGTGCAGAGGCCATCTCGATTTTACTGAGTCTGTATGTGAGCAATACTGTGATGTTAACATTGCCCGCGCCCTAAAGGACCAGAATGTATAACAAACACTATCCTTATATACGTGAAGACCTTTTTGTGTTCGCTGTCAGTTATAATAAAGATAAGCGTGTTCTTGACAGTTTTATACTTTGGAAGTTAGAAACACTCCAAGGAAACGACAATCGCATACTCGGTTTTCTAAAGTTTGTTCATGAGCAACAAGGGCGTAACTGCGTATATTCAAATACGCATGTGCGTATGGAAATTTTGTCAACTGACAAAATTTCAACACGCACCTGCATATTTGATAATGAGGAAATTTTGTAAATTGACAACAATTCAATAACTGCAAACAGTCATGACTACATGAAATATCTTTGGGGCTAAACTCTTATTTTTGCCTTCAAGGGGTAAAACGCACATATTTGTTCGTTGCCTGTAACTACCTCTATTCACGCCTCTGAGCAGCAATGTAATATGCAACACTGCCCACAGCCCCTATCACCGGATTTAAGGTACTCTATAGTCAAGGTGTCTAGGTATAAAAGACTAACATACTTTTGATCTAGGTGATGACGTAAGTTGTCTCGTCTTGTTCAAGCAAAGGTTTACAAGAGTCAGAATGTCTGGACTGTCTGGAATATCTACTAAAGTTATTGAGCTCTATCCCATCTTTTCTCGAACTCAAACACTACCAGCCGAAATTGGCAGATCCGAGGGTGATTCGATAAGTAATGCAAGCTAAACTATAACAATTTAATATATAACTTAGAATAATGGTACTATGTCCACAATTTAATGCAGGCTTAATGCGATTTGTATGCGACGTCTCGAGGTGTAATCTTTGTTGACGTCATCGGCACTTGATGTCAAATGACGTCACTGAATCGTCATAGCAACGTTTTCCTCAGAAGAACAATCAGCTTATGTAACAAGAGGGCCATGAGGCCCTGATTCGCTCTCCTGAATTGACGTTATAACAATAAATCTCTTCTAAGCTTATTTGAGATTGAGTGAGCAGGCTGCCATCTTTGATCATGTAAATAGGTTTAATCATATATTGGCGAGAATGCCTTCTTAGTAATGTAACCCATTTAATGTCTGACTATGAATGGATATTTAATAATACAGGCTGGATATGTCATACAGCATGTATGATGATATGATTTAACAAACTTGAATGTGCAGGCTTCTTCGATTCTGCCAGCAACATTTCAGCTCGTTCGCATTTCTGGTTTCGGAGAAGAAGATTTTTTTTGCTTAAACAGAGTTATCTGCCCTAGCTCCAACCGTAGTTGACGGATCGCGACCAAAGTTACAAACTTTTGTTCCTCCTTTGCCTGGAGTCTCCACATAAAATATTACTGGATCCGCCCTGTAGTTTTTAGAAGAAGTTGCTCAAAGGAGTGACGGACGACGAATGACGACGGACGACGGACAACCTACCTATGTTGTAAGCTCCCGGGACCCTTCGGCTCAAGGGAGCTACAACTAAAAACATTCGATTAAAAATGAGCGAAAAAAATGTGGAGACACGATTTTCCCTAATACAATGTCAATAGGACTGCTCCAGGGCAATTAACTCCGCAATGGAAAATTGGATCTGGTTGAATTTCAAATACGTCTGAGCTCTTATGCCTGTCCTCGTTTTCTGCAAGTCTGATAAAGATCCGATCAAAAATGACCGAAAATATCTGGAGACACTTTATTCTTTGACGTTCAAGGCCAAGTAAATCTGTTAATATGATAAGTCCAATCTGACCGATATTCGAACTTATCCGAGACTTCTCGCCTGCCATTGTTTCCTGCAACTATGAAAAACAACCGATTAAAACTGAGCAAAAAAATGTGGAGATACGATTTTCTCCATACAAAGTCTATTGGATTGCTCAAGGGCTGCTAACTCCAAGATGAAAAATCCGATTTTGCAGAATTTCGAACATGTCCGATTTCTTGTGCCTGTTCTCGTTCCCTGCAAGTCTGAAAATGCTTCTTTCAAAAGTGACCGAAAACCCTATATTCTTTGACGCTCAAGGGCAAGTGACTCTGTTATGATAATTCCAATCTGACTGATATTCGAGCTCATCCAAGACTTCTTGCCTGTCATTGTTTCTTGAAAGTATGCAGATCATCTGAATAAAAATGAGCAAAAAATATGAAGACACGATCTTCCCCATACAAAGTCTATTGGAACGCTCAAGGGTAACTCTCCGGGATGAAAAATCGGATCTGGCTGAATTTTGAACTTGTCCGATTTCTTGTGCCTGTTCTCATTTCCTGCAAGTCTGAAAAAGATCCGATCAAAAATAGCGGAAAAAACCTGGAGGCACCATTTTTCCATTATAAGTCAATGGGGGCTATTGGTTGCCATGATGGTAACCACAGTTTCAGCCAGACACGCCCCAAGACTTAATGCAGCCTTTCCCCCTGTCCAATAATGCTACACATAACATTTAATCAAGATTGACCTAGTAGATTAAGAGATATAATTGTTTGAAAAGACAGACGGACGGACGACAGACGGACGGACGACGGAGCCTGCCTATCCTATAAGCTCTCCTGGAGCCGCTGGCTCAGGGGAGCTAAAATCGAAAATTACAGGCAGAAGAACGCAAGAGAGATTTACGCTGCTTTGCAAGAAGTTTGCGATGACCAAGTTTTAGCCCGATGGTTACAGGCTTTCATAAAAGGCAGAGACACAATCACAGATGAGCACCGTAGTGACAGCCTCGTGACTGTGACTGATGAAATTAATGTTAAAAAGATTAGTGATGTATTGAAATCAGATCGAAGAATGGCATATGATGATTTACGTCGGAAGTTGCCGTAAGTGTGGGGTCAGTGCATACCATAATTTGCAACCGACTTGGAATGAGAAAGGTCGCAGCTAGGTAGGTACCCCATTATCTGACGTCAGAATAAGCGGAACGTCGCCTGGAGGTTGCCACCGATCTAATTTCTCGCTTCCTTGAAGAAGGAAATGAACTCTTAATATCTAAAATGGTACTGATTGACAAAACATGGATGATGGCTTACGAACAGGCGGCGGAATGGCACATGCCTGATAGTCCCAGGCCAGCAAAGTTTCGCGCACACAGGGGACACTTAAAACGATCATGATATTTGCATACGATCTCCATGGATTACTGACAAGCCATCGAGTTCCAGCTGGTCAAACTATATAAACGGCAACAACTACAGGAATGCATAGGACCGGCTGTTCGTTGAAAGCGACCTGAGCTGTTAAATGCACATCCGGTCATCCTCCATGACAGTATTACACCACATATTTCAAAGGGCTGACGTCACACATGTGTTCCCATGGTTGAGAAAAGTAAGCGCATCCTCCCTACTCTTCGGATACAAGTCATTGTGATTTGATTATTCCCTACACCAAAAGGAACAGCTGCGCAGAATTCGTATCGGAGATTTAAAAGACTTAAAAGGTGCCGTGGCCAATAAAGTTAGGGTACATAAAGGTTGTTGCCTACCAAGTCTTTGCAATTTTGAATTTAAGGGTAGGACTGATTTTTCTGATCAATTCCGACAAATAATAATACGTCACAAACGTGTTGTTTATAATTTAAATGTTATGCGACAGTCTGCATGCTTAGCGATTAACCCAATCACGGTTGATAACTTTGCTGCACTCTTTAATTGCACACCGGGGGATCGGTCGTCAGACTCTATGATGGCCCCGACCTAAAGCTATATATTTTAGTTGGTTGGGACCGGAGCCTTTTTGTCTGTTGCTTGGTCCAACGGGGCTCAACTGGTGACCTTCTTTTGCTTCAGATTTCCAGTGGGGTTGTTTGGCAGGAGAGGGATCTCCACCTGTCAGCCGGCCCGTTGTATCTGTTGAGTCCTCGTCTTTGCTTCTTCATGGTGTTGAAATTTGATTTATGTGTTTACCGTGATGATTCATTGACGAGTTAGAGGGTTATCATGCGAACCGAACAACTAACTAAATGTTTTGTACCACTTCAGAAACTGAGGGTGAGGTTGGGCCTGTAAAATCGATTTAAGCCCCCCAGTAATTCATTACTGACCGTTCCAAGGCGGTAGTTCTGTTGTGGTTCTCTGTTGCCTGTTTTTGGTGTCAGAGTTTCTGTGATGTTTTACCTTATGTATGTTCTTATTATTTTTGGTTCGGTTTGGGTTGCTGAGTGGCCACCTTTTGGGAACAAGCTGCTCACTCGGTTGGCCATATGTTCTCTGTATCTTGATTATTTGTAATCTTAGTTGTTTCCAACTATGGGTTGAGGGCTGGATTTGGATTTTGATTGTTTCAGTTCCTGGTCTTTGCATACCTTTTACTTTTGTCATTGAGTACAAGGCCACAGGTTACTGGTTTCGTTTCCAAAGGTCGTTACGCTATCAAGATTACTGTAATATTCAGGATCAGAATTGTTTACTAGTGAAACGTCTACCAGTCCCTGTGATCAGATAAACTAGTTCCTAGCCCTTACAAGAGAAGTACACTTAGCAACTGATTCCTTTGCACACTCCGCAGCAGAAATAAGAGAATTTTCCAGGGAATTCCCACCTGCAATAGTTTGGGGGAGAAGCTGGACTTGTAAATGTCAGTCCAAGCCAATGGGATTTGAAATGTAAGGGATTGATGATTCCTGGTACGCCTGCTAGGGTGAACAATGTCTGCGAACATGGACTTAAATTTCATATGGTGTTGGTCACTGACAGCTTTGAATGCATGTTACACTGTATATGTGACCGTGTCTGGCATTTTGAGCCTTATGGAGCGAAAAGCGGAAAATTTTGTTTTTAGCATTTTCATATTTATTAGTGCTTCCCGGATAGATTTTGAGAAGCACAGAGAAATAACGCCCAGGTTTACTGCAACAGCAAAAGAAATTCACTGCCGCCCGATTCACTGATTGAATTTACAATTTACATACTAGCTGGATAAACCTTTATAACTCTGGTTCGTGACATCTCTTTTCAAAGATCTATAATGCGAACATTCTTAAAAGAGTGTAGATGAAGAAAATTAAACACGCCGATAGAACTTTTCAGGTGACGCTTTGAAATTTATTAGTCAGTGCGCGGAAATACAATTAAGTTTACGTGCAAATTTTTTGACGTCACTTTCATTTCACGTTCGTGACGTCAACGTCGCACCTCCACAAGGCTCAAAATCGCAGGCACTGTCACATATATGCACGATCTTATAATATTATTTATGTCATGATTGCCTCCTTCGGACTCAGTATGAACTAAGAAAGACAACCACATTGTTCAAATGAGATATCTGCATTTCGGTTTCTTGCCTTATTCTATTCCCTGTCTTACTTCGATGAGGTTTAGGAGTACTGTACACAATAAAGAATCATTGTCGCCGTAACTGTTTTGTGTGGGGGTATTCTAATACCACCAGCACCTTACTGCGGTGGCGTAAATAAATATTTTTGCAAGCAGGAAGATGAATACGTGTTTCACATTCATGCATCCATGCTTTGGTGTGCAAGAGCAGGTTAGTATTTGTGTGATAATGTTGTCTTCGAAGTCGCCATTATTTGAAACACTGCAAATGTTCAGGAAAGAACCTACTAAAATACTGCAGTACGATTTATTCAATTACAGTTTTTCTCATGACAATTCAAAGATTAGTTCTACACCTGAAGTGTTGTGGATCTCATAAAAGCAGTTGTTGAAATAGAGCATACAACTCCTACAACTTACAGGTGTTTTAAAAATAACCTAAAAGCGGAAGCGTTTCCTCGGAGAAAATTCAACTCGACATCAGTTCGTAGATGAGCCTCGAAGTGACAAAACCAACAAAGTGGTCGTGCGCCCAGCGCAGACTCAGATCAGCCTGGGCATCCGCCCAGTCTGATCAGAGTCTTCGCTGTTCGCATGGAGGTAGCTAAGACACTTAGCTACCCTTTAAGCACTAAACGAAGAGTCTGACCGGACTGGGTGGATGCAAAGGCTGATCTGAGTCTTCGCTTGGCGCACACCACATTGTTTTGGTTGTATCGTGTCGCGGCTCAGATGAGAAAGCAATGACCAAGCACCCTTACAATCAAATCCAGTATCCTGCCCTAAATTCCAAATGGGAAAGAAAGTCAATAAAGACGGCACACAAAGGGAAACCAGACAAACGTGAAACCAAGACGTCAGCTCTTTCCCAGAAAATTGTCGAGAGGCTATCCTAAATAATATGCAACAAGTGAAAACCGAACACAATGTTAATAGTTGACCACAATAGAGGCATTGCATTGGAAAGGTCAGCAATAAATATGGGTGCGGGAGAAGGTGAAGCTTAACCCGGTTTTACACGTGCGTAACTCTCACGTTTGGTTGTTTTGTGGTTCATAAAGTTTAACACAAAAGTCATTCGAACCCCATTAAACATCAAGTTTTGCTTAGGTTCTTTTTTTAAGTTAAACAAAAATCAAAGAGGGCAGCACACTGTTAGAAACCTTAGATAGGCAAGCATAGATACTAAAAAATAATAAAAACAAAAACACCACAGATGCAACGCCTTGTAACGGTCAGTACTAAATTACCGTGGGCTTGTAAAAATTATAGATATGGAGACTCGTTAAATGCATTTTTAAGTTACACGTTACTGTACAGAACTTTATTTTCCCCTTTTCTTTGTGTCGCTATTTTCCTGATTTTTTTCGTGCTTATTGGCAAGTTATTGTATTCCCGGCCAACTAATTGTCAATCGGAAATTTCCGTATGGACATTTTTTATTTTACAAATATTGACAAAATTCCTGGATTCACGAGTAAGAAATTTGCGAGTATTGGCGTAAATGCATCTCTCGTGAATATTGAGCGATTAACAGCAGTCAACTTTTAATTATATTCAATGTACGCTTGTATGATTCTAAAATTGTCATTTCATATGTAAAGTCAACAAATATAAGTACCCCGAAAACTGGGACACTCATCATGTAATGATTTAATATATCTTCGAACAGCGAAGACTCAAAACAGTGCGATGTAGAAAAAACTTTGTGCCTGCAGATTCCTCTTGGTCCATTTATAGTACCAATATGTGCATACAACAGACGTTTGCCAGACTGCGAGGCTGCGCAAGCTGATCTGAGTCTTCGCGATAGCACACTTTGATGGATTGTCGTGTAGCGGCTCGGTGTTGTCCGTTTTGTGAGCTAAGAAAGACAACGCAATTTCTCCCTGTGTGGTATTTGCGTTTGGGTTCTTGCACTTTATTTACTTCGAAGGTACAAAAAACTGTATACAATAATACTTAACTTACTGTTTTACTGGAGTGTTCATATTGCGTTTTTAGATTCCTCAGGGTTCATCTTTTATGTGTGCAAACAACCAGACATCGCAGATGCACGAGCTGGCCTGCGTTTTTGCCTTTTTACTGTCGCATACGCTGTAAGCATCCATATCACATGTCGTAATTCATATCGTGCTGAACTGATCGGTTCTTGCACAAAAACTACCGGTATGCATTTGTTTAATTTTGTTTGTTTGGAATGCAACTTTGGAATATTTTGTTTTATATCGGGGATTTTTTAATTGTTAGAGGGAAAAAAAAACAAAAAAAACTATTATCGCGAATTGAAACGCAGACAATGATACTTGCATGTAATACTTGTGTGCAAACAATAATTACATGAATTACTTGTTATTATGTAGAGTTTTTATAACAACAGTCCCGATATTAAAAGTAACATGTAATATAACCGATTACCCATGAGAATGTAAACGAGCCGCGACACGACAAACAAACACAGTGGCATGCGCGCCCAGTGAAGGCTCAGTTCAGCCTTGGCATCCGCCCAGTCTAATTAGAGTCTTTGCTGTCGGCATGGCGGTAGCTAAGATCCTCAGCTATTTATTAAGTTTCATGTCAGATTTGGCACGTCCAGGGTGATTTGAGGCATCTCGTGGCGCACATGAAACATTGTTGGTTTGGTCGGGTCGCGGTTCAAATATACTAGTTTTATATCATGCTTACATAAACATTCTTAGTTCTTCTATCCTTATATATATTGGACGAGTTCTCTTGTTAATTATATGTACGCAGCGTCAGTGAAAACGCACTAATTCAGAACTTACGGTATATTTTGTTTGTTGAGCTTTTTTTTCTAATTAGATGTAACTTGATTTTCACTGCAAGTTAACCTTCTGATATTGGGATAAAATAATTGAAAATTACATTGTGCTTAACTGGCGGCGATATCATGCGTAAAGTCAACTATCACGCTCTTACATGTACAAACTCTGAAAATATAATGGAACATTGGTTTAAACAATATTTTATTTCTTGTTTTGTACAAAATATATTCACACATACATATAATGTTAGGATCGGAAAACAAGTTCCAAGAACTTATAGGTATCCTCTCCTAATGGAACATTAAAAGCGTAATAACTCCATATTCCGCGCTTAACCAGAGATCTGATTGCCAGTGTATCACTACTACTTTGAACTCTCTCTAGGCACACGATCAGTTATACGCGTTGTAATTATGACAGGGTTTTTTTTCTATGGCGACTTGATGGGTTATTTGTTTTTTAGCAAGTGTCACCAGCGAAACATTTCTAGCGTATGAAACTGATACTGTTTTCCCGTTATTCTTGAATCCATAGCTCACATTACGTCACACACACAGCATATGATTTGGTAAAATGTCACCAAAGGCTTAATGGAGTGGTTCAAAATAAGACATTAAATGTGATATTGATATAGTATGGGCATTGATTTCGTGGGGAAATATGACATTCAGAGAGTGGTGCGCTTTCATTGACGCTGAGTATATATTTACACTTACCCCTGACTTCCCATAGGTGAACCTCTTAGAGCAACTGGCTTCATACACCAATGAACGACAATTTATCATGTGACGTTGTCGTCAAGAAACGTCTTAGGTAAACAAACGTCTTGATTGGTCTACGTATGATTTTATGGCGACGGCTGTTGGACGTAACGTAAACACGTCATTACTATCTTTTCCGATGTATATTTTGAACCACGAAAATAGCACAGAAAGGGTTTAAAAACAATGTGCAAATATAAGAATACAAAATTGATGTTTCAGCGTTCATCGTGTGAAGAAACCAGTAGTCAGCAATAAAGTCTACAAGAGGCGCTTCGCGCTTCATTGAATTTTAGCTCCGCCCACAGGCTTCGTCACACGATGAACGCTGAAAATCAAAATTCAGTTCTTAATTAATAAGTTGTTTTAAGGCTAGTTATATAAATTATGTTCACTTACTTTTAAAGAAAAGTAACCAACAGCCTTATGCCAATTTGTTTTACTCTAATCAGACGACGCGCTCACATATTTTGTGTTGACAAAGTTTATATCGTTTGACAGGACCCAAGTTTATATCGTTCGACGTTCGCCTTTCACCGTTCGGCGTTTGCCGTCCAGCGACAACGTTCGTAGTCAATTGATTTTAGTGTCGATTAAAATGCAATGCTTCGTATTTGTATTAGTGATACATAATTCGAACGTCAAATATTTCACCTACTGTGGACATTTAATAAAACATTTTCTCTCCATTGCTGAAAAATTGTGATCTGGAAGGGCTACGTCATCCACGGAATCAAACATAAAGTCACAAAGCTGTTTGCCTTTGTGAACATGGTGGCCAAGTATGGTGGTGTACAGTCGTTTGACCGGTTTCGACGCATTTTTGATCGATCTTTTGCTACAGTATAAATACTCAGTTATTTTTTTTATTCCACTGTTCAGGGTTTTCCCTTCCAAAACAATTCCAAAAATCTAGACCCGTCTTAAAAGACGGATCTAGACATTGGGGATTGTTTTGAAAAACAGACACCATCATATAGAAGAATTTTCATGGATCTTATTTAGATATGTAGGACCATTCTAAGCTGGGAAACCCCCGTTTTATAGCCGAATAAATACGCTGCCTACGAGATAAAAAAAAAAAGCATTGTGCTTTAACAGCGACGATCCTTATTTTTCGCTTCTGGAGTCATACTGACATAAAACGTGACGTTGTGTTTTGCTTCTTGAGTCAAGTTGTTGTTGTATTATTGTTCACGGTAAACAGCTTTGGTCATGTCGGGACGGTCAGTTAACCTAACCGCACTATTCCAGGGCAGGCTTAGACCTCCTAAGCGTTAACCAGTTCTAAGTGCACTTACTTTCACGAGTAAATGACAACTGACCTTTTTGAATTAGAGAAAGGAGAAATAAAAGTAAGTGGCCGGACCGAACCCAGGACCTCTGGCTTATAAGTCAGACGCCATACCGACTGCGCTACGCGGCCCGGCGCGTCTGAAGTCATACTGACATAACACTTGACGCACTTGCAATAGAAAATTAAGGCTAATTTGCTCACATCACGTATACTGATCTTTAAACTACAAATTAAGACGGGTGGATTGATGATTTGCGAGTTTAGTAATTATTTCTGGCATATCGGGACAACGAGAATGTAACAATGAAAGGCCGTGTGCAATGAGACCTGATTTACGCGTGAATGAATTTTTGCCTGAACCACATAGCCGCGACACGACAAAACAAAGTGGCATGTGCGCCCAGCGAAGACTCAGATCAGCCTGGGCATTCGCCCAGTCAGATCAGAGTCTTTGTTGTCCGCATGGCGCTACCTTACACCCTTAGATACCTTGTAAACGCGTAGCCAAGATCTGGGCAGACTGGGCGAATTTCCAGGATGATCTGAGTCCTCTCTGGGCGCACATGCCACTTGGTTAGTTTTGTCATGCCGCGGCTCAATTATTAAGAGCACTAACGAAAATTGCAAAACACCGTAATTATAAAAGTAAATATTGAGAGCAAAATGCTTAAAAATATAGTGAAGACCCAAAGCAGATTGCAATCAGGGTCTACACTAATTGGCAAAAAGTCGGCATTTCTGACCCATCAACGGACAGTAAAACCAACCTGTTGTTGAGGTGAATACTAATAGTACTACACCCTTCAATTTTCAATTGTGCCTCCTTTTGCAGTAGGGTCAATTCCTAAAGACAATAGTATGCTCCTATAGGACTGTATTCGTTTCTTAAAGAGTGGACCCCTTTTAAGAATATAAATGTATCGTTACCACACTGAGGCCCAATTTCACCTCACGGTTATAACTCAGATTAACAAGTCTGTTTTTGCTTCTTCTTTTTTGTTTTTTTTTTACCGTAAGTCTCAATTTTAAATTGGGGTGTTCAGAATGCTAATCTGTGTACTTAGTTCAATCGGGCCTAAGTCGAAAAGATGCATATTTCTGTATCTGGTCTCTTCAGCGTTAACCACAGCTAAAGTCTCAAATATTTTAACGAAACACTTGATTGGCAGGTCTCGACCGGCAACGAATATTTTCCGCCGAACCACTCTTACTGACGTATACCACCAGACACTTCAGCTGCAGACGTCAGACAAGATACGCTACTCATGAGACAGCGAGGCCTCGTGTGCCGAGAAGACGACTAGCGAGGCATCAGAAAGGTAAAACGATAGAAAATGATCGAGAACTTATTCAATCAGCTCTCGTATCACGCCCTTAAAAGCCAAAGAGACAGGCGTACAATTAAACATGAATTGACAAAGTTTACAAAAGACACACATGGTAAACTGAAACAATAGTTGTTTCTCAAAACAAAGTCATTCAGCTACCCCAATTAAACAGACAGTCTTCAAATTTACAGACATTTTAGTCTTTAAATTTACAGATTTGGGCACATGCATTGTGGAAAACGGTGCTTTCCATTAAAATAGCATTTCGATATCTATAATGTTGAATGTAATTTGAGTGAAATGTGACAAATGTAGACTATGAGCATGTAGCTCCTGCTAATAACACATCATGAAAGTTTACGCCTTTCTTTAAGCATATTATTCTATTCCGTTCTGTTCAAACAGGGTCCGTTAAAAATGATTTAGATAGTGCAAATAATTATTCTACTGCTAAATAAAGACTGCCAGACGTGTAAAGCATCGCCATTTTGACCTTAGACATAGAAATGGGCCTATGGCATATTGGGTATCACTTACCATTGGACGAATTGCCTTTGGTACGAAACGCCCCGAAACCGCTCGCATTAGTTCCCTAGCTTGGACTCCTTATGCGGTCAAAGGGAAAGAACTGTGGCTGGGTTAGATTAAATTTCAGTTTTCTTATAATAAAAGAAGAAAGCACGAAAGAAAATGTATGCAATCTTCCGCAAAATATCAACCATGATGTGATGAAAATAAACAGGTAAGCGAGAAATTGCGGATTTTTCATATGATTTATTTTTAGGAACTGGTTTATGCATGTCTGTAAATTACAGACTAAAATATCTGTAAATTTAAAGACATTCTGTAAATTTACAAATTGTCTGTAAATTTATGGCTATCTTAGACCTGTTAAAAAAAATTGTTACAACGTTTGTTACCTTTTCCAATTTTAAATAATTACAAAACAAAACAGAAAGCAAAGTGGGCTACTATACAGGTAATCATATATACAATGACAACATACAAGCGGACATAAGAGCATTTAGAAACAACAACAGAAGTGCCGCCTTGAAATGTTAGTAATAGATTCGTCGGGTGGGGGGGCTTAAACTAGGTTTACTTGATCTAAACCCTCGCCCTATGATTTGTCAGAGGATCAAAACATTTAATTAGTTGTTTGGTCCGCATACAGATTTCCTAGCCCATCAGGAAACAAAACATATCACGTACCACCAATTATGAATCAAACAACGTATTGCGACATCTGGAGATCCCTTAGATGTCAAACAACTCCAATGAAATACCACCAGTTGAAACTCGAATGTCCAAGCAGAAGAAAAGAGAAGCAATTAAAGAGGGAAGCAAAGTTATTAAACATGACTGGGTTAACCACTATGCATGCAGACTGGAGCGTTGCATTTATATTTTATTCAAAACTTTTGCAATGTAATGCAATTTTTCAGATCTGATCAGAAAAATCAGACCTACTTACAATTTGTTTGAATTTATAGACTAAATCACCATAAGATTCTGGTTCCGACAAAAGAATTTTAATCAAACATTGTGTCGGCAATAAATGTTGGAAAAAGCTTTTCGGAGCGAATAATACTGATTGCCCTGTTGGACTAGTTTGGTTGTTAAAACTTAATTACGGGTATTGAAGATAGCCCCATGACTAGAAACTCAAGCAAACCGTATACGTTGAAAACTTAAAACCCGTAAGAGGTGGAATGGGGAATTTTATCCTCCAAAAAGGGAAATTTACTTTGTCAAAATCAAGTCATCACCTTTATCAATACGTTTGGAAGGAACAAATCCGCTGAAATAAATAAATGTAAATCCCCCAAAAATGGCTTCAATATTGGATGCATTAGCTTTCAAATTGTTAACCAAGTAGTGCACTTACTTTCACCAGTAACTGACAACTGCCCTTCTTGAATCAGCGGAAGGAGAAACGAAAGTATGTGGTCAGACCGGGTTTCGAACCCAGGACCTCTGACTTATGAGTCAGGTGCCCTACCGATTGCGTTACGCGGCCCGGCAGCTTTAGTAAACTGCAGCTCAGGAGGATAAGTTCGAATCACCATGCCTTCAAAGTAAGGATTGTCAATTACATCTAGATATGTAGATGTAACGTTTCAATTGTTTCAGCTTGTTTATCGTTAGAAACAGAAGTCATGAAATTTCTTTCATAACAAAATGAAGATAAATTGACTTCAACGCGAGAACATTTAGTATCCATCGGAAAACTAACAACTTGTCAGTATAACTTAGAGCTAAATCTAAAATTATTTCGTAGCGACACCAAACGGAAACGTATTTCTGTCGCTACGTTACATAATGACTTCAAATGTTCCGTTTCAAAAATCAAGATGGCGTCAACACCCCACCCAAACAAAACGCCGGAAAAAAGGTACGAACGCCGGATAAGCGGTATTTTCACGCCGGATTGTGGTATTTTTTCTGAATCGCCGCCACTGGTTTTTGGAGTGCGTTGTTAAAGCCAGAGAAATAAATAATTAATTATTAACGGTGAGTGAGTATGACGAATTAGCCTATCCGGATCTACATAGATTTTACTGAATGTCCAGATTTAATTTAAGGTAGAAACTACGTTTGTTTGTTGTAATATTTAACATGATTTTTGTTTGATATGTTCGGCCTCTCTCGTAGACCGTATTCATGCCCACAAGCTTCGTACTTTTTTTAATTTTCATTAAAAGCGGATACAATGAGTGGGCTAAACTACAATTTTAAGCATCCTCACCCAATTACCGGGAATAATTGATGCATTTTCTCCCGAGGCAATTGAGTTGTAGCCAGCCACAGTTTCAAAAAAATAAAAGTAACGCTGGATAAAATGGTATCAGTTTCTTTGGAAATTGCCAATTTTTTCCAGTAGACAAATAAGTATGTACACAAGCAGCATGTTTCCAGGCGTAAGACGTCATTTCTGCCCGGTCACAACGGATGCGTGTCTGTTTTAGGAAGTCATTTGTTTGATTCATGCCAGACTAATCAACATACTGGCATGGATCATATAAGTGAGCTTGAGACGATAACAAGACCCGTTAAAAGCTTAAAGTACAACGTGTTGTTTTTTAACCTCTTTCGGAATACAGTTTGTGAGTTCACTGAGCTGTTAGATGTATGGGTACTCTTCGGTGTTAAGCCACTACATTTATAGGGCGACATCTTTATATGACAACAGCATTTGCTTCCCTGCTAAATGTATCTCTTAATCATTGTGGGCGAGTACACATAATTAAGACACTCACATGAGTCTATTCTAAAAACACATAATTTGCTTATAGAGATAGGTTATGTTTTTAAGTGTATCCCACAGAACATAACGTATCTCTATGAGCAAACTGGGTGAAGAGTAGCCCACAAGACATAACCTATCTCTCTGAGCAAACTGGGTGGTTTAAGAAAAGCCTCATGTGACTGTCTTACTTATGTGAGTTTCTACATACAGACATTTTTTCGATTTCATAACATTCATGCATTTTATTATCTTTTAGCAATGGAAGAGTCAACGTCGCAGTTTAAATGACTGGTGTGTCAGAAGACATACAAGATTTCTTCGTCGCTCAAACGGCACTCAAAACGGCATGCCTATAAAGTGCACGATTGTGACATTTGTCATAAATCTTTTAGCAGGAAAGATGAGCTAAAACGACATAAATTATACTAACACATAATAAGGCAGGCTTGTCTGTATGTGATAAATGTGGGACGTGTTTTCCGTCCAGATCATCATTATTTAATCACAAAAAATATAATTCACCAATCTAAGCAGTTTAAATGCCAGATTTGTAAATCGACTTTTGTAACAAAGCAAAACATGCTTTGGCATAAAAGATCTCATGGGGAGAAAGAGCAATGCCCAAAATGTGAGAAGTTTTTCTCTCGAGTAGAAGACCATTTGCCAAAATGTAGAAATGAAAGTAGCAAAAACAGTTTTGCTGTGAATGTGGTAAAAAAAAAGAAATCGTGGAACATAGAAAATACAAACACGGTCCAAAAAATATCAATGTGAAAAATGCTTACATTTATTTTCACACAGAAAAGGGAACATTAATCATTAAGAGGAAGTGTTCTTAGTTTAATTGCGCATGCAGTCGTAATGGTTGTTGTATGAGTGATGACTCAAGATTTTTATTACATGTTGCACTGTTAGCTTTTTAAGGTAATTCTAAATGTCAATATAACTAGGTGGCTGCAATATACGAGTGCTTTGTATTTCAGGTGTTATAAGAACAATACGCACTCTTGATCTGAATTACAGAAATAATCATAAGATATGCATATTATTGTTTACTACGTAAATGTTTAGATTTTTATTGTTGAATGAAAAATAAACTTTTATTAAATTAGTCATATGCTACCTTGAACATGGCCAAATTTCGGAAACGTAGGACTCCATTATCAGGAATATAACGTTTTTGCACCAATACATAGCATAAACCGTTAGCTAATGCAGCCGAAATGCGTTTTTCACTGAACACATTAGTTGTTGGCTGTTTCTAAAGTCATAATCAAAACCCAGTATAGATATACAAAACAAGAACATTTTTACCGTTGTTTACCGTGACTTAGGTGGCGGTCGGCTGTTATAAAACTGACATTTATGTTCTTTAGAATAATCCTAAGGATAATGCTCAGAATTTTAAATGGACATACTGTACAAAAGTTACAGATAGTTATTATGTATTCATGTAGAAACTCACATAAACAGTCAGATACCAATTTCCATAACCGCTCGACAAGGAAATGCCATCTTGGACCTAGAAATATGACGACTGTGTACATATTCATTTGACTACTAGAGAAAATGAGCACTTTCCAAATAATCGGATACCATTTTATCCGGCGTTACTGTTAATTTTTGAAATTATGCCTACAACTGCCTTTCCTGAGGGAAAACCGCATCAATCAGTTCCTGGTAATGGTATGGGGATGCTTAAAATTGCAGTTTAGCCTACTCATTGTGTCCCCTTTTAATGAAAATGAAAAAAGTACAAAGCTTGTGGACGTGAATACGGTCTAAGCGAGAGGCCGAACATAAAAAACAAAGCTAATTTTAAATATAACGACAAACAAACGTAGTTTCTACCCTAAATTAAATCTGGGCATTTACTGAAATCTATGTAGATCCGGATGGGCTAATTCATCATACTCACTCACCGTTAATAGCTATTAATTTCTCTGTTTTTAGCAATGCACTCCAAAAAAAAAAATACCGCAATCCGGCGTGAAAATACCGCATATCCGATGTTAGTACCATTTTTCTGGCGTTTCGATTGGACGGGGTGGTAGATCACTAAATGGTGATTCACAAAATGCAAGGGGGCTGAGCGTTGGGTGAAGTTTGAAGGCAACAGAAAGCGCCGCAGAGACGAAACTGTAGAGCCAGTTTTCCGGGGGGAAAGATTAGCTGCGGAAAGCTGTTCTCGGTCTGTTCTCATCCGTTTGTCAGACGGAGTTCGCAGTTGTCGAGTTGCAATAATTTTATTACAGATTTCAAATGACATCTTGTGAGCGTACAATGAGTAGTCAGATCAGGGTCTACACTTAGACTATGCATTTTTGTCCGAAACTGTACAGTTAACATGGTAACTGCCAAAGAGGCTTTATCATACCACCCATACATTGTAAAAAGCGATGTGCTTGCCTAAAGGCAGTGCCCATTTTCATATTAAAATGATGTCTTATTAATGCAGTGTGAAGAAGCCAAAACAATCCAAAAAGAATGGGAGTCAAACTCCGCTGAGATTTATGGCTTAGTTTTAGAATAGAAGTAAAAGTATGCAAAAACCAGGAACTGAAACAATCTAAATCCAAATATAGCCCTCAAACCATAGTTGGAAACAACTAAGATTACAAATAATCAAGATACAGAGAACATATGGCCAACCGAGTGAGCAGCTTGTTCCCAAAAGGTGGCCACTCAGCAACCCAAACAGAACCAAAAATAATAAGGACATACATAAGGTAAAACATCACAGAAACTCTGACACCAAAAACAGGCAACAGAGAACCACAACAGAACTACCGCCTTGGAACGGTCAGTAATGAATTACTCGGGGGCTTAAATCGATTTTACAGGCCCAACCTCACCCTCAGTATCTGAAGTGGTACAAAACATGGGATGCAAACAGGGAGTCGAAAAGGCCCCGTCCCTTTGTAAAACAAATTGAAGCATAGATATTTTCCCTTTCACCTTGATAAACGTCTGTGCCACAGAACGGTTAAATGAGATGTGTATGCTTCCAAATATTTCAGGCATGCATTTAATTAGCCAGTGTCTTTGAATTGAAAGTGTAACGGGTACAATACGACTAAAACGACAAACAGTTTACGCAATCAGTAACGCGAAATTTGATTGGCCATATTCAGATACTATTGGCTTAATTCACGTGTTATGCGCAGCGGAACCCGGAATCGACGAAACGATAAAATCCATCCTATGACAGTGTGAACGTCCCACCAACACATAGGTCATATGGAGCAGGACCTCGATTTATAGTCCCATCCCAAAGACCTGCTGCCCATGGATTGGTTTCTTGGGCCTAAAGTTCTACATTGCCTCCTGTCTGAGAACATCTAAAACGGAGGTATACTGACTCAAGCACGTTAATTCACAAAAGACATGACTGAAAACGATAAATACGATATCAGCTGTCATAACGTCATACAGAACTATATCAAGCTTCCTTGTCTGAACATTGTCATTCTTCATATGAATCTTAATTATGTTTTGAAACTACAAAAATGCCAGTTTACTTAACTGGTAAACAAACATTGTTTTTCTATAGATTTCCAGTACAGAAAAGAAACTCATTACACAAACAATACCCAGATATCTTGTATGCTATATCTACGCATAGTTAAAGTCTCCATAGTCCTACAAGAGGTAAAATCGCCTAAACTCAAATCATTGTAAAAAGCGTTTCAGCCTTCACGTTTGGTAATAAAATGTGGGTTGGCGTGCATATATTGAGTCATATAACTGGCAAAAGGTAGAGAAACAAGTTTTTAAAAAATTAACAAATCACTACACAAAATACACTTTCCTGTTCTGGTTTCCCGGCTAGCAGTGCCATATAAACATAGGCGGGATAGTGATTGGGACTCCATGCGTGTACGTTGTATTTTTACCATTTTATGAAATCGAAAGTAGGTCATTTTAGTTGCCAACTATGACCCAAATAAGTTTTCAAACCCTTTTTTATGTGAAACTCAAGGACTTTTTATTTTTTCAAAGCTGGCTGATCACGGTTATTTACAATTACGAAACTATAGTGAGAAGCTCGCAGCGATACCTCATGATAAAATTGTTCATGCTGATAGAGCAATGGGGCCTTTAATAAATATATGTCTATTATACAAACGGATAGGAAGGATTGCATATTTAGGAAGAAATGTCGTTTTAATAAACAAAGGGATCAGCTCAACAAGGATGGAATTTAATTACTGACGCGGTAGCAAAATTAGTTTTGTTACTTTTTGTCATTGACTCAGCACACGTTACAACATTTGCATGTAAACAAAGGATTCATGTTTCTTTCAAAAACAAGAAACTTTAATGCTTTAAATCAAACGATTAGTTATAATCGAGTGAGCAATGAACGTTCAACATTTTATTTAGTCTGTATGAAAAAGAAACAAATTCTGCAACATACAACCGTATAAGCGGTTGGTGTTATTTTACTACTAACTATTTTGAGGCTTTACTAAAATTTTGGAGCTTTTAGATAGAATTTCAGACTAATTCAAAGCATCTACAGAGCCTGAGAGAAAGTGAAGAACAAGACAATTTAGGACGGCCAAGATTAAATAAAATGCCATCAGAATAGATGACAAAGGCGTTGTACTACGAGGATCGTCCAAAAAGTTCTGTCACTGGACTCATAACTTGCTCACAGACTTGCTAGGTTATCATGGCTTGCAGCAATCAAAAGAACTATCTTTTATCTTTATGCTGATGTCAAATACATGCTGAAAGGGTGTCATTTGGTTGAGTTATAAGCTGAAATACAGACTTAGTAATTGACACTGGCCTATTTTCATGATTTTTGTGTTTCTGCTTGCTTGTGATTCATGCTGCATATCTCGTCAACTACATATTGCAGGATTCTGACATTGTCAGAGCTGCTGTCTGATGTTTTCTGTGAGTTAATGCATAAAACTCAGCGACTTCTGTCCATTACCTGCGACGCAAACGTGTCATAGAAATATGAAATACTCAGCCACGTGATTTTCAAGGAACAACTGTGGCGACATTTTAGGAAACATGTTTTGAAATTTTGATTGAAGTCACATTGTTATGGTCTACTTCTGTAAATATGTGTTGCAGAAGTTTAAATACTGTACATTGTTTGAAATTATAGTACTTAGAACATGACCTAGTCGATTTTTGAATGACGTTGTTTGCATCATGTTGAGATTACGAAATGCTGTAAACTATATAAAATACATGGAACGGCTCTGAGATTTTTTCACTGTGTTTATAAGTACTCCGAGAAATCGTAGGCACCAGGCAGCGATAATAGGCATCGCTTATCTGGGCATTACTTGAGTTGCATCTGCTAATTGGCAAGTTGGGTTACAAGAATCACTTTACTACAGCTACATTGTAAAATACAGTGTTTCTGAATAATTTTTATTTTTAGTGAATATCACTTTTTGTTATCGAGATATAGTGCTAGTGATAGAACTTTCAGGACGATCCTCGTAATCTGCCTGAGGGATCAACTTTATATTCTTGTGCAAATAGCTGGAAAACTACAGTACATACAGTTCTAACTTTGAGTTTCCAGTAAATAAATATTGATAGAGAATCAATTATAAATCTTGTTTTCACCTCTTTCGTTCAGTTTTTTATTGTTTTTTTTTTTATTTTGTCGGAGCACAGGCATTTGACGTTTTTGGGGTCTCAGGAATACACAGTAACCTCGAATATGGCCAGAAATCGCATCTTCTATAATGAGATACGAAGTATCGAAAAGGATGGAAACACCCCACCCGCTTTTTGTAGATACCCCCTCACATATTTCGGCTTCGCAAAGTATTCTAAATGCAAGTATCAGAGGGAAAAAGATAATCGTCACCTTTTGGACAGTCTTACCTGTGTATCTGTCTCAGTTACTGTTTCAAAGACTATTGCAGTACTTATTGATAGCACAATTTTCATTCCGTTTTCTGCTTCTAGCAGCTACTTTCGGTTCTAGCTCATCAGCAAGCAGTGACGTCACAGGTGCACGTTCCACAGAGCGCAATTTGGTCAGTTTGAATCTGGCCTCTAGTCGCTTCTATTTTTTTGGTAGCTTTGGCGGATGTGTACGGACTACTGTCTGAATTTCATGACTGTGACTTCTATTCATAAACTAGTCTAATAAAATGACGTAACTTCGATTTTATTTTTTGATTGGTCTCCGTTACGTCTTATTGCCACTGATTCATTCCTATCTAGTGAAAATTTTCAGGCTGTCAACTCCATCTCTATCATTTAGTATTTTGTACACCTGTACCATGTCCGCTCTATCTCTTCTCCGCTGCACATCTTCAATTGATATTGCATCCTTTTTGTACAGAGGAGACCATATGCAAGTGGCATATTCTAAGTGTGGACGGACTAAGGATT
This sequence comes from Ctena decussata, assembly GCA_963989385.1. NCBI lineage: Eukaryota > Metazoa > Mollusca > Bivalvia > Lucinida > Lucinidae > Ctena > Ctena decussata. The sequence continues at coordinate 18,970,805 of OZ022505.1, read as the reverse complement.
TGTACAGGTTCAGAAACATCTCTTTGTCCATAAACGTGAATGTTTTAAAAATGAGTCCTAACAGTTGGTTGGCTTAAGAGACTTTGCTGTTTATGTGATCTGTGAAGTTCAGAGACTTGTCGATGATGACTCCCAGGTATTTTTCCTTGTCAACTTTCTCAATGGTAACTGTACCCTCGGCTGCTTTCGTATTATAATTTTGGTTGATTAATTTTTCCCGATATGTAAATGGTGGCATCTTGTAAGATTAAAGAACAATTTCCACTTTTCGGCCCAAGCCATAGCATTATCTAAACTACTCTGTAGACGACAGACACGTTCGTTATTAGCAACTCTACTTTTTTTAAGTCATCCGCAAACAGTTTGATGCTCGCTTGAACTACCTCTGGCAGATCATTGATGAAAATGACTAAAAGAAGAGGTCCCAAAAAACTACTCTGAGGTATTCCCGAAAACACTGGTTTAATCCCTGAGGAGCTTCCATCAACCACAACTCTCTAGATTCTACTATTCATAACGAGTTCGGAGTTCCGTACTGCGCATGCGCAAACTCAGATTTTGCTCTCGGAGATCAAAGGTCACGGATGCCAAAAGCCGTATACGCCAAGCGTAACACACCAATATTTTGGCTAATATTTCAGTTTATAAACATTCCCTGTCTATTCTGCCTTGTTAAAATAATGTGACTATCCATTTTCGTTGAGTTGAAAACAATTTTCAATCATATCAATGATTTTTAATCATGAAAATTCAAAATTTCCTGCAAATTCTTTAGTTTCCACTTAAAATACCAACGTTTTCTACTCCCGTCCAAAGTTTCCCTCTAATTCTTTCCTTGAATTCTTGCTATTTTCCTTGCCTGATTTTTTTTTATCTAAATAACTATATTAAATTAATACGATGACAGTGTTTATAATATATATTTATTTAGACAAAAATATCATATTTTCAAGGATAACAAAATTTTTCATTTATCCTGGTTTGTATTTAAGATATTAATTCACTACCTGACACACCCCATCACGGCCGAGTGCGAAACCGGATCGTCCCGGCAATTTTATATCTTTAAAATGATCATCAAAATATTAGTTCTTATATTTGGCGATTTAGAGGGGAGTCTTAGATTTAAAATGATACCATTTTTTTAAATATATGAACTAAAGGTCGAAATATTTAGGAAATATCTGACCAGGTCCCTCATGGCCGCGTGCCATCCCGGATCGTCCCGGAAATTTTATATCTAAAAAAAGTATACGAAATAATCATCAAAATATTATTTCTTATATATGACCATTTAGAAGAGAGTCTTAAATTTAGAAGGGTACCAATTTTTTGTAATATATAAAATAGAAGTCGAGATATTTAGAAAATATCTGACATGGTCAGTCATGACTGCGTGCCTTCCCGGATCGCCCCGGAAATTTTATATCTAAATAAATATACTTAAATGTCCTTATTAAGTTATTTTTTTACATAGTCAATTAGATTGGAGTCTTATCCTTACACTTATCCTTACTGATACCAAATTTCTCTAATTCCATGCTGTAGAAGCAGAGATATTAAACCGTATGCATCATCACTCACTATATCCCGGATATTATTGTCCCGGATATTCCCGCCGAATAGTAGGCGCCCAGACTAGAGGTCACGTTCAAACTGACCAAACTTTGCTCTGCGAGCGTATGTGTGACGTCACTACTTGGTAATCAGACAGAACCGAAAGTAGCTGCTGGAAGCAGAAAACGGAATGAAAATTGTGCTATTATTAAATACTGCAACAGTCTTTGAAACAGTAACTGAGGCAGATACACAGGTAAGACTGTCCAAAAGGTGACGATTATCTTTTTCCCTCTGATACTTGCGTTTAGAATACTTTGCGAACCCGAAATATGTGAGGGGGTAGCTACAAAAAGCGGGTGGGGTGTTTCCATCCTTTTCGATACTTCGTATCTCATTACAGAAGATGCGATATCTGGCCATATTCGAGGCTACTGTGTATTTTTGAGGCCCCAAAAACGTCAAATGCCTGTGGTCGGAGTTTGAGGTTGGGATTAGGTCCGCGTCAGGAGATGAGAGTTGTTAGATTCAAATGTGACAGACTCAATCATCCTCTTTTTTATTTGTTCCAAGCACCTTCAAAATATTTTGTGACCGGTAAAAAAGTTAAAGAGTGCACAAGAAAAAATTAGCTATCATTACCAGGGGGAGATAAGTAAGAAATAAGAACTTTTAAAAGGCTTTTCATATCTGTACACCACACAACCACTAATTCCTTTCTTCACTTCTATCGTTTATCACAAAATCGTTACTAGAGGCAAAAGAGTTGAAAAGCACACAAAAAATCAGAAACACACTAGAGCTGGATAAAAAGCACACTAATGCCCCCGTCCAAGATAAACCAATATCATAGTGCTTTTAAACATAACAAGAATACAATGCCGCAAATGTTCTGCTTTGACATTAATCGATCATGTAATGTCTTGAGTTGCGCCATTGGTCAAACAAAGTTCCTGACGCCTGCGCCTGGGTTCCGATATATGAAGGTCAACTCAGATGTTCATGATACTTGACAAATGGTGATGCTTGCAAGCATTTATTTGTTTTCCGTACTAGTCCCCTGCGAAAAGTCTTCCCTTTTTGTGTTTCCTGAAGAGCCACATAGCAGTTCTAGGCTCTTGTTTATACCCTGCTATCTGACGTATATTTTAAAATATCTCGAACTAGTTTATTGACATACTGATATAACGATATTACTCTAAGTTTACCCCTGCACATTACAACATAGTAGACATAGTAGACAAACTCAAAGGAAGATAGACAACAGACATAAAGTTTAGTAAGTTATTAAGCAGTTATTTTCCCTTTTAAAATAAGAACACGGCAATCGGGGCAATATACCCCCGTTTCTGAGTGAGTTTCATTCCCAGTCAGTATCTTAGGCAGATCGATAACCCTGACAAAGATTAGAAAATAGTAAAATGAATATGAAAATGAAGTCACTCAGAGCAACAATTCTTACATGACACATACCGTTTTAACCTCGTCTATATTGCAATAAAGTTCCATGAAGACATTTCAAATGGTAAGTTAGGGTTCTGACAAGAATAACCTTCGAAACTAATCGGAGGAGGGAGCAATAAAACTTAAATGGGATATACCGTCTCAACTTAATACAAATTGCTATAAAAAAAAGTGCAAAGATAGGCAATGATAAGGAATTTATACAATCAAATCCAACATTCTGCTCTCAAAACCAAAAAAAAAAAAAAAAAAAAAAGATGCGCGCACATTACTTGAAATGTTTTCTGACAAATGCAGTTGGCCTCCAACCTGCCCTTTCCCAGCAATACATTTTTTTCCTAAATGGTGCCAAGTAAAGACCACTCCAATGACCTTGAAAATATTATCAAAATCATCAAAGCATAACCTCTGAGTAATATGCGCGTCTTACTATTAACAAAGTTTCCTTCGTAGGAGTTATCCGGAAACTAACATGCTTAGAATCTAAGTAAAGGGCTGTTGTTTCACTAAAAATCATTGGAGCAAAACCTCTAAACCTCCAAACGATGATGCCTAGTTCACATTATTCCGTTTCACACAGTCACAGCCATTTCTCTTCGTGACCCTCATGTCGAGTTGATGGACATAATCACGAGAAAGAGTCAGGTTTAACTGAGTTTCAGAGGCTATACAAATTAGATGAGAAGGCAACGATTAGGAACCGACACAATCCTAACCACGTTCTGCCGTAATTACAAAATAGGAAAGAAAAACGTAAAGACGGCACACAAAGCAATACAAGACAAGCGGAAAGCCAAGAGGTCAGCTCGTTTTCATCAGATGGCCACGAGGCTACTCTAATAATGCACAATAAAATTATCATAAACGACCTCATTATGCTCCGCCACTGCGAACCAATTTCCATTCTTTTATTTTTTTATGTTTTTTTTTTTTTTGTTTTCATGATGCTATACTTGTATATAAACATTATTTACTTTCTTTGGATACAGTTGTGAACATCACCTCCAGTTTTCATTGGTTTCAGCATTTGTTGTAAATTTCATATAAAATGAGCCGCGACACGAGAAAACTAACAATATGGTTGTGCGCCTAGCGCAAACTCAGATCAGCCTGGACAGCCGCTTAAAGCTCTTCAAGGGTAGATAAGGGTCTAAGCTACCTCCCTGCGGACGGCGAAGACTCTGATCAGACTGGGCGGATGCCAGTGATGATCTGAGTCTGCACTGGGCGCACAACCACTGGTTTTCTCGTGTCGCGGCTCAAATAATAATAATAAAAATGATAATTTAAAAAAAATCGACAGATCCCTTGATCCCTTTTAGTTCTGATTGTACGAGTGGGCATCAAGAAGTAATGTCATTGCGGCTTGATCCTTGTATTATGGTCTGCATATATAATAACACTATAGGATAGAGTTATCAACATATGGCAATCGACAGGAAGCATGGTAACGGCGAGCGCCACACGTCCATGACTTTATTGACGTTTCAGATCCCGTTTCGATCCAGTGTCATTGTTTTCCACAGTAGTATCCTCGCTGTACCAGCATAACATTAATGTCTGTTCACCATTGTTTATCTCATCATTATATATTATTTGAACAGCTGCTGTGCAGCCGATGTTAAAGTCCTTTACACAATGTTTGAATTGCAAAACATCGATCTTGATTTGTGGGGTCTGAAGCAAGAGTGATGTTCTTTTCCGACATTGCACATACACATCTTCCGGTATTCAGGCAATTCTCCATCGACTCATCTGCGTCACTAAAGCGCTGCTGCCACCTTAACACAGGCCTCTTTGTCACTGTCATATCACCATATGCTTAAATAAATGGCTTTAGAGTCTCTAACACCAATATACCTGCTATGAGACAAACCTACATAAATGCGAGCTGACGCATTTGTCAGAAATCAACATTTTCCCGCTCGGCAGTATCAAACATTAGTCTTAGCTAGCGAACTTTAAACTGCAATGACGTGATCAAAGTTTCACTGAACGGTAGGCGGCAAAAGTATATTAGGTCATATTAAATTTTCATTTGAATTGGCATGTTAATATGATTTTAATTTTGACTGCCATAAAAATTCTTTATAAAATTAACGTTATTTTAACGTGAGCGACATGGCGTCGGTTGTATACTTTGAACGTCTATATAACTGAAACAGAAAAAGACCCCACTGTTATATTCATTCTGTTAATCAGAACTGAATTACAGTTTATTTTGATATACATGTAATTGTTTTAAAAAATGCCATAATGAATAAACGCGCAGTGAAGACAATGTCATTTCTTTTGGATCAACCTCGTATTTAGACTTCCACATGGTTTTATACATTTACATGTGTATAGCCTGTGTCTGGAGCAAACCATTCCCAGGGACTAAATCTTGATAGGCAGCTTAATATGTTATTTTGATAATTTGTTGCAAGTTTCAAGCAAATTCCTTTCAACTCTGATTTTATATAGATTATGCCATGATTTTATACATTCATGTATACATCCCCGTGGCATGGGCATATAATCCCATTGGACTAAATCCTGGTCGTAATATAACACTCATGTCACTGTCAGCATTTCTGGGAAATTTCATCAAATAAACCAAAGCGCTGATTTAATATAGTTTTTAAGTTTACACATGTATATAGCTCTGGAGCAGGGATGGAAACCGCATTGGACCCAGTGCTTGTTGTACAAACATGCTTATGTAACGGTTATTATTTCTGCGAAAGGTCATAAATATTAAACAGAAACACTGATTTTATATCAAACAGTTTTGATCATAAAAGGAAGCTTTTATTACTTCAATCATTTCTATTAAATTTCATCATGATGTTTAAAAGTGTAAAGGAATTTCAGACCAACATCTACTATACAGCCATTGACAAGGACAATAATTCATTTAGAAGATATTGACATTTGCCCACAAACAATCCCAAGCGCGATATTTCAAGTATATGTACAATTTTTTGGTTGATGTGAAGGACTTCTTACCCATTACTGGATCAAAACAGCAATATATATATATATATATCAAGATGGTACTGTGAGAAAAGCAAGATGAGCTGAGCATGAACATGATGAACAACCCTGAAACGCTGGAGCAAAAGAAGAACAAAAAGTTAAACCCTGAACAAAGCATGCACTCTTCAGTGTTATTTGTTTTTGTTTCACCTCAAAACACAGCCACCGGTACATTTCCACGGCCAAGTCATATTGAGATTTAAAAAATTTAAAGAGTAACTACACTTCAGGAACTGACTGAATCAGATCCCAAACCCTATCCCCAACATCAAAGGGAAAGATTGACAAAGACATCACAACAAACAATAAATTACAAGTGATAAGCCGAGTCAGCAGCTCTTTCCCAAATATATGGTAACTCAGCTATCTTTACTAAACTAAATATTTCAAAGCAACAGACGGGTTATACAACAGGCTGAGCAAATTATACGAGAAACATTTAACAACTATTTTTACCTATTTTCAATTTTTGTTATAGAAGGGTTTAAATGAGAACACAATAAATTAAACAGCACCGAACATAAAACAAATGCAAACGCAGCGAAGTTTCTTTAAGTTAACGGCTGGTCCATTTACGTTTATTTTTGTTCGACAGACAGTGTAAGTACTAGGAAAAATAATTTCAGCGGGTATAAAACGGTCCTGTTTCCTGTTATAGGCTGTTTCTGGGATACAGCTAGAAAAAGCAGACAAACAAAACATAATAAAACTCAATTATCCCCACACCTGCACGAATGATACCTATACTTTTCGCATGCCGATTATAGATTTCAGTACTAAATGACCGGTAATGCGCCGCATGCACGCAACTACTTATGAAATAATATAACTAATTACTTCGGTTATAAGACGGATGTTTTACCTTCCAAAACAGTCCCAAAAGTCCAGATCCGTCTTATAGATGGATCTAGACTTTTGGGATTGTTTTAGAAAACAGAAACCATCATCTACAAGAATTTTCATAAGACTTATTTAGATATGTAGAACCATTCTAGGGAGGGAAATCTCCTTTTTATAGCCGAATAAATACGCTGCCTACGAAATAATATGTTTGCTGCAATGTGATTTAAATGCGACATGTAGTTTGTACTTCAGGAGTCATACTGACATAAAACGTGACATACTAATGTACTTGCAGAAACAAAATTCAGGCAATTTGCTCACATCACGTATACTGGTCTTTAAACTACATATAAGGATAGGTGGATTGATGATTTGCTATTTAACGTCGTTTTAAACAGCGTTTCAGTCATATCATGACGACGAGAAGGTAACAGTGAAAGGCTGTGTGCCATGGAACCCTGTTTACGCGTGAATGAATTTCTGCCTGAGCTACATATCAAGAGCATGCATACCGTAATTAATAAAAGTAAATATTGAGAGCAAAATGGCTGAAAATATGGTGAAGACCCAAAGCAGATTGCAGTCAAGGTCTAGACTAATTGGCAAACAGTCAGCAATTCTGACCAATCATCGGACAGTTAAATCAACCTGTTGTTGCTGTGAATAGGTAAACTTCCAGAAAATAACCATTCAATTTTCAATTGTGCCTCCTTTCGCAATTGGGTCGATTTCTAAATACAATGGTATGCTTCTATAGGAGGTAATTCTTTTCTTAAAGATGGGGCCTCTTTAGGAATATAAATGTATCGTTACCACACTGAGGCCCAGTTTCAACTCACGGTTATAATTCAGATTAACTAATCCGTGGTCTGTTTTACCGTAAAGTGCAATGTAAAAATTTAGTGTTTAGTTTGCTAATCCGTGTACTACGTTCGACGTGAAATCGGACCTTATAGTAAAAGATGCACATTTCTGTGTCTGGCCTCTTCAGCGTAAACAACAGTTAAATTCTAAAATATTTGAACGGAAAACTTGATAGGCAGATCCCGACAGGCAACGGACATCTCCCTCCAAACCACACTTACTGACGTATTCCACCAGAAACCGCAGCTGCAGACGTCATGCAAGACACGCCACTCGTGAGACACTGAGGCCCCAGTGTGCCGAGATAGGCGACAAGCAAGAGCATCAGAAAGGCAGTTCTAAATGATCGGCAGTGACCAGGAACTGATACAATCAAATCCCATATCCCGCCCTCAAAATCGAATAGAGAGAAGTGTATACATAAAATGACAACAGTTTACGAAGGACACGCATAGTAAATTGAAACAACAGCTTTTTCCCAAAAAGGTGGCTATTCAGCTACCCAAAATGAAAACTACAGTAACACATATTTTTTTAGTTTCTATTTGAAATTACAAAACAATATAGAAAGCAAAACTGGCAGCTCTACAGGTGATCATATTGCTAAAGACCACTCACAACGGGACATGGGCACATGTAACTTTGATAAAATTTTACCCTCGCTCTCTAGTTCTGCAGAGATTCGATTCATTTAGGAAGCTGTTCCGCATAAAGATGTCCTAACCCATCAAAGATTCATTACAGGAAGCATAAAATATGGCGTAAGACCTATGATGAATCAGAAATAAGGTCTCGACAGAAACAACGTTATGTGACACTGGATGTCAACAAACACCACACCACTGACATACTGGAGCAAAGAAAAAAAGAAAAATCACCAGTTGTACCCTGAATGGCTCAGCAATAGAGAGCACAAGTTCCGGCCCCAACCACTTTATTTCGGTTCCATCAATGAGTCTGATGCCCGATCCACCGTCTTGCAATTAAAGAGGGAAGCAAAGTTATTTACCATGATTGGATTAACCGCTAAGTGGCATGCAGACTGTAGCATTGCATTTATATTATTGATTAAAAAAATCAGCCGTTCTTACAATTTGGATGATAAAATTCTCTGTTGATCCAACAGTAAAAAATATGAAGAGGTTAATGGGCAATTAGAAAAGAAGATCTGGCACCGATTTTCATATGTTATGTTTAATTTAGATATATACTGAACGCCAAAAGAAACGCATACAAGTCTAGGTTCACTGTTCTTCTGGAAACTGATTTATGGTTTTAAATCATATATAGCAGAAAACACTACTGACGTCTGCCAACAATATAAACTTATCTTCTTGCAAAATTAAACTTGGATTAAAGAGTTATCTCAATTTATCGTGAAACATTGAAAGTTGTTGTAAGAGTTGTCTTTCCTTTGGCTGTTTAACAAATTGTTTCCAAAACACGACTCTGATGTGTGGTTATGAAAAAACGTCGGTTTTATTACCATGGTATTCTTCTTAGGAACATGACAGCAGTTTGAAGTTGAACACTTGTCAAATTATCTCCCTTGCAATTAAACAAATAGCAAAATGGGAAGTCCAATAACATCAAAAGGTCTGCAGTGCTACGAAAAATTTCTTTGCAAAGCTTTTTATTTTACTCTTGTTAATTCATATAACCTCTTCGTATGAATGGTTTCTGTTCTTTTCAAGAAATACAGGGTGTTAAAAGGTCTATGGAAATCCAATGGTAAGCTAGTGTTACTGTTTCTACTGCCAACTTTCACTTGATTGTTTTTCTAAAGAGCAAGGCTCGACTGCTTTGATTTTTTCGCTGTTTCTTATCCTTGCCGCGGACATTATGTTTGGAGAAAATAATTAGCTGAGCATTATAAGGAATTTAAAATTAAGCTTCTGAAAGTATGGTGACTTTAAGTTTAACCCCATCACAAAAGCAAGCGTTCTGGTCTCTAACGTTTATTGAATATCGATGCGTTAAGGTGCTCATTCTGTCGGAATATCATAAACAAAGTAACTCAAAATGTCTAAATAAGAGCTTACACCTATATCTTCAAATAAATTGGGCGTATACACTGTATGCGTTTCTTTTGGCGTTCAGTATATATCGAGTCTTTAAAAACGTATTGGAACTATTGGCTATAGCTTTATGGCTACAGAATGCCTTAAACAAATTATGTTCTCTTACATTCGGTGACAGTACGCTTCCTTCATGTTGTCATTGGGTCTTACATTGTCGTAAACGTTACGACAAGGACCTATCTCAAGACTGAGCTGTTCAATTTGGTATTCCCTAATGGGACGCGGTCAACCTTGAGATTGATCTGATTTCAAAACATTTACCAACATGGAGCACTGTTTGTATATGTGTATAAAACCGAAAGTAGAAATCGAAGTAGATCTACAACGAAAAAAGAAAGTTTTGAATATCTGCGGCTATTTTCGGTAAAATATATATTTTAAATTTACAAACAAGAGAAACGTTATGATTTAATATTTGAGACAGAGTGCTTGTGTTCACGCAGTGCTCTTCGACGGGAAAACGAAGATTAAATATTCATTGCCCTTTGATATTAATGGCTAAATTTTTACATACACGCTATTTGACGAACGAAATTTTGTGACATGTGGAACAATACTGAAATTATACGCAGCTGCGCCGCGAAAATGAACTATCTTTACCAGGGGAAGATACCTAAGACATAATAAAAACAATAAGACATGTAATATCTGTACACTACACGATAGATAAATTAAATCCTTTTCGTCACTTCTACCGTTTATCACCAAAACATAACTAGAGGCAAATGAGTTCAATAGAATACAAAAAAAATCAGTAACACACTAGAGCTGTGTAAAGAGCACACTTATGCCTCCGTCCAAGACCCATTAATACCAAAGGGCTTATAAAAATAACAGGAACATGATGCCGCAAAAGTTCTAGTTTGACAAAAATCCATCATGTAATGTCTTGAGATGCGCTTTTGATCGAACGTAGTACCCGAATCCTGCGCCTAGGTTCCGATATATATAAGGCGCAACTCCAGTGTACCTAATACTTGACGAATGGTGATGCTTGAATGCATTTATTTGTTTTCCGTACTAGTCCCCTGTGAAAAGTCTTCCCGTTTTTAGTGTTCCTCGAGGATCCACCAAGCAGTCTCCAGCTCTTTATTATGCTATTATGCTATTATCTCTGCTATCAGGCGCATGTTTTAAACTATCTCGAACTAGTTTACTGACATGTTGCTATAATAATACTACTCTAAGTTTAGCCTTGCCAACTACAACATAGTAGACAAGAGAGATAGAACAACAGACATACGGTTTAGCAAGTTATCAATCAGTTCTTTCCCCTATACTTTAAAACAAGAACATGGAAATCGGGGCACTTCATGCCCGTTTCCAAGTGAGGTCATCTCCAGTCAGTACCATAGGCAGATTGATAGCCCTGACAAAGATTAGAATATAACAAGTACAAAAATTGCTGCATGGTGCAGCGAAAGATAATGCACGGCGCAAGAAATAAGCTTTTCAGTTTTTGACGATAGAAACTATTTGACCAATCGTCATCGTCTAATTTTCGTACTTCAATTAGACATGTTTATTAACAAAAAGAAAAGATAATCAAAATGTCTAGTAGGGAAATAGAAATGGTAATGTAAAATTAGGACCAATATCTATCGTTGTTCCATATGTGAATTAAATCTATCTCAGGATTTGAAGAAAATTCTAAATATATTATGTGACCTAGACGTTACATGTAAAGCCATCTAGGAAATGGGGATGTGAATCATCCAAAATATTATGATCGCTTTTCGTGAACTGTTGTCAGTTTTATGGAAATATGCCTTTCCCTTTAATATGGGATCTGAATGAATATATTTGTTCCTTATCATTGCATTTTACTTTGTAAACCAACCGAGGATCGACTTATATCGACATATATTGTTCCTTATGTAAGCTTTTTCTTATGGGCTTATTGCAGGACTATTTTTGTTATCAAATTTCTAAACATTTCTATAATTGCTAACATACATTTTACATTGAATTACCCAAATAAACATTGTGTCCTTTATTTTACATAACTTTATGAAACAAATGAAAATATGCACACGCTGTGCCCAAGATACAGTGTGCTTCTCTTCCCCACTACACCTACAGCTACTATGCTATTGGCAATGTCAAAGTCAAAGCTACTGATCTGAATACTATGGTTACATGTACGATGTACTATTTGAAAGGTTCCCTTGGAATATAAAAGATATTGGCAAAGTCAAAGTCAAAGCTACTGATCTGAATACTGTGGTTACATGTACGATGTACTATGTGAAAGTTTCTCTAAGACTGTAAAAATTCGCCGTATAAAAAAGTATTTACTTACTTTAAATACTTACAATATTTAATAGATATCGGCTTTGTAGAATCAGTATATTCATGGCAGCTGTTGTTTTTAGTCCGGTAGAACAGTAAGGTACGGAAATATTCGGCGGTACGGTACTTTATTTTATCCCAATGCGGTGCGGTGGGGTTTCAGGTTTTAATTGCACACCGGGGGATCGGGCGTCAGACTCTATGATGGCCCCGACCTAAAGCTATATATTTTAGTTGGTTGGGACCGGAGCCTTTTTGTCTGTTGCTTGGTCCACCGAGGCTCAACTGGTGACCTTCTTTTGCTTCAGATTTCTAGTGGGGTTGTTTGGCAGGATAGGGATCTCCACCTGACAGACGGCCCGTTGTATCTGTTGAGTCCTCGTCTTTGCTTTTTCATGGTATTGAAATTTGATTTATGTGTTTACCGCGATGATTCATTGACGAGTTAGAGGGTTATCATGCGAACCGAACAACCAACTAAATGTTTTGTACCACTTCAGATACTGAGGGTGAGGTTGGGCCTGTAAAATCGATTTAGGCCCCCCAGTAATTCAGTACTGACCGTTCCAAGGCGGTAGTTCTGTTGTGGTTCTCTGTTGCCTGTTTTTGATGTCATAGTTTCTGTGATGTTTTACCTTATGTATGTTCTTATTATTTTTGGTTCGGTTTGGGTTGCTGAGTGGCCACCTTTTGGGAACAAGCTGCTCACTCGGTTGGCCATATGTTTTCTGTATCTTGATTATTTGTAATCTTAGTTGTTTCCAACTATGGTTTGAGGGCTGGATTTGGATTTTGATTGTTTCAGTTCCTGGTCTTTGCATACTTTTTACTTTTAGTAACAGCCAAAAATCTATATTCGTAAGGACTTACGGTTCATATTCGTCTAACAATTTAAAATGCTTATTAGGTTTAATACAATGTTCAACGTTTACTACAGATAAAATGATAATGCCATTGCAAGTTAATCTGCACTTTTTTTTATGTATTTGCAGTAGTTCTTCAGCTCTGAATACAAATTATACTAAACAAAAAGTCAGGCTATGAACCGTAAGAAATATACAGCCATTTCCAAAGTAACCTTGATAGGCTTGGCGATGATGCATCGTTCAATTAAATGAATATATGTAACGGGGAGCAACAATTTTTAAAGGACACATACCGTTTCAACCTCGTCTACATTGCTACATAGTTTCATCTAGATATATCAAATCATCTAGATATATCAAATCGTAAGTCACACACACACACACACACACACACACAAATGTGCACATATGGCTAGAAATGTTTTCGGACAATCGAACAAAAGCAGCTGTCCTCCCACCTGCGCTTTCTCAGCAATATATTTTTCCCAAATGGTGCCAACTTAAGATCCCCCCAATGACCGGGAAAATATAATCAAGAACACCAAACTTTAATCGTTTCATTTCACTTCCCCTTGTCTGTGTTTGGTCAAAATCGACCAATCCGTTTAGGGGATATGGTGCAGACAAGCTATTTTTAAACGTTCTTCTACTTTCTTTGACCTTGAAAATGAGGTCAAAGTTACCAAAAGCTAATAAGTTCTTTACCATCACCAAGAGATATCCGATATCTAGGTGAGTTCGGTAAAATCTATCCTTCCATTCAGACGACATGGCGCAGACAAGCCTTTTTCAACATTCTTTGACCACCTGTGACCTTGAAAATATGATGAAGATCACCAAAATCGAAGCATTTGTTTTTCATTTCCCAGTTATTTATTTGTGCAAGAATGGTTTAAATCCATTTATCCATTCGGGAGATATGGGACAGGCAAGGCATTTTTCAACGCTCTTTGACCGTCTTTATTCTTAAAATGAGGCAAAGGTCACTTAAACTTGACAAGTTCTGTCAAGTTTCCAATAATATATCAATGTAAACTAAGTTAAAATTCATCAACCCGTTCAAGTGATTTGGTGCAGAGATGACTTTTTGTTCAACCCTTATTGACATCCTTTGACCTGGAGAATATGGCCAAGGTCACCAAAAACTAATCAGTTCTTTTGCATCTCCCAATTATATATCTGTGCAATCTTGGTTAAAATCAGTTTTTCCATTTGGGAGATATGGTACAGACAATGCATTTTTCAACACTGTTTGAACTCCTGTGACCTTAAAAACGGGATCAAAGTCACCATTAGCTAACCAGTTCTCTTCTATTTCCCTGTAATATTTCTTAGCAAATTTGTTAAAACTCACGTATCCATTCAGGAGATGTGGTGAGGACAAGGCATTTTTTAACATTTATTTTTTTGACCTCCCGTTACCTTAAAAATATCAATGTCACCGAAATCTAACTATTTATTCCCCCCTACCCAATAATGTGTCTGTGCAATTTTGGTAAAAATCTATCTATCCCTTCAGGAGATAAAGTGCAGACAAAAAGCTATGCCGACGCAGACGCCGACAGGACCCGCAAGGAAAAACAATATGCTTCAAGAGGCTGTATCTCTGCTAAAAATCATCGAAGCATAACCTCCAAGCGTCTAACTATTTACAAATGTTCTGTAGGAGGAGTTATCTTGAAACTAACATGCTAAAAGTCTAAGTAAAGGGTTGTCACTTCACTATCAATCATTGGAACGAACCCTCGAAACGATATGCGCTAGTCCACATCTATTGTCTTATTATATACTAAGATTCAGCTCGACCGGATGTAAACTTTAAGAGAAGTTATCCCGACACGAAAAGTTTACGCCATGCGTACGGACAGATCGACACCAGTGCTGCAACATAAACCGTCATTTTTTCAAACGGGCGAATAAAAAAAGAGTTTACTGAGTCATCAAAAAATCTCTGTCTCTCCTTCGAAAGTTGGGGTCAAGTCGGGTACCTTCGAACAGCGGGTAAATTCGGACATACCATGTTTGCCCAGTTAACTTTGTTTCAATTCCAAACAAGTGACGTACAAAGGAAACGATCTCACTCTCCGAATTTACCTGCAGTTCGGATATACTAGACTTTACCCTAGAGGACACGGGCATACTCTATGCCAGAATGTGCAAGCTATGGACTTTATTCCTTGAGCTGTCTGGAGAATATCACAAAAACAACATGATGCGCGACACGAGAAAACAAAGTGGTTGTGCGCCCACTACAGACTCAGATCAGCCATGGCATCTGCCTAGTCCAATCAGACTCTGTGCTAAGCGCTTAAAGGGTGGCTAAGGGTCTAAGCTACCTCCATGTGCACAGCGAGAACTCTGATCAGACTGGGCGGACTGTCTGATCTTTGTCTGCAGTGGGCGCACAACCACCTTGTTGGTTTTCTCGGGTCGCGGCTGAAATTTTCTTAATTGACAACACATACATGCTCTGTCAATCAAGTAAAAAATAATCAAATGAATAAAATGAAATTAGGAGGCCCCTAAAAGAGCGAACCGGTTCAGCTTCGTCAGGATAAACGGGTCAGGTTGCATCCATAAAATCGTACTAACCGTTCAAAAGTGGGTTGCAGTTCTTTTCGGAAAGTTTTGCTTATTAAGATTCGTGTAATTCTAGTTGCATACTAGTTTTAACCGGTGCTTACTGTCCTTATCCTGCCTCAGGCTAGATAAAAAAAATAGTACTCATAGTTAATACAATGTTCATATAAGCGACTGTTCAAAGAATATCTTAAACTATTTATGATATGCCTGAAATGAACATAATAAACTGAACGTCGCTCGCTGAAAGGGCCATCTTCTTACAAACTGAAAAAAGGAAGCCTCTATAGTTATAACCGTACGCATACATGTAGCAGCCACACCCTTGAAATAAAATGCATGTAGGATACAGGGACTTCATCTATGATAGGTGTGGGATGCGGACGGAAAAATTCATTCTGAGGATGATTAATGTTCGGTATCACGAGGCAAGCCACGTGATGCCGATAAGTGACCTACGGGACGAAAATTGACCAATCCGTGTGGTGATTTAACCATGCCACCCTTAAACATGTGAGGCAAACAACATCAAAATACACTGATTATTACCGCACCCACATTAACGATACTTATTACTTTCCCTGACTCATACTTATTTTTGCTCTTGAGGGAGACGGACTAGTAGGAGATCATCCACGCTGTGAAAGGGGGCAGTGCCACTTGTCTAGCCAGCCGCGTGGTAGCGAGCACTACTAGACGCTGTGGCCCTAGACAGGGTTCTTTCATGAAAAAGGCTGCTATGGTTGCTGTTCTCGCTGCTGGGAAAGAGGACTCGTGCCTGCTGTCTTGGCGGTATTTTAACTTCAACTTATTTTCATGGCTTGGACATTGGAACCTAGAACATTTTGCAATAGTCAGAATTGACTAAGTCCTATAGATGTTATGGAAATTACTGTATTTATAAGCATTTTGCCTACTGTCAAATCATGTTACGTTTGAAATTGTATTATAGTATATGTATGTAATTTTATGGTTACAGAAATATCGTTTAAACCAAGGTGTAAAGGGTCGAATTGGGACATCGCAATGTTTAGAAGCCTTTTATTGAGCGGTAAAACTGATCCAGGTAAATCGGGGTAGCCTCAATGTGCTATATAGTGCCTGGCTACTTAAAACTCAGAAATGGAAATGGAACACTTTTTTGCTGTCAGGGTTTTTGTATGGACTGTGATATGAGCCGGGTCACATAACATAGTGGCTTACCTTGTTTTGCGAACACCGAACACGCAGTCCATTATGTGAATCCGTGTGGTCTAGGTAACACTTCGTTTTATTACTGCTAAATGCTCAGGGCCCAGTTGTTCAAAGCATCGTTAGCCAAACGAGCTCATTAAAAGGTCCGGTCGTTAAGTGTTCTTTGACTTTATAACCAAATGCACTGATTTTTTGTAAAAGCATCTCACATTTTTGCATAAAAATATTTGAGTATTTCAGATAAAAAAGGTTGAAATTTTAACGCCTCGTTAACTAACAACGTCATTAGTTTTGAACAACCAGGCCCTGGACTATACACTTTGTATGCGAACAGCAAATGTTCTGACCGGATTCCGTAGATGGACAGGCTGGCCAGAGCGTTTTGCCTGTCTACAAATCAAGTCTGTATTTCTATAAGTAATTTGAAGAGGAATAAAACATGAAATAGATAGATAAAAACTCTATTTTCACCACTATGTGACTCTCGCCAATGTACAAATATATTTACTTGTATTACTTTGTTCTTATTTTAAAACTTACCGTCTTGATTCATATACCTTATTTACTGTTATTATTCCATTTTTATCTATCTATTACTATGAATATGTTTCTTTGCATCTACTAATTATTTACTTCAACGTTTTAAGACACATCTTTATGATGTTATTAATGCAACAATGGCCCAAATCCGCTTTTTTCAATTCACTTTGATTTTATTTACCTTACTAAATACCTCTAGGTACAACCTCGAAGAATCATCCTCAGGGAAAGTTTCTATAGTTAGAAACACCAATACTTAATTGCCTCTAAAACTTCTATGGTAACTTTCAAAGTGAAAATTTGTAGTTTTTATGCTAAAGTCAGAGCGGCAGCTAATATTTGGGGATACATTCTATCATCATGGACACTTATACACTTTTTTTAAAGAATCAAATTTAAGGTCTTGCTGTCTAAAATTGTTCCAAATGTAGTTTGTTCCTTAACTTATAAACGACTACTTTAAGCTACAGCTGCAGCCTGTGCTCAAGTATTGGACTAAAACGAGCGGTGGAAACTGTTACATAACAATTTAACAAATCTTTGTCGTTTAATGCACAACATAACCAGATGGGATTCACTTTGTTTCACGCTGCCTTTCATATCAGTTTCTACTTTCTACCGAATACAATATGATAAAAGCAAAGAAAAGTCATCAACGATAGAAAAACAACTTTTCAGTAAAGACGTTTATGCTAGAAAATTAACTGGCGGCTGCTAGTGACATTCGGTTGTCAGCAGCCTCACAGGCTTGTGACAATCGGTTGTCAGCAGTTGTGAGGCTGCTGACAACCAGCTAATAAATCCATTCACATGTAAGTGGACATCACAAGTAATTCTCAGTAGTTTAATTGACAGCATAAATCTACCATCATCACAACAACAAATATCTGCAAAAACACAAATAAGAGGGATATTCTAAAAATAGGTTTTCCAAGAGAAGTTACTCTAATCATTATTTTCAAGGACCTAACTCAAAATGTTATGGTAGTTAACGATTTTATATGTAGAATTGCATTTATGATAATGATAGTTTTGAATGCTCAAATCAGCCTGCGCAATTCAGCAAATTAGTCATGAATCTTTACTTTTAGTTTTTAGATTCTCCTGATTTAATTGATCATATACGAATGTGAATAAGGAATACGCATATTAGACGACACAAGCTACATACTCCGAGTATAGGTAGGGACGACAGAGGCACTGTTACAATGAAAGGGAAAATATTTAATCCCGTCTGTATCCTTTGGTCGTCTTAATTTTATTTTGAGCTGTCCTATTTTTTAGATTATTTTTGTTTGCTTTACTACTTATAAGAACGTTTGCCAGCATTTCTGTGCTGTAGGACGGAGTTGCATAAAACTACTGAAACAGCAGCTATCCATGCAGCTGTGCCACAATTTTCTTGTTTCAGTATTTTTATTGAAGTCATAATGTAGGTTGGTTGCAATATAGGTGGCGCCTATTTCATATTAATGATATGTTTATCATATGCTTTAATGCCCCAGTCACACACACACATTACGGATTGGGCGGATAGTTGCGGACTTTAAATCCACACAATTTGTGGGCGTGGTCTCTCTCCATATCGAATCCGTATCGTATCCGTATGGTATCCGCAAGGTCCGCAGGATATGCCACCAAATTTTGAAAAGTTTAAATATTCAGGCGCGGACGAGTTAACCATAATGATCCGTAACTGAAGGCATTTAACCGCATTTATCCGTATCTAATCCGTATCTCGACCTATCGTTCAGCGGTCGACCCAAAATTTGTGGACAAATACGTTTCATGCGGATTGTTACGGATAGTTACGGGTCTGGTTCTGCGTATTGTTACGGATTAATGCCCCAGTCAGATTAGCTGTTCGCAATTATCCTCACCAATACGTATCTGTCAGTATTTAAGTGTAAGTTATCCGTATAGAAACGTATCTGAAGGTAAAAGTCCGTAAAACAATTCCGAAAGAGACCCGTAACTAACCGTAATTGAAGGTAACGATCTGCGCGAAACCGTATCAGTCCACAACTTGGGGTTGGGCTGCGGAATGATAGGTTTATATACGGATTAGAAACGGATAAAATGCGGATTAGATACGGATTATATATGGATAAATGCGAATGAATGCCTTCAGTTACCTTTAGTTTCGGATCAATATTGTTTGCTCGTCCGCGCCTGAATTTTGAAAATTTTCAAAATTTGGAATCGGATCCTGCGGACCCTACGGATACGATACGGACAGTTACAGACTCTGCGGATGCGATACGAACCTTTACGAATAACACCGGACAGATACGGATGAGTCATCCGCAGATGCCATACGGACCATTACGAATAAAACCGAACATATACGAACGGGCCATCCGTAGCATCCACAACATCTTTCCGCATCTAGAAGTAACAGAAGGTAATGGAAGGTAAGTAGTACGTATACATTCGTATCATCTCTCATCGTATTGATTCAAAGGGAAACTATCTGACCGCAGACATCCGCATTTATCCTTAATCATACGCATCTATAGGTAACTGTATCCGTAAATTAATCAAGAAAATAAGCCACGCCCACAAATTCTGCGGATTATTGTGGATTTTTATCCACAACTATCCGCCCAGTCCGTAATGTGTGTGTGTGTGACTGGGGCATAACTTTGATTTAACATCTATGTCTGAAACGATTGATTCGGAAGCGAAGTACAAATCGAGGGAACATCTTTGTTGACGTTATATTACTGGCCTCATTTCTCATGTTCTGAAGAAGCACGTTGTTGATGAAGACGGATAGAGTTAGGGTCTTCTGCCGCCTATTTCTTCCAGTTTCATGTCATTTCGTTCTCTAAACACATTAAATAATAAGTTTTAGTAACAGATTTCATAGTAACTGTTCAGGGTAGCATGTTCCTATATGTTATACGAGTTGATGATGGCTTACTTTGTCCTCATGTTGAGTGAAGTACTGTCCTGTTTATTCTCCTTAATATTTGTTTACTTACCTCTCCGTGCATTAACTCGTAAAATGAAACATTTCGTAACAAGTTTCTCTGCATAATGGATAATGTTTATATTTGGTATATCAATTGACAATGGTCAGTTGTCTCGTGGAATTTAAACTTGGCCTTTTTCCTTCTTGGTCTTAAGGCATTTGCTCATTTCTCTTTTTCTACATGCGGTTAATAACGATTTTTTTTGTTTTTCATTTCATGGTTTGTTTTCTTCATACGGCGATATTTTGAAGCGCTCCTGTTTACTAAAACTGTTTAGCCCTTCCTACCTGTACTGTTATTTTCTTAGATGTTTAGATCCTATCCTATTCTGTTACTTTGGGGTCTCCATTAGCACAAATAAACAAACCAGCAACATCTATTAGCATATGGTTAAAATATGATAAATAATCTTTACGATGGCTCAATTCAGCTACAGTCAAATCAAGCCTCGTCCCTCTACTTTTGCGAAGTCACATATAAAGTGTCAAAATATCATCACCCTGGTCTCGAAGATTAAAGATTAAACTACTTACTTAAGCTCTTTGAAGCTACTTTGTAGTATTTAAAACATATAAAGAGTAGTAAATGACCGAGACTTACAATGAAAAAAATATCATTTTATGTTTTGTTTTCTTCGTACGGCGATATTTTGAAGCGCTCCTGGGTTTAAATTATCTGACATTTCTTGTTGTTTATTTTACATTATTTAGCCCTTCCCACCTATTTTGTGTTATTTTCTTAGATGTTTAGATCCTGTCCTATTCGGTTACTTTGGGGTCTCCATTAGCACAAGTAAACAAACCAGCAAAATCTGTTAGCACATGGACAAAATATGATAAATATTCTTTACGAGGGCGCAATTCAGCTACGGTCAAAACAAGCTTTGTCCCTCCACTTTTGCGAAGTCGCATATAAAGTGTCAAAATACCATCGCCCTGGTCTCGAAGATTTAAGATTAAACCACTTACTTAAGCTCTTTGAAGCTACTCTGTAGTATTTAAAACATAAAACGAGTAGTAAATGACAGAGACTTACAATGAAAAAAAAAAAAAAAAAAAAAAAACGATTTTTCAATCATTGATTTTGATTCCGGAATATTCTCAATTATGTCTGAGATAACACAATTTCAGGATAACTGTAGGACACACATACGTTTATTTCGTAGATAGTGCCTTTACTCACGAACAGTTCTTTTGGGCTTTAAGCATGTTGTTGAAAGCACATAAACATGCAGTCCGATCGGTTTCCGCAGAACTATCCAATCTGGTTAAGAAACAAGAGGGCCATGAGGCCCTGAATCACTCAGCTGAACAATTGGCAAAGTGGGTTTTTCTTACGTCTGAAATTGTCAAAACATGAGTCTTGGGTCAAAAGTCAAAGAATGACCATGACCTCTTGTACTCATAAATCTTCATATACTCATAAAGACAACCATATATACCATTTTTAGGCCAAACTCTTCTAAACTTTCCATGAAATCTTATGTTCTGGCATTTTTCCATAAAAAGGTCAAGGTACACCCAAGGTCATCATTTGAACAGTCTTGGTACTACTCTTGTATTCAATGCCACTTACCAAGTTTCAAGGCCATAAGTGTATTGGTTCTGGAGAAGAAAAATATCAAAGGTTCATACCATAAATGGGTACGGCGGCCATCTTGGTCATGTGACCTGGACCGTTTGAAAACATTTTTGTTCAATCAACCCCTGGAGGCTCTATATGAAATGTGATTACAATTGGCCATTTGGCTTTTGAGGAAATGTCTGAAAATGACAAAATATAAGAGATCTTGATTAAAGGTCAAAGAATGACCTTGACCTCTTGTACTCCTAATTCTTCATGACCTCATTAAGGCGATGGTATATACAAATTTTTAGGCCAACATCTTTAAAACTTCCAATGAAATCTTATGTTCTAGCATTTTCCCATATTTGACCTTGCCGTAAAATGGTCAAGGTTAACACAAGGATATCATTCTGAAAAATCTTGATAGTACTGGGGTACCAAATGCTACATACTAAGTTTCAAGGCCATAAGTGTATCGGTTCTGGAGAAGAAGATTTTTATAGGTTTTTACCATATATGGGCATGGCGGCCAAGTTGGTCATGTGACCTGAACCGTTTGAACAAATTTTCATTCACTCAACCCCAGGAGGCTCTATATGAAATTAAGTTACAATTGGCCCAGTGGCTTTTGAGGGGATTGTTTGAAATTGTCAAAATATGAGAGTTCTGGGTCAAAGGTCAAAGAATGACTCATAAATCTTCATGTTCTCTTTAAGATGACTGTAGATACCAATTTTGGGGCCTTACTCTTCAAAACTTCCCATGAAATCTTATATTCTACATTTTCCCATATTTGACCTTGCCGTAAAAAAGGTTAAGGTTACCTTAGGTCATAATTTGAATAATCTTGATAGTACTTGAGTACCCGATGCTTCATACCAAGTTTCAAGGCCATCGGTCAATTGGTTCTGGAGAAGAAGACTTTTGAAGGTTTTTACCATATATGGGCGTGGTGTCCATGCTGGTCATGTGACTTGGACCGTATGAATAAATTTTTGTTCCCTCAACCCCTGGAGGCTCTACATGAAATTTAAGGACAATTGGCCTGATGGCTTTAGAGGAGATTGTTGGAAATTGTCAAAATATGAGAGTTCTGGGTCAAAAGTCAAAGAATGACCTTGACCTCTTGAACTCATATAACTTCATGTACTCATTAAGATGACTGTAGATACCTAGTTTAGCCCAAAATCTTCACTAGTTTCCAAGATATCTTATGTTCTAGTATTTTGCCATATAAAAGCACAAGGAAGCAAACTTGACCTTACCGTAGAAAAGGTCAAGGTCAACCCAAGGTCATAATTTGAACAATCTTGGTAGTACTTGTGCACCCAATGCTACATACTAAGTTTCAAGGCCATCGGCCAATTGGTTCTGGAGAAGAAGATTTTTGAAGGTTTTTACCATATATGGGCGTGGCGGCCATGTTGGTCATGTGACCTAAACCGTATAAATAAATTTTGTTCCCTCAACCCCTGGAGGCTCTATATGAAATTTGGTTTCAATTGGCCCAGTGGCTTTTGAGGAGACTGTTTGAAATTGTCAAAATATGAGAGTTCTGGGTCAAAGGTCAAAGGATGACCATGACCTCTTGTACTCATTAAGATGAATGTAGACACCAATTTTTAGCCCAAAATCTTCAACAGTTTCAAAGGTATCTTATGTTCTAGCATTTTCCCATATAAAAGCACCAGAAAGCAAATTTGACCTTGCCGTACAAAAGGTCAAGTTCAACCTTAGGTTATAATTTGAACAATCTTGGTAGTACTCGCGAACCAGATGATACATACTAAGTTTCAAGGCCATTGACTTATTGGTTCTGGAGAAGAAGATTTTTAAAGCTTTTTACCATATATGGGCGTGGCGGCCATGTTGGTCATGTGACCAAAACCGTTTGAACAATTTTCGATCCTAAGGTCCCAGGAGGCTACATATGAAATTTGGTTGCAATCGGCCCACCGGTTTCAGAGAAGAAGTTGTTTGAAATTGTGGACGGACGACGGACGGACGACGTACGACGGACGCCGGAGCCTTACCATCCTATAAGCTCCCCCGGAGCCGCTGGCTCAGGTGAGCTAAAAATGATAAGCATTGATTAGCAACTTATTCCATCAGATCACATAAATCTCGCCCTTAGAAAGGGATAACGTAGATACATAAACTTACAACAGTTCGTCAGAAGCACGCACGGTTAACCGAACGAGCAGCTCCTACCCAGACAGGTGATTATTCAGTTACTATAAATACCACATACCCGATTCCAGGTGGTGGACTTTTGGGGCTTAAGCCCCGCCATCTTAGCCTCTTTATTATGTACACTATGTTTGCCCCCAGATAAAAAATGAGTGTCTGATGGCAGATTGAGATAATGTATTCATGTGGTTGTACTAAAATATATGTTGTGAGCTCTCATTAGAATCACCTTGGCGAGGCGATTCTGATGACATATCACAACATATAGCTCATGGCAAAAAAGACATTTTCAAAAATTCTTATCATATTTATCCCTAATTATGGCATATATTTTAAAGCTCCCCTCCCCCAATCTCATCACACACACACACACACACACACACACACACACACACACACACACACACACACACACACACACACACACACATCTCGGCCACTCCCAGGTCTATCTCTCACCAGAAGGAACTCCCTTGGAAATTGGTCTAGCAGCTTCTATTGAGAAATTGTCTGAAAACGTGTATTAAATTAATTAGGGGGTGACTGCTGACACCCACACAGGGTTGAGACAACCGTCTGGCACCAGCCTGTGAGGCTGCTGACAACTAGGTATTATAAATCCTACTTGTTTAAGATTAGATGCCAAGATATTTTAAGAACATTAGTTTCATGGTATAATTTTCATCGTATGATATATAGATATATTGTTTTTCACTTTGATGAAGTTTGAAGTTGATTGTAGTTACCGGGGAACTATAAAGAATGGCTATGCAAACAACTGAACAATCAGATATATTATTTCTGATTTTTTGCTTTGTTTTGTTTATTGTTGTCGTTGTTGTTAGTGTTGTTTTGTTTTTACTTTGGTCTGGAAGTCATTTGGTCCTTCATAAAAATATCTCAAAGAATTTATGCATCACATTGCACATATGATGCTTTGACCGTGAAAAAAACAAACATACACAAATTTATCAGTTGCATCATAAGCTCCTCTATAGTTGCATTACTGGTGTCGAGTCAAGAAAAGTTATCTAGCAAAGAGTATTGAGCTGATTTGATGGCTTAAGGCACCATTTCAGGCGACGCCCATCACTACACAGTGGACACACGAGGTCGAAATGACTTTGTTTCGATGTCAGTTCGCCGTCATGATGTCACACAGATACACATACGGCATTGTTTCGAGGTTGTGTGCCTCTCATCGGTAGATGGGATTACTAGCCTGATAGAGAAGATGAAGAAATGCGGAAAAGAGAATTTTTTTAATAAAAAGCAAGTTTGACATCGGTATCATTTAAGTGTTATGAGGTTGATTAACTGATTGATTGACTGATTGGCCGATTGATTGATTTTACCGTTTTCGGTCGACATCTGTACAACACAGTAGTATTAGCCATATCACGAGATATTAAATAAATGATGATGAAATGAGAATTAAAATGTAGGCCCAAGCAAGAGGCAGGCAGAATGGGAGACGTTTTGAAGAGACTGAGACAGACAGACAGTGAGACAGGCAGACAGATAAAAAGGAGCTATCCATGCAGCTGTGCTACAATTTCCCATTGGTAACCGTAGGCACCACTGGCAAAATTAACAATGTCACCACTGGCAGTTCTATTGGTAGAGCCAATGGAGCCAAAATTACCATTGGTAAAGCCGATAGCGCCTTTTGCATCATTGCAGAGCCAATATTTTTCTGTGCTTAGAAATATTTAGTTTTTCTACTTTTCTTTTAACAAGAGTGTTTATGATGGGTTCAGTAAATTGCCATATTGAATAACGCAAACTCCCTCAGTTGTAATGCCAAAACTGTAACACCGGTTTCATTGGGAGAGCCAATGATGCCAATAGTGAAACTCAGAGCGGCATTGGCATGCCAGTGGTAACATTGACCCCGAACGCAAACAGTATTGGTTTTCACGTCACACATAAAAGATGCAACGTAATACTGGTGCTGCAACCAATCGATTATTAGATAATTTATATAACTGAGAGAAAACCGATAGGCCTAGTGGAAGTCATAAGCTGTTTAGCAGAAAGACTCCGTTTCTCCGCCAGTCAATGTCGTTCCTAGAAAGTTTGCTAGCTACATCACATGAGCACCTGCCTGCTGCCGACCTAGAAATATAATGCGAGTCACCAATAAACAGGTGCCGAGAAACCGCAGTGAAGAGGTAAGGGTTGTATTTTCTTAGAGCTGTACGGCCTTCTGGCCGAATTCTGACGGCCATCATAGGAGTTTTGTTCCGAACACATTCGTGTGATACCAGGGAAGTGACGGCGAAAGTTCAGGAATTTATTTTCGTCCAATAAAAATTAAAATTACTAATTTCTTAGATAACCCTAACGCTTGCGCAGACTATACTTGTTCATCACATGCTAACTTTAAACGCACACATGATCTAGTTATAACGCAATCAAATGTATAACAATGATTTCTTTCCTTGAAAATACTGCTAGACATTATACATATAGTGTGAATACAGACTCACCGTGATGAATTTTTGGCGAAGCCACACACATTATACCGCATTTATCATACCAGGTCTGATACTGGAAAATAAATTGTTGAGCCAAAATGCTCTTTAAGTGTAAGGCAAACCTCCATGTGTTTCCAAATGGAGAAGGGGCGTTACGTTTGTGCATCTCTTTTTTTTGTAGTCAAAAACTTAATCTTCTAAAATAGGCTCTACTCTTAAAAGAATAAGTTGTCTCCTTAGAGAAAATATTTTTTTTTATTTTCAAATGGATCAACATCAAAAAAAGGGACATGAAAGCAATTATTATATTAACTTCCCCTGGGATAATATCTATTAAGTCCAATAGATTTAAACAGGCACTGTGCACTGTTTGTAATCCCGCTACAGGCCGCTACCATGTCTGGCCCAGCAACGGATGAACAGTAGGATTTGTCCGCGTTCAGTGTATCTCGCTTTACAGTGCTGTGTCCATCACATAAAAAGCTCTAGTAAATACTTCAACGTGTACTTTCGTACAGTCGAGTTAAAATGGTCTTGTTCATTTGAGCCGCGACACAGCAAAACCAACAAAGATGCATGCCGAGCGATGACCCAGATCCAACTGGGTATCTGCCCAGTCTGATCAGAGTCTTCGTTATTCGCTTGTCTTAGGTTCACCAAGCCGACAGCGATGACTCTGATCAAACCGAGCGGATGCCCAGGTTGATCTGAGTCTTTGCTGGGCGCACATGCTCCTATGTTGGTTTTGTCATGTCTTGGTGCATTTGTTGGTTATGGTGTCGCCGTATTTAAGTATGCACGGTATATCAAATGTAGGACTGAAAAGAGAAATCCAAGATAAAATAGTCAATATCTGACCAACAAAAGCATGATTAATTTCTCGGAGAAGCTACACAAGTTCCATTAGCATGACAATGTAAAGGAAATAATGATCTGAAAAAGGTCAATAGTTAAACATTTCGAATGTATCAGTGATACGCAAGTCTATGATAGAATTACTGCTGAATTTACAAGTATCACACATTTAGGATGTAATACTAACTTTTTAATGGAAGCAGAAGGGTATTTAAGAGGCATTTGAGCCAACTTGCTGTTGAAGGCAGAGTCAAAGGCTAGTTGGAAAGCACTTGGAAATACATTGTTTGATTTGTAGTATGATACTAATTATAACGCCGACAGACGATGGCTCAACCCAGAGGCTCACTCAATGATTGCACAAGGTACTGCCTTTCTAAATGATAGTGGTCAAAGTACCAAAATCATAAGTCCGAACTCGTAGGTCAGTTAAACATAGACAATTCCGGAATATTTTAGATACACAGACATGGATCCCAAAACAGAGGTGTGATCAGGTGCCCGCGGGGTAGTAAGCATCACCTGCCTATTATAATACACCCGCCATATTCATGTATCTGTGGAAAAAGTCAGTGAAAATGAAAGTCCGGTATTTGAAAGCTTAACTAAGCTTCGGCTGAGGCCATCAAATCTGAGATTAAGTTAGAAACGGCCACATTGTAGGGATCAACAAGGTCATGGTGTCTCCCATAAAACTTTTTAACTGTCGACACAAGCTTTGTTTTCTGATAACCCTGCTTCAACAGTTTCTGAGCGAGTAGCTTCCCTCTTTCAACAAAGTCTTGATATTTGAAACATGCCCTAGCATAGCGGACTAGTTGAGAAGTATAAACTCCGTATGCAGGTGCCGAAGGGATATTACTACTCAGAAATGGAAAGTTAACTATGGGAAAGTTGAAGTCTAACAAAACAGACGCTTATGTAGAAAGATAATGAGATATCTCTTGAATCAAAGATGACACTTTTGCACAACCGTTTCTTATACATCTGTCTGTATGCCTGTGAAACAGGGATGTTGACAGCGGAATTAAAAAAAAAGAACACATAATTTTGACCGGTCTGTAGTAATCACGTCTGTATCTCACAGGAAGATATCATTTGAAATTAACTTCGCCCTCTTTATAAACCGTTTTATGTTACTAAATGATTATCCACAGAAGGTCAAGTTTTTGGCTTTGCATTTTTTTCTGTCAGTGTATGTGTAAATAGCCTGGCGGGGGAAAAGCTTGGAATTAAAGTTCTTTATCAATGATATATTGAGTGCTAAAAATGAACAAAAAGGAGGGAAAGTATAAGCATTCTAGTAAAAACAAAAAAGCAACTATGTAAGGACTTACTTTGTTAGGCCATCTTAACTGATGGTAAGTTATGAAGTGATAGCTTCCAATAACCTCCGTGAATACCCCATTTAAATGTCAAAGATGTAAATTCGTGTACTACTGCATCATAAGATATTACTGAAAGCTTCCCAATACACGTTCATCGTCAAACGAAATAAAATATCTTAGTTATTGTCATCAAACATTGTTGGAAATTTGGACACCGAAGTAACTTATTTCATATATTTAGACGTTTAAATTGTAATAACAAAATTAAATGTACAGTCGAAAGCTAATAATCACTGGCTCGCGTTTGTTTCTATTGCCATTGCTCAACCAGAAACCAGAAGATAATCTCTGTTTTATGGGGTGATTTCTAACCATTCTCAAAATTAAAACTACTCTGATAAACCAAACTTTGGTCAACAAGAATGTTAACACAATGTCTTAGTATGCACTGCGTATAGCTACATCTATATCATACAGCTGCGCTGACTGGCGGTACAACCTGGCTTTTATAGCGACAAAGTTAAATGTTCGCCTTTCGAGATAATGGACCCTTGACCAATTCGGCCGAAGCGTCTTAATTTTTAGGAATCCGTGACAGAAAATATTGTAACTCGGCGGAGTTTACATGAAACAAAACAAAGTTAGCTGGTTACTTACGAAGTCTGGTTAAGAATAAAGGAATGGCATAAAAATCATGTAAAATAAAAACTTTTTCAACGACACGCCGTACCGAAAAATAAAATGGATCCAAACATGATTGTCCTTACCAAAGCTCCTCAAGTTTCTGAGGTCAATAAGCATTGTGAACAGTCAGAATAACAAATATTTAAAACTGACTTGAGGCCGGTTAACATTGTAGTCAGTTGTTGTTGTTGTTTCATTGCTTCACGTCCACGGTAAACAGCTATGGCCATGTCGGGATGGTTAGATAATCTTACTATTCTATTTCTGGGCAGGCTAAGACCTCCTTAGCTGTTAACCAGTACTATATGTATATACTTTCGCCAGTAACTGACATCGTGGTCAGGCTGAATAACAATATTTCAAGCTGTCTTTGCCAACTGTAGTTTTTATTTTGTTCCATTTCGCTTCTTACGGCGTATTTGACTTTACGTGTACGTTAATCACGTGGACGGTAACAGTGTATTAGTCACTATGGCCAATTAGCACAGTGGTCAGTTTGAATAACAACATTTAAACTATCCTTGCCACTTTTATTTGTTTTTAATTTTGTTTTTGTTTTTGTATTTTGATTTACGTCTCTTCCCTCTTATCAAACTTCACGTTTTCGTTAACTACGAGCATGAAACGTGATAGAGTGTGGGTGAACCTGTATATGTTGGCAGCTTACACCGGTTTCGATGAAACCAGAAAAAAAAAACAGTTCGGCAGCCTACTCTGTTTTCGAGGAAACGACTTGTGAAATTTACTAACACTGATACGTACTGTAATACCAAATCGTAAAATCGAAACGTCAACTCGTAATAACGAGAACCGAACTCGTATTGACTAGAAATATTCACGTTGTAACGAGATGCCGACACGCAAAAACGCTTTACAAACTCATAATAGCGAGAAACCAACACGTCATAACGATAAACCAACTCGTAAAACCGATAATTCAAATCGTAATAACGTGAAGCAAACTCGAACTAACGAGAGGCCAATACGTAAAACTAAACGAAAACTTGTAATAACGGGAAACCAACTGGTAATAAATAGAGACCTACCCGTTACAATGACAAGTTTTAAGAGAAGCTGACTGTAAGCATCGAGCATTGGATGGAAACTCAAAATTTTGTATTTTGCTCAAAATGTCGTGGTTTTAAGCTCTCGGCCAAAGATGGAGATCGGTGAAAAAATTAGTGAAATATGTCAAACGGTTCTCGAGATATCTAAGCAAATACTGTTGCCATGGCAACCATTTTTTGGCTGGTCAAATTTTACATATTTTCAAGAATTTCAAAGAGAAAATGTATCTTTGCTGATGCAAGTATCAAATACTTGACTAGTACGGTGCTTAGGACTAAATGTAATTATTATTCTCTGCACCTTCAAAGCATCGGCCAGTGCACGTTGTTCAAACCATGGCAACTGGAAGTATATATAGTCGGAGAAAAAATAAAATTTAAGAAAATAGCACTTTTTTAAAATCAAGATTATTGAAATTGGCAGCCTGACCTGAATATACCGTTTACATGTCTTCGAACATCAACATAAGTACAGTTCATAACAAAAACGTTTAGGTGTAAACTTTCACTAACTAAAATAAATGCACGTGCAAATGAATTCCCTCTTGCACTTCCAGTTTTACAGAAAAGAACAGTTTTCTAGTTTTTTTTGCCTTAATTACCACTCTGCCAGATTGTATTTGCTACAAAATACAATCATGAGTCTTATTATATCCCATCTTTGCAAATAACGGTGTAGAAACGTATTTGTAGATGTTGTTTCTCTGGTTACAATGCATCAAATGTGTTAAATCAGTTCAAAACAACCCATAAGCTATGTAACGGATATAATCTCCTAATTTGCATTAGAATCGATATGGTTGAAAAGTAGTTCAGTACTAGGTTTCTGTATTTTTTATGGTTTTCATTTTTTTTCTAATAAACAAATTTAAAGTGCTGCTAAGATACCCCATCCACTAATTTATTATGCATTGGCGATATCACCATTTTGGGAAGAGAAAGAGTGTACAAATGTGAAAAAAATGTGTAATTCAGTACTAGTTAAGATATATATATATATATCTATATTTCTTGACCAGTGAGTAATCGCTGGTTGATACATGCTGTTGAAGGGCAAATCGCTAAATATTAATTCTCGACGGCGAAGCCGGAGTGAGTTAAGAAAAGCTGACTGTAAGCATTGAGCATCATTTTGCTCAATTTTTATGGTTCAAAAATCACATGCCAAACCAATAGTACTTTCATCACCAAACGGGCATAAATATTTATATGGCACCAAAAATTAAAATTTAGGTGGCAGACTGTAAAACGAAGAGGGTTAATGGCATGTTTGTAGTTTCATGGCCCGTTAAACAGTACTTTAGTCATGCGGCAAGGCATAGATGACTTTGAAAGACTGTGTGCAATGGCACCACGTTTATGAAACAAGAATTCTGCCTTGAGAAATTGAGATTCGAACAAGGACTGCTAGCTTAGCAGGCCCGTGCTTCCCTCGTTAAGCTACAGAAAAGTGGATGAAATTAGGGAAGTGGATGGCCTGAATAAATCACTCGTGTATACGTATACTTTAGATAGCACCCTATCAGGATTACCTAAGTTACAAGACTTACTTGGCTGATCCAGGAGCCCCAGTAGCACAGTAGGTTAAGCCCTGGCCTGCTGGTCTAGTAATTCCGGGCTCGAGACACACTTGAGGCGTAAATTGTTCCAACCGACAATGGGTCTCCATTGCACACACACAGCCTTTCATACCCATCCCATCCCCCCCGCCCCCCTCCGCCCCACACACACATCCTCTTATTCCTCCAGTCGCCAAGATATGACTGAACTACTGTTAAAACGGTGTAAACTGTAAGTCGTTCATGCATCAACTCTTGGCTGGTCTATGTAGTAACACGATCACAGGTCACCGAACATTGCCATTTGATTTCAGCCTGTCCTCCGGTGATTAGACACTGTACTCGAGTAGGCCCACACAACTTTCTGTCCTGAAAATGCCTCTTTTTGTGTTTTACCTACTTCAAGGAAACAACTTATTCAAGAAAAACCAGTAAATTTATTAAAGTCAACATAAAATAAAGAAAAAGCAAACATATTGTTGCAAATAAACTGTTTTACTCCGTTCTTCTATTCCGGGATTTCTGCATACGTTTTGCTCGGGGCAACTCTTGTCGTCAAATATATCTGTAACTGCAGTCTTGGTGATTGGACCTATTTCATAGATCTAAAAAGGTCATGGTGAGCATTGTTGACAGTTATCGAATTCTTTTAAAGATACTACCTTTTATTTTGGTAGATCATGGATACAACCTGTAGTGTTCGCACATTTGTACATAAGTCCCTTGCTACTATTTTACAACATTGCCACATTTCAAAGATGAATAAAATTTGAAACTTTGCGAGTTTACACCGTATTTTTTGACATTCTTAAACGCGAACCTTGCTCTATCATGTACATATGGCCTTAGTTTCGAATGTTACTGCCATTTTTCGATATTAGTCGAATGAAATCCCTATTCTTCACTTAAAATTGGGTCTATTTTTCCAGTAAACGCTCTTCCGTTGATAGTATGGGACAGAAAACATTAATATTATCTAATCTTATTACACAACTATGTATTGTCAAACTACACAAACAAAAAAGAAAAGGATAATATTTGTTGTTCAATTTTTAGCGAGGGGGTATTACATTCAGGTCTTAATATTGACATTTTCAAAATGGACTCCTGGTTACCATGGAAATAGGCTAACGCTGACCGCTAAAAACTTGTGAAACACAAACAAGCATGGTATCTATCATTTTCCCAAAATATGAGCTAAATCCGTAATTTTCGACTTTCCACATTATTATGGGCTAATCCTCGATGCTTATTGTCAGCCTCTCTTAAATCGTTATAACAAGAAAACAATTCAAAAGAACGAAAAATCAAGTCGTTATTAAGAGAAACTGATCAATCGAGAAGCCAATTCGAACTCACTAGATAACAACTCGTAATAACGAGACGCCATTTTGTAATAACTAGAAACCAACATGTTAATATGAGAAAGCAACAAGCAATGATGAGAAGCAAACTCGTCATAACGAGGGGCCAAATCCTCAAAACGAGAAATCAACTCGTTATAACGAGAACTCAACTTCTTTTACGAGAAGCTCACTTGTAATCAGGAGTCCCAATCTTGTAATAACGAGAAAACCAACTCGTTATAATAGGAAAGT
Source organism: Ctena decussata (assembly GCA_963989385.1). Taxonomy (NCBI): domain Eukaryota; kingdom Metazoa; phylum Mollusca; class Bivalvia; order Lucinida; family Lucinidae; genus Ctena; species Ctena decussata. The sequence continues at coordinate 18,937,198 of OZ022505.1, read as the reverse complement.
AAGGCATTGAAATAACATACTCGACACGTTAAAACGAAATGCCGACTCGGGATACCGAAATGCGAACTCCAATAACAAGAAACCAGCTCCTAATAACTAGGTATGAACTCCTTATAACGAGAAACCAAATCGTAATTACGAGAGACTAACTCGTTATAACGAAAAGCCAACTCGTAATTAAGATAAGCCAATGCGCAATAGTGATTACCAGTTCGTAATAACGAGAAACGTACTCGTTTTAACGAGAAATTCACCCGTTATAATGACAAATCAATTCGTTATAACGAGTTTTAAGTTCTATGCAACGAGATGACAATCCATAATAACGAGAAACCAATTATTTTCAACGGGAAACTAACTCGTAACAACGAGAAACCATCTCGGTAAGCCAACAATGCAGTATCATGGTGTTGAAATTTGATTTATGTGTTTACCGTGATGATTCATTGACGAGTTAGAGGGTTATCATGCGAACCGAACAACCAACTAAATGTTTTATACCACTTCAGAAACTGAGGGTGAGGTTGGGCCTGTAAAATCGATTTAAGCCCCCCAGTAATTCATTACTGACCGTTCTAAGGCGGTAGTTCTGTTGTGGTTCTCTGTTGCCTGTTTTTGGTGTCAGAGTTTCTGTGATGTTTTACCTTATGTATGTTCTTATTATTTTTGGTTCGGTTTGGGTTGCTGAGTGGCCACCTTTTGGGAACAAGCTGCTCACTCGGTTGGCCATATGTTCTCTGTATCTTGATTATTTGTAATCTTAGTTGTTTCCAACTATGGTTTGAGGGCCGGATTTGGAATTTGATTGTTTCAGTTCCTGGTCTTTGCATACTTTTTACTTTCAATGTGAAGAACTCCGTTGTTCGAAAATGAGTTACAGTATCTGTCTTGTTTCTGTACAGTATAAACACGATATTCATAGTAGCATTAAATATTGAAACAGTTGGACCAAAATATTGACTTTTTTCCAAAAATTGTTGAGTTAGGTGTTAAGTGGGTGTATCATAGAAAGGATATTATGACCTTACGAGCTACAGCGGGTGCTGATAATATTTTTCGTGCTGAAATTCAGAAAGCTTCAGGAATGAGTTATCGACATCTTTGGTAACGTGATCAGAATTAGTTTAACGATGATGCTTATGATTTTTATTAATTATCATTGTCTATTTCTTCTTTTTCTTCTTCCTTTTCTCTAGTTTCAGCTGGAAAAAATCTTGATCACAGATGTAGGACAGACGATAACTCTCTCCACAGGCCTGCATGTAAACCTGGTAAATTTGGGAGAGAGAGAGAGAGAGAGAATTTAATATATTTTTTGTCAAAGTGAGAAATTCAAAATTACAGAGAAAGAGAGAGAGAGAGAGAGAGAGAGAGAGAGAGAGGGAGAGAGAGAGAGCGAGAATGCAGGAAAGAAAGAAAGTATATCATCAAAAACCGAAAATATACTTACCAAAATGGAAATACTGAAACAAGTGTTATGTTCTGTTAAAAGCCAATTAAACATTGATGAGCAGGCGGTGGATCGTTAGCAATAATTAAGATCTTATTCAAGCAAATTATGTGTTTTTTATCTTTTTTTTAATGGCACATAGCGCATACGCTTTTTCTTTTTCTGATAATTCTTTTATTCTTGGTCGCTCAAACCAGACAGTTTAGTGCGAGAATTATCTTTAAGATCATAATATATGTCACGCTCAGCAAGGACAATTTTGAATTGTTGTTGTGATATGTCTCCATCATTCAAGGCTTTTGAAATCAAATTCTCAATGGAATTTAACTTACTATATCTAAGAGTTTTAATCGTATGGTGTTTCTGTGCCTTTGTTAATAATTTAGGCCTGACTAACTTTACGCAGACACCTACACAACCGCACACACCAGCACAGACTTTCAATGGTAACATAATCGGCACAGCTAGCCAAACACCGTCCATAATAACATTTGAACACTTGTAGAAATCAGTGCAATGTCAACTCCGTCTGTTACATTAATTCCCTTTTTATACGTCTTACATAAAGCCTTTCTAGCATCTCTCTCTCTCTTGTTAATTGTTTTTCTATTTTTGATATTTTTGTAAGTGATAATTTTGCCCGTCTTCTACAGGTAACTCTGGATAAACTGGTGGAGCTGTTGGTTTAATATTTTTATTAAAGTTTTATTTATTTTTTCTAGTTTATCTAATTGTTTTCTGATTCAGTAATACGTTTCATTATATTGTCAAATACATTTTGTTATAGCTTGCAGCCTTGATGATATACATTCTTTATTTACTGCATTGTCAGGATTAATAGCATTACCTAAACCAGATATCCTATGCTCATCCATATATAATCTACCATCCATAGCGTTATCACCATTACGTTTTAAAAAGTGCGTTTCTGCATATTATCTGAATTCATTCAATGCCTGCGCCGACACAAACTGTGCCTCTGCAGATACTGTGAACTCATTCAATGCTTTGGCGGTTACTACGTCTCCGTTAAGACCCGAATTTTCATTAGGGTTTCGCAGATAAAATTAATTGATTTTACGTTTTTCGCCCATATTAAGGGATGTTTGGCTTAAAATACATTTCCCGCCCATTGACTTTTCATTCCAAGAATACTCATAATTATATAAAAATTGATTGTATAATTTCTAAAACACAGCTCATTTGCAAGACGTTATTGTCTATAATGTATCCATGTTCATCCTTAACAACCAGTTTTAACTCAGATATAGTTCCATTTATTAAACGCTTAAATTCTGGACGCACGAAGCGGGTTGTAACGATATCGCCAAAGCTTTTATTTTCAAACATTTTACCACGGCAAAGTCCAGAGGCCTGTCACCGACAATCGGGTGATTCGGGAAAAACCCGCCCTTTTATTTGTAGCCCCAACATCGACTTGAGATTTTTGCTTATTTTAAGCTCAGCAGGTGTACTCAGAGTTACACTTCTGTTGGGTTCATTTACTGATATATCGATTTTATGGAATATATCCGCTACTATTTGAAAACTATAATATCCAGGTTGTATGCGGACGAGAGACTCGTCCGTTTTTTTGCATGACTTCATTTTCAATATTATGCAAGCCCCAGCTATATGTTAAATTTTTTTTAATCCAATTTTAAAGAGTAACAACACTTCAGGAACTGACTGAATCAGATCCCAAACCCTATCCCCAACATCAAAGGGAAAGATTGACAAAGACATCCCAACAAACAATAAATTACAAGTGATAAGCCGAGTCAGCAACTCTTTCCCAAATAGGTTGCAACTCAGCTATCTTTACTGAACTAAATAATACAGACCAACAGAAGGGTTACAACAGACTAAGCAAATTATACGAAAAACATTTAACAACTATTTTTACCTATTTTCTATTTTTATTATAGAAGGGTTAAAATGAAAATACAATGAATTAAAATGTACCGAACTTAAAACAAATGCAACTGCAACGAAAGTACCGCCTTGGGACGGACAGTAATACCTACTGGGGGTTTAAACCGGTTTGACTGGGCCCAACCCTCTTGTATCTATCTCTGTTATCTATATATTATTACAGGTCTAAGGGACTGCTAATGTCTGAGATAATATGATATATATGTTTTAAATATAATCATATAGATAAGAATAAATAAAGAGTGACACAAAATAATCCTTTTTAATATAATCAAGCGACCCAGTATCAGCCGGGTGGAATATACAACATTAAAGACATTGACCTCATCAAAATAACCATCGAAGTCAAACAAATTGGGTGCTTCAAAGCCTCATTTCCGGATATCCAATCCAAGTACAAATTACCGTAAGTTAAATCAGATGAAAGTGTTCAAAACTAGAATAGAAACCCGCTGCAGTTCTGGCAGAATCAGGTAAACTTTGCTATATCTTGCTCAACCACGGGATGCGGTCTTTCCTCACAAGACCATTTATCAGATAGCGCGGTGCCGCCGTTCGCCAGGTCTCTGTTTCTATTTTATGTCTATTACCAAACAAGAGGAATCTTATTCCAGATGAAAAATGCCCTCCCGCAAGACCCGTCCAGGAACGCATTCGACAACAGCTATGACAGGAAAGCATACGAAAGAAAATGCGCCGAATTTAGCATTGGCGTGAACAGCAACTGGCGGCAGACCGACGACTACAATGCAAAACAAAAGGTACTATCTAACGTATAATGTTTCCATTTTTAATTGTATTGATGTATTAAATAAATCAGCTGATACTTAAAAATCCATTATTAAATTAATAAAAGACAATGGTACCTCTGTTTCCGAAAATCGCAGCATTTCGGCAGTTGTCCATGTTTGGGACAGAACAAGATTTCGGAATCCTATCAGCATATGTTTATTACTTGTGCAAATATTTTGAAAACTTAAGAATGCACCATATATCATCATTCTCATAACGAATTAAACATTTCAGTCACAGTTTCAGAACCTTCCCCACCACACTTCTAATTCTTTTGCAATTCGAAAACAGTGGTATATTTGCATCCTCTGCTGCCAGAAAAAAGATAGTGATGATGTTGAGCTCAAATTTTTGAAAACGTTTACCTGCCTAACAAGGTGTACTAAATGTACGAAAACTCTGACCAGATACCATTTTCTAATAACAATGTTCTAGGCAAAGCAAGTGGTCGGGTTGACTTGACGCCAAGAATATAAAATTCTGCCTGGATATTTTCTTTACCTTCAACTTCAAACTGCATTTACACCTATAGTGAATCGTATGCGAACACACAATGTTCGAAACTCATCAATGGATAGACTTTTAAAAATTTGGACCCGTTTGAGCAAATACCCCATATATAATTAGTAGCTAACCTCGGATAATGTTAAGTCTTAATACATGTACCACCTAAACAAAAATCAAACCATTATTTCAACTCAGCAGCTATTGTATAGGGTTAACCTGTCACAATCCAGTCGGGCTAAGAATTGTCCTCCCATGGCATTTATTGGCCAATATGGGTCTACAAATACGACAAAACAATACAGAAAGACCTTAAATAACTTAGACAGATGTTGACAGACTGGTCTTAAATTGATTTGTGGCTGCAATTGTTTTAAGTCGCGCCAGTGAGGGACTGACAGTAAGTTCTGACCAACTAATCAACGGCAACTGAAAAATGAATGCGCGGGTTTCCGTGTCGCAAAATGTTGTAAGGAGAAATACAAGTGGATTTTTATACAGAGCGAAGTACAAGAAAAGAACGAGAACAAGAATACACGAGGACAAAGTGGATTTAACAAGATTATGTTAACATAGTATACAACACATTTCGCCGTTATGACATTCGTGGATTTGAAGTTTGGAAAATAAACCATTCTATAAAATTGACTGTGTGTATTAATTCCACTACAGCAGGCGACTCCACTAAGTAAGCCTTTATTACGATAAAGAATATTTGATGTCCAAACGCCGACGCTATTTGTTAAGCATTGCGTTAAAACGGGAATAATATGGATAAGTGACTTTACTGCTAATTTATGACAATTTGTCTAAAACAGTCGGCAATATTCACTGCTAAACCTCTGAAATGCAAGCTGGCTTATAAAGCTCTGTTCGAAAACAAAATGAAGTTGGCACATTTGCTAAAATGAATGCGCCTGGTCACGGCAAAATAGTAATGCCTGTATATTTGTATGATCACCTCGATGGGGCAGAGTGGTGTGGTTGCTTTGATGATAATTGTTATTTCGTATATACACTGTAAACGTCTAATTTGTTAACGTGCCTTCTTGGTGCCATTAGAAGTAGCATGTGGCATTTCCTGTAGATCTCCAGAAGTATTTGTATAACACATTATTTTCTATATGTGTATAAATGTATTAATGTTTATGCAAATAAAATAAAGTTTAAACCAAAAAGGTCATCGTAAAATGGATACTGTTTGACCATTAGTTTGTATTGAAGACTGGAGCTGTGGGTTGAACGTTAAGTACCTTATTATATGAAGAAAATATCATTTCTCTTGAAGATCAACGAAAAATTAAACTCTGAATGGTGAAATGCGTTTATCCCATAATGGTTAGAAAACGTTTAAACAGAGTTTATTTCTATTACAAAACTATGGAAGAACTAAATTTAGCAACGTCTTGATGAAACAGCATTGACAACCTAATTTTGTTTCGCTCACAATGTCGAAATTATTGAACGAAAATCCTTCACTTCTAACTAAATTGGCTTTTAGTGACGCAACTGTCGTGCATATTCAGTTTTGCTCATATCCCTTTCCATAGATGTCTGGCGTTTTGCCTTTATTTTAAGGCATGGATACAGAATAGTTTCTGAAAATGTCTACTACTCAATCACGGGTTTGTAAAAGCGCGTATCATCTATACAATTTGAGAACTCTCGAAGGCAATAAAATGTCTAACACAGTTTATTATAACGCGGCTTATTTGCAAGAACCATTGTACATTGATGGAGCTAAACATCAAAATGTGAACCAAACATCTCATGATACCTCATTATTCCAAGTCACAAAGTTATGTTCATCGTAAAAACCCGGAAACTGGGACATAAATTCAGTCCCTGATTCTGGACAAAGCCTTCGCCATTTGCCATTCAGCCAGTAAGTTTGGAACATACTTGGAGTAGTACCCATACATGTTTAGATTACAGTCAACTGCAAATATGTCCCAATATTCAAAGTGATAACGGTAAAATACATTATTATATATAAGAACTTGATGAGAAAACGCCACCGTATGACTTACACTAAATCCGTAGACACTTATTAATATACATGTTCTGTTTAATATGCCTTTGAGCAATATCCACCCGAGGGCCACTGTCCTTGTGGGAGATATTGGTAGAGGTCAGATACGAGATGGAATATGGAATGTACATGTAGAATTGGTTATATTACATACTAACTCCACTTTAAAGTCAACTTTCACAGCGGTGCAATTATGACAATCCCCAATCTACTTTTAATTTACTCAAAATTCGTCAACCATTGGAAATAGTTTAACGAATCTTAATGGTATTGTGTATCTTATTGTGGCAGGGTGTCGCGAACAAGGACCACATCTCTGGATTACCTATGTTTTGATTTATCTGTCCTTGCATAAATTTCCTATTCACCCTGTAACTCTTACCCGTTAGGAACGTTTAAATTCGATTTATATAATCCGTTACGATTACCATAATTAACAAAGATGAGAATGCTATGTTTGTAAGCACATTTCACAGGGTATACTCAATTCCGCTAATTTTCTCTTCCTGCAGAGATTGTACATCATATTTGGCTTCCACCGAGACTGTCCGCGATCTCTTGCTTCCTGTCGAGACTTCTATACATGATAAATGGCTTCCTGCAGAGACTTCTGCGTGATTCCGTTTCCTGCCGAGGGTTTCCACCGAGACTGTCCGCGATCTCTTGCTTCCTGTCGAGACTTCTATACATGATAAATGGCTTCCTGCAGAGACTTCTGCGTGATTCCGTTCCTGCCGAGGGTCTCGGCAGGAAGCAGAGTCACGCGGACAGTCTCGGCAGGAAGCCAATTTTCGAGGACAGTAGTCCATGCAGAAAGCAAGAGTTCGCGGACAGTCTCAACGGAAACCAAATATGATGTACAGTCTCTGCAGGAAGCGAAAATTAGCGGAATCGATTATACCCTGTGCATTTGCATCTCTTTGTTTCTGTGCCTCTTTTTTTCCAGTTTTAACTGCATTAAGTTTACATTGGAAGCCTCTCCCATTACAGTAACACTATTGCACGCCTTCCGGTAGCATCCATCGGTTGAACCGTTTTTTTTTCTTAAAAAAGATGTGGTTACTTTTGTCGGTATGGAATGTACTACGTCGATGCGTTTTATTCGTATGCTGAAAGACGTCGTCGTACTATATAAATGGGATGCATCATATCAAACTGTACTCTCAGCTGCACTCTATACCGAATTTCTACATTTAACAGATACGGAATGCTAGGACTCGCGCCTTGTATATTGTCATATAGTTGCGTCAATATTAAATGTTCAGATGATATGAGAGCATAATCGCAGCTGCACAAAATGGACATAATTTAGCCAAGACACAAGAAAACCAACAAAGTGGTTGTGCGCCCAGCGAAGAATCAGATCAGCCCGTGCATCCGCCCAGTTTTATTAGAATATTTGCTTCGTGCTCAAAGTGTAGCTACAGATATATGCTACCTCCATGCAGACAGCGAAGACTGTGATCAGACTGGACGGATGTCTAAGCTGATCTGAGTCTGCGCTGGGCGCACAACCGCATTGTTGGTTTTGTCGTGTCGCGGCTTAATTATTTTTTTCTTCTGTTATTCCATGTAGGGCATAATGTAACATAAGATTTGTTATGCCTGTTCTTCAAGTCTGGAAATGTTTGGCCTTTGAAAACTTTGATCTAAATGTCAAGGCAAGTATCAAGCACAATCAGTCATGTTGTACTTGATTTTAGTACATAATCATTTGCCAGACACAATCCACTATCGAATATGAATTTCTGTATAAATTCTCAAGTGTACTCTCTACTGCATCATAAACTTTGCACATGCGCAAACGTATGCGCACATGCTGACTGCATACTCTCTGCTGTTTTCTGTTTACTGTGTACGGCTTCTTCGTGGTGCGTCATTTTGTGTCGTCGCTTTCCCACCTGGTGTCTTGGGTGGGATCAAGGATTGGATAGTGTCAGTTTTTGAGAATTTTTCTCCGTACTTTCCAACATAGAGTTTGCATATGCAACAGAGTCAGCACATAAAAAAGCTAATGTGTGCTCTTGAAATTACACATGTCCTCAGGCAATCCAGCGGGAAATGGCGTCGTAGTGACGTCAGACGACGTCGATGCGACGTCGTTCGACGTTGGTATGACGACATTTTGACGTCATGGGCCTGCTGAGACTGTTCCAGGCACATGTAACCATAGGTAGAATACAGTAAACGACCTACAGTGCACAAAAGACCATAAAAATATTACATTTTCTGAACAAGTACAAAAGTCAGTATGAAATGCAAAAACAAAGCATACCTCTTTCTGGTTGTCGACAGCTACTAGGACGACACATTCTACGAGGTATGTTCGCAAAGTTCCCGGTTTGCACTAATAACTTTTTTATTTTTAAAACTTCAGTCATGTTAAGAAATATACTTATTATATATTCATTTTCATTACAAGCGGATATTTGCCCACATGGATGCGTTCTTAAATTTTCGTACCCATAGCAACACGATATACGCTCTTGCGGAGCAACCCTCATTTATTTCTTTAGTGTTCATATCATACGCCATGTGTCAAAAACGCGGGAAACGTTATCCTGATGTTCTTCTACACCAAAACAATGCCCTAGCGCATACGACCTGGCATACGGAGTTGGATGTTCTCGGGATCGGCAGGTTGGAGCAAGCCCCATACAGCCCAGACCTCAGGCCACTTGATTTTGCGCTTTTCCCGGCTGTCAAAGCCCAGCTACGCAAACTCCGCTTCGACGATCTTTAAGAGCCTTCGTCGCCACGTGCAGGCAATTATTCCATCCTTTGTTAAACTATGGTTTCAATTTGTTTACACATCATGGGTCAGCAGACATGAACGTTGCGTGCAAGCACATGGCATTTCGAGAAGGAGTGAAAACTGACGTTGACGTCATTAATTTTAACATCGGGTTGCTCCGACATACCATTTAGTCCGGGAAATTTCAGAACAAACCTCGCACTGTTAGCAACAGCCGTACGATAGCTGTAAGCTACTTATGTAAATGCAGCAGACACTGTGAACAGGAAACACAGTTTTGAGTATGCGTCTCATGAAAGTTTGAGATAGTATATAGTGTTTTCCTGTAGCGGGGCAATATTCTTTATAGATGAAAACCCAATGACCTGGAACCGACACAATCATGTAGCACATCCTGCTCTAAATAGCAATGGGACAGAACTAAAATAAAAAACAACAGTGAACTAAAGACTGTACACAAAAGCAAAACAAGCCAACGGGCCACCTTTTTCCAGAAATATAGCTGCAAGGCTATTCTAAATAATGTATAAACAGTCAAATACTAATATAAGCCGACACACAATGACAATTATAGTCCTGCTAAACTATTTTAAAAGCCCTTCTGCTTTCCTATTGGTATAAAATAATATAATATTGCATCGTGATACCATCGAAAGTTTTATTAACGTTTCCGTCATTGTATATGAATCGGATTGGCCAGCTTTTTATGATGAGCTGATTATTTTCAATTTGCCAGAGTAACAATGCAATTCTGATATCACTTTTATTATAAGATTAACATACGGTGTAGGCGCGAAAGATCCCATTCGTTGTCTTGTTTTCATTATACTACATTTCTAAACGGGGAACCAGAAAATGGGCACAATTTTATGGAGAGGTTTCATGAGTTTGATAAATCTCTCTCCTCTTCAACGGTTTGCTTATTGGCCGCCATATTGGTATCGAATGCGACTGCAGATTAATTTTTGAATGGACATTTATACAGGTACTAGTGGAAATGCAATGGAATCTTTGGTATTGCGCTATTCTTGGTTGCTGCAAAATACCGTATATTACTTTAACACTTGCTTAACTGTAATTGTAACGAAGACGTTTGCTCCGATCCGTCGTAGGAACACCTCGATCGTTCTGACAAAGTATGGCCTAACAAAGACACTGGAAAGAAGTCCATATACAAGGGTTAACCCGGAGAAATGCCACAGAATCCAGTTAAATATAACATAGGAATGTTTATTAGTTTATGCGATTTCTTTTTTCTTTCTTTTCACTTCCGCATCGCTTAACCAACTGAGAAGCAAATCAAACTATGTTAGTTAGAATTGATGTAGCCTTCATTCACATTCCAGGAAGATAAGGAGGAAGCCACGTCATAAACATGTAACCTGCTAAACAGCAAGCATTAGAAACTTCTACATTCATGCTATAAGAATTTTTATTCGACATCGTATTCTGCAGCCGTAATGTAGGATAGGTCGTTTGTGAAAAAGTAGAGGGCAAACATTTAATTTTATTTCGTTACTGCTCAATCAATTTTCATGAAACTTGGCATACCTTAATCTATAGCCCATACAAACTCAGGTAAGGAAATTCAGAATTTTTTGACCATTAGATAAAAAGTTACTTAATTAATTTTTATCATTTTACTTCTCATTTTATGCCATTTTTACATGGGAGGTAACCATAAAGGCACAACAGCCATTGTTGCTTCTATAGTTACTATACTTATACTATTATTCATTCAAAAATTACCATGTGGTCAGACATGCGTTCACTCACTTCCAGGTAAACAAGAGACTTAAACAATAATGGGCCAAATACTTGAAAAGGTTTTTCTTATAATGTTTCTCCTTAATAGGAAGTAAATACCCATATATGGGATGCATATTAACAGTCTGTACAACACTGGCTGTTCCAAAAACTGCACCAATCAAGCGTACGCTCTCTAAGCTTAGAGACATTTTTTAACATGGAGTTGATCTGACAATTTTTCATTTACTGGTCAGCAAATTCTGAATTTCCTTGCCTGAGTTTGTATGGGCAATAGATTAAGCTATGTAAAGTTTCATGATAATAGATTGAGTAGTTAAGAAATTAAATCAAATGTTTGCCCTCCACTTTTTCACAAACGACCAATAGTACGTCTAAAGCTTCTTGTAGAGATTTGTCTAGGTTGTTTCCCTTACTATACAACATGCCATTCTTTTACATATTTTTGAAGATGCCCAGGAAGCAAAGAACATATAAAAAAGGAATTATAATAATAAAAAAATAAAAGAAAAAACAAATAATGAAGAAATAAGTAAATAAAAACATTTATATTAAAAAATAATAATAATAATAAATAGTTATATAAGTCATATAAGTCAGTAGCATAATTGGATCGTACGAAAAGTATCAAATGACATGTGTCTTCTGCACTACATGGAACGAAAGAGGTCCTGAATAGTTGAAGTCATTATTAAGTGCAACCGCTTAATTTTGATACATGCTAAAGCGGAAGACTAGCTAATCTGGTTGGGAAGGCGACAATTGCAAAGAGCAGCACATGCAAGCCATAAAAGTATAAAACATGCAAATGTAGCGGCACAATGAAATAGCTTATTTAAGATGATATAAACCGTAAGTCAGATAAATGAACCGCGACATGACAAAACCAATACAGTGGTATGTGGCTGCAGCCACGACTCAGATCTGCCTGGCATCCGCCCAGACTGATAAGAGTCTTCGCTGTCCGCATGGATCTAGCTTAGACACTTGGCTTCCTGTTTAGCGCTCAGCAAATACCCTATTCACGCTGGGCGGATGCCCAGGCTTATCTGAGTGCTCGCTTGGCGCACATAGCACTTTGTTTTTTTGTTGTTTTTTTTCATTCGCGGCTTTAATAGTGACTGCACCAGATGCCGGCCGTGTTGCAGCCATTTCGAAAGTGTATGGTTTGAACTTTTATATATGCCAGTAGATTATGGAATTTGCTTAGTTCGCTTATCTGCTATCAGTGTCACAGTTCTGCACGCTTTGTTCAAGTGAAATCAAGCCCCGAAACTATTTTCGTGCTCAACTCAGCTGAGCATGAAATTTTACCTGCTAAAGAATAGCAAGTTACTGATACGTACACTTGTTTTCTTCCTCAGTTTTGCTGAGTATGAAATCTTCTCTGCTTATGAATATAACATTTTTTTTTATTTATCAACAGAGAAATTTTATGCTCAACTGAGTTGAGCACGATAAAAATATATCACGTCGGGGCCTGATACTAATTCTCAATGTCTTGATAAATTTGAATAAGAAAAATATTTTATCTATCTAATTTACTTTTTTCATGTATAAAAGAATAAATGATTAATTTTCTAAACCAGAATAATATCACGTTTAATGTTCTAAAATAGTTTCTTCCATATTTTTAGTTTATCCTTAATTTCCTCTGATACCCCAGGAGTCATATGAATAATATTTGTCCTGAAAGATATCGGTTGATGAACAAATGAGCCATAGGTGTGGTGTTTGTTATGTCAAAGATGCAGAAAAATAAAATATAAGACATTCGTAAATCGGTATATTTGTTCATTGTTGTTTCGAAAAACAGACAGTGAAATCAAAATGATGGAAATACTAATCAGGCCGCTGTCATAAAGATCTATTCTTCACGTGTCATACTGCTCGTTTTCAATAGAAGATCTGCTCGTATATCATTGGCATAACTGCTAACAATGTAAGCAGAGTGAATCAATATAAACAGAGAAGTCGTGGAAAGGAAAGTCATTTGGAATATATCACCAGAAGTGAAAACGTCTTTAACTGTTATTGATCCTTGTGACGGCCATAGGGAGCGAAGTTCCAAAGTATTTCATTACTGGACATAATCATTTACTTTGCAAATTTACATTATTACTCTCGAAGCTGTATAAAGATACACAACGATGACAACGTTTGTGAAATATATTGCAAAGTAAGTATCAATAATGTTTTAATAAAATTCCTATTTGTTTCCAGTATAATTAAATTGTAGATATCGAAGAAAAATTACGCGTTTCTTAACTCTTAAATACATCATATAATTTCAAATACCTTTATGTTTTGTAGCGAAGAGAACATCGCTTTCGTTGTTGATGATGTTTTCATATACATTTGCAGTATTTTGCCATAAATTATTAAATAACAATTAATGAAATATTACAGGTTGTACATGTTAGTCGAGAAAAACAGTAGTATAATTTCCTGTGACTTCGAAATGATTTCTATAACTTAGAAAAAATATCTTTATACAGAAGATAAAGTTCAGGGCCCAGTTGTTCAAAACTAACGATGTCTTAAGTTAACGTTTCGTTAAAATTTCAAAAATTAATATTTCAATTATGCCAGTATTTTTTGTTGAAGAACTGTGAGAAGCTTTTGCACTGCAAACTGCAAAAGCTTCTCACATTTTTTCAACAAAAAATATCAGTGTATTTGATTATAAAGTCATAAAACACTTAACAAGTTGACGTTTTAACGAGCTCGTTAGGCTAACGATGCTTTGAACAACTGGGTCCAGTTGTACTTCACAAATTCTGCATTTAGGGCGCACAAAGTAAAGGCGTATGAACACACTACTCATTTACCCGAGATATGCTCTTGCAGTGATGAATGTTCAAAGTGCGGATTTCCTCATTAAAGTAAAATGACAGAAAATGATCAGGAAATAATAAAATCCCACATCCGGCCTTAAAACCCAAAAAGGGAAAGAAACACACATACACAAACAGACAAAAGTTCACGAAAGACACGCACGGTTAACGAATAAACAACTTGTTCCGAGCAGGTGGTCATTCAAATTCCCTCCACCGTTATTGCCCTTTTGTCTTGACTGTGGTCTTTTTCTTCTCTTCCAAAATGGTCATCTTTATCGTGTAAGGCAGCCAGGTCCCAAACTGTTTACCTGTATAATTCACTAATAGCATGACAGCGAAATCTCTGTGTTTTTGGTCTTGTCAAAACAAACACCAAGCACGTCATTGAAAAACAGATTACTTTAACGGGTTGAAATACAACTTAAAGTGTGTACACATACGTAAGAATAACATTCAACCACTTGAGCCGCGACACGACAAAATCAACAATGTGGTATGTGCGACCAGCGAAGACTCAGATTAGCCTAGTCATCTGCCCAGTCCTTAAGTCTGCGCTGTCCGCAGTGAGCTAGCTTAGATCCTTAGCCACCCTTTAAGCGCACAACAAAGACACTGAACAGACTGAGTGTATGCCAAAGCTGATCTGAGTCTTCGCATGACGCACTTGTTTGGCACTGTCGTGTTCGCAGTTCACATATTAGACATTTGCCAGACAATAGACATTAGACGGTGGTAGACATTTGCTAGTGCCCCTCAGTCGATGTTAACGATCTCCCCTCGCGTTGGTCTTTAACATCAACCTTGGTCCTCAACAGAAGTTAAAAAAACCTCAACCCGTATCTGAATCTTATTTTCATTATCAAAGAGATGGGTAAACTAAAATACCGAGAGAATTGTGATAATCACTGAGATACAATTGCCACTTAACTTTGTTAGCGGGAGTTTACAAGCCTAGTCTGTTGTCACTAATATGTCATTAACAGTAATCCAATTGGGTGCCATTAGCACATAAAATGTACTTACTTTCCAGCCGCTGAAAAATACTTGTTAAAAGTGTATAGAGCTCTAAAAGAAAATGCCATCGAATAAAACGCACTTACCGTTCTCCGTAGCATGCTGTTTTTAATAAACCAGCCAGAATGCTTAAGTAAACCGATTTCCTAACAGAGCATTTAATTGTTTCCATTTAGACAAAGTATTCTATAACAATAAAAATGCTGAAGAGAAAGAAAAATCTTCCATGTGAAGTTTTCGATTACCGCAAATTAAATACAAACAAAATTAAAACATAAAAAGCAAGTAGATTCAGTATCTAATTTTATTTGTAATGCGGTTTATGAATAAACCCCAGCACGTGAAAAGGTCTGGCATATTGCACAGAGCAACGCTGAGTGCTTATCATTTTTATTCGGCTATAAAATGATGTTTTTCATCTCTAAAACTACACAAATTACCTAAATTAATCTAATGAAATTTCGCTTTTAGATGTTTTATTTTTCCTCTTAAAATGATCTAAAAATCTAGCTCCATCTTATTAATTTCTTCTGGAATAATTTAAAGATCTAGATCCGTCTTATAAGACGGATCTAGATTTTTAGATTGTTTTGGAAAGACTAATCCCCGTCTTATAACAGAAGACATGGTGCCGTTTTTACATGTCGATAAAGACTCTAGACCTACTCAATACATATGTGGAGTATAGAGAATACCATGTTAGTGTCTTTTGATATCAAGTTTATCAGGCGAGACCAGAAACAGCGTAGGAATGGCGAGGCTTGCCGAGCCAGTCCGGCGTGTTTCTGGTCGAGCCTGATAAACTTGATATCAAAAGACACTTAAATGGTTTTCTATTTATCATGCATCATCAGAATATTTTCAGGTGTAAAGAGCGTCAAACAAAAGAAATGTAAACGCAGTTTTGTTTAAAATTGTTGACGTCGCGAATTCGTTATGACATAAGTCGGTGACGTCATTTAACCAATCGAACGTTGTTATCGGGGCAAATATCGGTATATAGCCAATCGTCTTCAGAGATCGCTTCTAAAGGCATCGCCTGATAACATTCGCGCATGCGCAGATTTACATTGACATGATATCACATCATGTTATCATACCCCTGTTATTAGGTGACTTTTGCAGGAGATGCATTTTACAAATGAAAACCTGACCTTTGTAAGCGTATCTGAATTATAACTGCAAAAGCTAAAACGTTTCAAACAGCATGTCTGAACTTAATATTGTCCATACAGATTTTCTTTTCGTAATATTCACAGTTGATTCGGAGTACTTTAAAGTTACGCAGCTTAGAAATATACGAACGGTACTAGCTTACACTTTGTACTTAAAGCAGAAACTGTTATGAAAAACAGACTAGTTCTTTTATGGCTTCAAATGTAGAACATTAGAACTAGCCTTAAATGTATGAGTACATCTTTATAATTTTGTTTGGCCATTTTTACGCATCCACGCAGTCTGGCTTGTTTGCATGAATATGGTCAGATTACTGAGGAACATGGACGACTAATCAGTTTGCGAAGACTGTTTTAATTACTTGCTGGTAGCACTGTCTTAAATTCATGTTATTAATTTCAGGCTAATGAAACTCCGGTGAGGACAGAATCAAAATGGCAAAATACTCAACGACACTGATCCCAAATATTACAGACATGCCGGAGAATATTACTCTTCAAGATATGCCTGTGTTTGACGAGGCTAAAATGATAAAGGTCCTCGTCCTCGGAACACTGTTCTTTGTGTCAGTATTTGGAAATCTAGCCACAATCATACAAATGTACAAAATGCGAAAGAGAAAGTCAACGATAAATACTTTAATCATAAACCTTGCAACGTCGGACCTCTTAGTGACGTTTTTCTGTATGGGTGCGGAGGCTATTTGGTCCGCAACAGTACAGTGGTATGCTGGTGAATTTATGTGCCGATTTGTTAAATTTGCTCAAGTATTTGCAAATAATTTATCCACATATGTTACTGTTGTGATAAGTTTAGACAGGTGCTGTGTTATTTTATATCCAATGAGTAGAAACAAAGCTCCTAAGAGAGTACGAAACATGATTATTTGCTCATGGTGCCTTTGTGCTGTATTTAGTGTTCCTCAGGTGAGTAGGTTTATCACATAACGTCGCTGTTGTTCAGTTGATACCGTCGTTTCCTAAAATTCGTATGACCACACGTGTAATAATATTTTGGCGGGTACATGTAACGCCATTAACAACGACCGTGTCAACATTGCGTTTTCTTACTGGAATAATGTCCATTTTGAATGCGATATAATCCCACTTTTATGAGTCATATGATCAACAGAATCTTACGATCGTGGTCATTTCATATGAGATTTACGAAACTCGCCGAAGTCTCGTTTTCATGAATTTCACATGAAATGACCGTGAGTGTTAGATCATCTATATACCGTAAATGTTCCGCCGTAAGACGGGAGCTTATCATTCCAACACTACCGCATATATTATGTAAGTCAATCAAAGAAATGCAGCTAAAAGATGGACTTTTTGGCCGAAACGATCCCAAAAATTTAGACCCGACCTCTAATATACATCAAGAGTTTTGGGGTTGTTGTGAAACAATAAAAAAAAAAAATAATACGAATGCATGTTTTTTTTTAAACTACGTCTAATTGAAACAGATTAAACGAAATAAGCCGTTTATGTAAAGTTGAACCATACGATATTGTCCTTAATCAATAGTAAATCGCATTGTTCTTGACATAAAATGTAGCGCAGACAGAGTTCCAAATACAGTCAACTCTCGATATCTCAAAGTCAGAATATAGCCCAAACTTCTGATATATCAAGGTAAATTTTCGGGTCCAAGAAAATTTACTTCAAGATATCGGTAGTTTGACATATCCGGAGTTGAAATTTAATGATCAATTGGAAATGTGTCCAAACTATACCAAACAAAAAAAAAGAAGAAACGCACATAGTAACATTTTGGTATTTTCTTGAAAATTACACATAATCAAAACAAATAACTTATACAGTGTTAGAGGTAGACAATCGGACAGTTCAACCCAAAAAGTTCATTTAATTGTGTCAATTCAGTACTTTCTGACGCATCTCTGAACAAGACAGGGGTCAGTTTTCAATGTCACAGTTTTCAATAAGAGGCCATTGTCAACAATATCATTAATATGTATTTTTCATGCATATGGAAGATACAGATACTCGAAAACGCCATGATAAAGTTTGAGCAAGATTTGATCAGAAATATAAATTTTCAGACATTTTCTAATCATGCTATAAAAGGTAAATTAAACGGGAAATCATACTGTGTGCGTTTCTTTTTTTTTTTGTTTGGTATATATTCTTTGATATAAGAGTGTATTTTGAGATATGAGTGTTCGAGATATCGAAAGTTGATTGTATATAGCGTTTTACTAAATGAGCCCCGACACGAGAAAACCAACAAAGATACATGTGAACCCATCGCAGACTCGGATCAGCCTGGGCGGCAGCCCAGGCTGATCTGAGTCTTCGCTGTCCGTATGGAGCTCTCTTAGAACCTTATCTACCCTTTAAGCCCATATTGAAAACTTAGATCAGACTAGGCGGCTGCCAGGCTGATAAGTGCACATGCCACTTAGTTAGTTTTCTCGTGTCGAGGCTCACATCAATCATGACTCTCTAGATCAGACTGCTATATAGGAGCTACTTTGAAATATTTGAACACACTGCAAGAGTTGACGTGTTGCTTGATTCAATAATTTACTTTCCAGGCTGCATAGATACATCGCAGAATCGTGTTATATTTTCTTGGTTTCTTTGCAGGATTTAATTAGCATGTAAACTGTTGGCTCTGCAAATCGTAAATGTGTTTTAAACCCACCTTCTTCCTATACGTGTATGCATCTCAAACACACATTCTGTTGCAACTACAGAGGAAGTATATCGCAAGAAGCGTGTACACTTTCTTTAACCTGGTCATGTCAAGCGTTCCGTAAACGGTAAAGGCCATTTGCTCTCCTAGTGGTATAAAAATAGTGCAATATTTGATGTTGAGGTATCGCCCGAAGATTTTCACTACAATTGCGGAAATTCAGACGATCATGATTGGCAGGCTTCAGACCAACACAGACAAATAAAACATTCCATTTCTATTAACAGTGTTTATAACTTATTTAGGTTATTTCAGAGGGCAACATAATTGAACTAAGTTCTGTGTCACAAATTACATGTACATTATATGCTAGAACTTCGATATACAGGACGAGCATATCCATCGTTATTTAGCATTTTTGTGTTTTGCATTGCGCAACCAGGAATCGGAAAATAAAATACATGCGCCATTTTTCAACAAAACTGTTGCCCGTTATATTACAAAGAAAATTCACTTTGACCGTTCTGTTCTCATCAAACGTGACCGTAGAAAACAGTTATTACTTATTTTAGCAGCTTTCGCCGTAGAAAATGGATCGAGGAAGCAAACTATTTTGTTCAACTTTTTTGTTCTTATGGACGTTAATATTGGAAGGTGTTTGTTACTTTGTTTCCTCCAGGGAAATTACCCTGAAAAGAAACGCCAGATAACGACTCCAAATGAAGCTTAATGTTACAATTCTTCTACTGACGACATGAAATTCAACTGCATTTGAAACAGACGAAAGCAGTTACACTTTATTATTGTTTTGCACGCAATTTGCTACTTCACAGAAGTCGTATTACAAAGTTTTCAATATAAAACCTAATTGACGTATTTAAACCTGATCATATAGAATTTACAAAAGTATCTTCTGTTCTGAATATATATTTAGTAGGAAAAAACAAGGAAATAAAGTATATGAGACTCCTCCGATTCCTTTATAAAAAGTATTCTGTTACAGTTCGGTCTATTGTCAGTTAATTGATTTAACGCGCCTCCGAACCTCAGATCAGCTTGGACATCCGCCTAGTCTGAGCAGAGTATTCACTAAGTGCTTCAAGGGTGGCTAAGGGTCTACGCTACCTCCATGCGGACAGCGAAGACCCTGATCAGACTGGGCGGATGCCCAGGCTGATCTGAGTCTGCGCTGGACGCACGACCACATTGGTGGTTTTCTCGCGTCATGGCTCATATAAAAGTTTCAGTTTTGCTTGGTTTGAGGGCTGGATTTGGATTTTGATTGTTTCAGTTCCTGGTCTTTGCATACTTTTTACTTTTATCGATCATTTCCGTCCATATTTCAAATCAAAATTAGCCTCATTTCAGTGAAAGAGAGCCTCTGTAAAACGAAAGTAAACATAAACTTCATCACCCTCACCTGGAACAATGGGAAAAGTCAAACAGGCAGGAAATCTCATGACCCAGAATTGTACTGTTGTTATCATGTTGCTTTTGTCCGGATTTTAATTTTGTTTGTTCGTTTTTATTTATCTTTTTATTAATCTATTTATTTTTTTGCTGCCTTTGCAGATTATTCTTGATTTTTGGTCGCTGAATCAAAACATTGTCCACAGATTGTTGGAACTGATAACGATTTGTTTTCAACGTAAAAGTACAGTTTCCGTCGATGCTATGAATTTTGATGCGTATTGTCTGTACTGCAGACAAAATGCTTCCCTCAGTTTGAATTAACTACTGATAATGTGATTTCTGGCGACAGCAACCATCGAATGTTAGAAGACCGTTAAAAAAGGACATAGTAAAAGGCAAACAAGAAACACCGTAACACATGTTATTATCCTCTTCCTCTACCCCCCCCCCCCCCCCCCCCCCACGATCCCCACCCACCCACACATACACATACACATCTCCCCCACAACACGCACACACAAACAGACATGTTTGCTGGTTACACATCAGTTGTTTATAAAAGCATATAAGGATATACATAAAAGCCAAAAATAAAGGTTAAAGGTATGGATATAACAAGAAACCGACTCGTTATTACGAGCAACAAAGTTGGCTTCTCATTATTACGAGTTTGCTGCACATTAAAACGAGTTTGATTCTTAGAATTACAAGGTGGGTTCTCTTTGTTTCGAGAATTTACTTTTTGTCGCCCGCCTGTTCGACGAAAACCGAGGAGACATTGTATTCGGCTTTCCGTGGTTCCGTTCTTCGGTGCTTCCGTAGTTCCGTCTACCCTTTACGCTAGGTATCTTGTGTGCGCAACTCCTCCTACAGTTTTTCATGAATCTTTCTGAAAAATGCAGGATTCTTTTTCATGGTCTGTAAATGTGCATGTGCCTTTGGGGTTATCGTCAAATTATTTTTTACTACTTTTGTTTTGCTTTACAAACTTAGTCATTTTTCAGGATCGGAAGACCTTTTGAGTACATACCTTGTGTGCGAAACTCCTCCTACTGTTTTTCATAAATCATTTGGAAACTTTGCATGCTTCTGTCTCTTGGTCTGTAGATGTGCTTGTGACTTAGGTGTTATGGTCAGATAATATTTTACTACATGTTTCACCTTTACAAACTTAGACATTTTGCCACATCTGAAGACATTTTCACAGCACATACCTTGTGTGCCAAACTTCTACAGTTTTTCATAGAGCAGTTTTTAACTTTGCAGTCTTCTTCTTCATTGTCTTTAGATGCGCGACGTGCATTTGACTTTAAGATTACAGTTTGATATTTTTTGTAACTGTTTTAATGTTTTGAACTCCGTCCCAAACGCAAACAAAATGTATAGACAGTTGATACCTTGTGTGTGCAGCTCCTGATAGGGTTTTCAACCAATCATGTTAAAATTGTGCAGGTGTTTTTAACATTTTCTCAGAGCTTTCATGTTCTTTTTGTAGGATCTCCAGGTAAATGTTTCTTACTTTTCATGCATTTCAAATTTAGCCATATTTCTAGCTCAAATACTTTCAAATTGCATTGAAAATGGGTACCTCGTGTGTGTATGTCCTCATATTGTTTTGGACATTGTACATTTTAGGATTTTACATCCTCCTCTCTTTTTTTCCAAAGTCGGGGCATATCGAATGTTTTCTTGTTTTGGTTTGATTATGTTCGTAATTGTTTAACCCGTCCACGAAACCTAACTCCTTAATCATAGCAAAACGGATGCGAAAACTACTTACCATTGTCGCACATTTCATATTTATTTTTTGTTTCTTTTCTTGTGGCTGTAACACTTTGCATATGTTTCCATTGTCATATGCACAATAAGTCCTCAAACGTAGACTGGGAAACTGGAAACCTAGATAAGGGTTCCAAGGCGTTGTTTATGTTGTGGTTTATTCTAATTGTTCGCCAGCTATTTGTTTGTCTTTGACTGAATTATTCATTTTTAAAACCTCTTACAGCATGGAAAGCAATGGGTAGTGTCATTTTGTTTACCCGTGTAGCTTCCAGAACCTAACAGCAAATTCCATAAGCGATGATAGGCCTTTGTTGACCGACACACGCACATCTAATCCTAAGTTTTATCAGTTCGTATATAGCTTATTGCGACTTTTCCAGTGCATATAATCACTTATTGAAATACATGTACTAGAAAATAGCTAAAATATCAATCGATGCTCGATCTATTTCCAGTTGTTTTGAAATTCTAATAAGGCAATTTCATAATCATAAAACTGACCTCAGCGTGAAGTCGACATAAGCGGAAGCATTTTAAGCAGATATTCGTGTAAAAATGATAACCTTGCAGCAATAGATTTAATTAAATCTGATGATATTCTGAAATTGCAACGTCAATGACGAAGCAGGCATTATGGAAATGCATCTTTTACTGACACAGTAGTTACGTATTCGATGCATGTACAGTTTGTTAAAACGGTGAGCATGTCAGATTAAATCAAATACAATCATTGCTAGAGGTGGTTGTGGTTTTCTGCTAAATTTTCAATATTGCGTAAAACGTGGTCAGATGGATGATTTGCAGCTAGCCGTTAGCGACAAAATATGTTAGGGCCTAATGCTTTTGACCTTAAGCCATCACTGAGTTACGGCTCCACAAACCTGTTTCTGACTTTTATAATCGGGTATCATAGTAAGCAAAAAAATATTGGAAAAATTGCATTAAATTTCTGGAGCGCCGTTATCTGTACGCCTGACAAGTTTTGTGTGCTTTTCTTATAAGGCAAATTTGACTTTCGTTTCAGCTGGCTATCATAAAATGCTAGTTGCAACAACATTATTAATCTGAGTACAATATTACTAAGCTTATTTCCGCATGATGCATTTGGAGTTGTTTGGCTCATTAAACGTCGTTTTAGTCATTTAATGCTTATATGGCGAATGGCTGAAAGATAATAAAGCTGAAATAAGCCACGACACGACAAACCAACAAAGGAGTTGTGCGCCCAGCGCAGACACAAATCAGCCTGGGCATCCGCCCAGTCTGATCAGAGTCTTCGTTGTACGCTTGGAGGTAGCTGAGAGACTTAGCTATCATTTAAGCGCTTAGGAAAGTGTCTGCTTAGGCTGGGCGGATGCCAATGTTGATCCAAATCTGCGCTGGGAGCACATGCCACTTTGTTGGTTTTCTCGAGTCGTGGCTCAAATAGTCTTACAGGCAGGGAAGAACTGTCCTGAGACGGGCTTCAGTGATTTATTACTGGCCGTTCATGCGGCCTGTATAGCGCAGAGCTAACTCTCTCTAGTTACCGCTCTGGCCAAGGCATCATTCTTGGCCTCGACGTGGCAGGATAGTCGTCGCTTATCTAAGGTCAGTGGTTTTCTCCGGTTCTCAAGTTACCTCGACCATGTAGACCACAGAACGCCCGTGCCTTTTATTTCGGTGAGCTATTTGAGTACAAAAAAGTAAAACGAAGTTTGAACCAACACCATGTAATGGCTGTAGTTGCTTATATACAAATTTACTAACACGATTTTGAGACACACCGCATACAGGCTAGTGAGTGTGAAATATCGTAGAAGGTGAGCCTTCGAACCGCCTCCAGACAGACGTATAAAACTATATATGCAGACAAAAAGTCCCAGTTAAGCCCTAAAATCGAAGCACAATATATCCAAGACATCGAAAAGAGAAGGAAGAGTCGCAATTGACAAAACGGATCCCTGTTAACAGACAAACCCGGTACAATGCAGCAAAGATATAAGCACCAATAACCGTAAAAGTAAAGCAAAAATAAAACATCTGTTTTACTCCCTATCTACCTTAAGAAATAAAAAGAATCAGGAAGCAAAGTGGGCAGTTTTATATAAGGTGATCACAATGCTTGGAATACACCAAAACGTTTTTGAATGTCCCAAAATTGCTCCCAATTATGATGTAGAATTTGATAATATGCGATTAGATGATATTGGTTATGAAGATTGTTTTTATTATTATTAAATTACAAGTAAAATATGGATATAATGTAATGTTGGGATAACGTATATTTATTCATTGGCGTCATTCAGCAAAACAAAAGTGATTTGTCCGTTTGTTTTTAACAGGCAATCTAGAAATGCGACGTAAAGGTTTTAAATGCCCGCTTTATTTCCTAATACCTTGATCCTCAGGAAACTGCTTTTGAATCCCGATATAACGCCGTTTGCGCCAGTCATTTCCTTCTGGATCAATTTCCAATAAGATATGTCTCGTAAAATAGTGTTTCTACGAATAAATCAATTTCGAAATAAAATCAGCTGGATAGGCACGTATTGTGATACTAAAATATATTGATACAATTAAACCTACGAAGATAAATCACATCTTTACATCAACACGGAAACGTTTATATCACCAAAGTTAATCAATAAAATCTTTGTTCCATTATACATCTAACATTTTCCCTTGATTGTGTTTGCTGATAGCTAATGTGCCTACGTAGACAATTCATTAAAAGAAGTACTCCTGGCATTGTCAAGCAAACACAATCTCAGTATAATAATACAGAAGATATGACTATAATATAGCAACGTGATACACAGCATGGTCTTTTTTACAACATGCCCGTAGGAACTGTTCGGACTGCTATCATTGTACTAGTAAACGAGTCTATATAGACTTTACAGAGTAAGAATCATGACGAAAAAACATATGGGGAAAATGATACAAAAACAAGCATATGAGCCGCAACACACAAAAACAAAAAGAACAACAAAGTGGCATATGCGCCCAGCAAAGACTCAGATCAGCCAGGGCATCCGCCCTGTCTGATCAGACAATTTGCTGTCCGCCTAATGATAGACTAGACCCTTAGCTACCATTCCAGCGCACAGTAAAGACTGTGTTCAGACTGGACGGCTGCCCCGGCGGGTCTGAGACCTCCCTGCGCACATACGCCACTTTGTTGGTTTTGCCAGTCGCGGCTCAACTCCAACGCGTTATTTTGTCGAGACACTGTCATATATGATACAGAAAAGTAAGAAACATGACTCACACGTACGCACACGACTGCAGATATAAGAGCCGTGCATTCATCCAAAGCTGCTTGAAATGAGAAACTTAAGTGAGCCGCGACACGACAAACCCAATAAAAAGGTTGTGCGCCCAGCGCAGTCTCAGATCAGCCTGGGCATCCGCCCAGTCTGACTAGAGTCTTCGCTGTCCGCATGGAGTTAGCAGAGACCCTTTAAGGTAGCTACCATTTAAGCGCTTTGAGAATAGCCTTATCAGACTGGATGGATGCCCAGCCGATCTGAGTCTGCGCTGGGCGCACAACCACTTTGATGGTTTTCTCGTGTCGCGGCTCAGTCTTAAGTATTCAAATTGCATCTTTTAATTCCTGTGTCAGACACACTTGACAGATTGTTTATTTAAAAAAATAAATCTCAAAGCAAGAGAGTATTAAATCACGTCAAATATATCAATCAAACTTAGGGAATGTAAATCCGACACATTCCAAGAGGAAATGTGCATGTAAATATAAGACAGCATCACGGCCATAAAATTAAAAGGTAATAGCCTAATAGCCGTAGGGGCAGTGGGGGTTAGAGACCCACTGTATCTTTGGCACAGCTGATGAAAGGCGGAGCCCATCCCTCTCCTTTCGCTGCCTTATCCTTCCCTGATTCGAAAAAGGTACCCATTTACTGCTGGGTTGACAGAGAGAGTTTTCCAGTCATCGTATGGCGACAGTGAGCCGCAAACTCATGACCTTACGGTGACTTTCTGCACAATAGCCGAGCCACTCTAACCACTCGACCACGGCGCCTCTCTGCCTTTACCTACTAGACATGTATCTGTTTGTATTTTTTTGGCGTATTAATGCGTTTTACATGTGTAATAGGTTACTGTATAAAGAATTACCTGTTACCTATAATGTGCTGCTAGATGGAATGAAAGCATTATAGGGGTCATAAACATACAAGTCATTCGGTCCGTTTGAAGGTCTTTTAACAAATCAACGGATCAAAACAGCAAAAAAAATATATTATATACTAGTATATCGTGAGATTCGAGAAATCCCAAGTTTTCACATTCTGTCATATTAACTACTGAGAGAATTAAAAACTGACTTTATGTTAGTAACCTTATTTGCTGATATGCGTAATTGGCTCAGGTCTTCATTTCTATGGCTGCATCAACAGTAAATAATTATAGCCTTCTGCGAAATGACAGAGACAGCGCACCGCTGTCATATTTAAAACTGCGATGAGATGTATTACTTCTTCCGAAATATAACTACTCAAATTAAAATCTCTTAAAATGTTCCTTCAAAAGCAGAGTTTGATTGATTGATTGATTTGTTGCTTAACGTCCACGGTAAACAACTATGGTCATGTCGGGACGGTCAGTTAACCTAACCACACTATTCCTGGGAAGGCTTAGACCTCCTAAGCGGTTAACCAGTACTAAGTGCACATACTTTCGCCAGTAACTGACAACTGCCCTTCTTGAATCAGCGGAAGGAGAAACGAAAGTATGTGGCCAGACCGGGTTTCGAACCCAGGACCTCTGACTTATGAGTCAGGTGCCCTACCGACTACGTAGATTCGGCTAATAAAGCCTCATCAGTGACCCTGACAATAACTGGTGACGAAACCAGAGAAAATACTTTAAGTTCTCAATTTTTATTTGGCAGTCGATTTAAAGATTGATTTGTATTAAAAAGGGTCCAAATAATATAAAAGACGATGATCTAGAACAAGAGTAAAAAGTATGCAAAGACCAGGAACTGAAACAATCAAAATCCAAATCCAGCCCTCAAACCATAGTTGGAAACAACTAAGATTACAAATAATAAAGATACAGAGAACATATGGCCAACCGAGTGAGCAGCTTGTTCCCAAAAGGTGGCCACTCAGCAACCCAAACCGAACCAAAAATAATAAGAACATACATAAGGTAAAACATCACAGAAACTCTGACACCAAAAACAGGCAACAGAGAACCACAACAGAACTACCGCCTTGGAACGGTCAGTAATGAATTACTGGGGGGCTTAAATCGATTTTACAGGCCCAACCTCACCCTCAGTTTCTGAAGTGGTACAAAACATTTAGTTGGTTGTTCGGTTCGCATGATAACCCTCTAACTCGTCAATGAATCATCACGGTAAACACATAAATCAAATTTCAACACCATGAAGAAGCAAAGACGAGGAATCAACAGATACAACGGGCCGTCTGACAGGTGGAGATCCCTGTCCTGCCAAACAACCCCACTGGAAATCTGAAGCAAAAGAAGGTCACCAGTTGAGCCCCGGTGGACCAAGCAACAGACAAAAAGAGTTTAAACCAATCTTAAATTTCAGATTTCTCAGAATATATCGTCTGATCTGAAAGGACGTACATAAAATATAATCTGGACTATTGATGATGTACGGGGAGACGTTTTACGGCCGCAACACTGTACAAACCAGTTGCAGTGAAGTGAAATTTAAATCTTAGGGCACAGAACATATTCAGAAGAAGGAACATGGGCAGGAACACTGCTTTTCTACCATATGATGTCGCTGTTATTCAGTGGCTAACTTCGTGTAATAAAAAGCGTATTGTCACAAGTGTAATAACACCTTGGCGCGTAACCATCACGCAACTGACAGCGTCACTGTCAACAGTGCATTTTATTATTGAAATAATGTTAAGTTTGAAGGCATTAAAAGCTCATTTAATAGGTCATTTGATAAACAGAATCTTACACTCTTGGCCATTTCATAGCAAATTTATGAAACTCGCCGAGAGCTTGTTTCATAAACTTCACATGAAGTGACCACTCGTGTAAGATCCTCTATTTAATTCCTCTGTTTAATATCGCCAATACCACTCTTTTCAGATGTTGATATTCACTGTTAAGGAAGGTCCTTGGGAAGTGAGATTTGTACAGTGTATGGAAGAGTACGGATTCGCTAGACCATGGGGCAAGAAGGTCTACAATATCGTTTCTGTTCTGTTTAGTTTCGTCATTCCACTTTTAATCATGGGAACAGCGTATGGACTTATATCAGGGACAATAGCCAGAAAAATGAGAGATTTTAGAGGTAGGTAACTGTAAAGCCGGTCTTTCGTGGAACGTTTTGCTGTAAGACGTTTATCACAGTGTATGTACTTTATACGTTGATTGTAAAAAAACAACCGAAAAAGCTGTGTTGTATCATTCGGGTAATTCGTAGGCATCGAAAGTTGTCTTATGTCTAAAAGACTTGTCCTGAGATGTGATGTTAGGTTATGTGCTTTACCACTGCAATATGTAACGTATGATCATATCAAACTGTATGTAATTAAATTATGCCACTAAATCACATGTCGGTCATATAATAAGTTTAGAAGGAAACGAACAGTTATTCATAGATTTAGGAGCTCCGGTAGCTCAGAAGGCAAAGTGCTGGCCTGCTGATCTAGCGACCCCGTGTTCGATTCACACTGAAAGCAGAAATTGTTTCAAACGTGAACCGGATTCCATTGCACTAGCCTTTCATTATCACTTTCCCACCACTTTATTTTGACTGAAATACCGTACAAAACAGTCAGGTGCATAACCTTTAAAAGTTAAAAAAAATATAACTTGAAGCAGTTATAATTTTTTGCGACTATAGCAAAAGTAACCTGTTTAAGTTAAAGTGTCTTTTTTCACCTTCATATTCTGGAGTTATAGCAATTTTTATGGACAGATGGGTAATTTTCCCTGAAAGATTTCTTACATAACTTTATGATCAAGCAATAAAATTCTGTACGCATCGTCTAGAAATTGGTACGCAAGGCCCTTGAAGATCAGGAAATTAACTACTTTTTAACTTAAAGAAGTTATTTTTTGGAGATTGCAAATTTGACCTTGGCCTAAATAATTTCTTTCCCTGAAAGATTTCTTACATAACTTTATGATCAAGCAATAAAATTCTGTACGCATCGTCTAGAAATTGGTACGCAAGGCCCTTGAAGATCAGGAAATTAACTACTTTTTAACTTAAAGAAGTTATTTTTTGGAGATTGCAAATTTGACCTTGGCCTAAATAATTTCAGACATAACCTAAATAAGTTATTTTCTACAGCCTAATTTTGAAATTAGTGGTAAATAGGCTAGTTTTTAACTGCTTCAAGTTATATTTTTATAACTTTTAAAGGATATGTACCTGACTGCAAAAGGACGTAAAATCGCAAGTAATCTATCCATCTATCAATGTAATATATGAGCCGCAACGCGAGAAAACCAACAAAGTGGTTCTGCGCCCAGCGCACTCAGATCAGCCTGAGCAACCGCCCAGTCTGATCAGAGCCTTCACTGTCCGCATGAAGCTAGCTTAGATCCTAAACTACCTTTAAGCACT
This sequence comes from Ctena decussata, assembly GCA_963989385.1. Taxonomy (NCBI): domain Eukaryota; kingdom Metazoa; phylum Mollusca; class Bivalvia; order Lucinida; family Lucinidae; genus Ctena; species Ctena decussata. The sequence continues at coordinate 18,907,498 of OZ022505.1, read as the reverse complement.
CAGTGAGGACTCTGATCAGACTTGGCAGATGCTCAGGCTGATCAGAGTCTGCGCTGGGCGCACAACCACATTGTTGGTTTTCTCGTGTCGCGGCACATATTTGAAATTTACTTTCCCGCTTTCTTGTACCAAGTCGCCACGCCCACTGCTTTATCAGGAAAGTAAGATTGTATACTGTGAAACCGTCTGAAATTGGTAACAACTAATTTGTCTGGATTTACCCCTACTCGCGAAAAACGCAATTATCGCTTCACTTCTGTCAACGAAATGTGATGATTTATTGCTTAGTATAGACAACGCGTTTTATAGAATATGAATGTCTCAGATCAGTGGCTAGCACTAAATACTGTTATTCGACACATCCACAAATAGTGTCCATGCAATGTTGCGGAGCAAGAGCAGTGCAGTTATTACAGCTAAATTCAATAGTAAAACGATAGGAGGTAATCACATGTCCAGCCCACAAAACCAAAAGTAAAGAATTACATGTATATAAAAATTATGTATATCTGGAAATATAGCGCTAAAAGTCACCGTTAGACCAACCTGTTCGGCGATTCACTGCCCTGCCCTTTCACTTGCACGCTTACGCTCGTTTTCGATATCTGCAATATTTAATCTAAAAGCGCAAAAGTGCGTTTTCTTATGTCCATTCAACGAAAAACCTTGAATTGGTCGATAAGATCGATCAGATGCTGCTGAATAGAATATTTGTTGGTTGGTACTGGCCTGATATAATTTGAAGCCTACTGAATTAGGTTACGGAATATATCATTGAATAAGTGTAGGTATGTTTCCAACCGTATAGGAACTACATTAATATCAAACCAGAAGCCTTATATTACCCTATGCTGTCGGCAATGCTGTAATCACAAAACTAATTCTATTAAAAGATATACGCCAGATATATCCTTTATTGATATCAGCAAGATCTTTTACTTTTTTTTTCAATGCAGTGTGCCAGTAAATCACACCTTCTAAGACTGGAAATAAGTTAAGACGCCGGAGAAAGCAGCGTCTGATCAGGATTATCATTGTTTGCTTACAGGAATTTCTATGCGAAATACAGTGTAGTTGAAATACTCACCGAAAACAACACCGGAATCACCTAATACTTGGAATGAACTCATCCAAATGACAAATATGGACAAGTCCACAGGTCAAAAAAGGGTTGAAAAGTATGAATGTTATAACATATCCTCCAGCATATTTTTAATTTTCTTATATCGATTGTTTTTTTTTTCAGATCAAGAAATGAGTTCGTCGTCTTCAGATACATGTACATTGAAAGGCCAAGTACGAAGTCATTTGTTTAGAAAAGCAAAGAGGAAGGCACTTCGGATGTCAATAGTTATAGTTGCTGCTTTCATTGTGTGTTGGACACCGTATTTCGTGCTGTTTACATGTTTCACTTTTCTGAACATACGAGAGATGCCACAGAGAACAATGTTATACCTATCTTTCATAGGGCTCTCGAACAGTTTGTTAAATCCTATGATCTACGGAGCATTTCACCTGTGCAATGTCCATACGCCCAGATCGGAGAGAAGGAGGTATGCTTATAAAGACTACGGTCCAATTATAAAAATAAGAACCTATTCTCAAAGAACGTCAAAGACTGTGTTGTGACTAGTAAAGTTAAATATTGCTAAATAGTGGCACAATGAACGAGGGATGATCAAAAAGTTCATGGAATAACGTTGTATAATATCGTTTTTATTTAAAGCAAGCTTAGAACTCTTGTCAGAAAGAATAAATTTAATGGTGTTTTATAAGATATTAAGTCATGTTAATAACACGATCCTCGTCTCGTGTCCCGGCGCAACTCTGAAGTACACACCTGCTTTAATATTTTCCAAACAATATTATTACGAGTTTTTGTCCTGTACGTCCAGTATAATCTTATAAAGTTCTTGCCACAAAAAAAGAGATTTCCATAGCCACATAAAAGTTACTTGCCTGTAAAAAAAGAATATCATTTTTATGTTGGCAATTATGAACGCTATCGCCATCCCGTCATTTTATAACTTGCAACTAAAATTTCAGCTCAACTTTAGCGAGTAGTTCATTGCGTTTATGAAAAGAAGTCTTGTAAAGCTAAAACAAACTTCATATTAAGACATTTACTTTTAAGTTGTATATGCATTAAAGAATGTGTCTGTTAAGCGGTCATTGCAAAAGAAGGTCAATGTTGCGTCTGAATCATGACATAAGTCACGCCCTGTTATTTTGCTGATACTTACGTTTGCAGCTAATTATTAAAGTAGTGACTGTCGTGATTCAACATTTTTCCGACAATAAAGCGCTTGCCTGTGAACGTTCGATCATCCCTCGTAACGTTATAGCTTGAGTCAGTCTTTGCATGCATGGGCACCTTTGTTTAGTCATAGGTAGCAATTAATGATAGTATTGAGTTATATTTTGAGAATACATGCCATTTCGTGGTGAATATATGCTTATTTGTAGAATAACTTTTATTATAAATTAGTACTACTTTACAATTAGCAAAAAAAAATAAAATAGAAATAAAAAATAGAAAAAAAAAAAATAAAAGAAAAGAAATAAAAAGTAAAAAAAATGTAAATTCATTTTAGCAGTTACAACGTCACAACACTTGACTCATTCAACTGAGAGTGAACCTGACAGTATATAATGAGTTCAGATTAAAACATTTACTCATTGCACTCACGACATGAACGCCGCATCAATATATCACCTCTGATCACTCAGGGTATATTTAATTTTCATTTTAGGTCAGCTCAGGTGATTGTCGAAAAATACCTTTCAAGTAAACTTTCACTTCCTCCACGTCTGCAATGAAAAAAAGAATCGATTCTGATATTAAAAATTAATTGCAACAAAAATAACATATTAAGTAAAAACGATAGGCGAATGATTAAGAATAAATACAATCAGATCCCATATCACGCCCGTAAAACGAAAAGGGAAAGCAGTATATACATAAATTGACGACACTTTACTACGGCGGACCTGAATAGACGAAAGTTATTATTATAATGTGGGGTAAAGATTAAACGTCTACCAAATAATTTTAAAATGAGCAAAACAATTGCAAACGCTAATTGTTTGAGCCGAAAGAATATAATGAGAAACGTTATTTCTAAGATATCGCTGCGAGGGTACACTGTGCAAGCAATAGTATTAGGCAGTAGCCAAATACTTTATGCACGGAATAATCATTTTCCACTGACTCTTCTGAGCACTTTTGAAAATACAGCTCTTCTCAAGCTTGTGCTGGAGGGCATACTAGTATTGAACATCATTTTCATTACTGGTCATTAACAGACTCAGTAAAATCGACTTTTCTGTTTCGTTTCCATGGCATGCTACTTCATTCCGAAGATTCAATCTTGTACAAATTTATAATGTATATTCCATCGCAAGTGGTCCGTGAGGGTGAGACAAACATCGAATGCCTTGCACATACCTTCTTAAAAGCTTCAAAACTAGTAACGGATAGGCCGATGGCGTCATTCCGTCTAAATTGCAATCAAGGAAAGAGGGCAATGGGAGAAAGGCAGAGCACAAGAACCATAAATCTCCAACAAGTGATTTCAAAATGATCTCGCTTGTAAGAAGTTTAGAGAATTTCCTTGTCTGGAGCATATCTCTGAAAATGAAGGGGACTAAATAAAACTTCACACATTGATAGAGGGCAATAAGGAAAAGTGCAGAGTTTAAGAACCAAAACCTTATCGCAAGTAACTATAAAGTTATCTCCCTTCCTAGGTTGTTCAGTATTTTGCTTGTTCGAGCATATCGATGAAAGTATGAAAGGGAACTCAATGAATATCTATGTATTGATAGATGGCAATTAAAGGGAGTGTAGAGCAAAAGAACAGTAACCTTGTAACAAATAATTACGGATTTAGCTCCCTTCTTATTTTTTTCCAATATTTTGCTTGGCCGGAGCATATCTATTTTTGTGTTGAAGTGAACAGAATGAAACTTCACACATTAATAGAAGACACTAAGAGAAAGAGTAGAGCACGAAAACCATAACTCTGTCACAAGTAATTACAGAGTTAGCTCCGTTCTTAATTTTTCCTGTGTTTGGTTGTCCGGAATATATCGCTAAAAATGTTGAAGGAAATGTAATGCAACTTAAAATAATGATAGAGGACAATGAGGGGTAACATTGCACAAGAACAATAACCCCATTTTATTTTTTGGAGTTACTTCCCTTCTTATTTTTTATTCCTTGATGCTTTTCTGGAGCATATCTCCAAATGCATTGAAAAGGACTGAATGAAATTTCACACAATAATAGAGGACAATGCAGAGCACAAAACATAACCCCATTGCAAGTATTTTTGGACTATTCCCCTCTTCTTTTTCATTTCTTATTCATTTGCTTGTCTGGGGCATATCTTTGAAAGTTAAAAAGGCCATTCTAATGAAATTTCACTTATCAATAGAAGTTAGTTTCATCAGGATACCCATTTTACTATCGCACACCTTCGGGGAGCAGCCATCGGTTCTACCGATTCTTTTGTTTGGACAAGTTTCTGTGCCTAAAATGGTCATTTGATAAACATAATCTCAAATTCGCGATCATTTAATGGAAAATATGTTAAAAAAACGCCGAAACTCGTTTCATATGTTTCATATCAGATAACCATACGTATTTTTATTACGTCCGTCCAGTCTGTTACCGCAGCTGCTGTGAGTGTTTGCGACAGCATGATTTGAGTCTTTTTATTCGCTGAAAATCTTGCTGTCAGTGTAGTTGCTCAATTCATAAAGTTAAGTAAAATTTTAGATAAAAGAGTGCCAGCTCTGCTCTATATTTTTATTAAGAATAAACACATTTAATTTCAGTTGAATATTTATATATACATGAACTACAAACGATAAGTAAAATGATTTAAACAACAGCTAATGAAAACGAAGGGCAGAAAATTGGGCACTTAACAGGATTTAAAGAAAATTCGATACTAAATATTTTCATGTTTTCAATTTTTACTATAAAACAAGAGTGTTTTTCAACTTGGAAAAGAGTCGTAGGGATGAAAATTATTAGTCTCATTGATTGTGCCGCGACACGAAAAGTATGTCATATGCACCCTGCGAAGACTTAGATCAGCCTGGAAATCTGCCCAGTCTAATCAGAGTCTTTGCTGTCGCAATAGAGTTAGCCTAGACCCTTATCTACCCTCTAAGAGCACAGCGATGGCTCTGAACAAACTCGGTGGATGACCAAGCTGATCGGAGTCCTTGCTGGGCGCACACGTCACGTTAGTTTTGTCGTGTCGCAGCTCAATTCAGAATGCTGCCATATTTATTGTGTAATCAATATGCCTCAAGTGACATATTTTTGTGTTCATGTTTTAATTGTTATTGTATTAAATCTGTATATTTTTGTTGTTATATTGTATTATGAAAAACAGTCTGAAATGTCAGCATGTTTAATAAAAGGAGTAATATAAGCCTAGTGTTTTGTTTTATTTCTGCTTCCTCAGTTTGCAGTGTTAGCTTTGCTTTTTATAGTCTGCCTTAATGCATGAATCGTACAAAACACCTTATATATTGAAATGCAGTTTCGCACCTTTATTCAGGTTAGTTTTGTTCCAGAAAATATGTACATGTTCTTCGATAAAAGGCATTCCGCCTATTTATGAGAACTACACAATCACAAAGCAGAAACGAAACAAGGCGACATTATGTGCAAAACGGCCATATCATACATACTTACAGAAGCATGAATAGTAAACGTGTTAAACTGTTGGCGTCACATCCGGCTTCTGCACAATTTGATATGATTCTCCACTTCACGCACACACAATCTGTGGTTCCTTAAGTATCTTTAACCGGATGAGTTCAGACTCTGGTCAGTCTGTGCAAATGCTCAGGTTGATCTTAATATTTATTGTATGCACATGGCAACGCAGGCCGAATGCCCAATAAGCTTTCAGATCTAGGTTTAAAAACTTTCAGCAGCAAATCGAAAGTGTAAAGGCTAGCTACAATTATATATTTAAAATGCTAAGTCATGAGTTTGAAATTTTAAACCATGACAGCGTATTTGTTCATATAATTGATCTGCGACACGACAAACCCAACATCCGCCCAGTCTGATCTGAGTCATGGAGGTAACTTAGACCCTAAACTAACATCTAAGCACACAGCAAAGACTCAGCTCATACAGGGCAGGTGACCAGACTGACTTGAGTCTTCGCTGGCGAACATGCCACTTTGTGGTTTTGTCGTCTTGCAGCTTATATAAGCTCCAAAGCAACAAATCCTAGAACGTCTTTACCCACGGATTTAGAAAATGGTAACCTAATACCAAACCTTAAATGAGTCGCAACACCACAAAACCAGAAAGTGGCATGTGCGCCCGGCGAAGATTCAGATCAGCCTTGGAATCGACTCAATCTGATCAGACTCTTCGCGGTGCACTTAGCTGAGGGTCTAAGTAACCTCTAGGCGGACACCGAAGACTCTGATCAGACTGGGCTGATCTGAGTCTTCGCTGGGTGCACATGCCACTGTTTTGGTTTGTCATATTGCTGCTCAAATGCTATTTGACAGTATCAATGATTTGATACTTTATGGAATGGTTATTCTGAAGCGTCGTGAACTTCATTCCCTTTGGATATCTTGATCTGATTGTGTTATTTTCTCTTTTCATTTTCATCTTTTCACTTTAGGTATAAATGTTCAAACCGTCATTTAAAATGATATTTTTTAAAAAATAAGTTTTTGGAACTAAAACCTAGGACTTAATAGCTTACGGCTAGACTTGAATATCAAATCTACATTGGTAGCTTCTAAAGCTAGGTTTGAAGACGTATCATGCATTCAGCTTGTCATACACATAGCGTAAGGTCTTTTCACAAATAATTGCTAAGCATATGCAATCTCACATGTCATTAGATGTGTAACTCCGTAATCACGAAAGAGCTGCGTAGCAGACTCCGAACTCATATTTAGTAGATTAAGGCTAAAGGTAGATACCTTGGAAATAAGGCCAACCCACACAAGACACAGAATAAAGAAGTGTGTACATGAAACACAAATAAGAACACTAAACTGCATTTTTTTATTACAAATACACTCACCCGAGCATTTGAGGGGCCAATGGCGAAACGACCGAGGTTGAAATTAAAATGTATATTGTCATGTCTAATTATATTGAGATTCCAAACCGAATGATAAGCTGTTCGGTCAGCGTAGAATATCCAGTTCTTCATTACGGTATTATATTTAAAATATATAAAATTACCTTAAACTATAATGAAAACAGGAGTGCTCACTTCTATCTCACACAAGAGAATGTGAATGGCGCTAGGTGGGCCATCAAAGTGGGCATGGTTGTCAGGCTTTACCATGTCGTAACAGATTTAAGACGGACCGTTGAGCAATGCAGGATGTCGGCAAAAATGTCAACCGCTAATGGTTTGACCGCTAGTCGGATTCATTCAATATTATAAATGAGCCGCGACGCGACAAAACCAACAATGTGGTTGTACGCCCAGCGCAGACTCAGATCAGCCTGGGCATCCGCCCAGTCTGATCAGAGTCTTCGCAGTCCGCATGGAGGTAGCTTAGACCCTTAGCTACCCTTTAAGCGCTTAGCAAAGAGTCTGAGCGGACTGAGCGGATGCCCAGGCTGATCTGAGTCTGCGCTGGGCGCACAACCACATTGTTGATTTTCTTGTGTCGCGGCTCAAATTTGATGTAAAGACAATGATCAGGAACTGACATAATCGTTTATCGCATCCTACCCTTAACACTTAATGGGAAAGTAATATAAAAGGACGGTACACAAAGTAAGACAAGCTAAACACCAGCGGTCTGCTGTTTCCCAGCAGATGGCCACGAGGCTATTCTACATAATGCATAAAAGGTCAGACATATGGAAAGCTTACAAACAACGACAATAGCACTACATAAGAAAATAAGATAAGCATGGCCTTAGAACGGTCAGTAATAAGATACAGGAGCGGGGGTTGGGGGTCGTTGGGGTGGGTGTTTACACGATTTTACATGCGTATAAAAAGCCAGTATGCAAATCCTCAGGAACTGACACAATTCAATCCAAGATCCCATCCAAGACACAATGTAGAAAAAAATATCATAAATGTAGTTATCACGAGAAACAGCATCAGCGGCAGCCGGGTGAACAGGCATTTTCCATGTAGGTGGTCACTGCGCTAGCCATCATAAACAATGTATTAATAACAGACAAAGCAACAAACAATACAAAAACAACCAAGATAAACCAAATCAGAAGTGCCGCCTTGGATCAGCCAGCATATTTCTGGAAGGCTAAATCGGTTCGTGGTCGACCAACCCTCTCTTTGCATATGCATGGGTTCTTCAGACAGCAAGTTGTTTAACCCAATAAAAACAATAACCACCTGCACAACAGACCAACAAAAACATAAATTTAGACAATAAGACAAAATATACGATTTTTTTAAACAGCTTCACTTGTGATCCAAACATAGCTTGTATCTATTTAAAGTATGAATTTCATTTAGTTGGTATATATCGACATATAAACTACATTGGGTCGCGGGCAAAGTAAGCGAACCCCGAAGGTTCATGTAAACTTGGCTGGCGACCCAATGTACATGCAGTTTGTACTTCGATAAACATCAGAAAAACTAAGTTCCTTGCTTATATGTACATTCTTCTCTATTCATTCCTAGACCGTAAATTTGCATTAGGTGGTCACCGCGCTAGCCTACAATGTATTAATAACAGACATACCAACAAACAATACAAAAAAACAACCAAGATAAACCAAATCAGAAGTGCCACCTTGGGTCAGCCAGCAATGAAATAGCTGGAGGGCTAAATCGGTTCGTGGTCGATAAACCCTATCCCTTTGGTCTGCCTGGGTTCTTCAGATACCAAAGTGTTGAACCCAACTAAATCAATCACCACCTGCACAACAGACCAACCAAAACATCACTTTAGACAATAAGAACAAAATAAACGAAAATTATGCAACGGCTTCACTAAGTCTTGTGATCCAAACATAGCTTGTATGTATCTAAGGAATAAATTTTATTTTGTTAGTGTTTATCAACGTATAAACTACATTGGGTTGCGAGCAAAGTAAGTGAACCCGTTCGGGGTTCGTAAAAACTTTGTTAGCGACCCAATGTAGGTTATACTTCGATAAACACCAGAAAAATTAAGTTCATTGCTTTTATTTACATTCTTTTCTATTAATTAATAGACGACAAATTTGCATAAGGGGCTACGGTTGAAGCAGACAAACAATTAGACGCAATTCATCTATCAACGGCGGAACAGCGTCAATGACGTAAAAACGCCACGTTCGTCCAATCAGATTTGAGAGAACCATGGTTTATTTTGACGTCGCTTAACCTCATGTAACGTCGCGTGAACCGATGTAGTCATTGAGGTAAAAACTACATTACGTTCAATGGTTTGCCATAGAGCGTTTCAATAAATGCACTGAGAATGTAAATGTTTAAGGAGTGAATGTTTTCTTTTTTCACGTTTACTGAAATATAAACTGCATTGGATCATCAGCAAAATTTACGTTAACCCATTTGGGGTTTACCTACTTTGCTCCTGACCGACGTAGTTCATACTTCAGTACACGTTAAAAATAGCATTCGTTCCTTTAGTACATACAAACAGTGTTTGGATCATAAGTGTAGGTGTGAAGACATTGTTGTAGTGTTTGTTGAAAAAGAAGAAGACAAAACACGGCCTTACCGACTTAGAGTTTAGACAATGGGTTACAAAGATTCAGTGGTGAATTCATCTCACAATTTTCGAAGCATATTTCTCAGACACATTGGAGAATTAAATATGCATGTTTGCCACCATATATTAATGGACTTCGTACTTCCTGAAACACTTTTGAAACATAAATGAAAATATATTTAAAGCCACACCCACAATTTATTATCAAGCCGATGTCGAAACTACCGTGGTTCTAGTCGGCGTGCTTAACTGTAACTTATAGCGAGCACTCGCTTTCAGCGCCTGCAATTTAAGGTGGAATAGGACAAAACCAAAATCTTCAGTTTTCTAGTCAAACAATATATCATCAAGAACTTCAGTCATTTGTGACTCACTAAATAATTTTTCTGAGCATAAAAAAGAACAATTCCTATTTCAATGACGTCGTGAAAATGTGATGGTTTGACGTTTTTTACGCAAAATTTATAACTCTCAGATATCCACTTTAATCGACATTGCTCTGCAGTCCGTTGAGGTATTAAAATGAATCCTATACCTAAGTACGTGCCATCGAGAGGTACATAAAGCTGTGCTATACATTTTGCCAAATGTGTACGCATTGCGAGTGAATTGATGCAAACATTAAGTTTCATGAGCTGTTGAATTTTGTTTATTTTCGCGTAAAACTTGAAATAGAGAAAAAACGTCTCCGAAAAAATTATCTCAACATTTGATATGTTTTAACGGAATGCATAGCTGAAACATTGATGGAATAATGCTAAGATTTTACCGTGCAAATATTTCTCAAACTAGGTTTTTTAGTCTATACTCCCTGTTCAGATAACGTCGATTTTTTAGCGTCAAACTGGATTTGGCGCTAAGAGCGGTTTTCGACATAACTTTTAATTCCGAAAATACAACGTCGAGTCATTCTAGAGAAGTAAAAAGTATGCAAAGACCAGGAGCTGAAACAATCAAAATCCAAATCCAGCCCTCAAACCATAGTTGGAAACAACTAAGATTACAAATAATCAAGATACAGAGAACATATGGCCAATATACAACGGGGTGCGAATATCGGTCAATTAGAGAGTCTATCAAAATGAAAAGCGGAAAAAGTAAAGAAATATCTCATTCCGTTTTCTAGGCAGAAGATTTGAAAGAGGTCAAAGTTCTTTTTTCCCGGTTTTCCTTCTTTGGAAGTAATTGACGTCGCGAAATACGAGGCTCGTAAGAGTTCAATGAACAAGACGTCACGTTACGCAAAATAAATATCATGGCAAATATGAACCCCTGGCATGTTCAAACCTTCCTCGCTGCAAGACGGAATAAGATATTAATTCAGTTTTTTCGTGTTTGAGCAGTTATATCCTCTAGAAGAGATCATAAGTGTTTGACTAGAAACTAAACAACTACTGGAAAACATATGAATAATGTCCCTTTGACGCTGAAAGAAACGGCATCGTCGGAACAGGGGGTATTGTTAAACAAATATTCTTTGTGAAAAATTCACACGGTGAAAACTAAACATTATTTAAAACATTACACCTGAACACATTTTATTAATATATATCAAAATTTCAGATATATGTTTCGGAGTCATTTTTTCTCTGTCCAAGCTTTAATGGGAAATTAAGCAATATTCAGTAGCTAGTGAAATGTCACATTTGCCTAAATCTATTCAAAACTCAGAACTGTCTAGAAGAAGTAATTACACACTTTTAAAGGCCTTTTGACGGCTCGCACTTTGGTATGAAAAATATAACAATATCTGTAACGGATAGCAAAATAAATGCGAAAATTATATGTAATCGAAGGCTATTTATACAGCATAAAATACGCCTATCCCCCACATTTTCATGACGTCATAGAAAAAGAAGTATTCGTTTCGCACTTAAACGAAAAACATTTAGTAATTTAGAAAATGCTGAACTTCTGGATAGTTGTTCCTTTTACACTTAAGCTGAAAATTGTGTTTTTGTCCTATTCCACCTTAAAGCTCCACAGGGGCTCTATGGTAGAAGATTGGTAAGGCATACTTTTATTTTGAAAATACGTTACTTTCAACGGGAGTTGCATTGTAACGACACCAAATTAGACTGGTTTGAAATTTATCAGCAAAACAATAAGAAAAAGAGGTAGCACAGTCTCTCTGTCGCTACCTTACGTAATGACGTCAAACGTTCCGTTTGAGAAAAACCAAATGGCATCAAAGCTAACCGCTTCAAAGAGTAGATTACTACATGGTCAGTACACAAAATAAAGGAGGCTGAGTGCTGGGTGAAATTTGAAAAAAAAAATGAAAGCCCTGTAGAGAAGAAACTGAAAAAAGTATAGCCCGTTTTCCGAGGGAAAAGACTACTAGGGGAAGGCTGTTTTCTGGCAGTTTCTCATTAGTTTGTCAGCTGTTGAGTTGCAATAATATTATTACAAATATTATACGGCAAAAAAGCGGCGTTGTAAAATTGAATCCTAAACGTAGTTAGATCAGGGTGCATTCTTTGACCATGCGTTTTTGTCCGATACTTTAGTGTTAACATGGTAATAGCCATAGAAAAGTTTTATCATACCGACCACACGTTGTAAAGAGCGATGTGGTCGCCTAAAGCAGTGTCTATTTTCATATCATATGTTTTTTAGGCTTTAAAGACCTCTCTGACTCTCTATCATTGGTTCTGAATTGTTTTAACATTCTTGTGTGTCCATTTTCACTTGCTCTTGGTGTCGAGGGGCGGCTACGGCTAGTGATTGTAGCATATCCCTGACCTTTCTATAAGCTTTATTTGTTTAACAAAATAAATATTTGTTTATTCAATCTAATTCCAGGTCCTTGCGAAGAAAGGATTGGCCAAGTTTTTCACTCAAGTCCCCAATACAGAAAAGGGCAATCCAGAACAACGAGAACGGACAAAATGGTGTTATAGATCTTGCTCATGATGGTCGTTATGCTGTTATTCGACCTAAACAAAAATATGTTGTGATATGCCAGTGTGAGGAACAGGCGTGTAAGAAAGAAATAGCAAACCCCTGTCTGTATGTCCTATATAAAGTTGATCATAAGGAGAATGAGTTACCAATTATAGAATCTACTTCAAGTGTTTGAACCCATATATTGCATTGCTCATGTCATTTGGTTTGTTTGTTGTTTTGAATTGTTACTGTTTTCAATGACTGACATCGCGTGATAAGCTATCTCAGGTAAAGTGTAAAAAGTTATATTGCGAAACTGTGCAAAATGATCACTGTCGTTACCGTTCGCTCATGGAATCTTAAAGCTTCAAAGAAACAAGACTTTAAGTCTGAGTCGTAACTGTTGGCACATATGAGCCGCGACACGACAAAACCAACAAAGTGGCATGTGCGCCCAGCGAAGACTCAGATCAGTCTGGGCATTCGGCCAGTCTGATCAGAGTCTTCCCTGTCCACATATAGATAGCTTAGACCCTAATCCCCCTTTTCAGCATGACCGAAGACTGATTAGACTGGGTGGATGTCAAGGCTGATCCGAGTCCTTGCTGGCCACACATGCCATTTTGTTGTTTTTTCCCGTGTCGCGGCTCATATACAGGAAAGACACCCGGACAAGCTGAACTAAGACTCATTTGCTTGCACATTGGGAAAGCCGCATTCCACCTGGACACCAAATAGGAAATAGGTACACGTAACAACACAAATTTGATCCACGACACGGGAAAATAAACAAAGTGGTTGTGCGCACAGCGCAGAGTCTGATCAGCCTTGCCTTTCTGCCAAGTCTGGTGAGAGTCTTCTCGGTGCGCTTAAAAGGTAGCGAAGGGTATCACCTACATGTACTTCAATGCGCACGGAGAAGACCCTTATCAGACTGGGCATATGCCCAGGCGGATATGAGTCTGCGCTGGGCGCACAACCACTTTATTGGTTTTCTCGTGTCGCGGCTCAATTTGTTTAAGAAACACAAGCGGCTAGCAAAAACAACAGGTCTTTCCCAGGTAGGTGGTCCAAGGTTGATATTCATACAGCTTGCTTAAACCAAATATAAATATGTAGACTAATATGGGATATACAAAACCTATATTGTTTTATCTGTTTCTGTAATCTATTTGTACGTAACTTACATGAGAGTTAAAGAAAACATATATACAAAAAATACATACCGAATGTTTAAAGATAACAGATATGGCTACGCAGAGACAACAAACTTGAAGTGTTCTTAAAGCGGATAATTTCAGATAATTTAATCTCGTATTCAGAAAAAGCCCGTGTAACTGGTAAAGCGTTTCTTTATTAGTAGTCAGGTATTCGCTCTGATCTGCTAAGAGGTAAAACATTTTAGTTAAAATAAGAAAAATCTTCAAAAAAAAAAAAATAATAATAATAGGCGCAGTTTAAATTGAAGTGTGTTTTGCAATATGTCTCTAGGTAACAATAACTTTCATGAATATGACTCAAGTGAGCTAACGAGGTAGGCATCCACAAACGAACTTTTGACGCTGGGTAGCGACAATGACCTATTTCAAAACTGAGCTGCCCAAATTGACGGCGGTCAATCTTGAGATTGCAATCTTGAGATAGACCTGATATTAAAACAGTTACCAACTGGATGGATAATTTGCGATTTTACGTACTTTTCAGTCGTATTAGGACGATGAGACGATAATAATGAAAGGCTGTGTGCAATGGAACCTCGTTTACGGTTAGAAAGAGGCTGTATGGTATGGAACCTCGTTTACGGTTAGAAAGGTTTTCGCCTCAAAGGGGGTTTCGAAGCCCGTCCGCTAGATCAGTAGGTCAGCGCTTAACCCATTGAGCTACAGTTGCTCTTAATTTGTTTGTGTGTATTAAACCAAAAGTTGAAATCGAAAGTAGATCTACAACAAAAAAGTGAGTTTTGAATATCTGCATCTGTTTTTAATAAAATTTTGTTAACTTACAAACAAGAGAAACATTTTAAACTAATTTCTGACAGAGTACTAGTATTCACGCAGTGCAGTACGACGGGACAAAACGAATATTAGGGCCTAAATAGCCATTGACCTTTGATAGTATTGGCTAAATTTTGACATAAGCGTTATTTGACCAATGGAATCTTGTGAAATGTGGGACAACATTGAAATTAAGTGTCTAGTTGTATATTACGCATTTGTACCCTACAATCTAGAGTGAATAATAATTGACATACCTACGGGATCAATGCGCATACATTGTATATTTTTTTTATTATTTTGAAATCAGATTTTGTTGCATTTGCTGTTGACTGTCTTTATGTATTCAATGTTTTCGAAAGAACAATGTGAAATTGGTGCTTCACTTTTGTATGGATTTATATTCGTCTTGCAACACTATTTATTGTAAGGTTTTATTTGTTTATTTATCGTTGTTCGTTAATTTGTTGATTTATTATGTGCTTACTGAATATTCCGATATCGACTGTTAATACGAGATCAAATTAAAAGCAAAACAGTGACAAGTATGCTGATGGTCTTATTTTCGCCTTTGACTGACATCACCGAGACATAGATATTTCTTTTCCAGTGTCTTCGTCGTCAGCGGCGAAGCAAAATTTTCATCCATTTTTCTGGTTTAGCTCTAATGTGTGACAATGCGCAGACAGGCCCGACACTGCATTTCGAGGAACTGTTATTCCAAACCCATCTCCTTTATAGTGTCTCTCTGATGGCAGTATAAGCCTCCGCGTGTTGAAAACAGATTTCATGTTTCAAAGATCGTTCAGTTGCAGTTTAGTCTGCTTTCAATTTGTCCCATATACACAACATCGGAAGCTGTACCTATGGCACCGTTTTGTTTTTCGAGCACAAACTGGTGGCCAAAGAAGTAAACGTCTCGAACAAAAATGGAGAGTAGTCCTAAAGAAGATTTTTAAAGGTTTTCTACCATATATGGGCGTGGCAGCCATGTTGGGTATGTGACTAAGACTGTTTGAACAAATTTTCGACCCCCCCCCCCCCCCCCATGAAGCTCTATACGAAATTTGGTACAATTGGCCCAACTGCTTTTAAAGAGGTGTGTGAAATTGTCAAAATATGAGAGACCAGGGTCAAAGGTCAAAGAATGACCTTGACCTCTTGTACTCATAAAGTTTAATATACTCCTTTTTATGCATGTATATGCCAATTTTTAGGACAAAATCTTCAACAGCTTCCTAGAAATCTTATGTACTAGCATTTTACCATATAAAAGCTACAGAAAACAAGTTTGACCTTACTGTAAAAAAGGTCAAGGTCAACCAAAGGACATTTTTGAAGAATCTTGGTAGTACTTGCATCACCGAGGCTACATGCCAAGTTTCAAGGCCATCGACCTATTGGTTATGGAGTAGAAGATTTTTTAAGGGTTTTACCATTTATGGGCATGGCGGCGATGTTGGTCATGTGACTAGGACCGTTTGAACAAATTTTCGTTCCTCCAACCCCTAGATGCTCTGTATGAAAGTTGGTTACAATTCGCCAAGCTGCTTTGAAAATATGTGCGAAATTGTCAAAATATGAGAGACCAGCGTCAAAGGTCAAAGAATGACCTTGACATCTTGTACACATACATTTTCATGTTCTCATGCTGATGACTGTATATACCAGTTTTCATGTCAAAATCTTCAACAGTTTTTAAGAAATATCATGTTCTAGCATTTTCCCATATAAAAGCTACAGAAAGAAAATTTGACCTTACCGTAAAAAGGTCAAGGTCAATCCAAGAACATACTTGAAGAATCTTGGTAGTACTTGCGTTACCGAGACTACATACCAAGTTTCAAGGTCATCGGCCAATTGGTTCTGGAAGAGAAGATTTTTAAAGGTTTTTACCATATATGGGCCTGGCGGCCATGTTGGTCATGTGACAAGGACCGTTTGAACAAATTTTCGTTCCTCCGCCCTTTAAAAACTCTATATGAAATTCGGTTTCAATTCGCCCAGCTGTTTTTGAGAAAATGTGAGAAATTGTCAAAATATAAATGACCAGGGTCAAAGGTCAAAGATCAAAGGATAACATTGACCTCTTATACGCATTTATTTTCATGTACGCATTAAGATGACTATATGTACCAATTTTCAGGTCAAACTTTTCAACAGTTTCTAAGAAATCTTATGTTCTAGCAATTTCCCAATTAAAAGCTACAGAAGGCAAATTTGACCTTATCGTAAAAAAGGTCAAGGTCAACCCAAGGTCATAATTTGAAAAATCTTGGTAGAACTTGCGTACCCAATGCTTCATACCATGTTTCAGGGACAGCGGCCTATTGGTTCTGGAAAAGAAGATTTTTAAAGGTTTTTACCGTTTGTGAACATGGCGGCCATATTGGTCATGTGACCAGGACTGCTTGAACAACTTTTCGTTCCCCCGCCCCCTGAAGGCTCTACATAAAATCTGGCTACTATCGGCCCATTGATTTCAGAGGAGAAGTCGTTTGAAAATGTTGCCGGGCGGACGAACGACGGAGTCTTACCATCCGATAAGCTCCCCATTAGCCGCTGGCTCAGGTGAGCTAAAAATCTGAGGATCCAGGAGCAAAAATAAAAATTTTAAAACAATTCTTATCATCCTAAATTGTTAATACATTTTTCCAGGATGAACTATTACCCACTAGGCCATGAGACCAGAATTTTAGACCATGATAGTGTCAGTAACTAGACATGTGGGCCTTTATGCAAGACAAAATCCCATCAGGCATTAGAGATCTGTGGGGACTTAGATTTGCCTATGCATCAGTTTGTCTGTCTGTCATCCTTCCTAAACATTAAAGGCCAGACCCTTAAAAGGGTCACTGCACTGCGGTCATCAAAGCCACTGATTACGCTGCGCGGATGCATAGGCAGATCTGAATAATTGCTGATCGCATTTAGCTCAAAGGGAAATTTTCACCTAAGCAATGTATGCGTTCAGTTCCGAATGATTCGAATGGGGCGTGGCTATAACATTCAGTTGAAATTGTTCGTGTTTCAGGAACAATGCATTTATAACAATGAAAACTATCCTTCCTCTGAGGAGGTCTTATCACCATTACTTTCCATGAATGAACGGATATGAGGCTTTGCCATAGACGGGTACGACAGAAAGAAATGTCTTTATTATTTGTTTATTTTAACAGACCCCATGGAATTGTGTGTTTCTTATCCTCTATTTTTATTTTCTTTTGGTTCAACGTTATGGTTGTGCACCGGTGCTGAATTGGCGATATTTCAGCGTTGTGTGCATCTATTGGGCCTTCCTGATTATAAGCGTTGGATTGTCTCATTCAAGGCCATTTCAGGAGAAGCAACTATGTTTTATATCATTCCTTTCCCGTTGTGTTGTGGTCCATGCAAGTCCGTTCCCCGGTTCGTTTTGGTAGCTATACTTTGTGAATTCAAGTGTATGGGGTTGTAAAGGTTGAACCGCTTTTCATAATAGTTTGTGTAATGTAAAAAGATAGGCAATGATCAGGAACTAATACAATCAAATCTCACATTCTGCTCTTAAACCCAATAGAGAAAGAAGCACATACACACAGATATAGACACAAGTTTACGAAAGACACATATAGTAAACCGAATGAGCAGCTCTTTCCCAAACAGATGGTCATTCAGCTACCCGAATAACAGCATCAACATCAATTTTCACTTATTTTATTTTCATTTTAATTACAAAACAAAACAAAACAAAACAGATGGCAGATTGGGCAGCTATACAGCTGACCAAATCGCCAGAGGCGATAGACAAGCGGACACAGCACAATATAAGATCAAGGACCCGCAACAGAAATACCGCATTGGAACGGTCAGAAATAGATAGTCTGGGCTTAAACTAGTTTTACCAGACCCAAACCTCGCCCTCTGCTTCTGTAGTATTTTGAAACATTAAGTTAGCTGTTTGGTCCGCATGAAGGTTTCCTAACTCATCAATGAGTCATCACAGGAAACAAATCACAGATAAGGCCTATGATGAATCAGAGATGAGGATTGAACGGCAAGAACGTATTGCGATACCAGGAGACCCCTGGGAAGACAGACAAAACCACTGAAATACTGGAGCAAAAGAAAACTATCAGTTGAACCCCGAATAACCAAGGAACAAACAAGGCAAACTCCGGCCCCAAACAACTTAATTAAGTAGCTTTATGTCGGGCCCATCATAGAGTCTGGTGTCTGACCAACCGGGGTGCAATTAAAGAGGGAAGCAAAGTTTTTGAACCAGAATTGGGTTAACCACTAAACATGCAGACTGTAGAATTACATTTATGTTATATCCAATACGTTTGTAACGAACGGTAATTTTCCTGAACAGATAAGAAATATCAGACTTGCCTAGTACATTTTTTTTTTAACTTATTGACTAAGTCACAATATAATTCTGGTTCCGATAGACCCTGTTGCAAAAGACTTTTTAATCCGACTTTGGATTTAGAAACCAATTTATAATTTCGGCGAAAGAATTTTGAAAGATGATTTTTGAAAGTGCTTTTCGAAGTTTTTGATATCTATAGCCCTGTTGAAGAAGCTTAGCAGTTAAAATTGTATTACGGGCATTGAAGTCAGTCACACGACAAGCACTCTAGCAAACAGAATTAGTTGAGAAACGCAAACTCCGTAAGAGGTAGAACGGGGAACATCACTATTCAAAAATGGAAAACTTACTATGTCAAAATCAAAGTCATTGCGTTTGTCATACATTTTGGATGAAACAAATTCATTCGAAACAGATAAATGTAAATCCAAAAATGGGGCTTCAGTATCGGCTGCATTAGCTTTGTTTAACTGCAGCTCAGGTGGATAAATTGATTCCATATGCCTTCAAAGTAAGGATTATATTTAAAAGACCATCTAGATATCTAGATCTAGAGTTCTTCAATAATTGCAGATTGTTTATCATTGGAAAAAGAAGACATGAAATCTCGTTTGCTTAAGGACTGTTTTCTACTTTACTGGTAGGACTATACAATTTAAATGCTGTTTAACATTGACGGCTTCGAACTTACGTGACACATTTTTAATAACAGGCAATATGCCTTTCTTGAACATAGTTATAGCGTAGGTGCACAAAACATCTGCTTAAAATGCCTTGAAAAACGAAATGACAAACAACTAAATACCCGCCATGTTATGACAAACTGGTTTGTAAAAGTGCATATTTGCCTAATATAAATCCTCGTATAGATTACTTTATATTTAATTTTCCCAGTTTTATCATTGCATTTATCAACAAGAATTACTTTATAATGCCTCACTCATGCTAGTGGTGCCAAGGATTCGCCTTTTTAGCAGATTCCGATTATAGTTAGCTCCCAAATAAATTGTTTAGACAAAACAAATTCATCAATATAGCGATTCAATCTAGATGCATCAACTTGCGAGAAACTGCAGTGAAATAATACAATAAATTAATGTCGAGTAAAATGTGTTTATTGTAACAGAAGTTCAAAAAAGCAATCTCTGCTGTTTTGGGAGCAAACATATTCGTCTTAACCCTAGTCTGCGTTAAGTGTTTTACTGGTATTGCAGTTTACGTCTGACTCAGGCTGGTAGGCAAATAATGATCCGCGAAAAAGGCAAAATCAACAAAGTGGTATCAGCACCTCGTGAAGACGCAGATCAGCCTGGACATCCAAGAGCAGCCCAGTCTGACCAGAGTCTTTGTTGGGCGCTTAAAAAGTAGACAAGGGTCAAAACCACCCCCATGCCGACAGAGAAGACTCTAATCAGACTTGGCGGATGCCCAAATTGATCTGAGTCTTCCCTGGGCGCACATGCCACTTTGTTGGTTTTGTTTTTTCGCAGATAAAATATTCCTACATTTTTACAACGACTTGAAAATGTCCGTAATAAGCCAACTTTAAACAAACGAAGGGCCCTTCGGTTTGACATAGAAAGTGTTGAACAACGATTTGGGTCATTTTAATCGGAAGCTAAAATGTCAAAGTTTATCTTATTTGTTTGGTCCGCGGGGAGGTTTTCTAACTAGTACGTGAACCATGATATCCAACAGGTGAATAAATATTAAGGTTATCTAGCGCAAATGCAGTTGTAAACTAAATGATAAAGTTGTATCTATGCTACCTGATTTTTCTTTAAATGTTGGAAACTGCCACATAGTTTTACCGTGGACTGTATTCTGAATACAAGAGTCTTTTAAATTGTCGTGTTAACATCCGTGTTATTTGCTAACGACTTTGATGAATTTTGATCATTATAAGACAAATAAACCTTTACCAAATTATAATCATAATTTTTTTTTTTCCGAAGTGCACCGATATCAAGTGCACGAACATCTACAGTACTGTTCCTCTTTTCCTTAATAGAGAGGAAGAACAAAACGTTACCAGAGTTTTTGTATCTTTTCAAGATGTCGTAACTAAACAGCGGCATGCCATCTGTTCGCGAATATACAAAACACGAGTACATGCTACCGGCAGTAATATTTTCGATAAAGGTAATTTATTAATTGCTCGGCTGTGGTAACCATAACAGGTTGGGCTAGGTTTTTATCTGCCGTGGAAATTTTCTTTAGAAAATGTAGGTATGGGCAAGGTATAACTTTTGTGTATTCGAATGTGTCAAATCTTACCTTGTCATTGTACATACCTGAAATAAAGCCGTGACATATTGGTTAGTTCAAAGACCCTGAACTGTTTTGTTAGTTACCGCTGTGAGTTCAAGCTTCGGTCAGCGAAAGAAAGCGAGCACTGGAACTCCTGGGTGGAAACGCCTGGTATCTGCAAATGGAACTTAGCATTCTAACTTGTGCGGATGTCAGGTGGTACCACAAACGGAGTTCCGGTGTTCGCTCTCCTTCTCTACATAAGTGAAACAGCCTATTTGGGAAAGAGCTGCTGACTCGGCGTATCACTTGTAATTCATTGTTTGTTGGGATGTCTTTGTCAATCTTTCCCTTTGATGTTAGGGATAGGGTTTGGGATCTGATTCAGTCAGTTCCTGAAGTGTAGTTACTGTTAAAATTTTAATAGGTTATATTTTCTTAAAAAGTGACAGCTATTGAGAAAAGACTCTAAAATGAAATGGCAGAACTAATTCCTATAAGGTGTATCAATTTAACTTAATTAGTCTTCTTGAAATGACATGGTGTTTCTCATTACCGGTATGATATCTATAATACTAAATAAACGAAGTAACGCATAAACTGCAAAATTGGTGGCATTTTCAAGCGTAATTTCTATACTGGTTCTTTCGCATATTGCTATCATTGATAATTTCGGTTAGCGTGTGTTTTAGTTTCACGTAGATTTAAAGAATTTGGGAATGAAATTCGTCTTTCATTTTAAGTTCTCCCAAGTATTTTTCTAGAAACTTCGACTATTGGTCGAATTTTTTTTTTGTCAACAATGGGTGCGTTCGAGTGAAATTATCGTGTACTAGAATACACGTTTTAAATAAATCCGGTCGTTTCGGTTCTGCGTCGTTATATCGGCGCGCTGCTTAGCAAGTCCAAATTTAGCAGGTTCTAATGCAAAAATCCGACCCATGAACGTACGTCATTCCCCATAAATAACGATTTATTTTTGTATTTTTGCTCATATGTCTAAACGGATGGAGAACTAAATGGTCATAGTCCCGACGGCCCTGGCTCGAAACGACCCATTTCATTCCAGAACGATAGTCAATACGAGTAGCCAACCGAACTCGCCCATTGAAGAATAAAGCTCAACGCACATGGTCTTTCGAAAAGTTGGACGGACACACGGCGCCAAGTGTGTGTGCGGTTATGGTTACGTACCGCTGAGCCACTTGGGGAACGTCGTTAGGAGAATTCAAACTGAACTGAACTTTCGAAAAGACAAAAATTAAAAATGTCTAAGGTTAACACACATGAGCCAGGTAAGAAAGAGCATTTTTCCAGCGAAGCAGATAAATCAATTTCAATGATTCAACGAAGCTAAATAAGCCTTTAGTCTTCAGAGGGCTTGAATATTTTCCCCCAAAACGTTCCAGGACCCAATTTTTCCAGAAAAAAAATACCCAGGACAGGTCACATAACCAGGATGGCAAACATTTATTATGGTAAAAAATTTCAAAAATCTTCTCCCCCAGAACCACGCCGGGCCGCGTAGCGCAATCGGTAGGGCACCTGACTCATGTCAGAGTTCCTGGGTTCGAAACCCGGTCTGGCCACATACTTTCGTTTCTCCTTCCGCTGATTCAAGAAGGGCAGTTGTCAGTTACTGGCGAAAGTATGTGCACTTGGTACTGGTTAACCGCTTAGGAGGTCTAAGCCTGCCCAGGAATAGTGTGGTTAGGTTAACTGACCGTCCCGACATGACCTTAGCTGTTTACCGTGGACGTTAAGCATCAAATCAAACAATTCTCCCTCAGAACCACAAAAAAAAATCCTATGATCTTGAAACTTAGCATGTCGCATCAAGAACTCAAAAGCTCAACAAAATTTATGTAAATGCTGACCCTGGGATGACCTTGATCTGTTTTACGGCAAGGTCAACTTTTGAGTCACTTAGGTTTTTCTATAGGAAAAAGTGAAAAAAGTTGATTTTTTTTAGAAACAATGCAGTCTGCTGCCTGAATGTTTGTAGATGCAGACAACTAATTAGGTAAATGAAGCTTTAGTGAGTATTCATGGTAAAGGTCATATCTTCACCTGGGCCTAAGGCCATTTATATTGAAAAATTAAAACTCGCTTTTTTATATAAACTTGACCATCATGAAACATTTCCGCGCTTGCGCGGGCTCTTTTCTAGTGTAAATAATATAACCCGACAAGAATATAAAAAAGGCTTGTCAAATGAAATGTTTACAAGGAGATACTGAACTAATTTAGTTATCAGGTGGGGCAAGTCAACTAGCAAAAACTTGCGATACTGGTATAATAAACAGCACCTGCTAACATTTATATTAAGTCACGAAAAGCATATTATAACAGACGGGAAAAGCATATTTTAATGAAATCTCAAGCACGCATAAATGTTGTTCCAATGACTTTAATAAGTTTTCGGAAAATACACCTGCGCGACATAAAATGTAGGTACAACTTTCAATTATCTATTTATTATTTTTTATATTTCAGAATATGTAACGAACTGAATGTACCATGTAAATGGCCAAGGACAAATGCTGAAAAATCAACTCCTTTTTATTTCATAATTGTGGCCGACCCAGCAAATAGTCTTTGTTTATATGGTTTATGAGTTCAGACCTATTATTTTGTAGAACTTACAAATGTCGGAGAACGTAATTGTGTATGTCTTACTTATCTAACTCTTTCCTGTTTCATAATCCGGTCGTAACTTTAGGTTGTCCAAGTGCAGAAGAAGTATTCTTAAACACAGTAAGCGTTAATTCAAATACACACAAAGACAGAACAAAATCTAACATTTATTTTACCATATCCTGAAAGTACATTTTAATGGTTCAAACCTTTTAAATTATCCCCTCCGATGAAATAAATATAGAGGCATTGTGGAAATGCCGTAGGTTTTATAAGTTTATAAGGGGTTATCTTTGTTCCTTCGAAGCTCGTATAATTGTCATACAAATTCAGTGTCGTCAGTATTAAAACTGAACACTTCAATGATACTAGATAAATACTATGAATTATTAATGACCTTGGTAAGAGTTTTTTTAGGCCCGTCTGGCTTCTAAAGGCAGCATCAATATAATTTTTATCTAGTTAAAATTCCGTAACTATTTATTTTTGGGGCATAGGGCAGGGAAAAGTATGACTGTGACATTTGCACAGCTTTAATATGGACTTGCCTGAAAATGATAGTCTATGAGTCTGTGATATTAAAATAATGACAACGTTTTCCTAATAGACTAAAATAACTGACCATGATAGCAGATCTTTTTCCGACCACCGTAATTCTCAACCTTTTTTTAAAATGTGGTATATACTGTGCAAGAACTGAACACGACAAGGAAAGCACATGCCTCTTTTTTTTAATCATTTACATGATTATTTCTTCTGTTACATGATACTTAGCAAAAAAGGGAAAAGAATATGGATAATTAGAAAAAGAATCAGATTCGACCCCAGAAAAATATCATGACAGTTCTTAGTCATTTCATAGCAAATATCCTCTTAATGGGCTATTCCATTACACTGCTTTTGTGAAGAAGAGGTGGTAAAAATTATTATGACTTGTATTAATACATTGCATGGATATCCCTGAATTACGATCGTTGTTTTTGGTGAACATTGAACCAACTTTTTTCACATATCCTTTCGACGACCAGAGGTTTCAAGAAAATCGTTATAAAAGAGGGTGGGAGAGAATATTTGACCCTAAATTTTGACTTGCATACTTGATGAGAAAAAATCGAAAGTACACTCGATAGGAGACATATTTAGCTTCACAATAAATGACACTTGTTTTTCTCATGACGTCAGAGGTCACCCTACCAAGAAACATGCGCACGGGTTTTTTTTTTTCGATTTTGCTACAGATTTTCCCTCTTTTCTTCTCTTTTTCTTTGTCTTCTGAGTTTCCCTTTTATTGCGCGTTTATCTCATATATTTGTTTAGGCCCTGCTTGTTTTGTAAGATAAGCAGGGCGGGTACAAAAAGTTAAGGTAAAAGCCGAATTTCAAAAGTGATTTTTTCAAGTTTTTTTTTCGGCATTTGAAAGCGTCTAGTGTCCTCCCGTATGCATTTTAGAACTGATACTAAGAGCGTACAAGGCCATGTTTCTGGCACATACAGAGAAATCAAAATTAATAAGATGCCTGTATGTATGAGGTTGTGAGGGTCATTCAAAAAGTCATTGTCAGCAATTACGCGTGAATACGCTACGGCCGTCGAAAGGATATCAAATGCCTATCATATTCATATTTAATATGGAAGTATGGTTGTGCCAAAGAGTTTTAAATATTCATTTTGTGCTTCTCTACTCTTGTTAAATGTTATTGCTTTTTGTGTTAATCCTCCCATGCGATAGTGATATTAGCCTTGATATTTATGCAACAGACTAGTGATGGCTATCGCATGAGCGGACTACATGTAACACAAGAAGCAATAATAATCAATGTCTGTATCGGAGGACTGGCATTCCTGCTAAATACGTTATCCATCTAAATTATAGATATTATTATTATTATTATTATCATTATTTCTAAGTAGAGAAGCACAAAATGAATATGAAATTAAAAACTTAAAAAGTTCCTTTATGAGCAGAGAATACATACAGAAGTAGGAACATGGGCCAGACTAAGTAGTTTCGGCTAATAAAGCCTCGTCAGTGACCCTGAAGTCGCTGATGAAAATTCTGTTAAATACATGCATGTTATGTCAACGACGTATGTTGAAGTATAACACTCATTTTTCAACAATACATGGAAATGATTGATAACTTTAGACACTGCACTAACCAACTAGACAAAAGCCACTAGTGAACAGCATTGATTTTACGAAACAAAACTATATTGAACATATGCCAATTCGACATGTGTGGTTACCCCTGCCATTTTAAAGCGCTTATTTCTCAGAAAATAACATCACCACCAAACGGCATATGCTGTGATAAAGTAGACTCATGATACCGCTTATCAGCAAAAAAGCCACTTTGATAGGGGTCAGGATACAGGCCTTAACCAGACCCCACCTTTTTCACTAAAAGAATAGCATTTTATATGTAAAGTCGATGCATTTTCTATACCCAGCTAATGGTGCCAAAGCAGCATAACCATCACATTCTAAGACATCACATTTAATAACGTATTAATATTTTTCCAAAATTAATATCAGCTGCGCATACAGATATGTTGGGAATGTAAACTTTATTATTTTTTTTTCTTTATTTTGGTGATCAATAACTGCCCTTTTAAACAGACAGAAGCTTGTTACTGTAACAAGCTTCACATACATTGGACCAATTGTCGCAGATGATGGCTCTAAAAAGAAGGTTCTCTCGAGGCTTGCACAAGCCACTCCAGCTCTTACAAGGCTGAAGCCAATTCGGAAAGATAACAACATATCTCTTGGATCAAAGGTAAAACTTATGTGCTCTTTTGTCATTTCCATATTTCTGTATGCCTATGAATCGTGGACCTTGACAGGAGAGTTAGAGAAAAAAACGCATGCCTTTGAGATGAGATTCTACGGAAGGTTACCGAACATTTCGTACAAGGACCACATTAACAATGAGGAGGTTCGCAGAAAGATCCAAGCAGACATTGAAGAGTATAATGAACTCCTGACCCTGGTCAAAAAATGGAAACTACGGTGGTTTGTCTATGTCTCAAGGTATTCGGTTTAGCACATATGATTTTACAGGGCACAGTGAAAAGGAAAAAAAGAGGTAGACAGAAGAAGAGTTGGGAAGACAATATTAAAGAGTGGACATAAATGGACTTTGCCAGCTCAAGTAGGGCAGCTAAAAGCAGGACAAGGTTGAAAGGGATCGATTCAAAGCCATCTGTGGTGCCCCAACGAACTTGTAACGTTATGGGATAGAATAGAATAGAATAGATCAATATCGGAATGTTTAATACATTGAGTAATCGTATGGTTCCGCCTTATGGACCATTATAAAGTCTGAGGCCCGACCCGCTAGCATACGGTTAAGTAGAGCGGTAAGATTTCCAACTCAAGATTAGTTGGTACAACCATGACAACTAGTTTCAACGTATTCATACTAAATTTACTGCGAAAGATGTGCGTTTCTGTATGTAACTTCTTCAAACCCAGCTTTTGTGATATCTTACAGGAACAAATGCTATCATATCCCCATTGAGAAGGAAAGGCGAAAAAAAAAGACTAGAAGTGTTGCTGTCTCTTTTAATGTGCCCATTTACCTTACGGCGGTGCTAGAGGGCTAGGCAGTGTGATCCCATTACATGAGCCATGACATGACGAAACAAACAAAGTGGCAAGTGCGCCCAGTGAAGACATATATCAGACTGGGTATCTGCCCAGTCTGCCTAGAGTCTTAGCTATCTTAGCGGATGCCATGCCCAGTCTGATCTAAATCTTCGCTTGGCACACACGCCACTCTGTCGGTTTTCGTGCGTCGCGATCAGCCATATCCTTTTGTGTTCTTTTTTCGTAGCATACTGATTCAGCTGGATTCGCTTCTCGCAGATGTGACTGTATGAGATAGTGAAAAGTTTTGTATTAACCTCATAGTGTCTCCTTAATTGCCATGAGAGAAGTTAATGGGTCTGGTTTGATACAATAAAGATATATGATCTCTCTTGTATCAAACCAGAAAAGGACGCTGTTTCAAAAATGTATCAGCACTTGAAAAGCCATTGCGTGCATTGCTTTTAAAAACATCAGTAGGAGGCCGCGTGACACTGATAAACCTCACCATCCTCCCTACTCTCTATTTATTTAGTATCTAGGATGAAAGGAGATTTGGAATCTCAAACTGGTATCGCATTGTAAATTTTCTGAGACTAGAAAATTTACTTTGGCATATCAGTAGTTTGAGATTAACCTCGACTTTGAGATATCGAAAGTTGGCTGTACTTTAATGTGTTTTTGTCCCTGTTTCTAAAGTACTGAATATTCTATTTCTGCCGGTGGAATTACAAAACAATGAAAAGAAGCAAACTTTGGAAATGGACAATTACCTGTAACAAAGTAGAAATGGTTTGGCAGCAACATTGCGTCTCAATATACAACGCTATTGAACAGTTCGGAAACTTACACATAGAGCGGCACTTCTTGTAATGATTCCATCATGCGTGAAGTCGTTTCAGTGTTAGCGTTCGAAACAATGGTATCGATTGGCAATATAATCTTACTGTATAATTAAATAGCTAATTGCCTCCAATTTTCTACAACAAGCATCTTTTGTCATTTATTCAATAAGTGTTCTCCTTTGAAAAATCAAGTGTATGCTAACAAAGAAGTTCCTGAGATAAATAGTTGGTGCAAGTGACATTACTGGGGTCATGGACTTATGGGTATCTAAAAAAAGACAAACTGACCTCTTATCAGTGATTGCTGAGTCCGAGCATGTACCATTTGTTCCTTATGTTAATAACTTCAGGTCAATACTTTAATGAGAATTCATTGTAATTTGATTGGTAAAGAGCGAGCAAAGCGAAAAGGAAACTAAATGGTTCGAACCGTTGCAGAAGCTGAGGGCAAGAGAAAAAATCCAGTAAACCTAGTTTAAACCACTCCCACCCCACCCACAGGTAATTTATACTGACCGTCCTAAGGCGGTACTCCTGTAAAAAACAAGTTTCCTTACTGCTGTCTTGGTCTTCTTGTCCATGTCGGTGCTATTATTGTTCGATTGATTGTTTTTTTGAGCCGTGACACGACAAAACCAACGATGTGGTTGTGCGCCCAGCCCAGTCCGATCAGAGTCTTTACTGTCCGCATGACGGTAGCTTACACCCTTAGCTACCCTTTAAGTGCTTAAGGAAGAGTCTGATCAGACTGGGCAGATGCCCAGGCTGATCTGAGTCTGCGCTGGGCGCACAACCACGTGTCGCAGCTCATTTGAGGGTAGCTGAGAGATCTCCTGTCTGAAAAAAAGGTGTTCATTCAGTTTTCCGTGTGTGCCTTTCGTGTTCTGATGCCGGTAAATGTATATTCTTTTTTCCCTTTTGTTTGCGGGTGGTATATGGGATCTCATTCTGTTTATTTCTGATCATTGCCTATCCTTTTACTTGAATATTTTGACAAATTCGCTGAACAAGAAACCCGAAACTACATTGCATTTGTTTGCTGACGATTACTACGATACAAGATCAGCTGACAAATCAAAGATAAAAACGACCGTTTTAAATTACAGAAAATGATATTTTTCTTTTGTAAATACATAGAAAATTCACACAAAAAAAACACAATAATACTGTGCAATTTGTCAATTATGTGTTATCTTATATCTGTTTTGATATACGCCTTTTGCAATGCACATGGAAATGTTTTTATTCATATGAGTGATGCCGAATGAGACTGTACTTTTCACCGTATGCGACCAAAGAAGACTCAGGTCATCCTGGATCCTGGTTTGTGTCTTCTTCCTTTCCACACATGCAATAGATGAATCCTTGGAAATTTGATAAGAGCGACTCCACTGGGTGGTTGCTTAGTCCCGGTAGGCCGTGATTTTTTCTGACAATCGTAAACGATTTTTTCTGACAATTTATGTCTCATAAGCGTGACGGAGCAATAAGGTAAGTAAACAAACTTATTTTCAATTACCTTCTTGTGATCTTTTGCAATCAGGCTGTTTACTTGAGCATTCTGTAGACGTATTTTGTCGTTTGTCATATTTTTCTTTGTGAAATAGCATTGGCAAACCAAGGACAAAAATACTGCAAATGTCAAGGATTTTTTCCTACAACGGCTTTAGTGTCCAGGATTTCTTCCTACAGTGTTCCGGATTTTTTCCTACCACTTATACTGCATTTCAGAGTCTAAAACTAGCAGCATAGTAACATCAATTACAGTTTTTTTCAGTGTGGAAACTAATTTTACTTCACCGAATGAACGTCAAAAGCATTTCTGTAATGTAGAGTTATGGCACATGGCTTCGCACACTTTTATGACTCCAGCAGCATTCGCTGACAAAGCTTCTAACATCACGCCTCTTCGTTCATATTATAACATACCTTGACCCTTTCAGGATACCACGCACGAAAATGTTTGGTCTCAGGCTCTGACATTATCTGTCGCACGTGCAGTAATATGTACTGCCGTTCTATGTAATATTTTAGGTAAATGAGGACATGGCTTCGCACACCCCTTTTGGAAGGAAGTAGAAGCTTTTTAGATAATTTTAAATATTCTGCCATACATCTAGGGACCAGTAAATGAAAATTATAAAAAAAAACTTCCAAAACGCTGTTATCATTTATAGTTTGCGAGGTAAAAGTATAATGTCAATCCTTCTTCAGTCAGGTACATAACCTTTAAAAGTTAAAAAAATATAACTTGAAGCAGTTAAAACCTAGCCTGTTTACCACTAATTTCAAAGTGAGGCTGTAGAAAATAACTTATTAAGGTTATGTCTGAAATTATTTAGGCCAAGGTCAAATTTGCAATCTCCAAAAAATAACTTTTTTAAGTTAAAAAGTAGTTAATTTCCTGATCTTCAAGGGCCTTGTGTACCAATTTCTAGACGATGCGTACAGAATTTTATTGCTTGATTATAAAGTTATGTAAGAGATCTTTCAGGGAAAATTACCCATCTGTCCATAAAAATTGCTATAACTCCAGAATATGAAGACGAAAAAAGACACTTTAACTTAAACAGGTTACATTTGCTATATTCGCAAAAAATTATAACTGCTTCAAGCTATATTTTTTCTAACTTTTAAAGGTTACGTACCTGGCTGTTCTTGCAATTTTGAAAATACAAAAAGCAGCGATTTTCAGCATTTTATTTAGTTTAAACTTTATTTTTTTGTATATATATCATGAACATACAGAACATGCCAATACAATGTAATTGGAAGTACAATATAATACAAATGGGATTCAGAAGGAAGTCTTAGACTTATTTTTATCTGTATCCCATTTTGCAATAACATTAACTTTGAAACAACACGTGATTTGAATTAACATCTAGTACAACACGTGATTTGAACTAAAAGCTAGTAACAAAGCTTTTGTGTTCAGTCATAAGATACAAACAGAAGGAAACTGAAATATATAGATATGCATTTGCACGCCTATTTCACAGGAATTCCTGACTAGACCTCATGCAGGTAACATACTCAATTTTTTAATTTTCTTATCGTGACAGAAAATCTAATCATTGTATTGCTCCCCGTAGTAAATAACACATGCATGACGTCACATCAGATGTCCTGCGTCAACAGTTGTGCTTTTATGACTAGCTGTACGTTTATTTCATTTAATCAGCATAAACTTAGGTCTCCACGGGGAATGGAGATATCAAGTACTATTTAAAGGATAATATACGTGATAGAGTGGTTATTGTCGTCAAATCTCACTTATTCTAGTAACACGCGAGACATTCAGATATAATAGGAGTAGATGGTTAAATAGGGTTTGTGTTCCATTCCATAAAATGTTACTTGTGTCCAAGTTTAGTTGTTGGTTTGTTAGGCAGTATTTCCAGAGGAGATGAAATAAAGAGAGAAGTCTGGTGACTTTTTAAGTAGCGCATGTATTCAAGCAATTGTCCTGCATTTTATTTGATTTTTATAAAGTAGTTAAAAATAGCTGATATGTTCTTGTTGAATTCATCGCATCTCGACAGTTTAATCTTACAGTGGACTTACAACTAGATAGGATGATAGCTTAAAATAATATGCGGACATTTCTTATAAAAGTGGGGACAAAATTCACACCCCGTAGCACGGAAAATCTGTTATATTCATATAACCGGCATAGTTTATGATGATTGTCCACTTTGTATACCTAAGAAAGCAAAGCATAATTTCATTAACATTTCAGGAGCCGAATTTCGACAAAGCGCTATCATGATACTGTTTGTTATAAAATTGTTCAACTTTGTCGACTTTGATCTGAATGTCACTCAACGTTTTGGAGCCAAACTGCACGTAATGCACTGCACGCGTAACTGATGTCACAAAACTTACTTCATTAACCTTGTAATGTTTGCAAATTAAAATGATGTGTAGACAACTGATGACTGACACATATTAAGAAATCTCGGAGGTGTTCGAAGCCATGCCCTGTGCGAAGCCATGTCCCCTTACTGTATGCCTTATCATGATGAAATCGAAAATATGGGCCCTATGGAAGCAAAGAATACGTAAAAGACATAACATTAGAAGTCTTTGTTTACTTGAGTCCTCTTTTCAACTGCAGACTCAATAAGAATAGTCTGTTTTTTTTTGTGTTTTTTTTTTCATTCTTTCTGACCAGTACTCTTGCTTCCAAAACCTCTAACATTTCAAATCTTATTTAAAATCTCCATAGTCCTATAAGTGGTAAAAACGTCTAAACGCAAATCCTTATGAAAAGCGCTTCAATCTTTACATTTGGTAATAAAATATGGGATGATGTGGCTGTATTGATCCAAATACCTGGCAAAATGCATGGGAAAGTTTTTTTTCAAACACGGCAATTCGTTCTACAAAATGCAGGTTTCCTTATCTGGTTTCCCGTTGAGCGATGCAATGTAAACAAAAGCGGTACATTGAAATGGAATTCACTGCTGTACATTGTATTTTTACCATTTTTTCATTGTTTACGAAATCGAAAGTAGGTCATTTTAGTTGGCAACTAAATAACCTAAATCAATTTTCGAACCTTTTTTATGTGAAACTCAATGATGTTTTATTTGTTTAAAGTTGGCTAATCGTTGTGATTTACAAAGACGAAAGTATGGCGGGAAGCTTGCAGCGATACCTCTCGATAAAATGTTTCATCCTAATAGAGCAATGGGGCCTTTAACTTCACAGGATGCTGGAGATGTTTTGCGGCGGCCGTTAAGTCTCCACGTATTCCATCATAGTGCAGATTATATCATTTCTAGTCCTTTCGAATCAATGATTTTATTTCGAGTCATTCTGAAAAAAGAGTACCCCAGCTGCTGCTACATGTAGGGGGCATGGCTGGGTTTGCACATTTATTGAAACTTCACTGAAACTGGTGTAAGGTACCATGTTACGGCCCTTAATCGTCCCTAGGTATTCATTCATAGTGTAGATTGTATAAGTTCTGGTTATTTCATTTCGACTCATTTTAGATAATAATACATTAGCCGCTGCTAGGAGCATGGCCGGATTTGCAATTTCATGACTGGTCATGAGCAGCTGCAGTTAAACCAAGTATGCTATTTTCATTTCGTTGGTGTTTTCCTTGCTTTCAAAGGATCTGACTTTTCAGAACTTTTTCTGTTAAAACATCTAGGGAGAACGATAATGAAAGGCTGTGTGCAATGAAACCCCGTTTACGTTTGAAAAGATTCAAGAGGGGATCGAACTCGGCACGCTAGATCAGCGAGCCAGCGTTTAACCTACTGAGCTACCGGGGCTCCAGCACCTGCTGGACATGTGCACTGCTTTCAGAATTATCAAGCCTAACATAAACTACACTATTGTGAGTAACAGGTAGCAGTTGTACACCAAGGATAGACCAAATGGAAAGGTTGATGCTATGAACACACACACACACACACACACACACACACACACACACACACACACACACACATGCGCGCACAGTTTTTAAGAAAACATATAAATCTTCTACGCCGCCTAAGCGAGAAAAACACTCTGGCCGCGGCAGAACTCGAGTCTTCAACCTTCCCGGTACTACTGAGTAAAAAGATAGGCAATGATCAGGAATGCTCTGCCAACTGAGCTTTCCTCGGCAAGCCTCGTTTCCGACACACCCCTCTTGCCCTCTGGTTGGGATTTCCCTGTCCGCATCAGAGAGCAATGATAGATTCTATTTGTCCCGGATTCAATTATTCTGTTTGTAATTAATGCCTTTTGGAGCAATTGTACCAGGAATGCACTTTCAAGACGTTACCTTTACTAATTTTTTTCTTTTAATTTATTTTTTTATAATAAACAACCCTACAATAAAATTTTAAAGCCTCGAGACCGCTCCGGGTAACAGTTGAGAATACTTGTATGGGCGTTTCTGAAACGGATAAAGCAAAAATATGCCGGGCCGCGTAGCGCAGTCGGTAGTGCACCTGACTCATAAGTCAGAGGTCCTTGCTTCGATACCCGGTCTGGCCACATACTTTCGTTTCTCCTGCCGCTGATTCAAGAAGGGCTGTTGATAGCTACTGGAGAAAGTATGCGCACTTAGTACTGGTTAAGCGCTTCGGAGGTCTCAGCCTGCCCAGGAACAGTCTGATTAGGTTACATGTAACTGACCGTCCCGACATGACCATAGCTGTTTACCGTTGACTGAAATCAACAAACCAATCAGTCAATCAATCAATAAAGCAAAATAATTGTAATTTTTTAGCTCATTCAACAAAATTCAGCTGCACGCGCACAATATTTCTACCATTTCTGTTAGTGTTGCACTAAAGAGTTTATGTTTTTAAAGCTAAAACCGTATAATTATGTGATTATGATATCCAACAAAAAAGGGGTCCAATAATGAAAGTTACTCTAAAACTCTAAAAATTTGGCCATCTAAAATAGCCTTGAATGTCCTTTAAATGATCAATTTGGTTTTTATACCGGCCTGCCACACGTTAGAGGCGGGGTATTTCCCCCACAGGCTGTCCGTGTGTCTATCTGTCCGTCCGTTCGTCCGCCTGTACGTCCATGAGCACTTCGTTTCCGTTCGATAGCTTGAGAATATATAAACGGATTTTCTTCAAACTGGATATGTGCATTGGTCTTGAAAATTCCTCGATGGACAAATTTCGATATCTTTTGATGGAGTTATTGCCTCTGTCAATGTATAATATTTGATCTGTAGTTCCTTTACACTTTAAAATATCTTGATGAAATTTCACAGAAATGAGCAAAGTAATGTAACCGTTTTGTGACATGCAAAGTTTTGTCTGCCTGGGCTATCTGCCCACGCTCTGGAGCTATATTCAGGCATTAAATTACAAAAACAATATACAAAATCAACCGAGTTGACAGAAACTTTTATAACATTTGTAACACATATTAATCATATTATTATAATCTTTCTGTCATAATCAAAAGTTTGTAACCCAGTTGTTAACTGCCATTGACACAAGCTAGATACATGTTGAAGCTAATAAAAAAGCATCTTTAAAAACAGACTTTTGTTATATCGTGATGAGGTTTCAAAGAAATGATTGAAATGACATAAGCTGTCTGTTACAAGCAGAATTTAGTCCACATAAATTACCTGTCCCTGCCTCAGAATTATGAAAAAAATTGCATGGAATCAAAGATGAACGGGAGTTTCCTGAAACTTTGGTAATATGAGCTACATATCATCAAAAGTGCGTTCCCAGAGGTTATCTGCCCCTGTCCCGGGGTTAAATATATGTTTAAAATGAAAATAAAAATTCTAAAAAGGGATTAATCTGAAATTCATAACACATCATGAAGGTAAAATAATCTTTCTGTCATAAGAAAAAATTGTCCCCAGGGGCAATCTGCCCATGCCTCGGGGTTTTATACGCATGTATAGATTTATAGAAAAATATTTATAAAAGAGAATGGTCCAAGCGATAAAAGCCCCCCCCCCCCTCCTCCCACTGAAATTTATAAAATCATGTTAAATTTATTAAAAAGGTAAATCAAGGGATATTGGTTTGCAATGGCGGGGCAGTCGTTTACGATGCTTTTATTCTAAAGATGAATGCATCAAGAAGATAAAGATGGAATGACAAACAGGGTAGAGCATGTTCAAACCTGACCTGGACCTGCAATGTTCGCTCAGACTTGTCTGTCCCAATGACAGATTTGTTTGCACCAGCATCAGAATTATTGCTGGTCATTTCAAAAAGCTAAACCAAGACTGTTGAAACTTTTGAGGAATGTTTTTATGAATAAGTAAATGAAAGTGGTGAAAGTACCCAAATCATAAGTCCGAACTCGTAAGTCCTTTAAACATTGACAATTCCGGAAAATTAAGGATACACAGATATGGACCCCGAAATCGAGGTGTGATCAGGAGTTCGCGAGTAGTAAGCATCACCTGCCTACTATAATACACCCGCCATATCTATGTATCAGTAGAAAAAGTCAGTGAAAAAGAAAGTCACTGAAAGAATCACTGCTTACGCCGCTGCTTTGCTAGGACGTCGCGCACGGTATTGGGGTACATTTACGGACAGATATGAAATGGGTCCCACGGAAGCAATGCTTTTTTTCGGATTTTATGCCATAAACTGTTTTAAAATCGTGAATTGGTATTTAATTTATTTTCGGGTCAATAATATTTGGTTTTGAGACGATGTAAATCCTATTGCGGGCGCAAAACGGTTGGTTTTTGCGCTAAAATGCGTGTAACTCTGTAACAAAGTCGGCATGGTGGGCTTACTCGAAGGAATGCTACACAGAAATGTCGATGTGATTTTTTGTGGAAATTTGCTTACGAAAAAAGCGGAAATTTTCTAGATTAACTCCATATTCAGTTTATTGTATATTCTTCAACAATCGCCATCTTAAGAATTTATTGTTAAAAGTGAAATTGTGTAACTCACGCTCAAATTAACGTCAAAATTGCAGGGCTGGTTTCTTCGGAAAGTATTTATAGTATCGGAATAAACAAATTTTGAAAATGTCTGTATATGATTCAAATGTACTTATGCATCACGTATGAGTTATATAAGAATAATTGCTTTTTCTCTACGGATACGGAAAGAAATTTAAAAATCCGCGGTCTTAATTTTTGTAACAAATTTCAAATTTGACACCAAACTCTTACACCTTCCTGTGTTATTAAGCTGATTTGGACAAAATACTTACAGCAATCTGTGCAAAAAGCAAATTTCCAAAATGTACATTGCCTGTTTGTATTATCTGCTAAATTGGGATTTAAGCTATTTGAACAATAAAATTGTTATGCGCATTTACATCGGTCTTAAATTTTGTAACGCGGCGACAAATAAAAAAAAATCAAACGTTACATGCATATGAAACCTTATAGTTCTAAGCGGCTGTCTAGCAATTTTCAGGTCTGCGTCATTATAGTCCAACATGTCTTAAAGGTCAGCTCCATGAAGCAAAGAACTGTATTAAAACGCAAAAATTCCACTTCAAAAAGTACCATTTTCTTTACAAATCGACCTGTATCTAGGAAGCACCTGTCTTAAGCAAGCGGTTTTTGCACCTCCCTTGGGTGCTCGCTTAAAGCAGGTTTGACTATACAGCAATACTTGCCATCGGAGAAAATTTTTCTCAAAGTTTGAAGCCCATAAATATATAAATACATGTCTATGATACTTCACCAGCATAAAAAGTCTTTCCTGTAGCAAGATAACTAGCAGAAAAAAAGAAACGCGAAAGGTGACGCAAGAGATATAATTCGTTCTACACGAAAACAGAGGATAGTATAGTATAACGAAATAAATTTTCGTGAAACGGGTAAAAGCTACCGTACAGGGATATAGTGTGGTTTATATTTGCAGCTTCCGATAGAATTTGTATCACAAACTCAATTCATATCGTGTTTATGAATGCAAATAGATCCGTCCAATACTGAAAAAGCAAATGAATAAGCAAAACTGTAAATAAATTCTCATTGATGTCGTCCTTACAAAATGTTTATAGGATCGGACCGGTTTTCTTTTGTTGCAATGGCGTGTTTGGTTTTGTTTCACTACTGTCGGTATAAGACAGTCGAACCCCGCGGTTAACATTCTCACAAGGCGGAAAAAGTAGCCGCTGACAGTTTGACGTTACGTTTTGTTACCCAATACCGTGCGCGACGTCTAGGTATTTGAAGTACACGTTTCCTGTTTTATGGCGTTTGAGTCCCCTCTTCGCCCTTTGGTGTATAGGAATAGTTGTTCTTTGCAACTGTGACCTTCCCTGCGTATTTGGTTTCTATTACAGTAAATGAATAGTGTCCATTATATAAAATTGATCCTACTTAGCCACTTATGACTCACAAACATACAACCTCTTCAAAGAAATTATTGTGTATATTAAATTAACATATTCCCTCTGGTCATTACCTCAAACGCTCTAGACTTAACTACATATCAACAAGTTATTCTCATTTTGCCCATTTCTCAACGGAACTTAATATGTAATCGAACTCACCTATCTGCACTAAACCAGCTGTTTAGGAGAGAAAAAAGTGACATGTGCGCCCAGTTAATCTGATCACAGTCTTCGATGTTCGCATGAAGGTAGTTTTGACACTTAGCTAACCTTTAGACGCACAGCGAGGGCTCTGATCAATCTGGGTGGATGCCCAGGCTGATCTGAGTCTGCGCTAGTCGCACAATCACTCTGATTGTTTTCTCGTGTTGCGGCTCTAGTATTCATGGACAACTATTACCCAGGCCTGTGTTTTGTGTCACATTGGAATATTTGGCATATTGGCATAAATATACAACATTCAGCAATCTAGAATCAAATATTCCGCACATGCCGCACATGCGCAGTCAGGTCAGGGCATTCACGGTTCACACATGAAATATCCTTAAAATTGGAGGCTTTAATTAAAATAAGATTGCACATGGCCTGACCATATTTAATTCTTTATTCTGAGGCCAATTGTAGCATGCCAAATCAGAATTTAAAGTAAGGTGATTATATACAAATTCATAGGGAGTAACACCACAGCGTGAAGCCAGATAATTGTGGAATGATAAATGCTCCACAATTGAAGTGCCTTTTTTAGCGCACTGCTAAGGTTTGGCGTGTGTTTGTTACTACATTTCAACATTGCTCTACAAGAAAATCGTACGGAACACACTTGTTTTCTTAGCGTCAAAGCCATAGTGGCAGATACAAATTACTGAAAAACAAGAATAATGACATACACCCTGTAAGAGCATGAAATGGATAGACGTTATAATACTGGCAGTTATAACTCCTTACTACAATTCCAAACGAAACATGACCATCAGAATATTTTATTCGAATACACTGTGGTATTAGCGATAACTGAATTTACTTGCTTAAATATAGTAATGATTGACAGGAGGTTCCAGGAGAATAACCAGAGAGCTAATTGCTTCCGATTTTCCTTAACATATCACGTTTATTATTAATTCAGTAAGTGCCCTCGCTTGAGAAATCTATAATCGACAATATAAAATTTTCTACAAGAAACCTGATTGACAAAATCACAAAGTCACTAGCAAGAATAGGAGCGACTGAGTGAGTGAACTCGGGGTTAAAGTCCTACCAAGATATAGGTCATATGGAGACGGTACATCGGTTGAACGTCTCATCTGAAAGACCAGAGAAGCAGGAGACCGAGCCTATGACACCTGAACTGGTAGTCTAGCATACAA
Organism: Ctena decussata; assembly: GCA_963989385.1. NCBI lineage: Eukaryota > Metazoa > Mollusca > Bivalvia > Lucinida > Lucinidae > Ctena > Ctena decussata. The sequence continues at coordinate 18,868,035 of OZ022505.1, read as the reverse complement.
ACCATCCTTTCAACGAGTGAGATGTAAAACAACAGCTACACAAAGCCTCCTGTCTTCCTCATCTGCTAGCCTCTGTGTACATGTAACCTTTGATACCTACCCTTTTTTAAAGAAAGTATTCGTTATTTGTCTATTGTCTATTTGTAACTTCCAGTTTGAGACTAAACAACTAGTAAAGAACGCTGGGCCTGGTAGCGGATGTCTCTGTCGAGTCCTCATCCCCGATTCATCATAGGTTATATCCGTGGTTTGTTTTTTTTCCTGTGATGAGTCATTGATGGGTTAGGAAACCTATATGCGGACCAAACAGTAACTAAATATTTCGAACCCCCGTAGAAACAGAGGGCAGGGATTGAATCCAGTAAAACTAATTTACGGCCCCCTCCCCCAATAATTTATTATATACTGATCGTCCCAAGGCGGTCATTCTATTGTGGTTTTTCGCCGTTGTTTTCTCTCTATTTGTCTGTGGTCTGCTAGCAATGTGCCTACCTGTACAGCTTCCTGTTTTGCTTTCTATAATGTCGTGTAATGAAAAATAGAAATACCTAAAAATAATTATTAAACGTTTTTCATATATTTTGTTCTTATTGTCCAAATCGATGCTGTCGTTAGTTTGTTGTGTAAATTGTTATTGTTTTGCTTAGTTTGAACTAAGGCGGATATAAAGGGTGAGGTTTGTATCCAGTAAAACTAGTGTAAGTCCCTCAATATCATTTTGCTGACTGTTCCAAGACTGTACTTCTGTTGTCGCTTCACGGTGTTACATGTTATTATGTCCGCTTGTCTGTGGTCTTCAGCAGTCTGGTCACCTGAATAGTTGCACAACTGTATTGCTGTGTTATTCGAAATATAAAATACGTAAACATAAATGTTGCTGGCTATTTTCAATTAGGGTAGCCGAATGACCTCCTGTTTGGGAAAGAACTGCTTATTCAGCTTTCCGTGCGTTTCTTTTGTCATTTTTTGTGTGTGCTTCTTTCCTTTTTGGTTTTAAGAGCGGTATTTGGGACCTGATTGTATTAATTCCTGATTGTATTAATTCCTGATCATTGCCTATCTTTTGACTTTGAACCTAATGCTTTTATATGGGAAAAACTAAAATAATGAATTTCTCAGAAAATTTGAGGGTCTACGGTATAATACGAGGGGCAATTTGAAAGTTTTGCAAGTGAAGTAATTTCTTGGTAACTACCACAAAGACAGAGCTTCTGATAGCAAAAACACATGAAGTAATGTTATACCTAGAAAAGTCTGCAAACACGGTGTATTTTGTTAAAGGACGCATTTTAACTTCGTTGATAGAGGTATACCCTAAATTCACTGCAGATTTTTATACCCCTGTTTTAAAAAGTGGGGGGTATACTGGTTTGCATCTGTCCGTCATTCCGTCCGTCCGTAATTCCGTAACACTTTTTAGTAAAAATTTCGTAAAGGGTTTCTCCACAATGGTATAAGCTAGAACGTTCATATTTGCTATACTGCTTGACACTGACTTGTTGTATCGTGGGATTGAGATTCAGCCCTCACCTGTTTATTCTTCCGCGTATTTATCCATTTTTCTTACTTTCTGATAAAAATTTTCGTAAAAGATTTCTCCACAATGGTATAAGCTAGAATGTTCATATTTGGCATATAGATTAATGACGATGTGTTGTATCGTGGGATTTAGAACCAGCCTTCTTCTGCTTAATCTTCCCTTTATTTGTTCAGTTTTCTTTATTTCCGTACTTTGAATAATGAAATTTTTCGTCAAAGATTTCTCCACAACCATTCAAGCTAGAGTAGTCATATTTGATATGCAGGTTAATGATAACTTATTAAATTGTGGGATTGAAGACCAGCCGTCTCCCGTCATCTCTGTATTCGTCTGGTTTTCTTTCTCCCTTTACAATAAATAATACAATTTTTCGTAAAAGATTTCTGAATCTGAATCTGCCAAGTACTCCAAACACCTCTAATGAGTATTACATGGAGTGCCTACGCGTGCGCAAATGACGGTTTTCAAAAACACCGAAAAGTATTTCAAAATAGATTTTGTATGCAATTAAATTGAGTTTTAGAATTTGGAAGTTTTGGTCTCTAAAAAAGACAGAGCCTGCAGTATTTGTGAGGGTAATTTAATGGGGGTGAATTTAAGATGATGGATGATGATGATGATGTGATGTCGGTTTGTTTAGAGAGTATTGAGGAGCCCTGCTCGGAATGATCCGAGGTCAGGGCTGTTACAGATGTCAGGTGGGAGATTGTTCCAGATTTTGGCAGTTCTTGGGAAGAATGAGTGACTATGAGCATTTATACTTGAACGTGGAAATGTGTATCTGGACCTCATGGATGGCTGGATATTGTTAGGAAATTTAATGTTTACAAGATTATGTTTTATTTTATAGAACATTATGAGGGATGAAATTTGTCTACGTTTCTCGAGAGTAGGGAGATTTAGTTTTGATAACATGTAACTGACACTGCTAGTGGAACTGTAATCGTTGAATATGTACCTGACGGCTCTGTGCTGGACCATTTCAATCTTTTCTATGTATTTTTTCTGCCAAGGGTCCCACACAGAAGCCGCATACTCAACGAGTGGGCGGACATAAGTCTTATATGCAGATTCTTTTAGTTTAGGGTTATTAGTTTGAATATTACGTTTGATGAACCTCAGTGAGTTGTTTGTTTTCGTTGTGATCTGGTTGATGTGTTTAGCCCACGACAAGTCACGTGTGATATTGACCCCCAAGTATTTTGCGGAGTCAGTTTCTTTTAAGTTAACCCCATGCAAAGTATAGTTGAATGGTAAGGGATTTTTCTTATTTGTGATACGGATCACTTCGCACTTGTCGGGGTTAAACGCCATCAACCATTCACTCTCCCAGGTTTCAAGTTTTGTTAAGTCGTCCTGTAGGGACTGGCAGTCTGTCTGGTTTGTAACGGTAAGGTACATTATAGTGTCGTCAGCGAAGAGCCTGATGTCGCTCCGTATCATGTCTGGCATATCATTTATATAAAGTAGGAACAGACAGGGCCCAAGAACGGAACCCTGTGGAACGCCTGACATGACAGAGCAAGAGTCAGACTCCTCGCCATCGAGCACTACTCGTTGCGTTCTGTTTGAAAGAAAGGACCCAATCCATGATATAGCGTCTTTATTAATGCCAAAGCGGTGGAGCTTCAGCAAGAGCCTTTCATGATCTACCTTATCAAAGGCCTTGCTGAAGTCCATTACAATGACGTCGGTCTGTCCTTTGCCATTTAGTGTGTCCGAGATGTCTTGGACAAATTGAATAAGCTGAGTTTCGCAGCTGAGTTTTTTGCGGAAGCCATGTTGGTTTGAATGGAGGAGATGATGTTCATCCAAGTAGGCCATGATGTTTGAGGTTATGATATGCTCCATGACCTTACAACAGATACACGTGAGGGATATTGGCCGGTAATTTTCTGCCTTGGTTTTGGGACCTTTTTTATAAACTGGGGTGACAGTGGCATTACGCCAGTCGTCCGGTACAATGCCCTCACGTAGGGAGCTGCTGCAGATGTCAGTGAGCATAGGGGCTATCTCATGGTGGAGTTCCTTCAATATTCGAGAAGAAAGGTTATCAGGGCCAGCAGCTTTACCAGGGTTCAGTTTGAATTTCACAGTAACCCTTCGAGGTAAAATGTTCATATTTGGTATACAGATTGATAATGACTTATTTTATTGTGGGATTGCAAATCAGCCATGTCTGGCATCTTCTTTCCTGTATTTGTCCAATTTTCTTTCTCTCCATACTTTGAATAATGACTTCTTTGTCAAAAGTTTCTAAGCAGCCATTGCAAGTCAGAGGAGGGATATTTTGTTTGCAGGTTGATGATAACTGTTGTATCGTGGGATTGAGAACCAGCCTTCTCATGTTTATTCTTCCCAATATTTTTCCAAATTTTCTTTCTCTCCTTACTTTGAATAATGCAATTTTTCATAACGAATTTCACAGCATCCCCTCAAGTTTGAATCTTCATATTTGGTATACACATTGATAAAGACTTATGTCTTACATGTATTTATCAATTTTTCTATCTGTATATGTGAAATCATTTTATTCTGTATAACATAAAAAGGGATTTATTGATATTTGGTTTACATGTTGACAATGTGTTCTCTCTCTATATACTTTATGTATACGAAAATAACACCATTTGATTAAAGCCGTTAAACGGGGGTATAGTCGGATTCTCCGACAGTTCTAGTTGTAAGTAGGTCGTAATTCATATATGAAGAGTCTTTTGATTATTTTTACCTTTGCTACTTAAAGACAATGCCAAGATATCACAGGAAATTGAATTTAATCTAGGTTCCACACTGTCCCTTGAATATGGATTGTCCGCATTTTATGCAGTAGCAAAGTCTCCCGTTCCACTAAAGTTATTATGATTTTGTAATGAAAACAAGTTTCACGGCTAGCATTCAAAGTCTTGTTAGCAAGAGCATTAACATAGGTCAACGAAAACCTGTCAATAAATTCAAATTAATGCAAAAAGAAGCCTATACGATCTTTGAAAAATGACGTTGACGCATATTTCAATAACGTCATAAGAACTGCGCATCACTTTGCAAGGAATTACACGATAACAGTTGCCAGGTTTCTAACTTTTGTATGGATATTGCAGGAACGATGGACAAACCGTTGACACAGATTAATTTTGCATTTACAACGGTATTTAACTTAAATACCTAACCCTGAAAAGATTTTACAGATAAAATTCGCGCAGTGGTATGACTGGAGCCTACTAAAATGCGTTGTAAGTCAAACAGGAAAAGTGTATTTGTATAGTGTTGGTGTCATTGTAAACACAAAATAAAGTGCGTCCAGCATATGCGTAGCAGTTGTACTCAGTATGCCCCTAAACAAAGTTATGAGTAAATTTGCATTACTTTTCGGGCGACCCTCGTATCCCTTGGAAAGGGTTATGAAAATTTGCCCAGATGGTTTTGTTCACATGATCAGGATGGGCACTTTACCCGTATTCTATAAAAAAGACTTTAATATTTTCTTCACAAAGACCAAACAGCCAACGACTTTGAAAGTTTGTGTCTTGCATTTAGGACTCAAATCCATTATAGTTTTTACAAATAATGGCTCGGGGTTGACCCTGACCTAATTTATGACAAGGTCAACTTTGGTTTGTTATGCTTTTATATGGGAAAATGATATAACAGTGGATTTCTCGGAAACTATTTAAGTCTAAGGTATAATATTTGGTTTATATGGTTAACTAAATAATCAGATGAAGAGGTTGTGTTGTCTGTCAACATTTTCAAGCACCCTCTCATCTAAAGCCGCAGGGCCGATTGAAGTCATATTTTATGTGCAGCCATCTACGGTCAGAAGAACGAAAACTTGTTCAGATTGTCTGGGTCACAGGAGTTAGATGGCCACCATCCACTTATATGGTTAAACCCCTTTATATTTGGTATATATGGTTAATTAAACGAGCAGATGAATCATTTTTTCTAAAGGTCAATGTCATACTTTGGTGTTTGATCAAGGTCACTGACATTATGTGCTCCATCAATATTTTCAAATGTCTCCTCTGAAGTCACTGCGCCAGTTGAAACCAAATTGTATGTGGAGGCTCCTTGTATTAGAGGAACGAAGATTTGTTCAGAAGGTCATGGTCACATGACAAAGGTAGCCGCATTGCCAATAATTGTTAAAAAATAATTTTGTTTTTCTGGCTTGTGACCTTGAATCTAAATATGTAGCATGGACGACTCAGTTCCTAGAAAATTTGTTCAAATGATGGCACTAGATTCACTTTGACCTTACTTATGACAAGGTCAATTTTTGCATGTCATGTTTTTGTGTGGGGAAGTGCTTAAACAGTAGAGAAACTATTTCAGCCTCAGGTATAATATTTTGTTATTTTAAAAAGGGTTGCCTAGATGAACAGATGAACATAATATTGCTGAAGGTAAAGGTTCTTCTTTGACTTTTGTTCATTATCACAGAGATTCTGCTGTTCAACAACATTTTTAACATCTTCTCTCTGAAGCTACCGGACCGATTAAAGCCATATTTGATATGGAGCCTCCCTCAGTTCGGGGAACAGAAGTTTGTTCACATGGTCTTGGTAACATGAACAATATGGCAGCTATGTCAATATAAGATAAAAATCCTACATAAATTCATGACAGATAAGGTCACCAAATGTCAAGGTCATTCTTTGCCTTTTTCTCAAGGTCACTGAGATATAAAATCAAAATATGCCTTCCTCAAAAGCCACTGGTTAGAAATTTGTACCAAATAAGCGAAGTGAAATATTGTGACAGTTTCCAGTAAGTTCTCTGGTGAGCTACAGAACCCTCGGGTCTCTATTTTTTTATCTATACTGTCTCATTTTCGAGTGAGGAAGCACCTACACAGATTAAACACCTACGTTTGATTTGGAGCTGTAGCAGAAGTCAGGTAGAGGTTGTGCGCGTAAAGTTAACTTAAACCCATAGTTGTTTTTCAACGACCATTCCACAGCGGATTAACCTTTTTTGACCCGTGGACTTGTCCATCCTTATCATTTGAATTGGTCCATTTCTATTTTCGGGGGTTTTCGGTGTAGGTTTTTCTTTTTTTTCATAGAAATTCCTGTAGACCAAGAGTGAAGACTGTGGTCAGACGCCGCGTTCGGTTGAGTCTTAACTGTGTCTGCAGTGCGTGTATATGTCCCCAAAATGGGGTTCCAGTTTTAAAAGGGTTAATAAAAGCCCCATAGCTGTCGAAGTGAAATAATTGCCTGTAATGCTGCATAGCTTTTGTATTTGTGTTTTCCCATCCGCCATGCCAGGACCTTCACAAAGGCTCATAACCAGACAGAAATTTAACTTTGGAGAATGACGTCAGAGGTCGCGTACCTATGAGTGTATGACACAATTATATTAGTCCAGGCATTCAAACATTTACTTTATGCAAAACCAAAACCAAGAAAAGGAAAACAGTAGTTTTTATCAAATTTGACCGTTAACTAGGCAGACAACACAAACGGAACAGTCAAAGTGTTAAATATTACCGTAGAAAAAGAGAATATATTTTTAACGGACTTGTTATCCCCTTTCTTTATTTCCGATGTGATGGCCTCAGTCGAAGCATAGTGATGCTTTCAAATACCGTATTTCATTTTTACTGACGTATTCTATTGATGTATACATATCGCAGGTGTATTGTAATAGGCAGGGGATGCTTACTACTATTGAGCTCCTGATCCACCATCTGTTTTAGGATCCATGTCTATGTATCTAAGCTATTGCGGAATAGTCAATGTTTATATGACTTACGAGTTCGGAATTCTGATATGGGTACTTTGACCACATTTTCACTATATGCACATCAGCCGACATTTTGTCATTTCATTACACGTTAGAATATTAAGCTGTTAATAATGACTTAAGTTAAGACGCTTTAAGCATATGGAGAGCAACGAGACCTTATAATTGGGTGTGTCTGTCAAGTAAAGCTAATGTGGTATCTTCATAGTATAAAAATTTTAAGTTGCCACTTTAATACCTGTATCTGCTAGGTACTCCAAACACCCTTAAGGTATTTAGATACACAATAACTCTGTATCGACTTATTAAAACACATAGCAGAGTTATTGTTCATGGTGAATCAATCAACTATGGAATATATACACACTTACAATGCCTACCATAAAGATCCTAAGTTTTCGGGCAGATACGTCTGTATAAACAGTGGAAACCGTGATCAGACTGTTCCTTAGGAACCAGAATAATCAAGGTCTTTACAATTTCAATTCCATCTGCGCATTTTTGAGGCATTACTCTATGGTAGACCCCGAACATCAGGAAAATAAATAACAGGGCAAGGACCGGCTGTGTTTGCAGCAGGTACAGTATTTGGACAGTCTTTTTGGGGGATATTTTTGAACTTAAACATTGTCTTTCTAGGAAACAAAACGGTGAAATGTTTGTTTTTTTTGTTTTATTCTGTATCATACAATGTAAGTTTTACTAAAACAATATGCATAAGCATGCCCCATCGATTGAAAATATTTTTCATGACCTTTTTCATGAAGTTCAATTTTCTTGCATTTTTTAAAAAAATGTAAAAATATGCTTATAATCAAGATAATTGCAATTTTTCTTACCAGTCTGTTTCAAATACCCTATATTAAAGATTATATGATTTGCAGAAATGAAAGTGCATCCTTGTGCTAGAGACATGAATTTTAATGGAAAATATGTAAAAAAAGTATGTATAAATACAAAAGTTTGTTTTTTAGGAAAACAAAACGGTGAAAAATTTTCTTTTCTTATCCAAATGTTTTATAGCCCTTTGGCTTATTCAGCTGGTATAATGAAATGAATGCCCCACCAATATCTTTATTCACCATTCGTCTACCTTAAAAGAGCATTACATTGGAGTGCGTGCACGATGTCCGTAATAACAACAAGATAGATATATCGATTTCATTCTGCAATGAATTACAGTAAAGTGAATGGGAACACATTCAGCGCAATCAAATATGCTTTTTACGCCTTTGTCTCCCTTCTAAATGAGAGTCAACTCTTACAGGACAGAATTTGCTCCTTTAAGAGCAAATTCTGTCTTTTAAGAGTAGACCCATTTTGGAAGGATTTTTTCCTCCAAAGAGGCAAACAAGAAGTCATATTAATTGTCTACCTCTAATAAAGTGGTGGAAAAAGTATGAACGTATACTCATACATCTTAAGCTTGGTTATGCTCAGCTGTCAGTGATTTACACCTAAACACCTTAACATTATTTACATCCAAATACCTTTACAACAAACACGCTTTAGTGTTGACGTTGTCTCCGAATACAGCTTGAGTAACAGTATGCAGCCGAATAGATAAATTAACAATTTCATTATGACACGGTAGTATCATCTGCGTCTGAAATAAAATACAAAAAGGATAGTCCTTTTGCTATAGATATGCTGACAAATCTTGAGACTTCGGAAATCTCTCATTGTTTTTCAGCTTTGTATCATTATTTATCTTATTCCAGGCTAATCATACTTTTTCCAAGGCTTATCTGTTTGACGTCATTTAGAGAGGTAAAGTACATCCAAACAAATGTCGGAACACTTTTAGATATATTTCGTGCTTGTATTTAAATTTATTTATTTCAATGAAGCAAACGATATACGTATTCATTTCAAAAGTACGGATTCTGACCGGATATTAATTATTTTCCTTATTATGAATTAAGGTATGGCGTTGAGATACATCACGTAAATTTCATAGGCCACGCAGCGAAGTATATATTAATTTTTCAAAAGAAGTTAAACGACATCTAAAGTTTCCCACAGACTTGCAACAAAATCCCGTATGTTTCTGTTTGCGTGGCCGTTTTATTTATTTACAGTTTTTATGTGATTTTGCGTTTCGTGATGAGACAGATATACTTCTGCTGGATATGCTTATTGGCCTTACATCAATTTGCTTACATGTACCTGTGCTGTTGACCGATCTGGTACTGTGCCAAATGATAGTCGACAGAGAATTCGGTCTTAAGTAGTACCAATAACGGTAAATGAATCTGCTAATGGACGTTGGCCTAGCTGATACTGAGGTTGATCGCCTCTGTCTCCAAAGCCACTTTTGCCTGTATGGTAATTTAATATTTTCAGCTATTACAATAGCATTGTAAACTTATGTTTAACACGGTTTAAGATATGAAAGATTCATATTCTGTTAAAACGGTTGATATCTTTTAAAAAGAAAAGGATGCTACCGACAGGCTTATCTTTAAGCAATTGTGTTAGGTAATTTACTTTAAAATATTTATTTTTGTCTTTCGAAAAGTCAGTACAGTCCAACATCATATGTTTTACTGTAATGAGCTGATTACACTCCATGCAGAGAGGTTGATACTTCCGAATTTATATCTGATCACTGAAGAGCTATAGGTTTGAAAGCCTGAAGCTTTTTAAAAGCAGACGGTTGTCATTTAGACAGGGTGAACTTGTTGATGAAAAGTATAAAATTGTAAAAAAGAAGTTCGAACATAGACATGCAAGGGTTTCTTTTGCTAATATCTCAGCGGCTTCATTGCCAGTTATGTCAACAAGACTTGGGAGCCGATAAAATGTATTTCCATTGTTTTTGCAGGTTGATGATGTTTCTAATACTAGTTTCGAAATTTGTGTGTTTCTTAAAATATGCTCGAAAGATTAGGACAATACGGATCAAATTTATAATCCTCTTTTTTTTACAGAAATATGGTGTTAACCGTATTTGGTCAAATACTGTGTAAGCTACGTTATAAAACCTGTTGCAGAACTTACAATATGGTTTCATTTGTCTAACTCATACAACTGTAGCAAAAACGATTCTCTGCTCTTGAATGAACTTTTTAAGATTTTAATTTTACCGCACTGCAGCTGTTGTTGTGCCGTGTAGCGGCCGTAAAACGTCTCCCCGTACATCATCCATAGTGCAGATTATATTTTATTTACATCCTTTGAGATCGGAAGATAGATTCTGAGAAATCTAAAATTTAAAATCGATTTAGGCTATTATTCTAGATCATCGTCTTTTATATTATTTGGATCCTTTTGAAACGAATTAGTCTTTGAATCGGCTGCTCAACTTAATTTAAGAAATTACAGTATGCTTTTTTCTGGTTTCATCACAAGAAATTGTCAGGGTCGCTGACGAGGCTTTATTAGCCGAAACTACGTAGTCTGGCCTATGTTCCTACTTCTGTATGTATTCTCTGCTCTTGAAGGAACTTTCTAAGATTTTAATTTACCTCACTGCAGCTGGTGTTGTGCCGTGTGGCGGCCGTAAAACGTCTCCCCGTACATCATCGATAGTGCAGATTATATTTTATTTACATCCTTTGAGATCGGAAGATAGATTCTGAGAAATCTAAAATTTAAAATCGATTTAGGCTATTATTCTAGATCATCGTCTTTTATATTATTTGGATCCTTTTGAAACGAATCAGTCTTTGAATCGGCTGCTCAACTTAATTTAAGAAATTACAGTATGCTTTTTTCTGGTTTCGTCACCAGATATTGTCAGGGTCGCTGACGAGGCTTTATTAGCCGAAACTACGTAGTCTGGCCTATGTTCCTACGTTTGTATGTATTCTCTGCTCTTGAAGGAACTTTCTAAGATTTTAATTTACCTCACTGCAGCTGGTGTTGTGCCGTGTGGCGGCCGTAAAACGTCTCCCCGTACATCATCGATAGTGCAGATTATATTTTTTTACATCCTTTGAGATCGGAAGATAGATAATTTGAAATCGATTTAGACTATTATTCTACATGATCGCCTTTTATATTATTTGGATCCTTTTTAAACTAATCGGTCATTGAATCGACTGCTCAATTAAAATTAAGAAATTACGGTATGCATTTTTTCTGGTTTCCTCACCAGATATTGCTAGGGTCACTGACGAGGCTTTATTAGCCACAACTGCGTAGTCTGGCCCATGTTCCGACTTCTTATGTATTCTCTGCTCTTGAAGAAACTTTTTAAGATTTTAATTTATAACTGTACTGTAATATGCTGAGCGGAGTTTGAGTTACCAATGGCGTTTGATGAAAGAACGTATATATTTTAAACAAAGCTAGGTGTACATGGGGAAGGATAAAAACGTTGGAGATAATTAGGTTAAGGATATCAAAGGAAATATCGATATGGAGCCATAATGACAGTCTCTGAACGTCTACACACCTTAAATGATATCATTGTTTTCATAGAAATGGCATTCGTTTATTCAGTGGTTCTTTTAGACTCAGGCGCATCTTACATCGACTGAATAATTTTGCTCGTTTTATGAATATATTTTATGAATTTTAAACCATAAATGCCGCATAGTAATCATTTTGAAGAAAACAATTCCAGCAGGACTTGGTGTCTGTGAAGGTCTGTTTTCGCCACTACTATACCTAAATGGCATATCATTTTCTTTTTCTTTATTTTTCTTTAAATTGTATCAATATGTAAAAAAAAAACTTGCAGCTCAGAAATTTTACAAAAACAAGTCTAAAAGCATTCTCGCGCATGCGTTGAAATTAAGACGAATAAGTAGACTATTAGTACATTAGAAGACGTTAAGACTACCTGTCACTCCAGTCTCAATGTCGGTCGACTCTTAACTCATTGATGCCTAGCGTCCCACAAACGGAATATAGGCAATTAATGCAGACCCAGATCAGACGCCGCAAAACGCATAAGATAAATAGGTATTTCTCTCTAAATTGAATAAACATGATACAAAAATAAACTAAACGAGATACCCTCTAATTGGCACATGGACACATCTATTTGATAAGAATAGGATAGTCCACTTGGAATAAACAGATTAAAGAACGTATCCCATGTGAATCACAGGCCCAGATCCCTCTAACCACACCAAGTAGTTTATTATAGGATGCATTCTGGCCAGTTACTGAATGGTTTGTTATTCCGACGAAATTCTAATGCAACATCGATAAGAAAAGTCAAAGTTCAGTTTTAGGATGCTCAAGTTGTTTTCAAATTGGTAAGATATCCAATCAGGGGCAGTATTCATAAAGCCACTTAAGTCGTTGCTATGCGGTTGCTAAGGCTAAATATCTATAAAGGAGATTCCCTACAACAGCATAGCAACCACTTAAGTCGTTTTATGAATATGGGCCCAGTATCTATAGCGTGGTTATGGTAATTCAGCAACGATACTATCGTAGTTGTTAGATGAGTCTGTGTCCCTTCATTTTTAAAGATTATTCATCGTGTGGCCGCTTGCTATGTAAATTACCATTTTTATTTCAGATTATCAGCAGAAAATCATAGTTTCTTTGGAAGCAAGGAATACAACAGAGAGACGAGGTAAACGAATAGGCAATGATCAGGAACAAATATAATCAGGTCCCATAGCCCGCCCTCAAAACCAAAAGGGAAAGAAGTACACGCGAATTGACAAAAGTTTACAAAAGACATGCACAGTAAACGGAAGGAATATCTCTTTCTCAGAAGGGTTGTAATTCAGCTACCCCAATTAAACACATCACTAGCACAAGAAGTTTACGAGTAAAACGACATGAACAACCAAAACCAGTGACAATAACATCTCTTTTCACCTATTTTATTCCGTTTCACAACACAAAACGGAAAGCAAAGTGGGCAGCTATACAGTGGCCCATATTGTTAGAAAATCATCGACAGCCAAACATAAGAGCAAATGAGCCGCGACACGATAAAACCAACAATGTGGTTGTGCGCCCAGCGCAGACTCAGAACAGCCTGGGCATCCGCCCAATTTGATCAGACTCTTTGTTAAGTAATCAGATGGTAGCTAATGGTCTAAGCTACCTCCATGCGGACAGCGAAGACTGTGATTAGACTGGGCGGATGCCCAGGCTGATCTGAGTCTGCGCTTGGCGCACAACCACATTGTTGATTTTGTCGTGTCGCGGCTCAAATAATATTGAGGAATCAAAACAGATATTCAGCATCGGAACAGTCAATAATAGATTATCGGCTGTGTGTGAGGACTGGGGCTTGAATCACAACCTTCGTCCTCAGCTTCTGCAATGGTTTGAAGCATTTAGCAAATTGTTTGGTCTGCAGATTTCCTACATGAAACCAATCACTGATGCATTACAGGAACTAGAAATCATTGATAAGAACTATAATAATGATTAAAGTATGAGGACTTAACAGCAGGAACGTATTCCGACAGTTGCAGATCCCTGGGGTCTCGACACACGTCACCGAAATACTGAATCAAAATGAGAACCATGAGTTGAAACCCGAAATAGTCAAGCAAAAGACAAGAACACTGCGGCAGATTCGGTCAAATTGAGTTGGTTCACGACCAGTAACGAAAGTTCCAACACTGTCTTCGCCCCCTTGAATCGACCTGAAAAGAACTGCCGTTAAAGATATACACTGAATGACCGCTATATGAGTGCAGTGATCCCAAAGGTCAATAACTTGTACAATTTGCACTATGAGGAAGTATGTGGAGAAGTTTTTCGAACGCCCCTTCTAAGGTAACGCAGCTGGAGTGCAAAATAATAAATTCTAAAAAGTTGGATCCTTCGAAAGCAAGAAAACAGCAGACTCAATTTATTTGCGACTGTTTAAAACAAGTTATGAAAAATACAACACAGGCAACGCCAACAAGCATCGGCTTTGACAGAACTCTGTTTTCAGCAATTTAAAAGAAATCAGTGATAAAAACGTGCGTGGCTCATTCATATGAATTTTTTTGCATAGTTTCTGTAGGCTATTTCCTTTCCCTTCTGATGTCCTGAATAGGATGTGAGTAATTTGGTCATATCGAATCCTAATCAGAGTATTTTTATTTCCTTGTACTTAGATTTTGGTCTTTAGTTTTCAGGTGTAACGATATACAGGGCTTGCATACAGGAATCAATGGGGTATTTTACAGGAAAAGCTTCAAAGACATTATACTGTGTTCAGCAAATCGCTCAACGTACAGGAAAACTGTCTGGCAAACATCCTACGTTTTGTCAGCGAGGCCACTTTCAAAGAACAATTTGCTGATTTAAGTACCTGCTAAATCAGCCAGGAATATTTTCATTCAAATCACCACATAAACTGGCATCTTTTAAGTAAGTCAACGATTATGGTTGTCTTCGCCAATGAAACACATAATTAGAAGCAGCATTTGTATGTACAATTTGGAGCCTCAAGGAGATCAAACGGCCCACTATCGTTCCTTTAATACACTAAACCGACAATTCAAAAGTGATCATATTCTGTCTGGGAACGTACGGTTATTCGCAATGGTCATTTGTGATGGCCAGCTAATAGCGCTTGGAGTGCAAGTTAATAAGTTCTAAAAAGTTGGATCCCTCGAACGCAAAGAAACAGCAGACTCAATTTATTTGCGACTGTTTAAAACACGTTATGAAAAATACAACACAGGCAACGCCAACAAGCTTCGGCTTTGGCAGAACTCTGTTTTCAGCCATTTAAAAGAATTCAGTGATAAAAACATGGCGTGGCTCATTCATATGAATTTATTTTGCATAGTTTCTGTAGGCAATTCCCTTTCCCTTCTGATGTCCTGAATAGGATGAGAAATTTGGTTGTATCAGTTCCTAATAAGTGTATTTTCATCTCCTTGTACTTAGATTTTGGTCTTTAGTTTTCAGGTGTAACGATATACAGGGCTTGCATACAGGAATCAATGGGGTATTTTACAGGAAAAGCTTCAAAGACATTATACTGTGTTCAGCAAATCGCTCAACGTACAGGAAAACTGTCTGGCAAACATCCTACGTTTTGTCAGCGAGGCCACTTTCAAAGAGCAAATCGCTGATTTTAATACCTGCCAAATCAGGCAGGAATTTTTTCATTCTAATCACCACATAAACTGGCATCTTTTAAGTAAGTCAATGCTTATGGTTGTCTTCACCAATGAAACACATAATTAGTAGCAGCCTTTTTATGTACCATTTGGAGCCTCAAGGAGATCAAACGGCCCACTATCGTTCCTTTAATACACTAAACCGACAACTCAAACGTGATCATATTCTGTCTGGGAACGCACGGTTATTCGCAACGGTCATTTGTGATGGCCAGGTAATAGTGCTAAATATTTCCTGTAGAACTGTCTGACAATGAAATTTATGTTGTGCTAGAAACAAAATGATCCATTTAGTCATTTCTCTCACGATTTTCCATTTTCCCATTTAATACTAACATAAATATGTCATTACCGAATATAGTGAGACTGACGCACGTTTCTGTTTCTAACTTCTTCAGTATTGGTACACAGAGTTTGAAAGAAAAAAAATGTGATTAGAAGGCAAGGGCAGGCGAAATAATTTTATTTCGTACTCAATTTGTCATTTTGTATATAAATGCCCCGGATATAAAATGTTTCAGAGTTAGTGGGTACAACATGCCCAACATATGCTTCATGGGAAACGAAGAAACTGGGTACGCAGTGATTTTGTTGTCAAACTGTTTTGTCTTGTTAAAACCAACATCAAACTTCAGAGCCACACTTGACGCGGAAATTCCATAAAATATAGGGTGCCGAGACGGCGGTTCTGATGATGGAGATCAACAATCATGCTTTAGTTATTTGCTGAAATTAACTTGCACTCTCGCGGGACTTTTTATAGTGATGATTATATCGGCGTGGTCCAATAACATAAATCGAGATTGTCATTTGCAATCTCATAAATTTGTACTAACTGTCTACTTATTTGTCAAACCTATTAAAACTCATTTATGTTGAGATTTTTCATTGTTCTGTGGCGTATACTCCGTATAAGTGTTTGTTTGCCAAATAGTGCGAATGATGCTCATTTTATGTGTTTAACTCCTTCTGTGTCTCTAAAACACCTCGAGAATTGTGAGTGAGATTTTGACATCCAAAGAAGATGGAGATTATACGGAGACGGGACCTTTGATAAAGTGCCACCCGAAAGATCGTAGGGGAGGGGGAGGGGGGTCGAACTTGGTAATCTAGGGCATAAACCACTATACTTCCGCCCTCCTCCGTTTCTGGCTAAACAAAAAAAAAGAGGTAAGGGGTCGCAAATGCCATGAAACCTGCAACAAACACGAAAATGCAAGCTTCAAAATGTTCATTATTTTTTGAAGAATGAAATAATGATACTTTGCGGAGTTACAAATGCGAAGCGGTAATGGTAAATTTGATGCGGGAAGGCAAACCTCTCGCCATCGTTGTGGTTTGGGTTTGCTTAAAGATTTACGACACATGCCCCTTGAGTAAAGGACGGCCGTGTAAGGTCACACCATTTTGCGCCTGAGATACGGTGGAAGTCTAAGTAGATGAGAATGTAATGATCAGAAACCAACACAATCGAGTCTCACTGACAGCCGCTAGACACAAAGCTACGGGGTACCTTTAAAATGACATGTCTCCATTGGAAAAACAAGAGCTCAGCTGAGCGGGGCAATATTCGCCCGTTGGGGCTTAAAGTTGAAAAGAAAACAAGAGATGACAGAACTTTGTCAGTAGCTTGAATCTTCAATAATAAGGCAGATAAAAAACTACAAAACAAACGTAGCTGATATGAAATTCCTAGACAAAAATTACATTGGGGCATAATTCCATCAGAACTGAAATTTGGGTTAAGGTTCTTTTCTCTGTATATCGTCTGATATTTGTACAAAATTTCATGAGGAAATCTTAAACGATTTTCAAGATATGAAGCAGACACAAAACTAATATGAAATTACTATAATTAAATAAAAAGGTGCATAATTCGGTCAAACCTGAAAGTAGGGTTATTGTTGTTGTTTTTTCTCTGCACACTGACTGATAATGCTTCGTATTTATTCAAACTTTCATGAAGAAATCTTTTACGGTTTTTGAGATATGGAGCGGACAAATAATGTTGCATTTTGAATTTTGACAACTTAGTGTGAATTGACCTTTGTCGGACATTGTCGAAATACAAGTCCTGCACGATGCATAGATAAAGTGAACATTTGGTTTAAAAAATCTGTCAACGGATTAAGGAGATATGGAATACGATACGAATTTAATACAAACTAACAATATGAAAAATACAAAGGGGCATAATTTTGTTCAAAGTGAAAGTAGAGTTATGGTTCTTTTTCTCTGCACATCGTCTGATAGTGCTTCATATTTATACAAACAATGACAAACGTTTAAGATTTATTCATTAAATTTTGTAGAAGAATAAGACGATATGCGTAGAAAAAAAGAGCTAAAAATCCTCCTTTCAGTTCTGATTGTGCTTTATATTTATACAAACTTTCACAAAGAAATCTGAAACGGTTTTTGAGATATGGAGTGGACACTAGGCTTATATGAAATGACTATATAAAAAAACAAGGGGACATAATTTCGTCAAAAATGAAAAAAGGGTTATGTTCTTTCTTTCTCTGCACATCGTCTGATGTTGTGTTCTACAAACTTTCATAAAGAAATCTTAAACGGAGTTCGAGATATGGCGCAAACATGAACCTTATATGAATTTCTGTATGAAAAATTCAATGTGACATAATTCCGTCAAAACTGAAAGTAGGGTTATGGTTCTTTCTTCTGCACATCGTTTTATGGTGCTTAATATTTCTACGCACTTTCAATAATCATGAAGAAATTTTAAATGGTTTTCGATACATCGAGAGGACACGAAACTTATATGAAATTTCTATATGAAAAATACAAAGGGACAAAATTACGTCAAAACTGAAAGTAGGGTTATGTTTTTTTCTGCACATCCTCTGATGATGCTTTGAAAAATCTTAAACAGTTTATGAGATATGGAGCGGACACGAAATGTTACCTTTCGACATTTGACCTCTAAGTGTGACCTTCGCCTTTGTCGGACATCATTGCAATATAAGCTCTATACATCGTT
The DNA here is from genome assembly GCA_963989385.1 of Ctena decussata. Taxonomy (NCBI): domain Eukaryota; kingdom Metazoa; phylum Mollusca; class Bivalvia; order Lucinida; family Lucinidae; genus Ctena; species Ctena decussata. The sequence goes on along the minus strand of OZ022505.1, from coordinate 18,849,692 downwards.
TTGATAAGGCAAACATTTGACCTAAGTTATAAAAAAATTATCGAGGGGTTAAGGAGATATGAAGCGGACACGAACAATTATCGGACAGACAGACGGACGGACGGAGGCCACGACATAATACGACCCATCTTCGACGGCCGTTACAAAACGAAGAAAAAATAAATAAGCCGCGACACAAACGAGCAACAAAGTGACGTTTGCTCCAATCGAAGACAAAGATCAGCCTGGGCTTCTGCCTAGTCTGAACAGAGTCTTTGCTGTACGTTCAAACGATAGCTAAGGGTCTTAGCTACGTGGATGCCGACAGCAAAGTCTCTGGTCAGACTGGAAGGACTGTTAGGTTGATCTGAGTATTCGGTGGCTGCATATGAAACTTTGCTGGCGTTGTCATATCGCAACTCAAACGTCACTGCGTCAGAGAAGACACAATGCATGTCAAGTGGAAACTGATACCAATTGTGGGAGTAAGTTGGTTTTATTCGTTGATGGAGTGTCTACAGATTTAATGTTAGGTTCAGTGACTTAATAGTTTTTCCGATGGCTGTTGCCTTAAAGCTGTACTTGGTTTCGTTGAAGTTTTGATGTACAGTCTGTTCAATAAAATGTCCATAACAGGAATAATATGGTCATGTTTAATGAATGTGTATGGCAGGCCTGTTATAATATGATCATCAAAGACACAGGCCTCTCTGAGAGTGTATTACTGCAAATACAAATTATTAATGAGTGCCTTTAAGAGCAATGACAGTTCATATGAAAGGAAATGGGTCAGAAAAGGTTGTTCTGGTTAATTAAGCCTAATCAGTGACCCAGATATTAAGACTTGCTTTTTCTAAAGGTCAACAAATCACCCAATGGCATTTCCTTGAAGCAAGAAAAAACAAACGGATTTACGGCACATAAGTTGTAGACGATAAGTTGTCAACAGATCGGTCTACAGGTGACAGGATAGGACTATGCTTAGCAATTTAAAATAAATTTAAAGAGACACTACACTTCAGGAACTGACTGAATTAGATCCCAAACCCTATCCCCAACATCAAAGGGAAAGACTGACAAAGACATCCCAACAAACAATAAATTACAAATGATAAGCCGAGTCAGCAACTCTTTCCCAAATAGGCGGCAGCTCAGCTATTTTTACTGAACTAAATAATTTAGACCAACAGAAGGGTTACAACAGACTAAGCAAATTATACGAAGAACATTTAACAACTATTTTTACCTATTTTCTATTTTTATTATAGAAGGATTAAAATGAGAACACAATAAATTAAACAGCACCGAACATAAAACAAATGCAACCGCAACGAAAGTACCGCCTTGGGACGGTCAGTAATAACTACTGGGTGGTTTAAATCGGTTTTATTGGGCCCTCACCTTCATCTGTTCTGTCTTCTTTTTTTTTGGTATTATATTGATAAGTGGCACTAAGTCTTCCTGTGGAGCAAGTATATATACTTAAGGACAAAAGTTCTGCACGGATGTTAAATTAACATCCGTGCAGAATGTTGTCCTTAATTCTATCATAGTTTGGTAGGTCAGTGACTAAGCGCTGCGGTCGAAGTCGAATCCCGCTTGAGGCTGAAATCATTTTAACAGTAAGCGGTGCTGTGTAGCACAACTTCTTTTATATTTACCCTTCGATGGTCCGGTTTTGACTACATTACTGTTGGAAAGGAAATGCCATCGAAAGCGATATACCCATCATAAGCATAAAGTCACACCATTGACTAAAATATACTTAGTAAAACAATTGAAGGATTTCAAAATTCTATGATTATTTTTACTTAAAACAAAATCTTTACAAATTTCAATATGCATGCATTCAATAGTATCGGGTATCTCCAGTTAAAAGCCTGTTCAATAAAAGTCACGCTTAAGTGGTTACAGTATAGTACTGCTCCAAATGGAATAACCCCAACAGCATGAATTCACACACATGCATACTTATCGCCAGATTGTTGTTAATGCCGGTTTTAAAGAGTTGAATGGTTTACCATACGGAGACCATCATTCCCATAAAACGTTATTTACACAATAAAAGCATTTGACACATGTGCAAATCTGAAGGATCAAGACTACTCCTACTCACTGCCCTGGATATTCTTTAGTTTAGCCTTGATCAGCAGCAGAATAGTTGGCATCAGAATATTGTAAGAGGTACTTAAATGATCAGGCAAGCTGCCTATGTGAATTACTTGCAAAACAGCAGGTTTAAACTCAGTTTTAATTGTTTGTGATTTTTTGCAGTAGGGGGTCAGTACATTTGGAATGAAACCTTACAGTAACCACTGTAGCGTGACGTTAATTACTCCTGCACACCAATTGCATACGCCCAGTACAAGTACATGCATTCCCATTTAATTTGGTATATATTCCAGTAAACGTCACAACTATGATTAAAATTTAATATCCTTCAATTGTTTTACTAAGTATAATTGAAATTGCTAAAATTCTTAAACAATGATATATAATGTAAAAGGCTCTGTAACATTTTTTCCTTCAAAACTATATTGTAGACATATAAAATTAATGTCTAAATATAACGTTGCTTTGAAAACTTTTTTCAACGAAGACTTTCGAAACCTGAATTTTATAAAAGCCAGGTGTACGAATACGGAAAAAATACCAGTTTTCCTCTTTTTCGAAGGAAATTCGAAAACCTTAAGTTTCGATACGAAAAAAGAGGTTGCAATATCAATGCTATGCGACAAACTCCACGCATGTTTGTAGACATAATTTCGACCGACAGTAGACGAAAAGGCAATGATCAGGGCCCGACACAATAGGTCTTATGATACCGGAAGCCTTTGTTAATTCTAGATAACACACAACACTAAGTGGCAATATGGTATTTATTGACAACACTAGAAACACGTAATGTACACTCTAAGATGTAACGTCGTTAATATGACTACATGACGTCAGTGACGGCATAATATAATTAAAGTAACTCTGCAGTTATGAGAAATATACATAGCAAGATTGAGTAACATGAATATTTTATGTTTAACATTAATTATACTTTCTTTCCTTATAAGAGTGAAAATATCCCAAATTAATTGCATGAAACTATTTTGAAAATTGCAGGAATCTTTTCGTTGACATTAATTGAAATAGCATATATGTGTGAAAAATGAGTAAACTTCAGAATTTTCAGCATTATAAACTGGTTACGAGGGTTATCCAATCAAGAGTGGGACTTGTTTGATATTCTACCAACCCTACCCCGCTACTTTAAAATTTTACCTTCATTTGCAAGACCAGTATCTCACCTCCCTGTAGTATATGTTTCATCACATTTTGCCACCAACCTACTCAGCTATGGTTCAATATGTAAGGCACCAGATAAGCCATTGGCCGGGATTCGCTTCAGAATTCAACCAAACAGACCGGAAATAAGGCCTGGCATTTATCCAAATGGTGGTATCCGAACATATTTTGACATTTTCTATATTAAGTTTCATTACGTTTGAATTTTGCTTACATTACATCTATAGATTAGCCCATTGAAGGATGGTTGCCTAGCAACCAGTCTATTTCAGGAAATATGACCTTAAACAGTATGCACGATTTTCTGTTGCTAAGCAACACAAAGCATATCAACCCTGTGTTTCTTCAATATGTACACAGCAACTTATATGGTATACTTCATCGCTAAGAGTTGAGTGCTTGCCATTATATAAATTCATAATCAATGTATGACACCCAACTCACGCCCATCCCCAATTACAATGCTCAAGTTTTGCAATTTTTAGACTAAAATCCTAGCTGTTTTGACAATTGCAGCCCAAAATTAGTTTCTTTCACAAATTTGATCCAAACATAGTAAGGTAGAAAACAAAATATTTTTGGACTTAATGGGAGGGTTCCAGTTACCATGGCAACCATTTTTAAAAACATGGCCAGGAGCTTTTTCATTGCCTTCTGTCGTTGCTAGGCAACAAGAAGTCAACGGGCAGATAAAGATTTGGGATATTTTGTTGTATGCGCTATACGATTTTCGATATGAAAAACATAGAGAGTCACAAATTATAAATAAAGTCCCACTCTTTATTGGATAACCCTCGTATCAGTAAGTTCTTTTTAACCATTGTCGTTTCCTTAATTTTCATGAGCTTTTCCTTTTGGCACTCAAGGGCTTCTTGTATCATAATTCTAATATGAAATAGGCGCCACCTAAATTGCAACCAACCTACATTATGACTCCAGTAAAAAACTGAAACAAGAAAATTGTAGCACAGCTGCATGGATAGCTCCTTTTGTTATGAGATTGATTAATTGATTGATTGATATATTGATTGATTTATTGACTGATTTTACCATTTTGGGTCGACATCTGAACAACACATTCGTATCACGAGGTGTCAAATAAATGATAATGAAATGAGAATAAAAAAGTAGGCCTAGGCAAGAGACAGAACAGGGGACAGGTGTTTTGAAGAGACAGACAGACAGAGAGAGAGAGAGAATGGTACCACTGGCAACCGTAAAACCCTGCACAGTATCGGCAGTCAATGGTGCCATTGGCAACCGTTGGCACCACTGGCAAAATTGCCAATGTCACCACTGGCAGTGCTTTGGTAGAGCCAATGGCCTCAAAGGTACCATTGGTAGAGCCGATGGCGCCTATAGCACCATTGCTTTAGTTTTTCTAATTTCCTTTCATTATTGTGGGGAAAAATTCTCCTTTGTCAACTCGAGTGTTTATGATGGGTTCAATAAATTGCCGTATTGAATGACGCAAATTTACCACCACGGTAATTTTTCCCACGCCCTTAGTTGTCTGCAGTATTGGCAGCCAATAGTCGGCAATGCTGGTTTCAATGGTAGAGCCAATGGTTCCAATATTGAAACTCAGAGCGTCATTGGCATGTCAATAGTGACATTGGCAAAAACCCGAACGCAACCAGTATTGGTTTTGACGTCACACATAAAAGATGCAACGTCACACTGGTGCTTCATCCAATCAATTACTAGATTATTTATATAACTGAGGGAAAACCGATAGGTGTAGTGGAAGTCAAAAGCTGTTTTGCATCTCTCCGTCAGCCTTTGTCGTTTCTAGACAGTTTCTAGACAGTTGTAAAGCTTTCTAGCTACATCACGTGTGCGCCTGCCTGCTGCCGACCTAGAAATATAATGCGTGTCACCAATAAACAGATGCCGAGACGCCGCAGTTGAACTTGAAATGTAGGTAAGGGTTGTTGTTGTTTTTTCGAGCTGTACGGCCTTCTAGCCGAATATTCTGACGGCCATCATAGGATTTTTTTTTTGGAATTCAGACGCGTGTTGCCAGGGAAGTGTCGGCGGAAGTTCAGGAATTTATTTTCGTCCAATAAAAATGCCAGCGTCTCGTTTCTCCAAAGAAAGAAAAACGCCGACCGGAAATTCAGTGACACAAAAATTTCGAAGCCTTAATGGTACGGGACAGAATAGAATAGAACAGAAATACGCCTTAATCGTAAAGCAGCTAACTCTCGTTGTTTGCCGCCTTCGGCGGCAAGCAACTCGTTGGTTGGTTGCTATTAGTTAGCTGACTATTACGAGAAACTCTCCTAATCCAATCAATGTGATATTTCTCCAACAATTCTCTAATAGTATGTTTTATCCACATTTCCTTCTTTGGTCATCTTTAGCTGCAACAAACAGTAATGGTTGAATGACGCTCCATGCTATTTCCTGAATTTGTTCTACTGCCTCCTTATTTTCCTCCAAATTCAACTTTGTTCCACCAATGTCAGCTTTATTCCTAGTTCCAGCATGCTCTCTCTCTCTTCCTCTAATTTGAAAATTCTCTCACGAAGCTGTTCCATTGCAGATTTAACCTTGATTTTGGTCTGTTGCTCCTGTTTTACGTTCTCCTTTTCCAGATTTGACTCTTCTTCTTTTGATTTGTCATAAAGATCAATTCTTTCTTCGCTATTTCTATCTCAACCATAAATTCAAAAGTGACAGAATGAAAGCTACTAACTTCCACCAGCTTTGTTCGACTTGCAGATTCTTCAGTACACGTTATTTTTGCTCCTTATTACTCTGATTCAGTGGCTTATCAGGGTTTTTTGCCCTTGCTTTGCTATTCACAATGTTTTCCCAACTATCTGGGCAATATGCTAAAAGATGTCGATACGACCCACATGATCTACACGGTAAAGTTTTTCCATCTGCTCCAACAGGATTTAATTTCTTTTTGAACCCTTTTCTACTATATTGTCTATTACCTTTCTTATATCTATGCCTGCTTGATTTTCTTTGCTTGCATCCATAAATCTCATTAACAAGTTCAGTCGCTAATAAGTCCTTGTGCCCAGCTAAATACCTTGGCTCTAATTGAAACCAGATCCTGTCCTTGTATTTTCCACCATCAAATTCCCCAGAAATTTTCTTAAAGACCCTTTTGTTTGCTCATACGACTTTTCCTTATTTGAGTAATTTATTCAAGTTAAAAGTAAAAAGTATGCAAAGACCAGGAACTGAAACAATCAAAATCCAAATCCAGCCCTCAAACCGTAGTTGGAAACAACTAAGATTACAACTAATCAAGATACAGAGAACATATGGCCAACCGAGTGAGCAGCTTGTTCCCAAAAGGTGGCCACTCAGCAACCCAAACCGAACCAAAAATAATAATAACATACATAAGGTAAAACATCACAGAAACTCTGACACCAAAAACAGGCAACAAAGAACCACAACAGAACTACCGCCTTGGAACGGTCAGTAATGAATTACTGGGGGGCTTAAATCGATTTTACAGGCCCAACCTCACCCTCAGTTTCTGAAGTGGTACAAAACATTTAGTTGGTTGTTCGGTTCGCATGATAACCCTCTAACTCGTCAATGAATCATCACGGTAAACACATAAATCAAATTTCAACACCATGAAGAAGCAAAGACGAGGACTCAACAGATACAATGGGCCGTCTGACAGGTGGAGATCCCTGTCCTGCCAAACAACCCCACTGGAAATCTGAAGCAAAAGAAGGTCACCAGTTGAGCCCCGGTGGACCAAGCAACAGACAAAAAGGCTCCGGTCCCAACCAACTAAAATATATAGCTTTAGGTCGGGGCCATCATAGAGTCTGACGACCGATCCCCCGGTGTGCAATTAAAGAGTGCAGCAAAGCTATCAACCGTGATTGGGTTAATCACTAAGCATGCAGACTGTCGCATAACATTTAAATTATAGCCAATACGTTTGTGACGTATTATTATTTTTCGGAATTGATCAGAAAAATCAGTCCTACCCTTAATCTTTTTGAATTTGTATACTAAGTCACCATAAAATTCTGGTTCCGATAGGCCTTGGTGTAAAAGAAATTTTAATCCGACATCAAATTTTGAAACCAATTCATGGTGTCTGCGATAGAATTTAGAAAAAGCCTTTCTAAGCTTATGATACCGATAGCCCTGTTGAAGAAGTTTAGCAGTTAAACATTTATTACGAGCATTAAAGTCATCTACATGACTACACACTCTAGCAAATCTTATAAGTTGAGAAATATACACTCCATAAGAGGGACGACGTGGAACGTCACCATCCAAAAATGGAAAATTAACTATATCAAAGTCAAAGTCATCACGTTTATCATAAATTTTAGAAGATACAAAACCGTTAGAAATAGATAGATGTAAATCCAAAAAGGGGGCCTCGGTATCTGAAGTATTAGCTTTATTCAATTTAAGTTCAGGTGGGTAAATTTGGTTAACCATGCTTTCAAAATAAGGATTATCAATATTCAGAAGATCGTCTAAATATCTAGAGGTTGAGTTAAATGCCTCAATGATATCAGCTTGATTATCAACAGAAAGAGAAGTCATGAAATCTCAAAATAAAAACAAATCGGCCACAAGAGGAGCACAACTTGTACCCATCGGAATACCAACAATTTGTCTGTATAACTTATTACCAAATCTGATGTAAATATTATCTAAGAGATATGATAAGGCGTCACATACATTCTGACATGACCAAAGATAAAACTAGTATCCTCATTTCTTTACTTATATTTGCTTTTTTCGAGCATCTTAAATGCTAGTAGCTCAGGTGGTAATTTAATTTTCAATTTCTCAATTTTCTTGTATTTGTATTTAGCTCAAAAGAAGCAATAAATTCACTTATGCCCTCCGAAAATTTTCAAAATCCTCAAGTTTTCTAAGGTATCAGTTAATTAATCTTTAGCAAGAACAGAGTTAAAAAAATTGAATGAGAATGTCTAGACCATCTTCCAGCTTTAAGTCATCTAAATTGAGCTGATTGAAAATTTTCTCTCTGATGTCATCTTCAGGAACGGACAAGGCAGTCACAATAGCCTGTTTTGTTCTTCTTATTTCGGTCAGTTCACTCCATGCTCGTAACTCTAGCTTGTAGCGTTCAAAATTCTTTGACAAAAAACTTGGTGGATTAATTGCCATTGCCATATTGAAATTTCAACGTAAAATGTACTACCTTTATTGGTCAATTTGCTGTCAGTATCACTGCTTTTACACAACACTGCTAGCCAATGTCCTCTATGTCCTTTATCTATATTATCTGTCACTTTCCCTTAACTCTCTTTTCCTGTAAGTCCCATTATTCTCCTTAGTAGTCCTGGTCTGGCTCACACTCGAGTATTGGTAACTTAAATCTGTACACTGTTGCTTTCTCCTAAGCTGGATGATTATCTTTTTAGGACTCTCTTCAACTTTTGAAATGTTCTTCAAAATTGTCCAATCACTCTTACAGACACCAAACACAATTTTCTTTTACCAGAATACCATCAATTATTTTACTCTGTTTTCACTGTTGACACTAAACACTTTCCCCTATGCTAAGGATCTGCTGAACGCTCTGCTACCATTGTTGATTCTAGATAACACACAACACTAAGTGCCAATATGGCATTTATTTACAACCCTAGAAACACTAAATGTACACTTTAAGATGTTACGTCCTCACTATGACTACATGACGCTAGTGATGACATAATATAATTAAAGTAACTCTGCAGTTATGAGAAATATACATAGCAAGTTTATGTCCCTTACATTGAGTAACATGAATATTTAAAGTTTAACAGCCTTGTTAAGACCTTTCGCTGCTAACTTTTATACCCCGCTGTAGAAGTCGATAAGTAGATTCAGGTTAAGTGGATAAAAGGTTAGTATTTTGTGAATAAAATTACCTACGTATGTCTACTATTTTGAAGTTGTTTACATTCCATTCCTTTAGGAACAGACTCAACATTCTCTCGTTTACACCATCCATTACCAAAATCCTTTAATGCAGATGCTATTTCTTTTCTATATTTATCCCCTCGCACCACGAGGGGATATAGGTTTTGTCCCGTACATACGTACGTACGTACGTACGTACGTATGTTCACCTTTTGTCATCGCTCTAGCGCCCGCATTTCTCAATGGATTTTCAAATAACTTCACACAAATGTAGGGCATGACAATATCTCGAGCAAAATCGACTTTTAGGGTGCTGCGCCTAAGGTCAAGGTCACTGTGGCTATTATTAGAAAAACATTGTCATCGCTCTAGCGCCTACATTTCTACATGGATTCTGAAATAATTTCAAACAAATGTATGGCATGTCAATGTTTTAAACAAGATTGACTTTCAGGGTGCTGCGCTTAAGGTCAAGATCACTGTGGCTATGTTAAGAAAAACATTGTCAGCGCTCTAGCGCCTACATTTCTCAACGGATATTAATATTTTTTCACACAAATGTAGGGCATGACAATATCTCAAACATGTTTGATTTTCAGAGTGCTGCGCCTAAGGTCAAGATCACTGTGGCTATTTTTAGAAAAACTTTGTCAGCGCTCTAGCGCCTACATTTCTCAATGGATTTTAAAATCACTTCAAACAAATGTAGGGTATGACAATATCTCGAGCAAGTTAGACTTTCAGGGTGGTGGGCTCAAGGTCAAGGTCACTGTGGCTATTTTTAAAAAACATTGTCATCGCTCTAGCGCCTACATTTCTCAATGGATTTTAAAATAACTTCATACAAATGTAGGGTATGACAATATCTCGAGCAAGTGAGACTTTCAGGGTGGTGGGCTCAAAATCAAGGTCACTGTGGCTTTTTTTAGAAAACCTTTGTCATCGCTCTAGCGCCTACATTTCCCCATGGATTTTAAATTAACTTCACACAAATGTAGGGTATGACAATATCTCGAGCAAGTTTTACTTTCAGGGTGCTGGGCTCAAAGGCAAGGTCACTGTGACTATTTTTATGCCTCCGCCACGAAGTGGGGAGGGGCATATAGTTTTGCCCTTGTCCGTCCTTACGTATGTCCGTCCGTCACACTTTGTAGTACTGTTCTTGTCTCCGCAACTCCTCCTACATTATTTGATGCAGGGAGTTGAAACTTGCAGCACAGTTCAGACATGCATTGAGCATGTGCATAAAGGAAATAGAACTTTGATTTAGGTCTTTATTGCAGAATTATGTCCCCTTGAATAATATACATATTTTGACCATATTTCACATTTGTAGTACTGTTTGTGTCTCCGCAACTCCTTCTACAGTATTTGATGCAGGGAGTTGAAACTTGCAGCACAGTTCAGACATGCATTGAACCTGTGCATAAAGGAAACAGAACTTTGATTTAGGTCTTAATTGCAGAATCATGTCCCCTTGAATAACATACATATTTTGACCATATTGTACACTTGTAGTACTGTGCTTGTCTCCGCAACTCCTCCTACAGTATTTGATGCAGGGACATGAAACTTACAGCACTGTTCAGACATGCACTGAACATGTGCATAAAGTAAACAAAACTTTGATTCAGGTCTTTATTGCAGAATTATGTCCCCTTGAATGACATACATATTTTGACCATATTTCAGTGGCTTATATACAAGCTCACCTTTTGTTGTGGCTCTAGCGGCCTCATTTATGAACTGATTTGATATAAGGTGACAGCTTATGACAATACCTCGAATAAGTTTGCGTTTCAGGTTGGAAGAATCAAGGTCAAGGTCACAGTTGCTATTTTCCGAACAACTTGGGCATCGCTATAGTGCTTTTATTTATATATCGATTTTGATATAACTTCACACAAATGTTAAGTATGACAATATCTTGAATAAATTACCATTTCAGCACTGCAGTTTCTAGGTCAAGGTCACAGTCGCTATTTTAGAAAAAATCTTTATCATCCCTCTAGCCCCTTTATTCATTGACAGATTTTGATGTAACGTCACCCAAATATTTAGTGTGACAATATCTTGGAAAATTTCGCGATCCAGAATTTTAGGGTTAAGGTCTAGTCAGGGTTGCTATTTTTTAAAAATACGTTGTCATCCCTCTGGAATGATTTTGACATAACTTTACACAAATATTTAGCATGGCAATATCTGGGACAAATTTATGTTTCAGCATTGTCGGTCCAAGGTCAAGGTCACAGAGGCTATTATAGGTACATGTAAAACTTTTTCAAGGTTCTAGTACCTTTATTTGTTAACTGATTTGATATAACTTCATACAAATATTCAGTATGACTATCTTAGACAAGTTCACCTTTCGGGGTTGTAGAGCCAAGGTCATGGTCACAGATGTTTTTTTTTTTTTGTTTAGAAAAGATTTGTCATCCGTTGAGCACCTTTATTATTGACAGATTTTGATAAAATTTCACACAAACACATCTTAATACATTACTCATCTAGTGAGGCATATGACGGGGGCATTCATCACCTATAGTGATTGTCTAGTTTAAAAAAAGTTTGTCATCGCTCTAGCGCCTACATTTATCAATGGATTCTCATATAACTTCACAATATATCATTATATTAAAGGTGAACATCATAGAGATAGATTTAATAGGTGCAAAAGTGCTCGTACCTGTCACCATTCTAATGCTTTTCATGACTGAAATATTTTTTATCATTTGAGATCTAATCCCCCGAATGCTTACAATACTGTACCTTAAAGTCAGGGTCATATACAACCTTTATAATAAGGTTACAGTCTTTTTGTGGAGTGGGGTATAGTGCAGTGGTTAGCGTGCTGGCCTTGCAATCCAATTGTCAAGGGTTCGCTCCTGCACTTCTCCAGTCTTTCGGATGAGACTCACCTTAGCTTATAGTGGGACATAAAACTCAAATCAGTCACTATGCAATCACAGGCTTTTTGTTTTTTCATTCACATATTAACTATTATATGTCATGAAATTCCCCAGTACAGTGTTTGCCCACACAAAGTAGTCTTGTGCGAGGGGATTTGTATCGCCTACGATGCCTTGTTTTTTAAATTGATTTGATAAAGAATCTGTGTTTTGGATCCTACGCAATCTGGAATCCGAATTGATATGCAGATTTTCAGTTAGAACATGACCAGCTCTCGAATAAATAAATTTTGATTTTTGCAGCTTCGTAATTCAGGGTTGTTAGCCCATGTAGTGCCTATCCGATTAGCTATTAATCGTCTGTGTAACTTAGAAGAAAACCTAGTGTTAATATCGTCCAGAAGAAACAATGAAACCAACAGTACACCAGACCTCACAGTGGTACGTTGGCCTCTTTTACTCTCACGAATCATCTTCTTAACGATTTGGTTGTTTACAGCTAAGTTACTGGAACGGTTTCATCTATTGAGACTATAATCAGAATTGCCCTCTCGTGGCTACGTATTAAAGTACAAATGCGTTACTCATATGGAATCGTTAGCCCAGTAATTGTTTGAAACATGGCGTTTAATGCTTGCCAATAGATAACTGATAACAATTTACTTAATGTGTCTGGAACTAAATGCCATTGAGCATTGGCTGAGTAAACGTTTTCCTGTTTCAGCTTCGAACATGGAAACCTCAAATCAGCCTAGGCAAATGTGCAGCCTAATCAGATTATTTCATGCTTGCACAAACAATTTATGAATTTTGAAAAACCCGGGAATTTAAAATAATGATTTATGACACTTTTTTGTCGATGACAAGACTGAATTGAGTATATCCTTGCCGAGCCACACTTCCTGACGCCTCCTTCTAGATACAATAGCTGCATACATCAAGTATAACGTCTATGAGTTAACTCGCAAGCGCAGGCGTCCAACACCGAGCCATCTCAATCCCAGTGTCTAGTGAAACGAGTAAGACAAGAAGGAAATAAATTATGTAAGAGACGCCTACGTATTAGTTCGCGAGCGCAGGAGTCCCCCATCAAGCCACCTCAACACATGTTTCTCGAAAAAGGAAAGAGATATGGGAATCAGGAAGGAGATGACTGATGCAGCACAAACTAATAAAGAGCAAAAAAAAATCAAAATAATGAGAGGTAAACTGTGCTAAGATGCATGTTGCTATGACAAATCAGTCTTAGTTTTAGAAAGGTTAGAAATGATTAAAATAAAAAATGGGTACGCACTGGAATATTACTATCTGTTGCCGTTTTAAGTAGCGGAGAAAACAAATTATAACTCAAGAAATGCAAATGATGTTAGTATTGTAGGAAGAAGAACTTAATTAATTTCTAAAACGTGTATACCGTCTACGGCAGAATTTTAGAATACTCTGCCTTTAACTTTGCGAAATTTGCAATCGTTGGAAGCTTTTAAAGGAATTTTTAAGCGTCTTACTTTATAACAATTAAATTGCCGAAATATTATAATCAACGCTAGACGTTCATCTGTATATCCTGCTAGATTAGGGAATAAATGTAGCAATTTGAATCATGATCTATTTATAAACCATCTTAATTTTATTCAATTTGTTGAGATGATGTTGAAGATGCAGAGCATTACTTGTTCAAGTGTCAGAGATATGTTGAACACCACTTAGTTCTATTTCATTCAACTAGACCGTTCCATCAACTTTATTTGAATATGCTTTTATACGGTTTAGATAGTCTAGTAGAAACGGAAAATTTAGAGCTGTTTCTCGCTGTGCATCAACACATAAAATCACCCAGAAGTTTTGAAAAATTATTATAAACTGTCTACTCAGAAGAACTGACAATCATTTTCTTCTTCGTGATATTGAGCCAGGGACAGGGGAAGGCCTGGGTAACATTTTGCTATTTGACACGTTGATCACTTGGTGTGCTCTTTGCCTTTTGTCTTTGTGACTCTTTGGTACGGGAAAGAGTGTAACTGTATTAATATTAAAACTAACAGTCTATATTTTGTTAATACACAGATTACTTATGTTCATCACTTAATTTCTGTATATTATTTAAGGTATAAAGCAACAGCCTTTGTCTACCAACAGATTTGCGCGGTCGAGAATTGGGAGTCGGATGCCGCAGCAACTAAATTCTTTCTATCTTTCTTCTTACTCTGTTTTATAACATGTTGCTTTATCATCCTGTGCATTCGGCTGTGGAGGAGTCCTGCCATCGCCAGTCATGGTGGGTCAGTGTGGTCTTTTGTCCTGGGTGCGCTCCTTTAGCGGTCCATGTCAGTCCGATGATCGGACTGGCAAGGACCGTATGAAGGATTGCTCTTGAACTGGCTGGCATGGCCTGTGCCATGCGTGGCGCTGACGGGATCCTTTTTCAGTCCGAGGTATATGATAGTTTTTATATTTATATTTTGATTATTTAAGCAAGTGCTATTCATTTATTCTTCCATATTCTGATTATCTTACCCGTTCTTTACTTTACTATATTTGTTGTTTAAATGAACAGTTTTTCTATGACTTATGATGTCGTTGTCCACTTAGCAGTATTGCATGCACACGTTATTGGGGCTGACCATAATTAATGTTGTTAGAACTTGTGGTCCAACCCATTTGTAAGTTTATTATGAGGACAATAAATTATATTTAGACTAGACTAGAAAATTGACCTTAGTAAATAAGGTTTCTTTATATCAGTATTTAAGTAGTGACGACTCAAAAGTTATAAGTCTGAATCAACACTGAAACACTGACTAACTGGGTTGAAGATATCCTCAGGGACAAACTGTCCACCAGCAGCGATATCTGATTTTAATACGATAACTGTGTGGTCATTTGTGGTACAGCTTACAAAACAAACTATTTTCCAAAATACAGAGAATCTCATCTCAAAGTGCATGATCGATGTGAAAAAGAAACCTTTTCAGACTGAATTTGTTCCTGTAATAAAAATAAAAAAGAAATACACAAAACAAAATCATGTAGATTTAAAAAATACAAATGACATACATATGCCACTGTGTGAAGGAGACAGTGACGGACGGTTCGGTATTCATGAGTCATGCGATGTCTTAGACGTAACAATAGAAAATTAGGTATACTCTTTTTATCGCATGGTATCACATGATGGTATTTGATCTTATTAAGAAAATAAGCATCACTTTGGGGTGGTCAGGTCGGACGACGGTGCTGTGTAACTTCTAGTGCTGGAGTGTCTTACAACATGTAGTTTGGAAATTGTAGGGCAAGAACCGGCTGTGCTTGCATCATGAGCGGGATGGGGGTTCTTTGGATTTGTGTAGTCTAATCTATCCTATCTATTCCTTTTCTTTCTCTCTTTCTCGGGGCTCGATAAAGTCTGAAATACTGTCGCAAAGAACCCAAACCCAAAACAACCAACGAACCACTGTCACTGTATTTTTGTAGCCACAAATTGTCAGACTTTTTTTCTGAGATCCTTGTTGTGGCTTCAAGTATAGACTGAAGTAGCTCTGCTATAGAAATCAATGGCGACGACTAAAGCACACTCAACGCTTAAGGGCTGGATTTGGATTTTGATTGTTTCAGTTCCTGGTCTTTGCATACTTTCAACTTTTACCTAGTCATTAAACATATAAAGGGACATTTAAATTTTAAGCAAAGCAATATTTTTGTCGAAAGATTTTGTTTTGACTCTATATACCATCTTTTAACTGTTACCATCTATTAACTTTAAATTATTATATTCATTTTTTAAGTTGTTCTTTTAAAGCACGGTTGATTGGTTGGTAGATTTGGGGCTCATCGGCTCTGTGAGACAGTATTTCAGGCTGTATCCAGCTGTCTCCTAGAGCGATAAAAGGAAAAAGATTAGCTTTAAAAATTGTAAAATGTGCGCTAGATAGATTATGCCTCTGAAATTATATTCTTGCACACCAGATAAGGCAAGCCACTTGCTTCACCTTTACCTACAAATCGTATCTCAACCATCTTATCTCATCCTGGACCGGATAAAAATCGTGTGCATTCAATGCATTGGTTGCACAGGAGCGCACGTATATACGTCGTCAAATGACGTTGTTGTTTTTATCTCTCGATGAAATCATGGAAATTACAAAATGGCGTCACTTATGCTATACATTCAAAGCGTCTACTTCTTTCAAAATCAAATAGAACCTTTAAAACGTAAATATTTTGTTCACAACCAAATATTGAAATAGAAACGCTTGCCAGAAAATGTATCTATCATGATTATAAAGTGTGGATCGGAAAATCCGACACGAGGGCACTGTTCGACATCAGGAGGCAAACAACCTCGTGATGCCGAAAAGTGATCCTCGATTTTCCTATCCACACCTCATAGCCATGAGGATACTTATATTATCACCCCTTGACTCTTTGTTTATGCTACTGTCCGCTCAAAGGCGGAAGAACCTTACGCTGATCCCGTTTATTCTTCTTCTTGAAATGGAAGCCTGTGTGGCTCTCCCGTTCGAATTTTATTTTATTTGGTACTTCGTGATAGAGGATATTAAGTCAAAAGGTGTGTTCACTGTAGTTTGCTTGACTTTATTAAAAAGGCGCCGTGCTCTTGCTGTTTCGGCGCAGAAGCTTGCGGGTTCGAATCCCGGTATGGCTAATGGCTAGAAAACTCTTTCTGTCAGCCCTGCAGAAAATGGGTATCTTTTTTTGAATTAGGGAAGGATATGACAGCGAAACAATAGAGATGGGTTCCGCCTTTTATATTTTATGCCAAAAATACATTAGGCCTTCAACCCCCTCTGTCTTTACGGCCACTGGGCTATCGGAAACATTTACCTTTATGGCTTTGTTGTTTGTTATATTAGCGTGTGATTCCTCTTTGAATAATTCAATGTGCCTGTTATCGGGTATATATATATATATAGTGTTCTTCTTATTTCGTTTGATTTGTCTCTCTTTTATTCTGCTCATGGTTTGTGGCTTACCTTTCCTGAGTATTTTCACACCTTTTTATACCAGCCTCCTTTCATATCAACCTTATGTATATAGGTACAATGCGGCAAATGGAAAAGATTGGGTTTCATCCTCCGTATGCTGTGCCCGAAATGCGTCGGGACTAACCGCACTGGTCCTATGGCCATAGTACTACGTAATACATTGCTTAAAAGGTATATGTTTGTTATGAAAATCCCATATAACAGTCACCATGAAAACATATATACATATGGCGCATATGTCTTTCGGGACTCCACCGAATTTCTTGTCTTATAGTTAAGATATAATGACCCTTAGGACCAGTACATGATGCCGTTTTTTTATATATTTTTATTATTGTAGTAAAGACTAAAATCGTTTTCAAAGCTCTGTTGCAAACATTATCTCACAATGCAAGGTTTACTAAAAATACTGGAGTAAAATCCATGAAATGACTATAGACTGACCTACATACAAAACCTTTACATCACAATGCTATTAGCACGATGATTAATCTACTGCGTTTTATTGAATCCGTTAACCGATGAAATGCAAACGTGTCTAAGATAATTGAATTTCTACAATAGATCTGCAGATTTATTTTTTCTATTAGCACCTCATTGAGATGTTAAAACAACTATTGGATGATCTATATAAGCCATGATAGTAAACAAGATGCATTCGCTATGTACTGAAAGTTAGGTCTCATACATGTATCAGCGTGTGCATTTGCGGGCTCCCTTGTTCGTAACAACAGTCTTTGTATCCCAAGAAAACTAAACAGCGGAACGTCGAATAATTAAACACTTGCAGGGTATTTCATATATGAGCCGCGACGTGACAAAACCAACAATGTGGTTGTGCGCCCAGCGCAGACTCAAATCAGCCTGGGCATCCGCCCAGTCTGATCAGAGTCTTCACTGTCCGCATGAAGGTAGCTTAGACCCTTAGCTACCGTTTGGGCACTTAAGAAAGCGTCTGATCAATCTGGGTGGCTGCCCAGGCTGATCTAGGTCTGCACTGGACGCACCATCACTTTGTTGGTTTTCTCGTGTCGCAGCTCATGTGTTTGCCATTAAAAAAGTAGAAAATATATATTTGAGGCAATCATTTAACCTCGATAGAACCATGATCCTTCTATGGTGCTGAATACCAAATATAAAAATTGAAAACGATTGGTAAACGCAAAAAAGAATTAAATGATAATATCAGGTAATTTGTATTAAAACGTACTTGTTTTTTTTTTTTCGTTTGATATTCCGGCATTTGTTGCCCCGTCATCGTATTTCTGTTATGAGTTCATAAATGTAATCAAATTATACATTCCCGCATTGAAATTTTGTCTTTATTTTGTTTCAGTTCTTTGACTTTCGACACGCTTACTTAATTAATTGTGCCGCGAGACTAGAAAACCAACAAAGTGGTTGTGCGCAGGTTCAGATCAGCCTGGGCATCCGTTCAGTCTAATCAGACGTTTCGATAAGCGCTTAAAGGGTGGCTGAGGGTCTAAGCTACCTCCATGCGGACAGCGAAGACACCGATCATCCTGGGTGGATTCTCAGGCTAATCAGATTTTGCTATAGGTGCACAACCACTTAGTTGGTTTTCTCGCGTCGCGGCTCAATTATACCTATGTCAGTAACTGGTGGAATCCCAATAGCTCAGTGGGTAACGTACTATGCGTTTGGCCTACTATACAGTGTGTTTAGTTCGAATGCCGTCACCCTTAGTTATCACACTTCCCTCAGCTCGATATGACTGAAATACTCTTAAAAGGGTCGTTAAGCTACAAGTTATCCATCTTTCTATCTACAACTGAACGCGTACCTGTTACAGTCCCTAGACGTAATTGTAATGCTTTCGGTTGTCTTATAAATTTGTTTTGAATAAAGCAGAAATGAGCCGCGACACGAGAAAACCAACAAAGTGGCATGTGCGCCCCGCGAATACTCCGGTTAGGCTTGGCATTCGCCCAGTCTGATCAGAGTGTTCGCTGTGCGCATAAAGCTAACTTAGACACTAAGATACCCTTTACACGCAAGAGGAAACTCTGATCAGACTGAGTGGCTGCCCAGGCTGATCGGAGTCTTCGCTGGGCGCACGTGCATATTTATGGGTTTTCTCGTGTCGCGGCTGAAATTATAATTTCAGTATCTTTCTGTCTGTTTTAACTGCACATGCGTTATGGCATTTAGCTATCCGGCTACTTATTTCTAATTGTTAATATTATTGTTGTTCCGTCGAGTGTGTGATCCGTCTATTAGTATGTTTTTTACGACGTTCAGGGTGGTCCGTGTTTCAGTACCCACCATAGGCCGGTGTAAGATAATTCTTCCAGAAACAACGCTTGCCGACTTTGGACAATACTATTATGAGTCAAAAGCCAGGTGCCCGTCTTCTCGTACCGATGCATGTATGGGATATTGTGCATACCACAATGTTTCTAACCGTAGAGTTGTACTACCTATTGAGCGCTAAAGGTTTACGTCTTTACCTCTTCATATTAGGAAGTTTAAGCTGCTCAGCCAGTTAACAAGATATTCAAGATTACATATGTACTCTGACCTGGAAATATTTTAAGAAGGCAATTAAGTTAAGGACATTTTCTCGGTGCTTTAGAGGGAACACTTTTGGCTGATGACGTTTTGACCTTGACAACACCTCGCAGTATATGACTTAACGTCAGAGATTGAATGGCCTAAGCAGTCATAGTAACATCAAAAAGGAAATGCTGACCTGATGCTTATTTACAATCGTGTATTATTTTGTATCTACTTCTTCAAATGAAATGGAAATAGTTAGGTTTGCCGAATAAAAAAAATCATAGGGTGCTGGACAAGTAGACAGACAGACAAAGAAGCGGTTTATTTGAGTCTTATTTTCATACATTTAAGCCATTTTAAAACACTATAATATAAATAGTTTAGGAACAAAATGTATAAAACCACTAACAATGAGTTATAAGAGACTAGTTTAACATGGTAAAAGGTAAAAGAAAAACTATGTACAACACGAGTATAAATGAGCAGAGAATAAACAACATCTACTCGAACTCGAGGTAGTCTATTCACTGATCAAAAGAAATCGTGCTGCACACTCGTATACTTACTATTTACACTATGGAATTAGCATTTACGTTATTTACATTTTTTTTTTCAAAAATGTAATCATCGGTAAAAACATTTACGTCGTTCCTTGCAAATGTCATGGCAGGCTTTGACACTATAATTTACGATCCGACTATCAGACAGTAAATGACAAACCTTATCAGAGTTACTTAGATACTGGAAACCAGTGATTAGGATTTCAATCTGCCTAAAAAGTTCACGTCGTATTTAGTACGGTATTTATTTAGTACTATATTACAACTGATATGCTGCTTTTTGCTTAATGAAGTTCAACTCTCTGCCCGTTTCTAGTCCTTCAATGGTTCGTGTGCATACGTATATCCTCATTTATATATGCATTAGCTTCTTTATTGTTCCAAATAAAATCCGTTTATATAAGTCTTTCATCTTGAGTGGTAAATGCCAACTTTCCAATTTTACATACTCCCTTTGGGTAAAGCCCTTTAAGGCAATTCGCACTGGTTTTTTAACGTTTATAGTGTACGGATTTATTTGCAGAGGAAGCAGATTTATTTTTGCTCCAATCTCCTAGAGGTTAACAACATAATTTCTTGTAAGGATAAGTCCCCTTTTTAAGAGATATGGTGACCAGGAAAGCAAAGAGGAAGAAGTAAAACTTGTTTCCCTTTCCAAAAATGACGCTAAACATAGTCATATAAGCCACGACATGAGAAAATCAACAAAGTAGCATGTGCGCCCAGCAAAGACTCAGATCAGCCTTGGCAGCCGCCCAGACAAATCAGAGGTTTGGCTTTGTGTTTAAAAGATGGATAATCGCCTTAGCTAGCTCCATGCGGATAGTGAAGACTTTGATTAGACTGGGCGGATGCCCAGGCTAAACTGAGTCTTCACTAGGCGCACATGCCACTTTCTTGGTTTTCTTATGTCGCGCTTCAATTATGAAGGCGTACTCCATATGATGGTTTCAAATGTTGCAACGTTAAACGTTTTAACAATGAGCTTTGTGAGGAGAACAGGCGGCGTGTATTTTGCAAAAGGGGTTTCGGTGTTCACTCGGGGTTTCGCTATCCACTCGTATTAATCCATATTTAAATTGTATTCTATGTTCAGTTCGGTGTCGTGGGTAAGATGCAAAAGGACGAGTTACACTTTACTACTGCAATGTGCCCACTGAAAAGGCCGATTTTCGAAGGTAGGCCAATAACCACAAAACATGCAGAAATGCTTGCTATATGTTTCCAGTTTATTCTGTACGATTTCATATTCTAATATTTTAATGTCTTTTAGGTTAATTTTGCGGTTAAATACATGTACTGTCTGCAACATTTAACATTGAGCGTATGGGAATTTGAACTAACAACGTCTACTATGCATCCAAATTTCACTTCATCCTACCTTCGTAACCACTACAATTTTTACACATAATTATTCCTCATATACATATTCATCAAAATCAGGTTATATTACTGTGGTTACGAGGGTAGGAGTAAACGAAAAATAAACTTTTTTGGTAAATTTTCATGTATCCAACACTAGGACTAAAGGATTTACATCAAAATCACATCAGTATATTTTGTAATTGATAGAAAATAGAGGCATTATTCGACACAACACATCTTTTTCAAAGTGTTAATCTATGTAGTATGTATTCCTAATGCCCCCACCAAGGATTCTGTGTGGTTGGGGGTGGGGGAGTCGGGGAGGGGGCGCAGCGCTGGGCACAAGTATAGGTAGGGCATTATTTGCGTATGTAAGGCATTAGACTGAATGTCCTCCATCATCATGCTGTGATATAACCTCTGATGTTATGATGTGGCAACGTGGTCAGATGATGTATCCTTCTGCCTGAAGCTGATGCATTGTAAAATTCTGTGACCTTGAACTTTGGTCCACTAACTTTGTATGGAAAGTTACTTGGATGAGATTTTTCCATACCTCTTTTGATATCATTTTGGGTAGCAGTGCTGATATTTGATCAAATCATATCCTTAAAATGTAGGACCTGCAAAACATCCATGAACACTGAGTCCTTGAACTTTATACACCAGGATTTTCACTTATATCTCAACACAGTTTATGAATTGGCAACATAATTACAAATAGTTGGAAAGTCAAACGATGCAAAAAAAATATCCTCATACTGTTTGTAGGCTACTGTGACATATATTTAAAAGTTCACTGTTCTTTTCCTTATATATTCACCATTATATATGCATCATAATAAAAGAAAAGAAGAAGATCGTGGTCCTTTTTCACACACTCGCCAGAACACAAGCGTGCGAAAGCGTTTCGCCAAAAATAAATTTGCTTAACAATATTGGTCGGTAATAATCGACTTTCTGTTCATTTGTTTCATTATTTTCACAAAAGCAAACGCTTTAATGCTTTTTATTGTGTTAATAAACACTTGTAAAATCTACTGTTCTAAGGTTTCGTATAAATTCAAATAAAATTTCTCCTTACTAGAAGGTTTGAGCGAAAATATCTCTTTTAGACTGTGGATAAGAACCAAAAGTATTATATCTATCAGTTTGGAGGGCTGATATGTCAGCGGAATTGCTGATTATATCGAAAAACCGCAGGTAGTTAGTGTACCCCGTTCAGCACCCCATATGCAATAAACCGGAAGTCACGTCATTATTAAAAACGTGTTTTTATAAACTGCCACAAACCAAGCTTTTATAAACATAGATTTCATCAGGATCGGCCATGGGCACAAAAACGGCCAAAGTGTAACCCGTCCTTTGATTGTATCAGTTCCCCTTAATGTCGTTTAACATTATTTAACCTATCAGCGAAGTATTTGATATTCTGATATTGGTTCCTCCAGGGAGAATCGAACCCAGGACTGCTGGATATGAGGTCAGTGTTTAAGGCTCCAAAATGTCCCGGGGGAGTTGCAATTCATGTTATAAACAAACCTGAGATAATCAAAAATAAATCTGAGTACTGTTTTGGTAACGTTACTTAATTTTGAATAAATCCATCAGCAGTACTACACACGGGAAGGCACAGCAGGGATAATTGAAGGATAATTTTTTGGTCACCGAAAACGTATGTTGTGACTCCGCCAGAGGTCCTATTGTGGGGTCACAACATATGTTTTCATCGAGAAAGAAGAACTTCGAGGCGGTTTCAATGAGGGGTACTACTTGTAAAAGTGCTTTACGAACTATGGCGACGTGTCTACATGTACGTATTACGAAGCAAAGTGATTCATAACCGGATGACAACCTCATTATCGTGTCAGAGGGATTGTCAATTTGATTATGGATAATATATATCAGCTTTCCTTATTTAAGGTTGTGCAGTTTATAACAAGTCTGTGAGGCACTGACCTGTGAAAAGAATCTAAAGGTAAAACAAAGAAAATGTACAACAACTCTGTGGGGGCACCGGTCGATGAAAGTCATCTTGGGTTTATAACAAAGGAAACAAACATTCAAATCTTTTCCGGCAATAAATATTTGTAATGCCAAATACAAAACAATGTATCTGCATCCTGGCGATTGCATCTAAATTTCGTTTAAATTAGGAAACTAACGATAATCAGTGCACCCATAAAGTTAAACGTAAATATTCAAATACCAAGCAATTGTTCGTTGTCGGCGAGCTGTCCCTATACATGTCGGTTTCGTGTCGTTGCTAGAGCTATGACAGGTGTGTGTTCTGGTCAAATTTCTATATAAAGAGAACCTAGATATGAGTATACATTTTCACTTTTGGCGTGTTATAAATGTACATGTAGCGTCTTGGGCACAACGTTAACAAACAAAATGAAGTCGCTGCACTGATAAGTGGAACAAGTTGGAGCCATAATTGCCAATTATATAAAGTGTTCCAAGGAAGGCCGGAAGTGTTATTTAGTTACAACAAGTAAGGGTACAGTCATTTTTGATACTGTTTTTCTTTTTCGAACTAATTTTGAACATAATAACTACACCACACTATAAGTGGCTACTCTTTAACGTCATGTTAACTTTATGTAACGCTTAAGGCTTTCGGTCATTTACAAAGTACCCATTTTATGAGCATTAAAACGAACATGTCCTCTCCTCGACATATGCATGGTTTAATCTTTACGTCTCTGCTTGTGTTGTGCAGTTCTTTCTCTAAATAGATTCCAACTTGGTGCCATAAGAATGGTTAGTGATTAAATGCATTTATCTTCACAAAAAATGCTAGAATTACTTTGTCAAGATGGCTAATCATCTTGTTAATAGTACTTTAAATTTTGCATAATGCTTACTTTTGGTGAAGCGTATATAAACACGAATCTGTAGATTAGATGCATTTAATGGTACACCGGTATGTCAACGCAAATGCAAACATCTGTTTACAAAGTAAATTTCAGTTTTTAAAGTAAAAGAGTATTTCAAGTTTTCTTGAGGAAATATTTCGCAAGTTTAATTGGAGTTAAAATAAGGGGATGATTTCATTATATTAACAAGTTAAGGATGCTTTATGGCTTTATCTGTTTTAAATTATATTGTTTATGACGATGCTGCTTAAAACATTACCATATACGAATCATGTACTGAGATGACCAATATTACAAATGTTACTCTTATTGATTATACACACACTATCATAGAAATAATTTCTGTAAACTAAAACATTAGCCTAGCTCTTATATTATACAATGTACCTATAGAAAGGTTATACAAGTATCGTATCTAAGCAGCTAAAAAGTTATACTACTAACCAAATGTAAGGGTTATCAAGACATTAAGGAAAACAGCTTTTCTAAAAACGAACTTGAAAAAAATTTACAAACCAAATTCTTCGACACATTCAGTATAAAAACTGATACGGTTAAGTTTGCCATATTAAGTAAATTGGTACATGTATTATGCAAAAAGCATACACAAATCCGGACAGCAACAACTACTCTTTTCATAAAACTATAGATAAAACCTCCTCATGTTTCAGTTTAGAGCTTACCATGGGTGTAGGTTCCGCGCGTGTAAAACTAGTTAGTACTACGCCCCCACCCCTAGAGATTTGTTTTGAGCCGGAGCTTCTGTTGTGGTTTAAGATTGTTGTCATTGCTTGTCGGCTTTCTATTAGTCTTTGTGTTTTTGTGCATTATTGAGGATATCCCCGCAGTCATCTATTGGAAAAAGCTAACCTCTTGTGTTTTATTTATTGCCATTTGCTGTTTAGGATAGGCTGTATAAATCAACTGTATCGGTTTCTCACCTACTTAATGCTCTTTTATCATTATCAAAGAGCCAAACAGAGGGCATGAACAAACCTCTGTGTGGTGTGTTGTCAGATTGCACATGACATTAACAAGGGTCATACGCATTTAATTCACTGACAATACAACAGTAGAGCTGGACATAAGACCAAAACAGATTTGCAGAAAACAGCACAAATGAGGATATAAAACAATGTTATGGCAAATGTTCATGGCATAAACTATAGCATACGGCACACAAGGAAAAAAAAAAAACAAATTGCCGGTTGAATGGTTTATATCGCTACCTCTACATAGCAAGCATATGTTCAGTATAAACGAAGATAAATAACAATTCAGCAGCGTAACCGTAATACCAAAGATAATAGCGAAACTAAGAGGATCTTGCATGAGTGCTCGCGCATTATTGAATTTATTAAACGAGTTGGGGAAAAAGATATGATGCGAGGCTATGCCGAGCATGTTATCGGTTTTGCCCAACGAGTTTAATAAATTCAATAATACAGGAGCACGAATGCACGATTCTATTTATCATATGACACTAAAATCGCATTTTATTTGCGAAATTTGTATATATTATGCTTAACATAATACTTAATTATTAAGTAAGGAATGCGGCCCTCCTTAAACTTTATATAAGTACTCTCTTTCGGTCTAGTTAAACAAAGAAACATATTTTCATTGGTTGAGAATGTCACATGGTGCATAACTTTGCGCATGCTATGTGCGCGATTTTGTAACGCGCGGGATTTTGCCCGCTGCATTTCATTCTTCGGCAAGACTCAGCCGAGTCAACATCGACATTGTCAGTCGAATTTTTTGTTATTGGTTTTTTTGTTATTTATTTTTATTTTTCAAGATTTTAATCATCGGGAACAGCTGCTTTGAAGTCTTGTTACTTTATTTTCATGTTCTTCACCAAGAATTTTCTTAAAAAAAAAAAAAAAAAAAACTTAAGTGCCATATCTACTTGGACTTAAGTTACACTTCATATTAATTTGCTTCAGAGCCGCATTTCTAGACATAAATATGGATTTACATATTTCCCGGTCTTTCGTTTTGTAAAATTTCTTACTTGCTTAATATTCGTCTCTTTGTTTGGCGGTACCTTCGGTTTGGTGGCCTATTTTATGGCTTGTACTTTTATTTATATCAAGTTTCTACTTGTATATTTACTGGTTTGATTTACTGATCAATTAGTAAAATGTGCATATAGAAAATCCGCCAATAATAAATTGTAATTTTAATTTCTTGCTGTCTCTTTTCATCGAAGCAAATGACGCACTGAAATAATTCACTAAAATTTCACGATTTTGCCACTAGAAACCATGAAGTTTCATGGACGCCAACCCATAACGTTACGACGTTATTTGCATATTTAATCCACTAGTTGATTGTCAATTTTAATGCATGGCTTTATTTCACTCTCAGATGCGACATTATATGATAAACATATTGAGACGCCGCTTAGAATTTGAAACTTCACTTTTGTGATATTACTTTAGTCCCAAAAGGGTCAAAGACTCGGGACATTTCTTCTGTAAAGTAGATGAAAAGGCAATGACCAGGAATCGACAAAATCGTTTTACCATATTTCGACATTATTGTTTTACCAAAATGTTCTTTTTGTTTTTCTTTTCGAAATGGATAACTAGGATAGTGTGACCAGGAACCGACATTATCGTTTTACCACAACAATTAAAGCATTGTACAGGAAAAGTAAAAAGTATGCAAAGACCAGGAACTGAAACAATCAAAATCCAAATCCAGCCCTCAAACCATAGTTGGAAACAACTAAGATTACAAATAATCAAGATACAGAGAACATATGGCCAACCGAGTGAGCAGCTTGTTCCCAAAAGGTGGCCACTCAGCAACCCAAACCGAACCAAAAATAATAATAACATACATAAGGTAAAACATCACAGAAACTCTGACACCAAAAACAGGCAACCCAGAACCACAACAGAACTACCGCCTTGGAACGGTCAGTAATGAATTACTGGGGGGCTTAAATCGATTTTACAGGCCCAACCTCACCCTCAGTTTCTGAAGTGGTACAAAACATTTAGTTGGTTGTTCGGTTCGCATGATAACCGACATTATCGTTTTGACAGGATGACCAGGAACCGACATTTTCGTTTTACCACAAAAATTAAAGCAAAGACCAGGAACCGACATTATCGTTTTACCACCATGTGGTGGTAAAACGATAATGTCGGTCGACCAGGAACCGACATTTTCGTTTTACCACAAAAATTAAAGCAATGAACAGGAACCGACATTATCGTTTTACCACCATGTGGTGGTAAAACGATAATGTCGGTTGACCAGGAACCGACATTTTCGTTTTACCACAAAAATTAAAGCAATGACCAGGAACCGACATTATCGTTTTACCACCATGTGGTGGTAAAACGATAATGTCGGTTCCTGGTCATCCTGTTCTAAATATCCATTTCGAAAGGAAAAAAGAAAACAAACAAACCAAGCAAAACAAAACAAGTAAATCTCTCTGCGCTTTGTTGGTTAGATTTTGTGTACGTGTTCGTAAAAAATCTCAGTTTACAATAATTGTTTAATAAGTATTAACAAAGTGAATGGTTGAAGCAAGGCGAACATATTTATTTCTCACATTTTATCAACAGGCAATTCGTGAAAACATGTATATACTGCAGTCTTGTCACAGCATCGCAATCCCTAGACTTACACAACACGCATCCTACCTAAGGCATATTTTACTGTTTTGAATATTTTGTAATCTGAAACAAGATTCAGTTATATATTGGCTCGAAGTATAAACGGGATCAGAGAGGCATATTGCTGAATATGAGGCTGAAAATCAGTCATTGCAAGCAAATACTATTATGACTGAATAAATTGTTCTTCGTGGTGCCGTGTTGGTACTAAAATCTATTCTCACTGGACATACGGCATATTTCATGCCTACATGTAGCTTTTGCCCCAATCACAATTTAAACAATTGAGCCGCGACACGACAAAACCAACAATGTGGTTGTGCGCCCAGTGCAGACTCAGATCAGCCTGAGCATCTGCCCAGTTTGACCAGACTCTTCGTTAAGTGTCCTAAGGGTAGCCAAGGGTCTAAGGTACCGCCATGCGGACAGCGAAGACTTTGATCAGACTGGGCGGATGCCCAGGCTAATCTGAGTCTGCGCTGGGCGCACAACCACATTATTGGTTTTGTCGTGTCGCGGCTCAATTGTTTAAATTGCTTTCTTTAGTTCCTATCTTTATCCTTCACCGTGGTAGCACATCGTGATATAAACTCACATTTCAATTTGAAACAGAAAAAATATAGCTAAGAAACAACATGAACTCTGCATTTGATATCATTAGTCTTGCTATTTGACGTAAAATCGTTTTATTAGCTAATGCTGTAGTCTACCAGAGTATCTATATTCAATAGTTCATTGTTCTTGAAATTTCGTATGTTGCTGGGTTTTTTTTGCAGCATTTAAGTAATACAATTTGATGCCGGATGTCAAAATTATCATTTACATTGGAAATGGTTTGATGTGAACAAGGCGAGTCAAGGTATAGGGTATACTCGTAATTGTATTTTTGTTTAAATGTTTATAATAAAAACAGTTTACATGTCAAAGATATATGCAAATCTATGAAACTCGTATGTCTTTTAATTGAGGCGGAGATGCAGGACCCAATGATACACGCAACTGTGCTTAAAGAGAAATGCAAGCCTTATTAGCATCATCAGAACGTATGATTCTCAGTTTAAATTAAATTAAACTTATTTTTCAGTGAGAATGCTTTTTTTCACTGTTTAATTCGTACATGTACATGTATATACAGTGTCAGGCAATTTGGTCGGGTTAATGTAATTACTCGGCTGTGGTGCGGGTTGCCAGTTAGAGTCCCAAACGGGCCGACCAGCCGCATTTTGCAAATCAGTTGGTTGGTTGGTTTGTTGTTTTTGGGTTTAACGGTCCTTTATCGGGCCGTCTCTCAGAGAGGGAGAAAGAAAAGAGAAAAGATAGACGAGAGAAAAAAAAACTAAACAACCCACGCCCATACCTACTGCAAGCACAGTTGGCCCTTCTCCTACTTTCATCATAATAAAAGTAAGTTATAACCAGCACCATCGCCCGACCGGTAAGTGGTTCAAACCGTATATTCTTTTCTTTTTATTTATGTATTGGTTATGCTAGAGCTTGTTTAAAAAATCAAGACTTTGTTGAAAGAGGGAAGCTACCCACTCGTAAACTGTTGACACAGGGTTATCATAAAGTAACATTTGTGTCGACAGTTAAAAAGTTTTATGGGAAACAGCATGACTGGTTGATCCCTACAATGTGGCCGTTTCTAAACTAATTTCCGATTGGATCGCCTCCTCCGAAGCTTAGTTAGGCTTTCAAATACCGGACTTTAATTTTCTCTGACTTTTTCCACTGATCTATAGAAAGGGCGGGTGTATTATAATTGACAGGTGATGCTTACTACTCGCGAGCACCTGATCACACCTCTATTTTGGGTCCACGTCTGTGTATCTAGAATATTCCGGAATTGTTAATGTTTAAATGACTTACGAGTTCGGACTTAGGATTAGGGTACTTTTACCACTTTCTGTTCATTTGTTAGTTTTTTTTTTTTTTTTTAAATGTTTTTCTTCTATTATTCTTCCGATGTTAATGATTTCCCCACTTCTCGTTATACAATCACGTTATGCGAGACAACACACCAATAGAATGCATAAGTGTTTCCTCGCAATAAACAAGTATCCACTGGATGAATGGATATAATTGCGGGTTAACGTTCTATTCAACATTATTTCAGTGATATCAGGACGTTGACTGGTTTGTTGGGTTCGGTTTAACGTCTCTTTGAGACAGTATTTCAGTCTATTTTGAACCGTCTATCAAAGACAGGGAGAAAGAAAAAGGATATGATAGAGGTGAGACATAATATGTCGAAAAAAAAAATACGCACCTTCTGCAAGCACAGTAGGCACTTTACTACTATTGACGCCCCGGCACTGAAAGTTACCCAGCACGATCGTCCGACCACGACCCCCAACCCCACCGCATATCAGGTCGATGCCTAGGTGATTATGAAAGGCTCTGCACAGTGTAGCGAATATAAGGTGTAAAACGAATCTCAGCTGGACTCAAACCCATGATCCAAACCATTTGGGTACGCGGACGCTTCAGCATCCAGTCCAAACAGAAAAAAAACTGAATCTCTGACTTAGCCTGGGAAAACACAGACGCTGTCATTTTGAGCCGACTTTCCTGCATAGTCTTTTTTGGGTCTCATTATAAGCAACATCCTGGTCAGAATGCATAATGCGCTGAATTTGTTTTTTCGCTCTTCGGCTATCGGATATATAAGTATAAGTTTCTTACGAAGAGGACACTTTAAAGCAGGTTAATTTTGCACGCTTTTGCCAAACAAAACCACACGTAAAAGTATCTAAACCTATTTCATGATAGGACATTCGGGTTTAACAGTTGTTGTTTGTAACGAAGTCGCCAGCCGAGTCCGAAATGTAAATGTAACGAAAAACTTCAAAACTAAAATAAAATAAAAAAAGTGGACTTCTTCATGTATCATTTGAACATTTAATACGACATATATGTAGCAGCTCGATACAATTAATTGTTCTCTGCCAATGGGGTACATAAGTAGTTACAAATCGCACCATCATGCTGTGTCAGAGAAAAAAGTAGCAAAAGTATCCTTACCCCGCCACCACCCCCTCCCCTCTAAAGCACACACACCACCGCAACATACACTATAAAAAGAAAAGTAGTGACCTCACTGTGTTTCCATGCAAAATATGCATCTTGCATATAAAGGTTATCGCTTCATCCCTAAACACCACATGGGACAATGTAACTGTTTTTATTAATAATCAGATGTTATACCGTGAAGTATGGTGCCGGAGAACGACGAATGCATTCGGGTAAATTACGGAAAAGAGCAGACGGTTGTTTTGTTACAGATATAGCAACAGCTAGCCAATTAATAGGTTCAAATGGGTTCAAATGGGTTCGGTGACCTTTTGATACGACAGGCTAGAAATTTTATCTAAAAGAATCTAATGGTAGGGGCTTCAGGTGTTTTTTAAAAATGCAAATTTACTTATTTTTACCTATTTTATGAGAAAGCATATTCAATTTCCTCTAAAATGATATGTATATTATTAGAATAGGGTGCTTGGTTCAAAAGTTATGACATGTTTTAGACAAGCCATTGTGACCAATTTTGTAATCATGCTCCAATGTATTCAGTATACGGGCTGATGGCACCGAATTTCACATTCATTAAGCATAAATTGGGGCAAGGATTTAAGTCTTTTACTTATAGTCTTATTCATATACACTGTATGATGCAGTAATATGGGCGGCAACTTCAGCAAATATTTTTGAGTGGTTCACTCGTTTCCATGGTAAACAGGCTGTCAATTTCTGGTTCAAAATGCATCTGACACTTAAGTCTTCAAGGCACGCTAAGTAGTGTAATCGGTTACCCGTTACCTGGAGCGAGTTTAAGTGTGAATACAGTTATTTCCCTTAGACCCGCGAAGCGATAGGTATTAATCGATATTAGGAATGTCATATCGATGTCCATATCCCCGGATCTGTACAGGTGTTGAACTTCTCTGAAGCTGGTTTTTTGTCATCACTGTGTTTGGTATTTTATCAGCATAATAACAATACGAAGGAGCTGATGGAAACATTTTTATTTTTTTAACAATATGGGTTTTCTTGTTCTCATATCAAATCAATTGACTTTTCTCACTTGCTCACTTTTGTTGTAATAAGTCTCTTTTTTTCACATATTTAGGTCAATTTCGTAAGGATTGGCGAGAAAAATAGATCTGATTATTGGTCGTTTTAGTTTCTGACAACAAAAACATAAAACAATAATACTTATAATAAATTATGAAATTTCGATCCCTCTTTGACGTTCTTAGCTTAATGGAAAGATTAAGCCTGATACAGACACCCATCCACCCACGTTTTTTTTCTTTGTTTTCTTTTTCTTGTCATTTTTCTTTCTTTTGCCCCGCCCACTGGGGCTCGCGAAATATATATTGGCTGTCTGATGCTTATGCGGCAGCGGCTGCTAGACCTGAGTGTCATTTATAGCAGGCCGAGTTATTCTAGCAGTCCTACAAATTCAGAGGCATTATCTCGACATGACTAAAATATTATTTTCTGGGACGTTAAACCACCACTCAACAGCAACGACAACTTTTTTTCTTTTGACTTTCTGTTTTGACAAAACTTTTCAAAAGTTTTATGCAAATGCCGTCTTTCGGCTTTCTGCTAAGCTGCTAAACATTAACGGTTAGTATTTAAAAGTTGCCTTTTTCTGCGAACAAAACAAAACAAAAATAAATAAAAGAGTCTCGACACGACAAAACAAACAAAATGGCATGTGCGCCCTGCAAACACTCAGATCAGCGTGGGAATCTGCCCAGTCTGATCAGATTCGTCTCTGTCCGCGAAGAGGTAGCTTAGCCCATTGGTTATCCTGCCCAGGCTGATCTAAGACTTCGCAGGGCGCTATGGGACTGTGTTCGTTTTGTTGCGACGCTGCTTAAATTACTATTTTTCTACGGTTAAAAAAATCATCAGAAGACGATCTTTAATACATATTGGACTGAAAATCGATTTCTGACTTTCATTGCCGTTAGCGAGTGTTACTGTTTTGACAAGACATGTGACTGAATTTCACACCTTCAGACAGATGACGTGTCGACAACAGCGGCTCAGTAGGCTTCTCAGTCGTTGACTTTAGCAAACAATTAAATGAGCCGTGACATGACAAAACACAGCTGAATGTGCGCCCAGCGAATACTCAGATCAGCCTGGGTATCCGCCTAATATAATCAGACGCTTCAATATCGGCATGGAGGTAGCTCAGAGTATTAGCTACCCTTTATTCGCACAGCAAAGACTGGGTGGCTGCTTAGGCTGATCTGCGTCTTCGCTGGGTGCACATTCCACTTTGCTGTTTATCGTGTCGCGGCTCGTATGAGGAAAATTATGAACAATGACCAGACTAAATTTAATTACAACATGGGATCAGCTTGCCAATTTTAAATAGTTGCGCACAGGCACAGCCTGATTTGATCACACATGTTTAAAATATTTGTTCAGAAATTCGGATCAGTTCGGTTTGTGCAGAAACGGGTTAAGTTATACAAACTAATACTAAAATCGACAAAAAACAAAAATTATTAACTGATCATAAACTCAGACCAGTGCTTCGCAAGTGCATAGAGTCAGTTTGCATATTGATCAATCTATATTGTTTAAACTTAAATATATATTGTCAGTCATGCCCGAAACCGTGAACAACTAATTTCATAAATTGAATGCTGCAGCTTTATATGTCTAAGCATTTATCTTTAGTTATTTCATGATGAGTTCATTTCAAACTTTAATGAGATGACAATTACTATAACTGATAGGAGGAAATATCGGATTTTATGATCGATAATCGATTAATGCACGCGTAATAAACATGTTACTTATACTGCATACATAGCGTATTATCAACGTAATCCGATCAGCTTGCGCAAACCGTTCAGGCTCTGTTTGGTCTTATCATTTTGCACATATCAGACGCTGATAACATTGCGCAGATGCACAGGCTTATTACGTAAGTACTCATTTTAGCAGAAATACCAAAAATAGCACAAAATTTTCATCTTCTAGCTTCACTTAAAACAGACATATATTAAAGGGACAAAGTTTCATTATTAAAAGAAATATTACTAATAAAGTGAAACATAAAAAATGTTACTATATTATAGTAACATTTTTTTATGTTTCACTTTATTTATATAAAAATGCTATGAAACATTTTTCTTGCAAGGTTATAATAACCTTGCAAGAAAAATGTTCATATCATTTTTTCCTTAGACAAGCGTACTATACTATAGTAAGCGCTCGTTATACTACGTTACGAGGATATCTTCATCATGATTTAGTTTCTTACAGTCAACAGTTTTTCGACAATACTGTAATGTCTAAAGAGAGCAATACATGTCTCCTAATAATAAATGAGCAAATCTGCCAGTTAGCTAGTCAATAAAAATCTTCTAAGATCCTATCCTGTGATAGACAAAACATATTTCGGTTTCTTTGATAAATACGCCCCACCACACTCGAATAAATTTCAATCAAAACTGTTAGCACAAACACTAGAAATTATATACTGATAACTAATAGATTAAATTAACATTACCATAAGATATGTAATTATTTGTTTTCATAGTTGATTTTTTTTACCTTCTTAAGAATTTAAAAAAAACAAAAAAAAAAAACAAAAAAAACGTTTGATTGTCACGTTTAAGAGTTTATTGACTTCTTTCTCTTTTTTTCCTTTTTTGTGTTCTTCTTTCATTCGATCTTTCTTTCTTTCTTAATCAGACTATATAAATATTGTTCCTTTCTTAATTACATGTAGATCATAAAAAGCACACACGAAATATATAAACAAAACACGAATACCAAGAAAGGATGTGGTGTTAGCCTTTACGCAATATAGGCGGATTTGGACTTAGACTATTTGAGACATAATTATGAGCGAGGTTTTATCGGAACACGCATTTTTGTATGTTTAGAGATCAATGGAAGATACTTATAGTGTACTTATTTTATAATAAATTACATCAATGTAAACCTTATAAAAATCTCTCGATGGGGATAACTTATAAAAGTTTTATAGAAAATTCGATCATTTTCAAATTTTAGACTGAACATAGCCTCGGCGGCATTTTCGACATGATTCGTATATAATTTCAAGTGATTGAAGCTTCAAACTTCAAAAGCCGATGGAAGAATCAAAACATGAAGTTATTTTATATATTTTTACACCATATTAACGGACAAAGGCTGAATGTTATGTTCATAACTTATAAAAAATTGTCGTACTATAATAAATGTATTTAATTTAACATTTTACGTTGTATTCCTATGTAATTGCATATAGCACTGGACAGAATTTCAACAGGTAAGCTCTCGGATAAACCCGTAAGTCGCTATCGATAATTTCCGCCTTATTGAAGCATTAAGTTCCCTATGGCAGCGAAATCGGAGTTTTATATGAAGCGAATAATGACAAAACGACAGAATATGATAAAGAACACTCATAAATGATACAATGTATGAAGCAATTATAAAAGATGCACCATTTACTAACATTTTTTATTTGTGAGTTTGTTTCCATGGCAATGAGGCGGCCATTTTCTTGTTCAAAATGGCCGCTAACACGGAGTTTCTATGATAAAAAGATATCAAATGCAAAATGAAAAAAAAAAAAAAAAAAAATAGAAACAGTCACAAATCCTAAAGGTAGTTTAACACAATTCAGTTATACAAGTTTTACAATTTGCAAGCATTATTTAGTGGTTCAGCTGTTTCCATGGTAACCAGGATGCCATTTACTTGTCCGAAATGGCCACGAAAACAGTGTTTGCCGGCCAAACTGAAAGAGATGACATTACGAGAAAAGAGGATAAAG
This sequence comes from Ctena decussata, assembly GCA_963989385.1. Taxonomy (NCBI): domain Eukaryota; kingdom Metazoa; phylum Mollusca; class Bivalvia; order Lucinida; family Lucinidae; genus Ctena; species Ctena decussata. The sequence goes on along the minus strand of OZ022505.1, from coordinate 18,813,831 downwards.
CAAATTCACAAATGATCTAGTGTGTGCCTCAGTACCTAGTTAAAGCTGGAACATTTGCTCGCATTTTAATTGATTCACTTGTTTCCAAGGTAATTTGGTGGCTTTTTTGTTGGTCAAACTTTCTGTAAAATCTGCATTTCTATGAAAAAGAAGGTAAAGCCCGAAATGCACGTCTCGCTTACCACCTCTCGCAACAGATACAAGTAACTACCTCATTCGTGAAATTAAATACATCTGTAAGATATGCTTATATTGCAAAATATCACGCACATCTGTCAGTAAATATAACATATTCTTGTAAAATATATAGCTCATCCAAGCGTGTTTATGTGTTGTCATACATGAGTAAAGAACAGTTCTTTGATCATTCGGGACCGTAATAAATAGCAAATAACATAAAGCATCAGTCACCCCGTACTTGGTTAATTCGTTGGTAGTATGGGGTTTAACAACTCTTTGAAACAGTATTTCAGTTTGCGTCGAGCTGTCTCCCAGAGAGGGAGAGAAAGAAAAGATATGACAGGCGAGAGAAGAAATATCCAAATTACCCCACCCACATCTGCTGCAAACACAGTAGACCCTTACTCTTCTATTATCCAAATTACCCCACCCACATCTGCTGCAAACACAGTAGACCCTTACTCTTCTATTATCCATATACAATAGTTGGACGCCTCGGCACTGAAATTTACCGGGCACCATCGCCCGACCGCAACCATCCCCCTCCTCCCCTTCCCACAACCACCGTACTTAGAAACGTATCCCCGGGTTTACTATAATAATGCAGATCATGTTTTTTCTATTCCTTTAGGGTGGTCTGTTGACAGCTAGAAAACGGTTAAATTGAAGTTCAGTGCAACTAATGTTAAGTGCAGTGTGGCAGCCATATAAAAAGTGTCACCATACTTTACCATGCATAGTGAATATAACATAATGGAATCATTGGGCTCATTCTGAGTCAGTTCGAAAATAATGCCGCTGAAGCCGGGGGGCTAGGGGGGACATTGGCAGTGTTGCAACAGTAAATTACTGCACTTTGAACTGACTCAATGAAATCAAGTCTCTTTTAGGCCTACCCGTTTCTTTAATGTCTGCCTTGCTTCCTGAAGACCTTTCAAGATTTATTCTTAGTAAAGAAGACCTGATACAAATCCTTGAAATATTTTCACTGACCACAGAACGTGATTTATTTTGGCTGACCAGTTGACAATGTTTGTCAGCTGATCAGTAAGTAACTTAAAGACCCTTTATTTGTATAATCTTTTATTGTGAGTTATCGCTGCAAGCTTCTTACTAAAGATTCATTTTTGTACATGACCCTGCTATAGTTTAAACAAATGAAACATTGTTAAGTTTCATTTAAAATCGTTCGGGTACTATAAATTTGCAACTAAAATGATCTTCCAATAAACGGTAAAAATACAGCGTACAAACCTGGCGCGCTTTTTCATAATATTGCATAGTTCGACGGGGAACCAGAAAAGGAAGTTGTACTTTGTGGAACTGTTTTCCCATCATTTTTTTTATTATTATTATTTCAGCCTTTTTTGAGGATTAGAGACATTGAAAAAGTTGAATATGGAAATCCGCATCTGTAGCAGTAAATTTGGTTATCGAAACACATTGTTTCCCTTACTCTTTGCAACAGCTATGTGATTCAATATATATGCTCATAAACCGAAATTCTCATTTATCACCAAACGTGAAGGTTGATTTAGACGTTCTATCACTGTGAGTAGAAAGTACTATGGAGACTTTAAGGTGCATAGTCCAACTTTAGCAGCGGCCGCAGCAGACTTAGTGCGATAACAGAAATTGATGGTACCAAAATGTATCTCGTCTTAAAATAAATATACAAAGGACTACGTGCGTTAAGGCCACTTTTTGGCCCCCATCTGAGGTCAAAATATGAAAGTCGAGATAAAAGCATTTCATTGCACGATTTCGTTAGACCAATACTTCTAGTGTTTCATTTCAGTTTCAGTTTGAAACTTGCTGAGCATTAAGTATAGAAAAATGGCTGCTGAAACAGGCTAAAACCATGGAATTCGTCATTTTTGCTCATTTTTTAGTCATTCAGTTTACAAATTAGAATAGAGCACAACCTTTAACCAAAAAATCCATTTCACATATGATGCATATTGCTGTAAATCACATCATATTGAAAGATTTTGTTGGTTAATGATTGTGCTCATATTTAATTCTTAAAAAAAAACTGAATTCTGCGGACAGCCATTTACCTATAGTTTGCTTGTAATTAACATGGTGAAATGTATACCTGGCTGTAAGTGTCCATTCAAAGGCATAAGAACTCAGATGTAACTGTGATCTTAAGTAAACCTTCACAAACTGAATTACCGTGAAATGTTGCCACCTTTCAACAAATTACAGTAAATATCCTAAAAATGTTGCATTGACTGAATTATCATAAAATTGGACCTTTAACAGTTCAGTAGCTATCCGAAAGCAGCATTTTTGTAAAACAAATAGTCTAGTCTCTGAGCAAACTGTTCCAAATAATAAGCGGTCTTATCAGGGTTTGTACATACTGCTGAGGATTTTTATCTCAAGGAAAAGTACTGTACCTTGCTTAAGTTAGACTTACTTTACTGATCATGGCACCACTATTCTAGAGCTTGTTGGGTGAAGTATTAACATTTTGATGAATATACCTATATGTTTATAAAGTAGGAAGCTATTTATTTTATTAATTAACCTGAGTAAGCCGAAGATTCTGGTATAAAATCAATAACTTGATTTGTTTTGGTACATACTGACAGACGTCAAGCTGAAATTGACTGATTTTGAAGTCAGTGGCAAATAGTTTGAAATGTTGCCATTTAGGCTGTCAAAACTTCAGGTGAAACATTTCAGCAGATATAGGCTGAAATGGACAGCAAAACATTTTTATTATCATGTGACACTATATTTATGATCATATAATCTAATCTTTTATAAAAATAAATAAATAAATAAGTTCCTTCAAGAGCAAGGGAAACATTCAAAAGACTGAAGTTGGATCAGAGAACAAGTGAGCAGTGGAATAAGTATACCCCCACCACTTCCTCTGCCTAATCAAAACAAACTTATTAACAGAAAAATTAAATGCAAATCCAATATAAGATTTGATGTAAGTGACCTTGACCTTAGGGCATCAGTAAAATAATACCAACTAGTCAATTTCAGTTTTGCTCTACATGATCAAGAGCCTCTATTCTTGTATACTGACACTACTAATAGCAATAATTTATAACCGATGCGGAAGTTCTAATTATTGATCACTGGCCCCACCCAGGGGCTCAACGCCGGGGCATTTATATCCCTTGTCAAAACAACTCCTTCAGAGATATCATGAACCAAATATGAAAAGAAGCTGACATGCAATATACGAGATAAGAGCAACCAAAAAAGTTTAACGCAAAACTCCGAAGGAAAAATTGACAGACAAACAGACGGATGAACAAATATACTAACAAATGGCCGAACGGATGAACAGTCAAAATTTATATATCCTGAAATTATTTTATATGCTGGATGTTTAATTTGTCTCATTCAAAAAGAAAAGTAAAATTACATGCTACAAACATATACACACCAACGTTATTTTCTTTGTACAGAGAATGGCATAAGGGTCATAACCTTTTACCCCATTTTGTCCCCATATATAATGTTTGTCACCAATTTCTTAATCAGTTTCATTTAGGGAAATAACACAGCTATTATTCATACCAATATGAGTCACTTTGGTTGGGGGCCATTTTTGGGCCTTAATGCACGTAGTCCTTTAAATAACAACTTCATTCAGGACTGACAAAAGAAAAAAACTCCAAGCTGATATTCATCTTGGCTTTGCACTGTTTGACCAACACAAAGGCACTGATGAAATGACGTATTTTACGACCTTTTCAAGAGCATTCAGTCATATGAAAGGATGTGTGCAATGGAACCCTGTTCACGGTCGAAAAGAGTTTTGCCTACAGCGAGAATCAAACCGCGCTAGCTCAGTGCTAAATCCACTGAGCTACGGAGTACTCCTTAAATGTATGCTGATCTTTAATTGTCGACTGCGATACTTTTGATATACTTGGAATAAAATCTTTTGAATTGTGACAGAAAATGATATGAGAATATGAATTTTATGACAATTGAATTTATGTTGATATGTATGTGTTCACATAATTTTCATGCGGGGAAAATGCCAAATAATTCTGATTAATGCCGACCAAAGTTGGTTTACGGTAAAATAATAAATTTTGCAGATACTTTAACTTTCGCTTTCCTTTGTTTTGTATTTAAAAATGTATGGAAAATAGCAAAACACAATAATTTAGATAAAAACTGACTCGATTAAATTTGCTTAACACAATAAATATCGACTGCATAATCATAGTTTCGGGGGAGCCCTCGATCAAGTGATGAAAAATCCTGACGTCAAATTTAGCGTAACGGCGGGTGGAGAAACGTCATTAATATCGTCGACACCATGTCTCCAAACAATGATTTCCGCGGCATATAAAATAGCTCATGGCATAGAGGTGGAATGGTTTTTGAAGATTATAGGTCTGAGAATTCGAATCTGAGTGCCTCGGCTTTGCAAAACAGTTATTTACCTGTTAAAATTCGGCTTATTTCAGTCAAATTGCACAAGCTTTCTTATTAATGATCGAATTTTACCGAGGCAATCAATCTCGTAAAGGTCACTATCTCAGAATTTATTTGATTGGTCAGTCTGACTAATCACGCTTACACGTTGCCGCGGAAACCGTTTCAAGACACCCCACTATGTTGTAAACAATCGGAAAAATGCGGCCACGTCAGAATGACGTTAAGTGAAAATCGACGGTGGTCAGTGGTTACCAAACGTTATTTTACGTGTAAAATAGAATTTTTGGCACTGAAAATGCCCTATAATTAAAAAAGAAGGCTGTTTCCATTTTTCTGCATAAAAATAATGACAAAGTTCTTGTAAACTACAACAATACACCGTGGTAAAAAGGGGGCATTTTTAGCGCACAACTAGTAAATTACGCGATGACGTAACGTCATCTGAACCCCCTACTATTGGTGCTTCTGAGTTATTGAATAAAATGGGTGAGAAAAATAAACAATGTTCGGGTTGATGCAGGCCGAGACAAGAAAATCTCAGGCTCGTTTTCAGATTATTACTCTGAAAAATAGCCTGATATTTCCTCCACACCATCATAGATGCTGTTATTTAGGAAATTAATGTTTATCGAAGTATAAACTACATTTGGTCGCGTGCAAAGAATGTGAACCCCAAAGAGGTTCATGTAAACTTTGCTAGAGACCCAATGTAGCTTATACTTCAATAAACACCAGAAAAATTAAGTTCATTGCTTATATTTATATTCTTTTCTATCTATTACATGACTACAAATTTGCGTTAGGGGCTACAGTTGAAGCAGAAAAAAACATTTATATGCATTCTACTACAAGCGGAACAACGTCAACGAAGTAACAACGACGTCATAACGACGAGTACGTCCAGTCAGATTAGAGAACCATGGTTTATATTGTCGCCACTTAACGTCATTTAACGTCGCGTGAACCGATGTAGTTATAGAAGTATAAACCACATTACGTTCTGGTGGTTTACCATAGGGCTTTTCAATAAATGCACGGATAATGTAAATATTCCTAAAAGGTTGCATTAAGGTTTGGGACGGAAACGAGCAAGCAGAATGTAGGTTGTAGCTGACGTTATAACTGACCTGTTGCATGTAGGTTATGTACCAAACACAGGGGTGCCAAATCCTTTTTGTTTACCTAACTAAGTATAATAGCTCAGTGGGCGACGCTTCATTATAAACTTTGCTCTTGCACTCCGATTAGATTTCTTATTGTGCACCTGCTCCACGAAATCTAATGCCAGCCGTGACTTCAAGACTTCTAGCTGTGACTTTGCGGCTAATAGAAAAGTATTAAGACATGTAACGAAACTAAATACACGGGCAAAAATGTCTACACGAGAAGTTTGCTGAGCGACTAGATAGGTTACTTAGGAACAGTTTAGCCAGAAATTGCTCAGTTTGTCGTTAAGTCAGAACATCGTCGATTTTATTCAAGCTTCAGGATACTCAAAGTTGTTGGGTTAAGCTCGACAATAATTAGGGCAATTAAGGCATACGTTGGGCGGTCGCAATTCTAGACCTGACCTTGTGCCCTGTCAACTAAAGTAGCAGCAGGGATGCAGCAGTATCCATACGTGGTTTAAATTGTTTTTCTCAAGGAACACGTTTAAATAATCTAATATTTGTTAGGGATGTACTTCAAAATACAGAACTTCATAATGCAGCTGTACATCATGGATTTTCCATTTGTTACAAAACGGTTCTACTCAGGATGATTGAATGCTCGAGAAGTGTTGCACATTATATGACTGCCCATAAGCACTTTCAATAATATCAAGTCGTCAATTTTACCTTGATTAGAAAACTCTAATACCTCTGCTACCAGAGGATCTGCCTTTTAGAACGTATTCTCATTTGAATTTATTTTTCTCTGCATGCATCCTGAACCTTTGAAGACTTTAATCGTCGTCTATAGATGTGAGTGCAACTTAAAAGTTATAGTTGAATATTTTTCACTACCCATCTCGCTTTGCAAACTTACTTTTGAGCAAGGTGAAACTACGTTGTGTTAACATCTCCTCCTAGAGTTGATTATGTATCATTTGAAAACTTTGTATATTGGTTTATAATGTTTTTATCATATGGCATATCATCTGAGAGTGTAATAAAGCCATGCATTAAAAACGATAATCCTCTAGTGGATCAATTATGTTAATTACGTCGTCTTGTTATGCGTTGACGTCCATAAAACGTCGCGTTTTCTAATGGCGAAATTGTGATGTTTTAATGCAAAATTTGCTAATAAAATGCAATTTTAGTGTCAAATGATAAACAGAATCTTGCATTCGCGCTCCTGTATTATTGACTTTATTAAACTCGTTGGTGAAAACGATAGGATGCTCTGCAGAGCCTCGCATCTTATCTTTTTCCCCAACGAGTTTAATAAATTCAATAATACATGAACACTCATGTAAGATCCTCTACGTATTGCCTTCGAATACATATTTTAAGTGAGCATGAGTCAGTGAAACAAACATTTCATTTATTCTGCAACTAATATTTGAAACTATGCAGGCTTCGTTTTCATGGTCTAAAGATGTGCATCTGACATCTGGGTTGTAATTGAATAATTGTGTTCTTGCTTTTTCAACTTTTCGAACTTAGTAATTTTTCGGGTACAGGTTGGTAAACTAACAAAGTCAATAGGCAGTACAACGTACTTGTTAGCAAAACTTCTGAAATTTTGCAGTAATGTTGACATGATCTAAGATTATGCATATTTTTATATGAAATCTCTAAACGGTTTTCGTATTTTAATTTGTTTCCAACTGAGCTATTTTATAGGTTGAAACACTATCTAATGCCCCAGTCACACACACAATACGGATTCTGCGGATACTACGGATGGCCCGTCCGTATCTATTCGTATCTATCCATTTAATCCGTAATGGATCCGTATCGCATCCGCAGAGTCCATTACTGTCCGTATCATATCCGCAGGGTCCGCAGGATCCGCGTCGAAATTTTGAAAGGTTCAAAATTCGGGCGCGGATGAGTAAACCGTAAAAGTCCGTAACTGAACGCATTTATCTGCATCTATCCGTATCTAATCCGTGTCTCATCCGTATCTATTCCGTATCTTATCCGTAACTGAACCCATCATTCCGCAGTCCCAAGTTGAAGACTGATACGGTTTCATACGGATCTTTACCCTTAGGTACGGAAGTTATGGGTCATGTCAGGGTCATTGATGAGGCTCTGGTACATGTAATCGTAACCTCGAAGAATGGCCCATGCTCCTTCTCTCGAATGTGTAAAAGTGTTCTGTGCTCATGAAGGACTAGATTTTTATTTAATTTTTTATATTTGGATCCAAACTATGAATTGGGTAAAGGTAAAGGTGTCCTATAGCATAATGACCGTAGGGGCGGTGGCTTTGGGGATGAGGAGGATGGGGGTAGGTGGTTAGGGTCACTGTATCTTGGGCATAGTATATGAAAGGCGAAGCCCATCTCTCTCCTTTCGCTGCCTTGTCCTTCCCTGATATGAAAAAACAAGAGGGCCATGAGGCCCTGAATCGCTCACCTGAGTATGGTGGCCATGTAAGTCATGTGACCTAGACCGCTTGAATAAATTTTCGTTCCCACAGCCCCTGGAGGGTGAGCATGAAATTTGGTTACAATTAGCCCAGTGGCTTTTGATGAGATTTCTTAAATTGTCAAAATATGAGAGACATGGGTCAGAGGTCAAAGAGTGACCTTGACCTCTTGTATCCGTAAATCTTCCATGTACTTACTAAGACAACTGAATATACCAATGTTGAGGCCAAAATGTTCTAAACTTGCCATGAAATCTTATGTTCTAGCATTTTCCAATACTTGACCTTGACTTAAAAAAAAGGTCAAGGTCAGCCCAAGGCCATCATTTGAACAATCTTGATAGTACTCAAGTATCTGATGGTATATACCAAGTTTCAAGGCCATCAATCATTTGGTTCTTGAGAAGAAGATTTGTAATCGTTTTTGCCATGTATGGGCATGGCGGCCATGTTGGTCATGTGACCCAGACCATTTGAACAAATTTTCCTTCCCTCAGCCCCTAGAGACTCTATAGGAAATTTGGTTACAATTGGCCCAGTGGCTTTTGTCGAGAAGTGTGAAATTGTCACAATATGAGAGACCAGGGTCAAAGGTCAAAGAATGACCTTGACCTCTTGTACATATAAATTTTCATGTACTCATTAAGATGACTTTATATACAAATTTTCAGGTCAAATCTTCAACAGTCTCCAAGAAATCTTATGTTATAGCATTTTCCCATATAAAAGCTACCAAAAGCAAATTTGACCTTACCGTAAAAACGGGTCAAGGTCAACCCAAGGTCTTAATTTGAACAATCTTGATAATACTCGAGTACCCAATGCTACATACCAAGTTTCACGGCCATCGGTCAATTGGTTCTGGAGAAGAAGATTTTTAAAGGTTTTTACCATATATGGGCGTGGCGGCCATGTTGGTCATGTGACCTGGACCGTATGAATACATTTTTGTTCCCTCAACCCCTGAAGGCTCTATATGAAATTTGGTTTCAATTGGCCCAGTGGCGTTTGAGGAGATAGTTTGAAATTGTCAAAGTATGAGAGTACTGGGTCAAAGATCAACGAATGACCTTGACCTCTTGTATTCATAAATCTTCATGTACTCATTAAGATGATTGTATATACCAATTTTTAGCCCAACATTTTCAACAGTTTCCAAGAAATCTTATGTTGTAGCAGTTTGCCATAAAAAAGCACAATGAAGCAAATTGCCGTAAAAAAGGTCAAGGTCAACCCAAGGTCATAATTTGAATAATCTAGGTAGTACTCACGTACCTGATGCTACATACCAGGTTTCAAGGCCATCGGCTTATTGGTTCTGGAGAAGAAGATTTTTTTAGGTATTTACCATATATGGGCGTGGCGGCCATGTTGGTCATGTGACCAGGACCGTTTGAACAACTTGTCGTTCTTCCTTCCTCTGGAGACCACATATGAAATTTGGTTACAATTGGCCCAGCGGTTTCAGAGAAGAAGTCGTTTGAAATTGTGGACGGACGGACGGACTACGACGGACGACGGAGCCTTACCATCCTATAAGCTCCCCCGGAGTCTCTGGCTCAGGTGAGCTAAAAAGGTACCCATTAACTAATTGGTTGACATAGATATTCAGTCGGCAGTTGATAAAGTAGATACTATTCTAATCCTTCAAGAATACTGCACACATTCGAAGGAAGGTATATGGACCATACTTCGAGAATTCGGCTACTCAAACCGCATCAGTGACACCGATATGATTTGGTTTCGAAAACCAGAGAAAGCATAATGTAATTTCTTAATTTTGATAAGGCAATAAATTCAAAGACTGAATAGTACCATAAAAGATCTAAAAGAAAAATAAGCAATAATCTAGACTATAAATTTAAACCAATCAAAAAATTCTGATTCCTCAGAATATTTTCTTGACCTCAAAGGAAAAATTATATATAATCTGCACTATAGATGACGTACGGGGAGACGTTTTACGGTCGCCTCACGGCACACCAGTGGCACTGAAGTAAAATAGAAATCTTAAAGAGCTCATTCAAGAGCACAGAACACATTCGAAAGAAGGAACATGGGCCATCTTCGAAGTTTCGCCTTCTCAAACCTGACCAGTAGATATTTATTGCTTCATTTCACCATTAAACTTTGTCCTATATTGAACAACTAATTGGAATTAATAAAAGAATTACTTTGTCCTATATTGGACAACTAATTCGAATTGATAAAAGTCGAATAAGTTATGAAATGATGGCCCTACTTTTGCCATTGGCAAGTTCATGAAAAGATGACCCCACTGTTACAAATAAGAAACATAACGTCGCACCATAACTGCACCATACGTCACTGCTATTGCACCAACCCGGCCTCACTGTTGTAGTAGTCCTTGAGATACAGTTTCTGTCTCTTCGCTCCCCCCCCCCCTACTGGTGTTGTTGCCGTACAGCCACCTCTCCAAACCATCCTGTAGGTATCTGTCAGTATTGGAACGCAACCTTTTTGTATTGAAACGTTACTGTAGAAAACAGTCCGTTACAGTACGCCGAACGAGACCCGTAACTTCTGTAACTAAAAGTAACGATCCGCTTGAAACCGTATCGGTCCTCAACTTGGAGTGGGACTGCGGAATGATAGGTTCAATAACGGATAAGATACAGAATAGATACGTATGCGATACGGATTAGATACGGATAGATGCGGATATATGCGTTTAGTAACGCACCATTACGGTTTACTCATCCGCGTCCGAATTTTGAAACTTTTCAAAATTTCGACGCGGATCCTGCGGACTCTGCGGATATGATACGGACAGTTACGGACTCTGCGGATTTGAAACGGATCCATTACGGATAAAACGGATATATACGGACGGGCTATCCGTAGCATCCACACAATCCGTATGTGTGTGTGTGACTGCAGCATACAAGGAGTAAACACAGATGTGGACGTCGCAGTTAATCTTTTCTTTTCTTCTTTCCGCTAAGCATGCGCAACAGTCCGCATCTGAAGGTATTTATCCGCATCTAAAGGTTACAGAAGGTATCGGAAGGTTAGTAGTTCGTACCTATCCGTATCCATACGCATCTCTTGGTAACTATATCCGTAAATTCATTAAATAAGAATAGACCACGCCCACAAATTCTGCGGATAAACTGAGGATTTTATCCGCAACTATCCGCCCTATCCGTAATGTGTGTGTGTGACTGGGGCTTAAGTGAAAAGACAGTGCTAAGTGGATTACGCCATTCTTAAGTCATTCTATCACATATCTGAGCTGCATAACGCAGAAAGAGGTTGGATATAATCCCCTGTGCAAAGTTACAATATCTATATGTAATAGATATATCAACTGTTTTTGAGATGTATCAGTAAATATCATGTTTTAGTGTGTGCTTTTTTCTATTACCAGTTATGCTGTTTATGATCACTCAGAACCCATAATATAGAAGGGTTTTTTTTTTTCAATAAAACAAATGTTGTGCTACTGAAATAATCTCGCTGGCGTGCCTTTTTATATGGATCACCAACAAGTTTCAGTGCTTAATGTTAACATTTTTCTACTAAAACGTATGTTGTAGGGACTCACATAATGGATGAGTAACCACAACATATGTTTTAAGATATATGGGTACACATCCAAATTTTTTCTGCCATTAATGCAAAAGGAACAAATTGCTTCTTTGGATGACGTTACTTTTCCCAGTGGTCTACTCCTTTAGAGTAAATTCCTGCTTTCAAGAGTTGTCCCCATTGAGAAGGGAGGCAAAAATGAAAATGGCAGAGTAATACTATGACCTTAACTCAGTGCTCATTTTCTGAACAAAAAGTTGGTAACCAACATTAACCTGTAGGTGAATCAAATGCAATCATATGATTTAATGGATTATTTTCATATAAAATATGCTGTGGAGACTCATTTAAGCGATGGGAGTAAAATGAATACCCTTAACGAATATTTATGTGGCTAAAAGAACACAGCAGAGTTCCCTAAGTTTGTTTAATTGCAGCTCTGTAATGATTGGTCTATTCAAAACTGTACATGATAACTGTACATAATAACTGTACATGATAACAATCATGTATCAGGATTTATCAGTACTGGCAACTTCAAAGGAAAGTACTGTCAGCTGTAGATTAAGATACCTATAGCCTACAATTTGTATAAATGGCTAGAAAAAGTTTGTTGGCAAATGCACAGTGCAATCAAACGAAAGACAGAGAACAAAAGGAGCATATAAGATATTCAGTCAAAAAGGTTGAAATGTATTCATGTTCGGCTAGAAATGGTGATCGAAAAATTATAATCTGAGAGCCTACCGTGGGATTCAAAAGTAAACGAGTGCAACACGATTATTGTAACGTGATGCTTATAAATTGTTTGTATGTAAATGTATCAACATATTACTACAATCCTCTGAATAAATGAAGTGTCAAGTTAAACACTTTACTTCCGATAAATACTATTCTACAGTGCTCGTTATATTCTAGTGTAATCAAGTCACATGACTGTATGCCTATCTGCCAATATATATGTTTTCCTATGCACACATCTGAAATGCAAGTAATTAAGAACCACTAGGGCACTGTAAAATGGTAAGTGCAGAAAGGTACAATAGTGTATTGGATGCAAAAAATAAGCAACCCGCCATCCGCACAGTCCGGTTAAAGTGTTTGATCATTGCTTACACTATCTTTTCAGGAGCCAAAATTAACGAACTGCTTGCTCTTTTGTATATATATATAATGAGTTGAGTCTTTGATTTTCGCAAAAATAATTGAGCACATCATGTGACTTCCAACAATGTGGCAGTTTTGTCATGTGATATCAATAGCTTTCGGGTAGTCAGAGACCTCAATGTTGGTTCTAGGGCTTTGGCCACTTCCATGGAAGGCTGATGTGACAAGCAGAGGCTCTAATCAGACTGCTTTAAAGTGCAGTCTAATCACTCAATTGCAGTCTGATCAGAGCATTTGCTTGAAACAAACACCACACTGCTTAAAATCACATGACGCGGCCAAGCTATGTAATAACCGTCTCTGACGTCTGCATAAGTCGCCTTGAGACATAATTAAAAGAAAAAAATGCTCCTTTAGGAGCAAATTCTTTCAGAGTAGACGCCTTTTAGGACTAGGTTCATTTTCCAGGAGGGCAGAAATGGTGAACAAAATATAGTCATACCCAAAAACCTTGCATCCATGCCAAAACGTACGTGAATATTTTATCGGAAAGGCTGCTTGAAGCAAAAGTTGCAATAAAGCATGTTTGATTGGCATTCTGTATTGTAATTCATTGCAGCTTTGTAGCTTATTTTCCTCGCAAAGAAAAGATCAATAGACCAAGATGATGAGATTAAGTTCTAGAATTGAATTTGATAAAGCAATTTATTACTGGCAAGATAAATAGTATTAAGACCTTTGACAGGCCAGAAAACGTCCAGAGAATAACAACACATTACAGGCAAGAATGAAATTAGCTATAATCAATTGGCTGTCTGTTATTACTCTATTGGTCTCATACGTGCTATGTATATGGTAGCATGATGTCATTTATGAAATGGATAATGTTATAGCTACATCAATCGACGTGCGGTTTTGTGAATGACAAACATGCTGGACAACTTTAATTTGAAAGCAATGAACACACCAAAGAAACAAAAAGTACACATACAACACTTCTTGGAAGCTGATTGTGTGTGTACATTTGAATCCATTGTTCTCAGTTCTCTTTTTTTATTCTAAATGTGACAAATTTGCCTTCTCAAAGGCAATCGACGGACAAGGCGTTCTTTGGTTGACAAATTAACATGAAACTGCATAGCATCAATCTTGCATTAACAACTCAATACACTGAACTTCAGTCAGCGGTAGCATGATTGCAGGAGATGCAGTCGAGTTTTATCAGCGGAAATTTGTGTGTTAACCTCTAGAGTACGAAATGGTACAACAAGACGTATTGACGAACTTGTCAATACTATTCTGCACCGGTTGTTTTGTCTTTCTCCGCCTCTCCCAAACTGACACAGTATGTTGCATGCTTGAGTAATTTTAGGCACTGGTTTATTGCACAATGATCCTGCTAATCATCTGACAAATTCTCATAATGCTAAACAAAGCAGTTACACTACAATATGAATGTGGTACCCTGCTTGTCTTTATCCTTTCAGTGTATATTTCTTTTATTTTGTTCTGTCGGAAGTGTCATATTTATTTAGCTGAGCAAGACATATCTGCTGTCTTACATAAGTTTATATTTATTAGGACATATTATGTATGACACGTCAGTGCTAAAAGTGTACCAGGACATACTTTTGTCATTGTTGCACTGCCTTTTCTATTGTATTGTACACTTCGAGAACGGACTGAATTGCCACCTCCTTCCAAATGGATTTCGGGTCCTAACAAATTATAACAATGAATTTCCTGCCGACCAGAAACTACTCTAGAAATTTGACTTAAACTGAAATAGAAGTACACTCTGAACTTATGTGGCCACCTGGATCAAAGTGCAGTATAACTGTTGCCTAAAAACTACAACAGTCACGTTTTACCTTTTTTATTTTTATTTACTTATCAAGCGCATGCATATTATGTGCTTCTATCTACCCAGGCGTGACATACTCTGAAGATAAAGCATAAAAAGAATATTGATAACCGGAACATATATTGCTGTGAAACAAAAGTAAGACTTTCTAAAAAGCACAGTATCCGAACGCACTGTACCATCTCTTCCGGTTTCCATAGAGTTGAATCGAAAGTACAAAATGCGCTTATAACCAGTAGTCGGAAATCATTATGTTTTGAGATTTTATCCGGAATCTGCTGCGTCATTTATAGTTATGAAGCTTCGAAAATGTAAAGAGGTAAGTTTAATATAATTTTCTCTTCGGTATTCAAACAAACAAGACGAAAACTAATAACTGTTTCCACTTTTCCAAATTTTAAATGTATACTTTTTAACGTTTGTTTTAGTGAACATATAGTAAAACAGCATTGTTGCCGTCTGATAGTTACTGCTGTAATAAAAACTTAAAGATACTGACAGTAGGACCATGATGCAACGTTTTTTTTTTGTTGTTTTTTTTTAAACAGACTTGTGATTGTTGCAACCGGGGTAATAACTAGTACCCATATTTGAAATTAGGGAATTATCGTTGATCTAGCTGTACGTTTTACAACTTGACAGTAACTAATCAGCTATTTGGAAGCAACTGTTCACTGCAGATACTTTGATAAGCTGGCGGTTGGTTGAAATTGCTCAGTGGCTAGTCAGTATTTTCGATGACAGGCTGTAACTTAAGGAGACTATTCGAAGAATAGTTGTCGATCCGATAATATATATACAGGGTGTCTCTAAAAACTCGAACCTTTTTAAATCGTTGTAACTCCTTTCTTTAAGGAGAAAACTTACAAAATTTTGTATGATTGTAGTAAAGAGATGCGGTGAAAATTTCTAATAAAGTAATACCTCAATATATAGGACGTGACGTCATGATTACGTCAAAGGGTGTAAATGACATCAATTTTGTCACCCGCACTGTTAGAAACACAAAACGGCAAAGTGAAAAAGAAACGGTTTAAGAACATTCTCGGGTCTGCAGTAAAAGGGAACAATGATTTAAAATATCTTAAATAATTGAAAAAGTCTGAAGAAAAGAAATGACAGGTGAATTTGACTAGTTTTTTATGGATAGAACCGAATAGTGAAAAGAGTTGTTTATGGTTAAACCGGAGAGTTTAGCAAGGAATAGAAAAATGACAGACCAACAAAGGTATCTTCAAAGAAAGAATCAAAGGTCATTAAAGAACTAGAAGTGACAAATAACTAAACCACATTTTGTTCCCCGAAGGTTTCTGCTTATTGCTGAAAGACTTCCGTAGATCTACTTTGACAGTTGTGTGCATTTTACGGTGAATCTTTAGATATCTGCGCGTTGGCCTGAAATTTGCCTTCCAAGTACTCTGTTTTCTCTATGAATCGACCATTTCATTGCCATGTTAGTTCAAGATTCAGAATATCTGTTATCTGAGATAGTGTAAACTCTTCTTTCCGTAAAATGTAAGCATTGTAACGCTCTTAAACCTGATTTATTTCCCTGGTTGCCAATATGCCGTTTCAGTAGTACAGACAAATTTGAAATGACATCATCAATTTGAGATTAAACAATTAGATCACTCCCTTTAAGCAGCGCATCCGGGTTGCAATACCATTAACGCAAAGGGGTATCAAATTGCTACGATGCTATAAAGTTTTGAAAAGTTTCCTTAAACAGTAAAGGAGTTAGAACATTTTTTTTTAAAAAGTCCACGTTATTTCGCGCCACACTGTAAATACGGTACTTTTCATACTCAGAATTTGCAAAATTTTTAACAGCAGAACGAATGTCTGCATTGTACTTTGAGCTCTTCCATTTGATTTCTTACCTCAACAAAAAGTGGAAATTATGTTGCACAGAGAGTTTTGTTGTTGGTGCTACTGCTGCGCAAAGTAACATCGCCTATAGGCCCTTAGGAATCAAATGAAACCTCTGAACGATCATATCGGAGCAGCCAGTCTTGTGACCATGCTCAAAGACGGGTGACGTCGGTTTGGGATTCAAAACTGCTCCGGAACCTTATAAGTGACTTTATGAAACATGTCAGGGACCACTGGAACGCCTTTCCGTTGTCTACTACCGTCATCAAGTGGTTAATTCGCTGTAGCACTTTTAGTTGGAACGGAAAATAATATAACCATTAGTGTGTAACAACAGATCTGATAATAACTTTTCAACTTAACACGGCATGTTGCGGTAATTTTAGCACTACGTTTTCCAAGCACTTACATTCACGATCTGTAAGAGAATTGTTACGTTTAATCATAAATTTTATTTTGACTTTATCTGATATCGGGGCCAGATTGTTAAGACTCGAATGAGACTTAATAGGAAATTAAGGCACTGCATTTAGGCAAGCACACTCTTTACGGTCCTTGAAGATCTTTGCGGGAGTGAGGACTAACTACCCTTTGGACCTTCTTGTTGTTGCAATAGTGTTGTTCAACCTGACCCAAGACTGGAGACTAAGACCTGGGTTTAAGAGGGCGCAGAGATAGGAATGGTGGTGTTGCTTCCTCTGAAGGGGAAGCTGCCTTGTGACTTTTTGTTTGTTTGCCATAGCTGTGTGACCCTTTTCTGGGGGTCCGCTCCAGAGAGAGCAAACTCTTTTCTTTGGGTGATGGCCACAGTTTGGAGATAACAGAGACTGGAGTGGCCGACCTGCCTCCCCTGAGTGTATACCCATTAACCTTATCAGTCAGATACTTTAACATACATGCTTAATAAGCCAGCCTAATCTTTCAATGGTGGAAGAAACTGTTGGCAAAATAAACTTCACGACAAGCTATGACACAGTTGTATGCTGCACCTTCATATTTTTCTGCCAGTTTTTCAGAAGTAGATAGCTCTATGACTTCCGTTTTGCTTCCCCGGGAGACATGGACATTCCTGGTAGGTGTGTTGTGAAGGAAGAGCATTTGCTTCAATGAATGGGTGCAAAATCTTTATTTTGGGAGCTGACCATGGGTTGGAGGGGGATTGCAGAGGTGGGATGGCTGAGTTCTTTCTCTGAATATGTTTCACTTCAACACTGTATGCTTTAACATATATACTGAGTAAACCATACATTGTCGTGGTCAGAGAATACATCACTTGTATATACCTAAATGTTTCTGTATTGTACTGTATTGTGCTGTATTGTACTTGGTCAATACTGTAAATGGATTTCAGAACAATAATAATACTGAACTGTTTTGATTTAATTTAAAGACATTGCTAAGCCACAAAACCCATTAGCCTGATTGTGCAGAAAACGGCATCGGCAACGGAGTCAGTCAGGCACTGGAGTAATATATAGTAGAAAAAAATCTGAAAGGGGAGGTGAGGCCCTCAACTTTCCTGGCCCACATTCTCCGTCAGGGCATTATTTTGTCCCGGTTCAACAAGGCTATTGTTGCTGTTGTATCTATTTCCAGCCTGTACAGTATCCATCCTACATGCCATGTAGAGGACTGGGGGAGACATTACAGACGATACAACGGCATTCAACATAATATTAATGGAAGTCAATCCTATTGCCCTCTCTTAATAAACCCAATATTCCGCAGCTGATGGACACGTACTTCTGTCAATTAGAGTTATCACTGTATGTATTTATATTGTGTTTATAACTCTACTCATGATGGTTGCTTTGAATAGCATAATCAAAACATCCCCTGGTTATGTGATTGGTATTTATTCAGTTCTAAAGATAAATGAAATATATACTAAAATACAAATGTATAGGTTGTATCATGATTGTTTTACTAAAATAAGTCGTAGAAATCAACCTTTCATCATTTATTCTTAAAACTGGCCTTACACACCATTCCTGCTCCATTTGAACTTGGGTGAGTTCTCTGGTGCGCTTTCAAGTTCCGATTTATTTGACGCGTCACGGTACGGGGTTTTACCCAGGAAACTTAGGTAGTTGTGCTCTGCATAGCCTGCATTGTCACAATGGCGTGGAAGGGGAGGTAAACCGAACAACTAGCAGGCGACATAATCTCGAATGAAAAACATTTACAGTTTAATATGTTCTTTTTTACGCAAACGTTCAACAAAAATGAGAATTGATGTGGCGTGAAATACTTAATGTACATTTTCTCCATAGAATGTTTGTAAAAACAATTGTTTTGCATCGTTAAATTCGATAACAGCACCTGGTTTGTGTCTAGCCTTTCAAACTTCCGGTTGTCCAAGATGGCAGCAACCATGATTTCGTTACCACCACTTTTAGATGCCTAAGTATATAGGACCTAAACTGATACAGTAAAAAGAGCATACTTCGTGTTCATTCATGCGTCTGATAGATATGAGTTAAATAATTCTTGCGTGCTTTTACATGCTGATAAATTTATTTTATTAACTAAGAACAGTGTGAACCATTGGTCTAACTCTTCAAACGACTATTTAGCCAGCCAAATAAAACAGTGTTACACAGTTCAAAACAAGTCATGAACAGATTCAATTAAGCCGTGTTTACTATTTTCGTTTCTTTGGTGCAGTCATTGTTTCTTACAACAATGTACTTTCATCATTTCTTTACCTTTAATGCAGCTGGTGTTATGTGCCGTGTGGCGGCCGTAAAATTCACTCCGTAATTCATCACAGTGCCAATTGTATATTTTCTGGTCTCTTGGGAGAAAATTAAGAGTCATTTTGAAAATAGAGTTCTGCTTTACAAGGTACCAATGTGCGTGGCCGGTGTCGCACAGTTCAATACTTGTCATGAATAAATCCAATTAAAGTAAGTCTACTGTTCTGGTTTTCTTTTTGTGTCTGTTACTTTTTTCCAACTGACCTGACTATTCAGAATTATTTAATAATGATTGCGGACATTGACATACTTGAGCCACGACACGAGAAAACCAATAAAGTGGTTTTGGCCCAGCGCAGACTCAGATCAGCCTGGGCATCCGCCGAGTCTGATCAGTGATTATGCTGTCTGCATGGAGGAAGCTTAGACCCTTAGCTATCCTTAAAGCCCTTATAGAAGCGTCTGAGTAGACTAGGCGGATGCCCACTCTGATCTTAGTCTGCGCTTTGCGCAAATCCATTTTGTTGTTTTTCCCGTGCCGCGGCTCACTTTTGCCATTTTGCCATTAACAATGTGGCAGCAAAACAGTCACATGGTACTCCACATTGCTAAAGGTATCACGTGTTGTGATTAGACTTTTAAGAAATTCGTGAAGCACATTGACATTGCGTTATGAATTTGCTCAATATGTAATTAACATTTGATAATTTCTGTAGCTCCGATATAATTCTTCATCTCAGTTGAAATTAAATGCCATCTGATTGTCACTGATTCAAGAAAATTATCATCTTAAAGCCATTAGTTGCGTGTATCGATTCTCCGATAACTTTGTACTACTTTCCAAAAGTATTCAGATCCCAGACTGTCTAGGACACATTTGCTACTCGGCAATTGAAATGCTGATTAGGTAGGATGAATGTTTGCATGTGCGTGCGAACACACGTGTACGTGGAATACTCAGTAATGCTATTTGATGATATTTGCGATTGTTCGCCCAAAGAAACCTGTTCAGTTGGAAAATGCATTTGACATTCAGTAACTTCTATTTCAACATGCATGTACTTGCTATTTTAAATTACAATACCAAAATAGAAAGCAGAGTGGGCAGCTAAACAGCTGGCCATATTGCTGGAGGACCACGAACAAGCGGACATTAAAACACAATCATATAATTGTGGAAGTACAACAGAAGCACTGCCTTGGGACTATCAGTAATAGATAACTGGGAGCGGGAGGCGGGGACTGAAACTTCTAAATAATTCTCAGGGGAATCTCCATCTATAGTATGGTTTTGTACAAAGACAAAAGAAAAGTACTCCTGCGACATTTCATTTTAAACATCCCAAGTCTTGCTGTTTAGGAAATCTTAATTATGTGTATGACTGCGATATTTAGACACTTTTTAAAGTATCTTGCTGAAAAAGTCGAATGTGGAAATTTTCAAAGGGCCATAACTCCTATAAACAAGAGGGCCATGATGGCCCTGCATTGCTCACCTGAGTATCCTGTGAACTTAATCTCAGAAACATCCATACGTCCACCAGACAGAGTATCACAAAGATTCAATGGAAAATGAACCCTTTATTGTGTACCTTAGGTTTTTATAAGATTTAACGTAATGACCTTGTTTTGACCCCTGGTCTAGATTTCTTGGATATAAACATTCCGACAAAGTTTCTTGAATATTGGATCAAAACTGTGCCCTCAAGAGTCTAAACAATGTTTTTCTAAGCTTTGACCTAGTTTCTGACCCGACATGACCAAGTTGCACCCTTGGTCCAGATTTGTTGGAGATAAACATTATGACAAAGTCTCATGAAGATTTGAACAAAACTGTGTCCTCTAAAGCGTTCACATGGTTTTTCTAAAAACTGACCTTGTGACCTAATTTTTGAAATGACATGGCCCAGTTTCAAATCAGGTCTAGATTTCATAAAAATAAACATTCTGACAAAGTTTCATGTAGATTATATCATAACTGTGCCCTCAAGAGTGTACAAGTTTTTCTAAGATTTGACATAGTGACCTAGTTTTTGACCCCACATGACCCAGTATCAAAGTTGGTCTAGATTTCATTAAGATAAACATTCTGACGAAGTTTCATTATGATTGGATGGTAACTGTGCCCTCTGATTCATTCTAAATATTATTTCTATGTTTAGCTCTGGCGGCCATTTTGTACAGCGGAGTGGAACCGTTTCAGCAATTTTTGCTTAGAAACATGAGTCAGCACTTCTGTGAAATTATTTTGAAATCGAGTCATTGGCTTCAGAGGAGATGTCATTTAAATGCTTTTCTATATTTAGCTCTGGTGGCCATTATGTTCAGCAGAGCTGAACCATTTTAGTAATTTTTGGTAGAGGGTCTCCTAAGGAACATTTCTGTGAATTATTTCAAAATCTTCCCAGCAGTTTTGGAGGCGAAGTCGTTTAAAGGTTTTTCTATTTTTAGCTCTGGCGGCCATTTTGTTCAGCGGAGCGGAACCGGTAGAGCAATTTTGGTAGCGGGACTCCTAGAGAACATTTCTATGAAATTATTCAAAATCTGCCCAGCAGTTTTGGAGGCAAAGTCGTTCCAAGGTTTTTCTATTTTTAGCTCTGGCGGCCATTTTGTTCAGCGGAGCGGAACCGTTTTAGCAATTTTGGTAGAGGGTCTCCTAAGAAACATTTCTGTGAAATTATTTCAAAATATGCCAAGCAGTTTAGGAGGCGAAGTCTTTTAAACGTTTTTCTATTTTTAGCTCTGGCGGCCATTTTGTTCAGCGGAGCGAAACCGTTTTATCAATTTTGGTAGAGGGTCTCCTAAGAAACATTTCTGTGAAATTATTTCAAAATCTGCCCAGTAGTTTAGGAGATGAAGTCGTTTAAATGTTTTTCTATTTTTAGCTCTGGCGGCCATTTTGTTCAGCGGAGCGAAACCGTTTTAGCAATTTTGGTAGAGGGTCTCCTAAGGAAGATTTCGGTGAAATTATTTCAAAATCTGCCCAGCAGTTTTGGAGGAGAAGTCGTTTAAAGGTTTTTCTATTTTTAGCTCTGGCGGCCATATTGTTCAGCGGAGCGGAACCGTTTGAGCAATTTTGGTATGGGGCCTCCTATAGAACATTTCTGTGATATTATTTCCAAATCTACGATGCAGTTTTGGAGGAGAAGTCAGTTTAATGTTTTTCTATATTTAGCTCTGGCGGCCATATTGTTACGAGGAGCGGAACCGTTTGAGCAATTTTGGTAAAGGGCCTCCTAAGAAACATTTCTGTGAAATTATTTCAAAATCCGTCAAGCAGTTTTGGAGAAGAAGTCGTTTATGTCCCAGTCACACACACATATACGGATTCTGCGGATGCTACGGATGGCCCGTCCGTATCTATTCGTATCTATCCATTTAATCCGTAATGGATCCGTATCGCTCCGCAGAGTCCGTTACTGTCCGTATCATATCCGCAGGGTCCGCAGGATCCGCATCGAAATTTTGAAAAGGTTCAAAATTCGGGCGCGGATGAGTAAACCGTAAAAGTCCGTAACTGAACGCATTATCTGCATCTATCCGTATCTAATCCGTGTCTCATTCGTATCTATTCCGTATCTTATCCGTAACTGAACCCATCATTCCGCAGTCCCAAGTTGAAGACTGATACGGTTTCATACGGATCTTAACCTTTAGTTATGGAAGTAATGGGTCATGTCAGGGTCATTGATGAGGCTCTAGTAATCGTAACCTCGAAGTATGGCCCATGCTCTTTCTCTCGAGGAGCGGCTGTAGTGTAGTGGATAACACTCCGGACTACCAATCCAGGGGTCGCAAGATCGATCCCCCGCTTCTCCGGTCTTTCGGATGAGACTTTAAACCGAGGCCCCGTCTCCATATGACCTCGTTGTTGGTGGGACGTTAAACCCGAGCTCACTCACTCACTCTTTCTCTCGAATGTGTTTAGTGTTCTGTGCTCATGAAGGATTAGATTTCTATTTAAATTTGTATACCTGGATCCAAACTATAAATTGGGTAAAGGTAAAGGTTTCCTATAGCCTAATGACCGTAGGGGCGGTGGCTTGGGGGAGGAGGATGGGGGTAGGTGGTTAGGGTCAATGTATCTTAGGCACAGCATATGAAAGGCGAAGCCCATCTCTCTCCTGTCGCTGCCTTGTCCTTCCCTGATTTGAAAAAGTACACATTTACTGCTTGGTTGACATAGATATTCAGTCGGCAGTTGATAAAGTAGATACTATTCTAATCCTTCAATAACACTGCACACATTCGAAGGAAGGTACATGGACCATACTTCGAGAATTCGGCTACTCAACCGCATCAGTGACCCCGATATGATTTGGTTACGAAAACCAGAGAAAGGATAATGTAATTTCTTAATTTTGATAAGATAGTAAATTCAAAGAATAATTTGTACCATAACAGATCTAAAAAGAAAAAAAGAGCATTAATCTAGACTATAAATCTAAACCAGTCAAAAATTTCTGATTTCTCAGAATATTTTCTTGACCTCAAAGGAAAAATTATATATAATCTGCACTATAGATTACGTACGTGGAGACGTTTTACAGTCGCCGCACGGCACGACACCAGTGGCACTGAAGTAAGACAGAAATCTAAAAGAGTTCATTCAAGAGCACAGAACACATTCGAAAGAAGGAACAATGGGCCATCTTCGAAGTTTCGGCTACTCAAGCCTGACCAGTAGATATTTATTGCTTCATTTCACCATTTAACTTTGTCCTATATTGGACAACTAATTGGAATTAATAAAAGAATTACTTTGCCCTTTATTGGACAACTAATTCAAATTGATAAAAGTCAAATAAGTTTATGAAATGATGGCCCTACTTTTGCCATTGGCAAGTTAATGAAAAGATGACCCCACTGTTAAAAATAAGAAACATAACATCGCACCATAACTGCACCATACGTCACTGCCATCGCACCAACCCGGCCTCTCTGTTGTAGTAGTCCTTGAGATACACTCTCTGTCTCTTCGTCCCCCTCCCCCCTACTGGTGTTGTTGCCGTACAACCGCCACTCCAAACGATCCTGTAGGTATCTGTCAGTATTGGAACGCAACCTTTTTGTATTGAAACGTTACTGTAGAAAACAGTCCGTTACAGTACGCCGAACGAGACCCGTAACTTCCGTAACTGAAGGTAACAATCCGCTTGAAACCGTATCCGTCCTCTACTTGGATTGGGACTGCGGAATGATAGGTTCAATAACGGATAAGATACGGAATAGATACGTATGCGACACGGATCAGATACGGATAGATGCGGATATATGCGTTTAGTAACGCACCATTACGGTTTACTCATCCGCGCCCGAATTTTGAAACTTTTCAAAATTTCGACGCGGATCCTGCGGACTCTGCGGATATGATACGGACAGTTACGGACTCTGCGGATCTGATACGGATCCATTACGGATATAACGGATAGATACGGACGGGCCATCCGTAGTATCCGCACAATCCTTATGTGTGTGTGTGACTGGAGCATACAAGGAGTAGACACAGATGTGGACGTCTCAGTTAATCTTTTCTATTCTTCTATCCGCTAGGCATGCGCAACAGTCCGCATCTGAAAGTATGTACCCACATCTAAAGGTAACAGAAGGTAACGGAAGGTTAGTAGTTCGTACCTATCCGTATCCATACGCATCTATTGGTAACTATATCCGTAAAATCATTAAATAAAATTAGGCCACGCCCACAAATTCTGCGGATAAACTGAGGATTTTATCCGCAACTATCCGCCCTATCCGTAATGTGTGTGTGTGACTGGGGCTTTAAAGCAAAAGTTGATGACGGACGCACGACCGGACGACGGACGACGGACAAAGACCGATCACAAAAGTTCACCTTGAGCACTTCGTTCTTAGGTGAGCTAAAAATGACAAAATTTGTTCAAAAGTTGATTAGTTCATTTACTTATCATTCCTAATAAGTTGCCAAGGTCTCAAGCCCCAAGCTCAAATGCTTTTTTAGATATCATGCTGAAGAGATTTTATTATGAAGTTTTGCCAAGGGGCATAACTCGAAAAAGGGTGACAACACGAACAAGAAAAAAAAGAAATACACTTCCGCTAATTTTCATGACAAATCCATATGTGAAATTTCAAAACTCTAGCATGCACGGTTCCTAATTTTCATAGGGCCATAACTCCCTCAAAAGTTCAAAAGTTAATGAGTTCATCTACTTATCATCTCCAATAAGCTGACAAAGTTTCAATCCCCTAGCTCAAATACTTTTTGAGATATATTGCTGTCAAAGTCAAAATGCGGAAATTTTCAAAGGGCCACAACTCCTACAACAACTGACAAAATTTGTTCAAAAGTTAAACAATTCATCTACTTATCATTCCTATTAAGCTGTCAAAGATTCAAGCCCCTAGCTCAAACACTTTTCAAGGTATCTTGCTGACAAAGTCAAATGTGGAAATTTTCAAAGGGCCATAACACCTATTAAAATTGACAAAATTTGTTCAAAAGTTGATTCGTTCATTAATTATCATTCTTAATAAGTTGACAAGGTTTCAAGCCCCAAGCTCAAATGCTTTTTTAGATATCAGATATCTTGCTCAGAAGATTTTATTATGAATTTTGCCAAGGGGCATAGCTACATGTCCGCTAATTTTTCATGACAAATTCATATGTGAAATTTCAAAACTCTAGCATGCACAGTTCCTAATTTTCAAAGGGCCATAACTCCCTCAAATGTTGACAGAATTCGTTCAAATAATAATGAGTTTATTTACTCATCATCTCCAATAAGTTGACAAAGTTTAAAGTCCCTAGCTCAAACACTTTTCAAGATATCTTGCTGACAAAGTCAGACTGAGGCAATTTTTAAAGGGCCGTAACTCCTTCAAAATTTAACAGTATTCGTTCAAAAGTTAATCATTGCATCTACTCATCATCTCCAATAACCTGATAACGTTTAAAGTCCTTGCTCAAATACTTTTTTAAGATATCTTGCTGACAAAGTTAAAATACAGAAATTTTCAAAGGGCCATCACTCCCTCAAAACTTTGCAAATTGAGTCAAAAGTCAATCAGTTCATCTTCTCATCATCGCCAATAAGCTGACAAAGTTAAATGTCCCTAGCTCTTATATTGTTCAAGATTTCTTGCTGACAAGTTCAAAATGCGGAAATTTTCCTACAAAAAATGACAGAATTCGTTTAAAAGTTAATCAGTTCATCTACTCATCATCTCCAATATGCTGACAAAGCGTCAAGCCCCTAGCTTAAATTCTTTTTAAGATATCTTGCTGACAAAGTCAAAATGCGGAAATTTTCAAGGCCATAACTCCCTCAAAAATTGACGGAATTCGTTCAAAAGTTAATCAGTTCATCTACTCATCATTCCTAATAAAATGCCAAAGTTTAATCCACAGCCGACAGTAGTTTTCTTTGAAGTTGCCGGTACTGAGAAATTCTGATAACTGTATAGTTATCGTGTACTGTTATCATGTACAGTTATCATGTACAGTTTTAATAGACCAATCAATACAGAGCTCCAATGAAACAAATTTAGTAAACTCTGCTGTTTTCCTCGTGGCCACAGAAATATTTGTTTGGGGTATTCATTTGACTCCCCTCGCTTAAATTAGTCTCTACAACATATTTTATATGCAAACAATCCATTAAATCATATGATTGCATTAGATTCACCTCAGAGGTTATTGATGGTTACCAACTTTTTGTTCAGAAAAGGAGCACTGAAATAAGGTCACAGTAGTACTCTGCCATTTTTATTTTTGCCTCCCTTCTCAATGGGGGACACCTCTTGAAAGCAGGAATTCACTCCTTGCTCCTTTAGGAGCAAATTCTTTCCATTAAGAGTAGACCAATATGAAGAGCTATATCGTCCAGAGAAGTTGTTTGTTTCTTTTGCATAAATGGCAGAAAAACTTGGATGTGTACCCATACATCTTAAAACATATGTTGTGGTTATTCATCAATCAGTAGAGATGTGTAAAAATTAAGCACTGAAACTTGTTGGTAATCCATACAAAAAGGCATGCCAGCGAGGTTATTTCAGTAGTACAACAAATGTTTGAGTTGAAAAAAACCCTCTTTGATATGGGTTCTGATGAACCATAAACAGTATACCTGGTAATAGAACAAAAAAACAACTACGCTAAAACATACATGATTGAAATAACCCAAACAAAATTAGATTAATGAATACCCTGAACAAACATTTTCTTTATGATTAAATAGAATAGCAGAGCTTACCCAACAAAATTTGTTTAAACTGCGGCCCAATTTTCTGTCTTTTCTCTCCTATGTACAACCTTAAAATGAGACAAACATTCTGATTCAAACTTCCCTCTGATCACTCAAGCCGTTTCTGATTGGTCAGGTAACTGATGACCTTATTAAATCAGACAGGAAGGTCCATTTTCCAGACAAGGTGAATTGGATAAAACAAATAAAGGAGATAAAATATATTTTTTATTGGTTTAATCATTTGTTTTAGGTGAAAAGTTCAATAAAGCTGTGGATTAAAACAGATATATCCATTTGATTTTTAGATGTATTAGTAAATATCAATAAAGATTGCTAGATATACAGGATAATTGATCTCGCCCTAAAGGGCTCGTCCACTATCCTGTACACCTAACAATTAGTACTGATATTTACTGATACACCTAAAAAAGAATTGATATATACTTCAAGCCCCTTGCTCAAATACTTTTTTAGATATCTTGCTGTCAAAGTCAAAATGCGGAAATTTTCAAAGGGCCATAACTGCTACAAAAACTGACGGAATTTGTTCAAAAGTTAATCAGTTCTTTTACTTATCATTGCTAATAAGATGTCAATGTTTCAACCACCTAGCTCAAATACTTTTTAAGCTATCTGCTGACAAATTCAAAATAAGAAAATTTTCAAAGGGCCATTACTCCTATAAAATGGACAGAATTTGTTCAAAAGTCAATCAGTTCATCTACTCGTCATTCCTAATAAGTTGACAAAGTTTAAAGCCCCCGCTTAAATGCTTGTTGAGATATCTTGCTGACAAAAATATATTATGAATTTTTGCCAAGGGGCATAACTCGAAAAAGGGAGACAACTCGGACAAGAAAAAAATACGTGTCCGCTATTGTTCTTGACGAATCCATATGTGAAATTTCAAAACTCTAGCATGCATGGTTCCTCAGATATGGTTTGCGTGACTAACGGACGGACGGACGCATGGACGGACGGACGGACTACCAAGAACAATATGCCCCTTCAACTTCTTCGAAGTTGGGGGCATAAAGATGATTAGTCATTCAGAAAGAACTTGTTCCCCTTGGAGTATGTTCCTTTCCTATAGGAGTTGACCTTCTTTCAGAAAAGATGCTAACATATAAACGACAGAACTACTGCCCCTGAAAGACTACCCTTTACACGTTAACAATCAGTGTACAAGTAAGTAGGAGAATTTTCAGGAACTAAAACAATTCAATTCAGATCCCACCCAAGAAACCATGTGGAAACAAGGCAATACAAAAATAGTCACCACCAAAGACACATCAACGGTAGCTATGTGAACAGCCATTTCCCATGTAGGTGGTCGCCTGGTTAGCCTTAACATCACTAACAATATATCAATAACAAAAAATCAAATGCCTATTGTCCCATAAATAGGAGATATGCAAACAGTGCAGAACCAGATCAGACACCGTGAAACGATCAGGTTCTACACTTACACTATTTGCATGAGAAAACGTATGTATTTCACCTTAAAATAAAATAAAATTGATAGATATAAACTAGTTCAGACAAGCCTTAATTGACAAATTGACTTATCCATTAATATCGATAGAACATTCCACAGGACATGAATGTGACAAATGCAGAGTCCCTCGCCAGTGATAAACGAAGCCCGGATGCATTAGGCGGTGGGTCTAAATACTATACCGGGCATATCATGTTTGAGAATATTTGACATGTGTAAATTCCATACATTTGAGAGCACAGCGAAATGTTAATACACTTTCGGACTTAACTATAATCAATTTGACAACGAAAACGTGTTTCACACGATCTCTGAACACTTTTATGCTTGAGGTAGTCTGTAATCTTGGGTAAACTGGACACCACTTCCATGAATTATTACGTCATTTTCTGGAAAAGAGGTTGATAAAAAACGCGATAAAAGCCTACGTTTAAAACAATAACATGTATAAGACGGTGAACAAAAGAATGAGAATAAACCGATGCACTGGGTGACATTCTTTATCATATGCAAATATTAAGGCAAAATCTGATTATTAGGATAAGTCGGTTTTAATGTATCTCAGGAGTTAGCATCCATCTAAAACTTCAAAATTTCCCTAAAGTCTATACTAAATAATACTGTACTCGCTAAAATAATCCCAGTCTTTGGTTTCTTATAAAAAAACATACCAAAAACACCGATTTTAGAACTTATATTCGTGCGCATGAGGCCAACAATTACACAACCAACTTTAAGGCATGAACACTCAAAAACGACACTGCTTATGTTGTTGTTGATATTCCGATTTCGCCATAGCACAACAGTCAGACAAAAGTACAAATCTTTGAATTTCTTTGAATTTCTACCGTACGTTTCATATAGCCTGATTAATACATTTTCCCAGAATTCGACAAAGGATTTGAAAGCATAATTCACTTTTTCATATGGAATGCTTTAAAGGACAGATTTTGTATATGTAATTGCAATCAGAGTTTACCCACTAGAAACAATTGAGACATCCTTCAAATTGTATATACTGAAACACAAAGATACAGATCCAAAGACGGCTCGGAGACTTTAGTGTTTATACATGGTATAATGCAATGTATTTTTTTCTGTATTTTTTTATTTATTTTTTTTTGCATCGATCACATCTATCCCTATATCTACCTAGACTCCAGATTGTATCTTCAAGCATTTGGTCAACTGGTGAATGCAATCGTATTCTAAACGGTATCATAATAGGACGTTCAAAGTCGCCACTACCCATGGTCCAAAAACCATCTTTTGTTCGTTTGAGAGGAAGCCATAGACCACTGTTTGGCTGAAGCAGCTCAACTGTTGTAGCAGGCATTCTGTGAAATATACCAACAGTAAAGGCATTGACAGCAGCAATAGGTGTATAGGTTTAATATTTCAATTCTCATTATTACAATTCACGTTCCGAGAAAACGTATAAGACAAGTAAAATAATAGCAGCTATTATATTGATATATGGATACGTTGAAATGGAAATGTTTGTGTCGACAAGTTCAAACCGATATGAATAAATACAAAGACATTGGTCATACAGTGTAATTGGCGATCTTTACAATGAGACAAAGAGATACCGTGGCCGAGTAGATGTCTTTGGAGCAGGCTGTCGCGTTTTGGCATTCAAACGGGCCAACGGCTGGGAAAGTCTTTTTTGTCAACTCAGCAACAAATGGATATAGAATTCAAATCAGGCAAGACGATAGACAGCGAAAGGAGAGAGTGAGTTTTGTCTTTCATACGTCATGCCTCAGCTACAATGGGACCATGCTATAAAATTCCAAATTCTCTACGGTCACAACGGTACGTTGGATCTTTATCTTTACCTCTTCACCTTTTTCAATGGAAAATTTATAAAAAGAGATACCAAAACAGAAAAGGCACACTCATAGTAAATAACTCCAATAAAAGACATCAAAAGGTAAGGCCAAAACGGGACACTTCATCTTCGATAACATACACACAAGTTCAACACAGAGGAACCGTGTCTAAAAAGCAATGTGAATTTTACAAACACTAAAACATCTTTTTTAACATACTTACTATATGTGGTGGCACGTTTCATCTGAGGTCACTCACTTACCTAAACAATTAGGGCCTCTTATTTCATATGGCACTCAGGGTTCTGTGTTTAAAACTTTATGCAAAATTAAAAGTATGGAGATAACGGAACCGGAAATATTTAGTCGTAGATTAAGATTTTAATGAAGCCATTCGATATCGAGAGACAGACGGTCTGCTATCAGCACACAGTATCCGCTACGCTTCAAACCATTACTACAAGAAAGACCGCCTATAAGTTGAAATATACGAATTATTATAAAAGCAGAGCCTCTGGAAGTCAGAAACACATCAGAGGAACGGAAAAAGAAGGCTAAGTTTACATGAATCCGGTCATGGGCAGTAACGTAATGTTGCAACAGCATCCTTATCCCCTAGCATCGGCTTCAGTAGAGATGTTTGTAAACTGACCCGGAGTGAGCCAAATGACTCCAAGGGACTAGACAAAACATAATTTGCACAATGATGAAGTACAAAGAAGCTTCTTATGGCCGCCACACGGCAGTTAACACCAGCTGCAGCGACGAAAATCTCAATAAAGAGCCTTTGGAAGCAAGGAACGCACCCGAGGAAAAAAATAGCAGACTTGGTTTAACAAGGTCTCTTTATACGCTTTACATAAAGGCGTTCGTCCTTTACCTTCATAAGGACCCAGTCTCACTGTCACGTTTTGAGGGCTAGGTTGTACAACGTTTACCGCCCTACGTTCGGCAAAAAAAATGTACCCCGTTTTGTCAGTATTAAGGTGTTACTACGTTTCTAGTACGTTTAATATACGTTAAACTATGATTTACTTCGTATTACCCGGTTATCACCCGGCCTAGTGCCACGCTTTTAGCCCGGACGAGACCAGTTTACTTACCTACTACGATTCTGTACGTTTTACTAGGGACTACTAGGTTGTGTCCAAGTCAAAGTGACGTTTGAGTAGGTATCGCAAAACATACCAAATCGTAATAAAACGCAGAATAAAACGTCACAAACGTACTAAGAGGTGGGAAAGCTTATATAATGCGTAGTAGTACGCAGAGGACCTTAACGGATGGCTACGTATTCAAAGCATTTCATCTACGTTCTAGTACGTTTAGACTACGTTTTAATACGTTTTTACTACGCGTACATTAAGTATTTAGAAATGCTACTTTAAGTTGAATTTTCAATTCAAACGTAGATAGGCCATGTATGTAGCAGTATATATCTGTATATAATACGTATTCATTACGCTTCAATACGCTTATTTCTGTTTTGGTACGTTTTAAATACGTAGAAAAACCTAGTCCTCAACACGCGACAGTGAGACTGAAGCTTAGAGGACCACTAGGTTATTCTTGTTACGTTTTTGTACGTTTTAATGCGCTTCGGCTACGTTTTAGTACGGTTTGACCACGTTTTACAGCGTGTTGCTACGTTTTACTAAGTATACGCTACGTATATCAGAATGCCATGTTTGGTTTAAAAAATCTAAATCAAACGTAACTAGGCCACGTATTTAGCTTTACTTGCATACGTTTTCACAACGTTTTAAAACGTATACTGCCGTTTTGCCACGTTTCAAAACGTAATAAAACCTAGCGCTCAATACGTGACTGTGAGACTGTGGCTCAAACCAATACGGACCTGCCACAAACACAGTGCGGGAGCTAACTATTTCAGTTTTGCAAATTTACAGAGTAACTACACTGCAGGAACTGACTGAATCAGATCCCAAATCCTATCCCCAACATCAAAGGGAAAGATTAACAAAGACATCCCAACAAACAAGAAATTACAAGTGATAAGCCGAGTCAGCAGCTCTTTCCCAAATAGGTGGCAACTCAGCTATCTTTATTGAACTAAATAATTTAGACCAACAGAAGGATTACAACAGACTAAGCAAATTATACAAAAAAACATTTAACAATTATTTTTACCTATTTTCTATTTTCATTATAGAAGGGTCAAAATGAGAACACAATAAATTAAACAGCACCGAACATAAAACAATTGCAACCACAACCAAAGTACCGCCTTGGGACGGTCAGTAATAACTCCTGGGGGGGATTAAACCGTTTTTACTGGGCCCAAACCTTCACCCTCACCCTCCGCTGCGGTGTACACAATTAGTTGGTAGTTCGGTTCGTATGGAGGTCCCCTAACTCATCAGAGAGTCATCACGTTTATGTATGTATACTGGTACGTTTAAATAATGTGAAGCAAAAATCAGGAACGGATACCGCATCCTGCCCTCAAGGAAAGGGGCAATAATCTATAAATTACCAGCTTTCCCGAAAGGTCATGTTTTGATGCTGCCCATGCTCCTCCGTTGCCATAACGTTTCTACTCATATAAAAATCACCATATAGTAGCATATCACCATGTAAGAATCCTATCTAATCCATACCTTTCGTTTCTAATCTGCAGTTTTATATACCATTGATCACTCCCTTGAAGTTTATATTCAATCTTGCCATTTCCAACAGGACACTGGACTGCTTGCATATTGACTCTCCATCGGCCGTCACCAATTACTGCCAGGTCAATGTCACCTTAAGATAAATATACAATAAACATAATAACTGTAAATTCAGATTCCATACAGAATTTTTGCCAGTCTGGGGTTTTTCGCTTATTTAGAATAAAACGCTAAGACATAATGTCATTCTAGTATTTCAGTATTACCGGTAAAATGCATGTTTTACAAAATGTAATATCTCATTGCACATGCATTTACTATATATGATTTCTTTATAGCTCATCCACTAATGGTTCGTCTTCCGAATTCGTCTGAAAAAGGATAGAAAGCCAACCCAGCCAAGACTAAAGTTTGATCTTGAGAGTAAGGGACCCACATGTGGCATGCACTTTTCAAGCAACAATAGGTGGGAAATTTGCACCACTCATTGGACTGAGGGATGATGACATGGACATAGATACCATGATTACCACCTACAATACAGTAGTGACTGAGGCAGCCAGTTAGATATTTGGGAAGGAATGTCGCAGGAAAAAGCCATGGGTCACCAGAGATGTTCTCGACCTCTGTGATGAGAGGAGAAATTTGAAGAAGAAGAGGTATAAAGCAGGAGGAGCAGAAGAATACAGGGAAGCAAACAAGAGGATTCAAAAGGCAGTGAAGATAGCGAAGGAGGACTGGATAGCTAGTCAGTGCGAGGAGATTGAAACTTGCCTGAACAAAAACAACAGCAGGAAAGCATACCAGCTGGTGAAGGATTTAATTGCAGAGAAACAGGGTAGATCCACAACTAACCAGGACAAGTCTGGGAAATGCCTTACAGAGGGACAAGAGATTCTCAGCAGATGGACAGAATATTGCTCAGAACTATACAACCATGAGACTTACGGTGACAATGCGGTTCTGGACTGCAATCAGCCCCCAGAAGAAGATCAACAACCAATCATTCGTGAGGAAGTTGAGATTGCAGTAGCAGCACTTAAGAAGGGGAAATCTGCCGGAGTTGATAATATACCAGCAGAACTTGTTCAAGCTGGCGACTAGACCATAACTGATGTTTTTACAGATATCTGTAACAGGATCTGGAGAACATGAGAATGGCCTATCCCATGGACTCAGTCGCTGATTATTACGCTCCCTAAAAAAGGCAACCTACAGCTTTGCCAGAACTACAGAACCATCAGCCTCATCAGTCATTCAAGCAAAGTCATGCTGAAAGTCATCTTGAATAGGCTTAAACCACATGCCGAAGAGATAATCGCCGAGGAACAGCCTTGGTTCCGAGCAGGAAGGAGCACCACAGAACAGAACTTCAACCTTAGAATCCTGTGTGAAAAGTATCTCCAACATCTGATTCAGCAGAATCTGTACCATGTCTTCATTGATTTCAAAAAAGCCTTTGACAGGGTATTGCATGCAGCCTTATGGGCCACCATGCGGAAGTGCAATATCAGTGCAAATGTGGTTCGCACCATTTAGCAGCTATACGACAAGGCTACAAGTGCAGTCCTGATAAATGGCAGCACAGGAGAATGGTTCAGAACAACAGTTGGGGTAAGACAAGAATGTCTTCTGTCACCCACCCTCTTCAACATTTTTTTCGAACGGATCATGTCTAATGCTCTGGAAGGACATGACGGAAAGGTTAACATAGGCGGCAGAAACATTACTAATCTGCGGATTGCCGATGACATAGACGCTCTAGCTGACAAAGAGCAGGAACTAGAATCTTTAGTTGAAAGTCTCGACCAAACCTTCACAAGATTATGGTGAAAGTCAGTGCTGAGAAGACCAAACTGATGACGAACAGCGCAGATGGCATCCAGAGGAAGATCAAGGTAAAGGTCAGAAGCTGGGTACTGTAAGCAGCTACAAATACCTTGGAGCAGTTGTCTCAGATGAGGGCTCAAAACAGGAGGTTCTCTCAAGGATCGCACAAGCCACTTCAGCTCTTACCAAGCTGAAACTAATTTGGAGAGATAACAACATATCTCTTGGGTCAAAGTTGAAACTTGTGCGCTCCCTTGTCATTTCAATATTTCTGTATGCCTGTGAATCGTGGACCTTGACCACAGAGTCAGAGAAAAGAACGCAGGCCTTTGAGATGAGATTCTACCAAAGGTTACTGAACACTTCGTACAAGGACCATATAACCAATGAGAAGGTTCGCGGGAAGATCCAAGCAGCCATTGGAGAATATGATGAACTCCTGACGCTAGTCAAGAAACGGAAACTAAGGTGGTTTGGCCACGTCTTAAGGTCTTCTGGTCTAGCAAAGACAATTCTTCAGGGCAGAGTGAAAGAAATAAGAAGAAGAGGTAGACAGAAGACGAGGTGGGAAGACAATATCAAGGAGTTGACAGGAATGGACATTGCCAGCTCAACTAGGGCAGCTGAAGACAGGACAAGGTGGAAAGGGATTGTTTGGAAGTCATCTGTCCTAGTAAGGTTATGGGATAGAATAGAATAGAAACTAATGGTCCAGTAGTTATATACTTATAATCAAAATGTAAATAAATGTATTACTTTACATTTTATTTCACCACCTATTGCGAAAGAAATTCTAATATATTATTTTGTGCCGCTCCTGAAGCAATTGATGGAATTTCACTAAACTTGCATGGATACATTATTGGGACAAGTTCAAGAGCTGATGAGATATTGGTGACCTTGACCTCATTTTCAAGGTCTCTGTAGGACTGAGATGACAATTTCCTATTTCCACAATATCTCAATAACCAATGGACGGAATTTCACCAAACGTGCATGGATACATTACTGGGACTAGCTTAAGAGCTTATTAGAATTTGGTGAACTTGACCTCATCATCAAGATCACTGGGGGACTTAGATGGCACTTTTTTGTACCCATAATATCTCATAAATCAATAAATGGAATTTCACCAAACATGCATGGATACATCACTGGCACTATCTTAAGAGCTGATGACATTGGCCTAATTTTTAAGGTCACAGGAGGACTTAGATAGAAGTTGATGTATCTCATTAGCCTTTGGCTTGATTTCCACCTAATGCCCCAGTCACACACACACATTACGGATAGGGCGGATAGTTGCGGACTTTAAATCCACACAATTTGTGGGCGTGGTCTCTCTCAATATCGAATCCGTATCGTATCCGTATAGTATCCGCAATGTCCGCAGGATATACAACCACATTTTGAAAAGTTTAAATATTCAGGCGCGGACGAGTTAACCATAATGATCCGTAACTGAAGGCATTTATCCGCATTTATCCGCATCTAATCCGTATCTAATCCGTATCTCGACCTATCGTTCCGCAGTCCACCCAAAATTTGTGGACAAATACGGTTTCATGCGGATTGTTATGGTTAGTTACGGGTCTCGTTCTGCGTATTGTTACGGATTAATGCCCCAGTCAGATTAGCTATTCGCAATTATCCTCACCAATACGTATCTATCAGTATTGAAGTGTAAGTAATCCGTATAGAAACGTATCTGAAGGTATAAGTCCGTAAAAAAACTCCGAACGAGACCCGCAACTAACCGTAATTGAAGGTAACAATCTGCGCGAAACCGTATCAGTCCACAACTTGGGGTTGGGCTGCGGAATGATAGGTTTATATACGGATTAGATACGGATAAGATACGGATTATATATGGATAAATGCGAAGGAATACCTTCAATTACCTTTTGTTACGGATCAATACGGTTTACTCGTCCGCGCCTGAATTTTGAAAATTTTCAAAATTTGGAATCGGATCCTGCGGACCCTACGGATACGATACGGACAGTTACAGACTCTGCGGATGCGATACGGACCTTTACGAATAACACCGGACAGATACGGATAGGCCATCCGCAGATGCGATACGGACTATTACGAATAATACCGGACATATACGAACGGGCCATCCGTAGCATCAACAACATCTTTCCGCATCTAGAAGTAACACTAGGTAATGGATGGTAAGTAGTACGTATACATTCGTATCATCTCTCATCGTATTGATTCAAAGGGAAAATATCTGACCGCAGACATCCGTATTTATACTTAATCATACGCATCTATAGGTAACTGTATCCGTAAATTAATCAAGAAAATAAGCCACGCCCACAAATTCTGCGGATTATTGTGGATTTTTATCCACAACTATCCGCCCAGTCCGTAATGTGTGTGTGTGACTGGGGCATTACTCTCATAGCTCATAGCTATACAGCTTGATTTCCACTTTACTTTCATAGATATACCATTGGGACAATCTGAAGAGTTCACTGTGTTTTGATTACCTTGACCCCATGTTCAAGGTCAAAAGCTTACTTAAAAATGCTATTTTTTCTCTTAAAAATTAGTTATATCTTGATCCAATCGACAGATATTCATCAGACTTGCATGAATATATCATTGTAACAGGTTTAAGACATGTTTAGTATTTGGTGACTTTGACCCATTTTTCAAGGACATATTCATCTATATACTAGGATATCCTTAGAACCATGTAAAGGTTGGGCGACGAATAGCCAGGCAAAATGGACCACGTCACGTCATGGCGCCACGTTTGCAACGTCACCGAACAAAGATAGCAGGTGGCTAGCGTTCATACGGGCTCCGCCTTAGCTCCAACTGGCTGACATTTCATGAATTTTATTTTCATTGGAAATTAAACTCATACTGGCTCCGTCTTGGCTTTGCATGAACGACATTTCATACCTCTGATTTTCATTGAAAACTCAAGCGCAATAAATAATATCAACAAAATAATTCAAAAATAATTTAAACTAAGGTCTGCAAAACATCACCTGTTTGAAATTATTAACATGAATTTCACTAAGAAAGACTTTTTATTGAAGTCAAATACACATTGTCATCTCTACAAAGTCTTTGACGAATATGCAGAAAACCTTGCATCCAAATTTGAATTCTTACCCAGCCAGTACTAATAATGCAGTGGGTATGGTCGATGAGCTAGCACAAATAAATCAGTTGCCGACTCAGGGATATATTTCTTTGTCTAATTAATGCTATTGTTGAAACAAACAAAAGGAACTCATTGGATGTTTGCGTTTTGGTAAGTATAATCATTTGCCGCTGTATATTTTGCCATGATCTTGAAACTGTATTTTGGTTCCGGACAATGCAAATTGTTTCAAATCCCTAATGCCCCAGTCACACACACACATTACGGATTGGGCGGATAGTTGTGGATAAAAATCCACAATAATCCGCAGAATTTGTGGGCGTGGCTTATTTTCTTGATTAATTTACGGATACAGTTAACTATAGATGCGTATGATTAAGGATAAATGCGGAGGTCTGCGGTCAGATAATTTCCCTTTGAATCAATACGATGAGAGATGATGCGAAAGTATACGTACTACTTACCTTCCATTACGTTCTGTTACTTCTATATGCGGAAAGATGTTGTTGATGCTGCGGTTGGCCCGTGCGTATATGTCCGGTTTTATTCGTAATGGTCCGTATCGCATCTCCGGATGGCCCATCCGTATCTGTCCGGTGTTATTCGTAAAGGTCCGTATCGCATCCGCAGGGTCTGTAACTGTCCGTATCGTATCCGTAGGGTCCGTAGGATCCGATTCCAAATTTTGAAAATTTTCAAAATTTAGGCGCGGACGAGTAAACCGTATTGATCCGTAACAAAAGGTAACTGAAGGCATTCATTCGCATGTATCCATATATAATCCGTATCTAATCCGTATCTTATCCGTATCTAATCCGTATATAAACCTATCATTCCGCAGCCCAACCCCAAGTTGTGGACTGATACGGTTTCGCGCAGATCGTTACCTTCAATAACGGTTAGTTACGGGTCTCGTTCGGAGTTTTTTTACGGACTTTTACCTTCAGATACGTTTCTATACGGATAACTTACACTTCAATACTGACAAATACGTATTGGTGAGGATAATTGCGAACAGCCTATCTGACTGGGGCATTAATCCGTAACAATACGCAGAACGAGACCCGTAACTAACCGTAACAATCCGCATGAAACTGTTTTTATCCACAAAGTTTTGGTGGACCGCGGAACGATAGGTTGAGATACGGATAAGATACGCATAAATGCGGATAAATGCCTTCAGTAACGGATCATTATGGTTAACTCGTCCGCGCCTGAATATTTAAACTTTTCAAAATTTGGTGGCATATCCTGCGGACCTTGTGGATACCATACGGATACGATACGGATTCGATACGGATAGAGACCACGCCCACAAATTGAGTGGATTTAAAGTCCGCAACTATCCGCCCAATCCGTAATGTGTGTGTGTGACTGGGGCTTTACGAACGATCCATTTCTTACCTGCAAGGCATTCTGGGCAAACGTCCTTTACATAAACGACGAAATCACCAGTAATTGGATTGTGTCCAAGACCTTGTCCTGTTCCATGTACCTGAAATGAGTAGAGCCACGTCATGCAAAATAATTGCTTGAAGACTCTATCAGTCTTGAGACTAACGGTTTGCCATCACGCATATTTGTGATGATCAGCCATAACCCTTACATATTTCATTCCAACTTACTAAAATGGCGTTTTAAATCACCGACAATGTCCATAATGACCTGCCTATGTTTAAAATTAATATTTGGCCCAGTCCATATCTATTCTTAGTACTTACAGTCCATAATTTGCTTACTTTCAGAGAATGATTAATAAAATAAGGTAAATATTTCTGTGCATTTCACTAGTTTACTTTCCAAGAAAAATACACGTTTTCCTTCTATTTTTAATAAACTGTTAAGACCAAAAGTGTCTACAGTGCTTCCTTTTTTGCAGTGAATGCCAGGTGTACGAGTTACTCAATGTTGTCATTTTTTAGCAGAAAAGTGCTTGAAGGTTTGTGCCTATGTTATGGTCAGCCATCATACTAGAAGAAATTATACTTATGGCTTTCCATCACGTTTCATCATTTCAGACAGGTGGCTACATCAAGTGGTAAAGTGTTAAATAAGTGTGTTATGGTTGATCATCACTTCAGTTCATGTAAAGTGCATTATTAACCATCACCAATGTGCGCGATGGTAAACCGTAAGTCAACCAACTGTCTATGAATAGTAAATATTTAAAGTAACCTTTAAATTTGTGCATTCTAGATACACCTACAAATCATTAGGGTCCATCATTTTTATGCTATATGTGTACAGCAAAAGCTATAATCAAATTGCGCGGTTCGCAGGCTGATTTGAGCGTTTTTAATTTGCATATGCCATGAATACTAGTATGAACGTGTGAAACCCGTAGATTTCATTTAATTTCAAACCATTTTCATAGTGCATCTGTTTAATGTTAGTATCGCTATATCGGCAAATATATGGTATGATGCCGAGAAAAGCTTTCATCGGTGAGATAATGAACGATGTAACACCAGACCGTATACAAATAATACAAAAAAGGACATCATCAAACAATAATAGGTGAGTTCAGAATTCTTCCTTCGGCAGTCTACTTGCTGTGGTAGCCGATATAAGCCTTTATCACATTCGGTAATCATCGGCAGGCATGTTGGTAGGTTTTCGGCAACCAATGGTACCGCAACTCCAGAGTGATGACAGCTCTGATTGGATATTAATTACGTTATTAAAAATACCTTGAAACACATCCCGCATCCGAGTGTGTTAAACATTTGACGACTGTTTAGAGCTGCGAGGTATGTGATCCGGTTAGACTTAGCCACAGGAGGGAGATCTGGAGTGTTGAGCTGACACATGCCTCCCAATTTGTTTCCGTAGTAGGTTCCCTGGAACAGAAGCAGTAACACTGTTTACTCTTACAACTAAATTCTTAAGTCATGCATATAAAATACGAAGCATTTCAAATTTAAATCAAATCTGCAGAAACTACAAAGAAACTACAGAGCATTTACGCATCCCACTGACAGAAGTTCAAACCTCTACAATTTTAATTATTGACATCTCTTATATTCCCAGAAACAATAAAACAAGTGCAAGGCGTCTTAGGTTTCTTGAACGTGCTCGCCAAAGCTCAATATCATCAGCCTACCATTTTACCTATCCATAGGCAGCAACGCCATAGAAACATTCTGTCTAAAGACTAATGAAAATATCCCCAATAACCCCCCCCCCACCCCCCACACACACACCAAACAATCGCAAAGCACTCTCCGAAAGACTAAATATGTGCCGCGACACGAGAAAACCAACAATGTGGTCGTCCGCCCAGCGCAGACTCAGATCAGCCTGGGCATTCACCCACTCTGATCAGACTCTTTGCTAAGCGCTTAAAGGGTAGCAGAGGGACTAAGCTACCTTCATGCGGAAAGCGAAGACTCTGGTCAGACTGGGCGGATGCCCAGGCTGATCTGAGTCTGTGCTGGACGCACAACCACATTGTTGGTTTTCACGTGTCGCGGCTCATATAATCTTTAAGACTGGAAATAATCACACAGGGTTGATGTAAAAATGACAATTGTACAGGACATAATGAACGAATTTTAAATTTAGCAAATGATACTGGCATTGCAGAAACAACATTTTTGTGTAAGGTCGTGTGAAATTTCCTCACTATGTATCTTGGTGTTACCTGAAAAAAGAGCTGACGCAGTGGGCAGATGCAAACATCGCTTTGTTAAGCAATGCATGAAAAAAAAAGGTCAAGCTCAGCAACCAACATCGATGTTGCAGAGAAATTTCTTGATGTACGTTTTTTATGAAGTTCAATCACTAAAAGGTCTTTATGTCTTTGAGCAGCGGAGCTAAACGCAGAGGTTAAACGTAAATTAGGCTATGTTCAACAGTGGAAAAGTAGGTCAAGGCCAGCAAACGACACTGGCATTTTAGAGACATTCTGATGATGTACGCTTGTATGGAGTTTCCTCGCGAGAGATTTTAGACCCTGAAAAATGAAACT
The DNA here is from genome assembly GCA_963989385.1 of Ctena decussata. Classification (NCBI taxonomy): domain Eukaryota; kingdom Metazoa; phylum Mollusca; class Bivalvia; order Lucinida; family Lucinidae; genus Ctena; species Ctena decussata. The sequence continues at coordinate 18,771,423 of OZ022505.1, read as the reverse complement.
AAGCACAGTGAATAGATGGTTTTTTTTTTTTTGTTTTTTTTTTTTGGTTTGTTAAACAGAGCGTGAAATTGGGTCGAGGTTAGTAATCGAAACTGGTGCTGCAGAGACAGTATCATGATGTACGTTAGTGTAATGTGTGATCACATAAGGTTTTAGTGCCGAGAACTGAAGCTAAACACAATGGATAGACGTAGCTTGGCTATGTTATATACAGAGCGCGTTAAGTAGGTCAAGGTCAGAAAAAACACTGGTGTTGCGAAAATGATGTCATGATGTAAGAGAGCAATATAAGTAATTTTTTTAAAAGTTATTTTAGCCATTTAGAAACGAACGATACTTAATTCAGCGGGAAGAAGTAAAACTGACTATGGTCAACCAAGCATGAAGGGAGGTTCAGGTCAGCTAACATTACTCATACTGCCGAGACAATGTCATGTTAAAAATTAGCTCTGAATAGGAGACCTTTTGGAAACAAGAAATACACAATACAATTATAAAAGATAGCAGACTCGGCTAAATTGAGACTGTTCATGACCATTAATGAAATGTGCAGCACCTGCACTCAATGATCCCAAAGGACCAGAAAATATAATCTGCATTATGATGATGTGAGTTTGTGTAAAGTTTCGTCACAAATTGTATTTTAGTCTCTGAGGAATGGGGCTAAACACAGTCGGTAAACGTAAATTTGGCTACATGTTTGTTCAACAGAGCTTGAAAAGTATGTCATGGTCAGTAAACAACACTGGTGTTGCAAAGATGACTTCGTGATGTCAGCCTGATTGTAGTTTTTGCACAAAAAGTATTTCAGTCTTTGAGAAACGGAGCTAGACGCAGGAGGAAGTCTCTCTTTTACAAGTTACAAGAGCAGGTTCCTTTGAGGGAAAGGCTTCGTCATCCAGGGAAACAAACAGGCAGTATAAATGAGCTGCGACACGAGAAAACCAGCAAAGTGGTTGTGCGCCCAGCGCAGACTCAGATCTGCCTGGGCATTCGCCAAGTCTGATCAGAATCTTTGCTTAGCGCTTAAAGAGTAGTTAAGGGTCTAAGCTAGCTACATGCGGACAGCGAAGACTCTGATCAGACTAGGCGGATGTCAGTTTGTTGGTTTCCTCGTGTCGAGGCTCAAATTTTGAAATGGCGGAAAATACCAGCGCTGTACCTACATATCTTAATACTTTATGCTCCAGCCTATGGAATGTCCCTTGAGTCAAGGATCAGATAAAATTGGTATAGTTATTTGTTAACTAGCTTATAATAGCATAAGAAAACAAAAAGCTCAAATACAGCTTGTAAAATCTCTAACATCAAACAGTTTGACCGCTGTCTGGCAGCAGGATGCCACTTAAGCAGCAGTTACAGCAGCTTATCAGTCATCTACATAAGCAAACAATTTCATGCTGAAAAGTTCCCCAGAATTTGAACTTGTAGTCTGTGGACAAAAGTGTTAAGCAATATGGTCATGATTTCCACAGGCACTTCTCGGACAGATGTAAAACCGTACTTCTGTGATTTGCCCGATATCCCTATGCCTGTATATCTACGGTTAAAAACGTTTTCACGTAATCTACGCAGGTTACTGAAATCTAATAATCTAATAAGTGAATTCGCCAGACTATAGTCATCGCACCATGACCCTTCTCATCCACCGCCTATTGAATGTTTTTTAAAAAGCATATTTTAGCTGTCGCTTTTGCTTCCGCCTACATATATCTCGGAAAGATTACGCTATTGAAGTATAGTCCATCTGTAGTTTATTTATAAAGGGGACAGTATAGCAAATTCTGATCCAGGAATATGTGCAAAGTGTTTCCGAGGTTATACTGTTGTTTTGATGAATCGTAATATAAATTTAAATACCTAGATCTATATTTAATTTTATTGTTAAAGATTTACACCCTCAATATTTCTATCAACTTTTAAATTTCTCACAAAACGTTATATGCTAGGCATGAAAATCGTTGCTATCAAAAGTACATTTATCTGCCAAATTTATGATTTGTGATGGTCATTGAAAATAGGAGAATTTTAGAAAATACAAAATAGGAGAATTTTAGAAAATACACAAAAAGAGCGGCAATAGCGGGTCGCCATTCCCGCCAAAAATGAAGACAGGATACGCCCAGCAATCATAGTTTATCAGGTTTAAGTTATATCATGAATAATTTTATGCCCTTTCTTTAATCACTTCAGACAATTATTGGTTGGAAAGAACTGACGTGCACAGATTAGAGGTTAATGCTATTGTAAAGTTATTTACTCCACCAATCATTAAATTCAAAACATGCTTGCAGAAACGCCTGTGGGAGTCAATCAATTTAAGACAACAAAGTATTCGTGAATATTCAAGAAGGGTACGCGTTGATATATCGTCTCTGCCTCCGTAACAAAGATGTTTTCGCTGAAGAATTTTTGTACAAATCTTAATTATGTTGCATACAACTAATCAGTTTCATAATTTTGTGATTATTTTGCAATAAAATACGAGGGAGTATACCTTTAAAGAAAAATGCTTTTTTGTAAAGTGCCAATGACCGACAAAACGCGTTATAATGCGGATGAATACACAGAGGTCAGACCAAAGAAATACTGCGTAGAATAGAATGTGAATTGTCTGTTATTTCAAAGGTTCTGATAAGTTAATAATTTACTATTGATAGTGCTATAAAATGACTTCATTCCCCCTTTTTTCTAAAATAAACCAGATATACATTGCATAAAGACACATCAAGCCGCATTGCAAGAAACAGTCTCTTTACTCCTATATAGGTCCCCTTAAAATCTGAATCAGCCAAACAGGTTTTCTCGTAGAATTTGGTAGGATATATGTATGAAAACCTTGGGGAATGAGCTACTAGAAAAAACTCAGATCAGCCTGCACATTTACAGAATCTGGTCAGAATCTTTGCTGTTCAGACAAGGTAGCCTACCTGTATAAAGCCCAGCCTATGCATACATAGTTCAGCGAACACTCTGATTTTGTTAGCAGTGATAAATTACATTTTACTCCTGTTTAGGGTACTTACGAGATTGCTGACCCACATCACGAGAAATACTACGACTATGGCAGACTCAGATCAGCTTGCGAATCTGTGAGAATAATTGGAGTCTCGCTATGTACAACATGTACAGTCTAGACCAAAAAATGGCTGGTGCAAACCGATTAGACTCTGATCGAACTGCGCCGACACTCAGGTTGATCTTAATCTTTACTGGTTGTACAAAAAACAGGTTTTCCCACGCATTCATGGGTACAATTATAACATCATATCTAATACATTTCCTCATCTCGAATCCAGATCAGACGCAATTATTCAAGCAATCAATCAATATGTTTGTAAAATTCACCGACTGTGTGGCCCTTCGGGCCTTTGGTTATCATTGGTTAGTTCGACCTGATTCCTCTAACTTTAATGTGCAGAAAACATGTGTTACACAGAAAAGATACGACGGCGCCCTTCATAAAAGTTTATATCTTCGACAATGCTTATGAGAATACGCATGCGCGGGATAGCGAGCGGGTGCCTTAAATTTTTTCTCCAGAGTTAAACGCCGGAAAATTAGTTTTAAAGCTGTCTATAAAGGAACTACTGTGCACATACCAGCTGGATATCAAACAAATATGCAATCACAAACTGCAGTGGGCAAAATGCCGAAAATCAGTACTTTACTTTACCCATACAAAACAGGTTTGAGCCGTTGAATGAGTGGGTGGGGTACTCAATGGGTATTCAGGATCAAATGGACTATGACCAAGCTCAGACAGATTCGGCCCAAACCAAAAGGAATGACAGGTACAGGTCAAAATTTCTCTTCGTTGTCAATTGATGAAAAACTTTCACATATGCTTGAAAAGTTAAATAATTTGGAACAGTCAAATCAGGAAATTGCAAAATTTAGTCATGGGCTAAGCACAGTTCAGGCAAAGGTCAACATCATTGAGAGGCGAGCGGATAGTCATGAACTGCTATTAAAGGCCTTAGCATACAAATCTATTGACACTGAGGCCCGTTCAAGGAGAAATCATCTGTTATTTCATGGCCTGGCCGAAAGTAAAAATGAAAAGCTAGTCGATTTAATGCGTGATTTCTCGTGGCAGGAGATGGGACTGGACAGTGATGATCTCTATATAGATCGTATTCATAGGCTGGGTTCTTACTATAAGGCTAAACAGAAACAGAACACTGATAACCCTAGGAAGCCCGTTATTGTTTCATTCATGGAGAGTAAGTCCACTGAAACAGTGTTAAGTGCCGCTTATATGTTAAGAGGGTCCAATTTCTCTGTTACAAGTGACTATCCAAAGTAAATTGTTGCGGCTAGACAGAATTAATGCCACAATTTAAGGCGGAAAGGCAAACCATAACAACAAAGTGACAATTGAGTACCCTGCAAAGTTGTTAGTTAACGGTAAAATCGTGGCGGATGAATTTCCCGATTGGTTCTCGGTCCTGAATTACAATAGATGCACGTTGGCAAATAATGCTAGCATAAGTTTGAATCCGTCTCTGAATTTGGTGGCTGATAATATCAGTGTCCACAATGCTCAGGTTCTGGACAATCGGAAACGGTATAACCACCAGCATATGCCAGTGAATAGGGTAGAGGACGCTCAAACGAGTCAAAGGCGTACATTTGCGCAAGTTGTTCAGTCTCCGACAGTTCAACAGCAAATGCAACAACCTGCTACAAACATGGCTGGCTCTTCGACAGGTGCAGTCTCAAATGGTTTACAATCGCAGCCAGTCCCTACCAATGTCCCAAGGTATGCACCGAATCGTGCAGGGAACCAGCAACTTCGACAAGCTCAGACAACGCCCACTGTTATTACTACCAATACCTACAATGTGTTATTTCTGGATTCTGCATGCTACTGTTAACGTTACGATTTCTACGGCTTTTGATGAAGATTTCTAATGTTAACGGCCATTTAGCAGACGATTTTAACAAAATAAATATTAATTTTCATATTTTAATGCAAATCTAGCCTTTTGTGCTATGCCGAAGAACTCAAACTCATCCTGTTATCCCTTTGCACGTAAAATTTTTCGTTTTTTCTGGCAGTTTTATCGAAACAGGCTTAGCGAGAATCCAAGCCATCATAAGTCGGTTTTTACTGGCTCTATTTACTCCTGTATTTGTCCATACAGAGGAATATTGCACTAAATTGTAAATGTACACCTATATTTACTGCAGCATGCACGAATGTATGAAAACATGTAAATTTTAGAAAAAAGGTTTTATAGATTTCTACGGCTAATCCAAACCTTATGTATTGGTTTTCGAATGTTATGCTAGCGTATTCTACGGTGGACGTTTATGTTTCCTACGGTGGATATTGTGACATGAAAAGCAAAATAGGAAAATAGAGATGGTAAACCTAATAAGTGTGCAAGGCGATTTTAGCAAATGCTTTAAGAACCACCTGTCCTGATCGAAATAAGAATTCAAGATCTCCGAGAATATCATAAGACCCTTAGTGATCACAACTTCAATATAAGTTGGATGATTGTAAAACATCATAGAAAGATTGGCTAATCTTACACTTTTTCGGTGCATGCATATAAAATATTAACTTGTTTTTTAATACGGAGTTCCCTATTTGCAAACTAAACTCAAATTCAACGATTGTCTCAAGGTAAGGTCAAGTCGTATTCGTAGACATAAGTGCAGCTGGAGTAAACTCCAATAAGTAAGGTTTGGTCGAGGAACGGCGAAGCTCGCTCGACGGCGGCTCGAGTTTATTTTGATAAATATTTCAGCGATTTCATGGCTATGATATGACAATGCGAAGAAGCACGACTACCAAAATCTGCTGTTATAGGCCAGATGGCTTCTATGTTGTACACTTTTTTTTCTTTTTTTTTGTGTGTGTGTGTTTGTGTGTGACAAATTTATATTTTATGGTGCTGCGTTTCACAGACAGAGTTTTGGCTTACGTCATGTGATTTGTATTTCCTTTCAGCTATAATTGCGTTTAAAAAATATTAAGTCTATATTCAGACGTCTCAGAGAGAGAGAGAGAGAGAAAGAAAGAGAAGAGAGAGCCCTCCCCAAACATACTCATTCACACGTGGTCGGGTAGGGCTACGTTTTGTGTAGGCGAGTCTTACTGGTGTGAGCTAGAGCATGGTTCGTCCTCCTGTACGGAGACATAAACCACGAGCTTTAGCGAGTGTATTATCGACGGACCGTACAGGCGGACAAACTGCGTTCTTTCTCACTTAAAGCATGATGCCCATTGTAGGCCATGCACGTTATGGGGTATCTCATGCTAAAGATTTGGGTATCCGAGGATCGTACTATAAATCTGGATAATAATTGCTGGGCCTTGCAGCAGGTGCGGAATGGGGGTCGGATTTCATTTTGGATATAGGTGGTAGTGGTGTGATTAGGGGAAGGGGTGGTCTTTGAAAGTACTAAGCTGCAACATTTTTTTTTTATTTTATTTTAATTTTCATTTTTTTTACAATATTAAAAGAGGGTGCTCAACATAAATGTTCTACATTGACCTTAGCTACATAACCCTAGCTGATCTTGAATCAAGTACAGCTACAAATCATTAGTTTCAAACACACACAAGAAAATAATTAATAAATAATAATAATAATAATTATAATAACAAACATTTTATTACAAAATATTACTGTCTTAAAACGGCTATTTTAATCTCCAGTCCGCTCAGTATCAAAGTCAATTGTATCCAAGTTTGGTACACCTAACATAAGAAAAATTCACTTGTGGTTACTGAAATTTAAGCAATTAAAAGGGACGGAATCAAAGACTTATGGACAGTCGGACAGACAGACGGATAAACGAACGGACGGACGAACCCCCATAGCATACATTGTCTATTGGGGGTGGAGGTGGGGGATGGGGGATGGAGGGGCTACAATGATATAGAAACACACCCATAACAATTAATTTTAGTATCATCGAAGCTGTTTATTGCATGCAACAACGTCGTCCCCGTGTCACTATACTAGTATATGCCTAGTTTGGATAAAATCCGTGGTATAAAAGCTGTTCACGAAACAAGTACAGAAAGCGCAAACGACGTGTGAAGGCGGGAAGGGGTCGTTTTGTTTTTGGGGTGGGGGCGGGGGGGGGGGGGGGGCGCTCGCAGAAACTACCAGGAGATAGAGTTAAACAACAATACATACAGTGATACGACAGTGATTTCTTTTCTCTATATAAGTGGTTCCCATAAAAGGCACCAGTCCCAATTCAAATAAGTATCTTTTTTCCCAACTGCAAGTTGAAAAATTCCCAGTTGGAGGAAGAATTTTTCTAGGGACCTACACGCACACATTTACTTGCTTGCTTGCAGAACTGGCAGATATATAGCTATAATTGAATTTAAATATTATATATTCAATTTCATGCCCCCTTTCCCACCACTTCAGCAAATATAGGTGTTCTGTAATTTCAAATTTAAGGAAAATACAAAGAGATTAGTCCCAATTCTGTGGGCACCGTCACATTTCCCAAAATAGTGAAAAAATCACTGTAGGAGAATAGAAAAATCGATTAATGTTTCAGCCAAAATACTGGAGAAGGACGGTATCGATTCCATGACCCATGTTTAACAGGCTACACCATGAACGCTTCTTCAGACACAGCATGGTGAACCGGACGGACGCTCAGACGTCAAGCAGAAAAGCGTAGTTCCCGCGGTATATTTATAATTTAACGAATTTTACAGTTAGTATGATTTAATTCTACACTGTTAAGTCAACCATGTCTCAAAATTTAGAGTCATTACAGCTTATATACTTTAGGAGGTCCGGTCTGGGTCAACACTGTCCTTTACATGATGCGAGTCTAACTGGAGTGTAGCTGGAGTCTCCTCCACGAAGACAAAGTGAATACCAAAACTGTATAATGACACTGAAGAGGCTTTATTGTCCGAAACTACGTAGTCTGGCCCACTTTCCGTCTTCTGAATGTATTCTCTGGTCTTGAAGGAAATCTTTAAGATTTTAATTTTACCTCATTGCAGCTGGTGTTGTGCCGTTTGGCGGCCGTAAAACGTCTGCCCGTACATCATCCATACGAGGATCGTCCAAAAGTTCTGTCACTGGACTCATAACTTTGCTCACAGACGTGATAGCTTACCACGGTTTGCAACAATCAAAAGAACAATCTTTTATCCTTATACTGATATCAGGTAAATGGTGAAAACATGCCATCTGGTTTAGTTATAAGCTCAGATACAGACCTTATATTTGACACTGGCCTATTTTCACGATTTTTGTTTTTCTGCTGGCTTGCTTCATGCTGCATATCTCGTCAATTACATATTGCAGGATTCTGAAATTTTCAGGGTTGCTGTCTGTTGCATGTTGTGGGACACTGCATAAAAATCAGCAACTTCTGTCGATTATATGCGATGCAAAATATTGATATATGAAATATGGTGAAATACACAGTCACGTGATTTTCAAGGACCCACTGTGCCTTCATTTTAGGGATCTTTTCTGAGAACACATTGTCATGATCTACTGCAGTAAAGATATGCTTCAGAATTTGAAATATTATACGTTTATGAAGCTTTTGAACTTAGAACATGACCTAGTCGATTTTCCTATGGCGTTGTTTGCATAAAGTTGGGGTTACGAAATGCTGTAAACTCTTTAAAATGGACAGAATCACTTGGAGATTTTTTTCTTTGTGTTTATTAGCACCTGAGATATCGTAGGCACCGGGCAGCGATAATAGACATCCCTTCATTGATTATTGCCGGAGTTGCATCTACTAATTTGCCAGTAGGGTGAGGGTACCCTTATTTTAAAGCAGATTGTGAATGTTATGTCATAGATACAAAAATCAGTTTTTTACAGCTATGTGATTCAAAACAGGGTTTTTAAATGGTTTTAAGTTTAGATGAATAGCACTTTTCGTTTTCGAGATATAATTACTAGTAAGCCAGTGACAGAACTTTTTGGATGACCCTCGTAGTGCAGATTATATTTCATTTTCGACCTTTTGGATCAGAGGATATATTCTGAGAAATACGAAATTTTAGATTGGTTTATATTCATGTTCTAAACCATCATTTTATATATTATTTGGACCCTTTTTGATACTAATCAGTCTTTGAGTCGACTGTCCAATTAAGATAAAGAAATTACAGTTTGTTTTTCTCTGGTTTCGTCACCAGATATTGTCGGGGTCACTGAAGAGGCTCTATTAGCCGAAACTACGTAGTCTGGTCCACGTTTCTTCTTCTGAATGTATTCTCTGGTCTTGAAAGAACTTCAGAACTCTTTAAGATTTTAACTTTACTTCATTGCAGCTGGTGTTGTGTCGTGTGGCGGCCGTAAAACGACCCCCCGTACATAATCCATAGTGCAGATTATATTTCATTATCGACCTTTTGGATCAGAGGATATACATATATTCTGAGAAATCCGAAATTTTAGATTGGGTTATACTCATATTCTAAACCATCATTTTATATATTATTTGGACCGTTTTTGATACTAATCAGTCTTGGAGTCGACTGTCCAATTAAGATTAAGAAATTACAGTTTGCTTTTCTCTGGTTTCGTCACCAGATATTGTCAGGGTCACTGAAGAGGCTTTATTAGCCAATACTACGTAGTCTGGCCCACGTTCCTCCTTCTGAATGTATTCTCTGGTCTTGAAGGAACTCTTTAAGATTTTAATTGAGCTTCACGCGTCACTTCAACTGACCTTACTGGAGTATGAGTCGAGTATGAGTTTGAGTTGTGTTTGTGCATGTGGGCCTGAGTGGTTTATTGCCGTGGATTATGATTACAGCTTTATGATTTATGATATCTTCAAAGGTTGATTTGTCATTGAAACAGTGGCAGCAATGAAATATTCTTCTGGAAATATCGAGAAACATCTTTTTTACACTTAAAGGGATGAATTAAATGTATTTAGTCATGACTATTACAATTAAGATAGGAAGGAGAGAGTCATGCCCATTAAATGCCCCATCTTAGGCCAGCAAAGAAGTTTGTATACATTTTCTTTCATTTATCTTGACATTTCTTGAAATCTGACTCATAAAATTCATAATGTTTGCAAGAAGGTGAGATTGAATACCACCGCCAAGAACCGTAGAATACTTTATCATAGTTGACAATTTAACCGTAGACTGTCATATCTTAGCCGAAATAAAATCATAACATCTACCGCCGAATACTATGACAAGAAATGATGAAAAAGGCAAATTACGGCACAAAAGTGACTTTCCGGAAACAGATTTAAGGGTGGCAGAGAGCATTATTATGTTTAAGAACCCGACTAAGGATTATATTCTACAAATATATGATAAAATGTCTACTTTCACTTTCTTCTGTATAAAAGCTGATTTAAGGAAGAATAAAGCACTCATCGGCCCGGATTATATGCACTGCTATGGTAAAACTTATTACAGGCAAATTTTCCTATGAAAAAAGGCATATATACCTTAATTATCAAATTTTACTCCAGTTTTATAATTTGTTTACACGGCTCTAATGACGCTTTCCCACAATTCTTTGTAAAACCGGCAAAAACCATAACGTTAGCATACGCATACAGAATACCGCAATAACACATTGTAGGTAGTGACTACGAATACTACGAGTTGTAACGATTCATCAATGAACTCAGTCAGGAATGCGGGCGCTAACGGTTACGCGTCACATGACCAGTCTACATACTTACCGCTATACGACGTTTGGGGGAGTGTGCAGGCGCAGTTTACATTAATGAAGATTCAAGGACTCGTAACAAAAAAATACAAATAAACTTTTTACCTCGGAATTGCAGTCACTTTTCAGCACAAACGATTTTATTTTATTTACTGAAACTTGGGCAGATGAACAATCTGACATATCAGTAAAAGGCTTTGATGTTATACAGCTGAATAGGGTAGATAAAAAGCGAAATACAAAATGAAATTCGGTTGGGATTGCACTGTACATAAGGGACAGCTCTTGTAAATATTGTACATTAATGGTGAAACAATCTGACGATATAATTTGGTTAAAAATAGACGGTCGAGTATTTAAGCTAGACAACGATTTATACCTATGTCTGTGCTATATCATTCCCACGGGATCGAGCAGGGAACCTCTAGTTGAAATCGACACATTAGATAGAATTTCAAATTATGTAACCAAAATAGCAAATGAAACCGGTGAATGTTACAACATTTTGATCTGCGGAGATTTCAATAGCCGAACTGGCACATCGCCAGATTTTGTTGTCTTTGATAATTACTCAAATTTAGATATTTTATCGGAAGACTATGAAATTGATGAAAATTTTACCCGTTTTTCGCAAGACAATGTCGTAAACGCAAATGGCATAAAGCTATTGGATTTCTGCAGATTGAATGGGCTTCGGATTTGTAACGGTAGATTGGGTGATGATTATGGAGTACGTAAATACACGTTCGTTGGTAGCACGGGCAGCAGCGTCATTGGCTATGTTATTGTAAATCCACTATTATTTGAAAATATTTGTAAATTTACAGTTCATGAGCCAAATATTTTGTCAGATCATTGCGCGGTTGAATTTTCTATCTCGTGTAAAAATTTAGACATCACTTTTAATACTGAAGAAACAAGAACATATAAACATGTAACAAAAAAGTATATATGGGACAAAGAACAACAGGGTCAATATATAAATTCTTTAAACGAAGAAGAGGATAGTTTTAGCAATTTAAATTTGCATTTAACAAATGCAACTACTCCTAAAGAAATTGACGAAAATATTTCAAATTTTTCAAATTTGATGTCAAAGGTTTGCGATCCTTTGTTTGCAAATCACGTTGGAAAATGTAAGGGTGCGGAAAACCCAGCCTCTACTAGGCGTGCAACCCAACCCTGGTTCGACGATGAGTGCCAACGACTTCGATCTTTGTTTTATACGGAGCTAGAGAAATTTAGGCATGAAAATAATTACACAAACCAGGCAAATTTAGTAAATGCAAGATCAAATTTTAAAAAGATTATTAGTCAGAAAAGATACAACTACGAACAAATAAAAACAGATAAATTAATGGTTACGAAACAGAAAAATATTAAAGAATACTGGAAATTATTAAAGCAATCGGCACATTTGAATGATAAACCTTCAATTAGCGCAGACAATTTCTCAAAATACTTCGAGGCCGTTAATGATCCAAATGAAAGATTTTACCAAACGGACGAGGATGTACTGTTTTTTAACGAACGCTATGTTAAGGGGGAGCTTCAGATTATGTTTAATGAACTCAATATAGATATTTCCATCAGTGAAATGAAACTAGCAATAAAACAGCTGAAAACCGGCACCAGTGCTGGCCCGGACTTAATCTTAAACGAATTCCTCAAGAACGGATCGGATGTTCTGTTGCTTTTCTTACATAATTTATATAACAAAATATTTGAAATGGGATATTTTCCGAATAATTGGTCTGAAGAGTTTATCATCCCAATTTTCAAAAAAGGTGATAAAAATGAAGTTTCGAATTACAGGGGTATAACGTTATTAAGCACTGTTGTTAAGTTATTCACACGCATATTGAACAATCGGTTAAACAAGTGGGCAGAAGAATATAATGTTTATGTGGAAGCGCAAGCTGGGTTTAGAAAGCATATGGGCACTATAGATAACATTTTTATTTTGAACAGTCTTATAACTCATTCTATAAATAATAATGAACGACTTTACTGTGCATTCATTGACTTTACGAAAGCATTCGATTTTGTGGTAAGAGATATACTTTGGTATAAGTTGCTAAAAATCGGGGTAAGAGGCAAAATGTTTGATATCATTAAATCAATGTATACTGTCGTGAAGTCAAAAGTTAAGCATAATAATTACATAGGTGAACCTTTCATATCTAATATTGGAGTTAGACAAGGTGAGTGTTTGTCCCCGTTTTTGTTCTCCATGTATTTAAATGATCTTGAGGAAGAATTAATAACCAAAGGGGTCAGTGGTATTGATACAGGCATGTTAAACGTATATCTTTAACTTTACGCAGACGATATAATATTGTTTGGTAAAACACCAGAAGACTTCCAGAACGCGTTAAATGTCTTGGAGGATTATTGTCAGCGATGGAAACTGACAGTAAACACCACAAAAACAAAAATAATGATTTTTAGAAAAGCGGGTAGACCGCCAAATAATCTAAATTTTAAGTACAATGATTCTGTTATTGAAATTGTTAACAAATTTTGCTACTTGGGGGTTGTATTTACTTCAGGAGGTTCAAGTTTTGAAACGCAAAAAAACCTTAGCAGGACAGTCGTTAAACGCAATATTCACTTTAAGAAAATATCTTTATAATATTACACCTTTAAAACCATCTCATGTTCTATTATTGCTTGATACATTGGTTTCACCTATATTACATTATGGAAGCGAGGTCTGGGGATTTTACAAAGCAAAATCTATAGAAACTGTACATTTGCAGTTCTGTAAAAAGTTACTGGGAGTAAAACAGACAACACAAAATGATTTTATATATGGGGAATTACCAAACTCGTAGATATATATGCATAATTAGGTGGTGGTTAAAAGTTGTAACTAGTGAAGAAAATAAATACATTAAAACTGTCTATAAAATGATGTTAACTGATAATGATAGGCAACCTTTAAAACAAAATTGGACATTGTCTGTTAAAAACTTATTATGTAGGACTGGTTTTATGGATGTATGGCTTTTTCAGGGTGTGGGCAATATAGAATTGTTTTTAAGCATTTTTATACCCCCGCTTTGAAAAAGTGGGGGTATACTGGTTCACATCTGTCCGCCCTTCCTTCCGTCCGTCCGTCTCTCCGTCCTTCCGTCCGTCCTTCCGTCCCCTGTTTTCGTCAAAGATTTCTCTCCAACCATGCAAGCTAGAGTAGTCATATTTGGTATGCAGGTTGATGACGACATGATGTATCGTGGGATTGAGAACCAGGCTTCTCCTGCTTATTCTTCCATGTATTTGTCCGATTTTCTTTCTTTCCATACTTTGAATAATGAAATTTTTCGTCAAAGATTTCTCCACAACTGTGCAAGCTAAAGTAGACATATTTGGTATGCAGGTTGATGATGACATGATGTATGGTGGGATTGAGAACCAGGCTTCTCCTGCTTATTCTTCCATGTATTTGTCCGATTTTCTTTCTTTCCGTACTTTGAATAATAACATTTTTCGTCAAAGATTTCTCCACAACCGTGCAGGCTAGAGTAGTCATATTTGGTATGCAGGTTGATGACGACATGATGTATCGTGGGATTGAGAACCAGCCTTCTCCTGCATAGTCTTCCATGTATTTTTTCCAATGTTCTTTCTTTCCATACTTTGAATAATGAAATTTTTCGTCAAAGATTTCTCCACAACCGTGCAGACTAGAAGAGTCATATTTGGTATGCAGGTTGATGACGACATTATGTATCGTGGGATTGAGAACCAGCCTTCTCCTGCTGATTCAGCCATGTATTTTTCCAATTTTCTTTCTCTCCTGACTTTGAATAATGAAATTTTTCGTCTAAGATTTCTCCACAACCGGGCAAGCTAGAAGGGTCATATTTGGTATGCAGGTTGATGACGACATGTTGTTGCAGGTTGATGACGACATGTTGTATCGTGGGATTGAGAACCGGCCTTCTCCTGCTTATTCATCCATGTATTTTCCCAATTTTGTTTCTCTCCTGACTTTGAATAATGAAATATTTTGTCAAAGATTTCTCCACAACCGTGTAAGCTAGAAGGGTCATATTTGGTATGCAGGTTGTTGACGACATGTTGTATCGTGGGATTGAGAACCAGCCTTCTCCTCTTATTCTTCCTGTATTTGTCCGATTTTCTTTCTTTCCATACTTTGAATAAAGAAATTTTTCGTCAAAGATTACTCCACAGCCGTGCAAGCTAGTGTAGACATATTTGGTATGCAGGTTGATGATGACTTCCTGTATCGTGGGATTGAGAACCAGCCTTCTCCTGTATATTCTTCCATGTATATGTCAGATTTTCTTTCTCTTTTTACTTTTAATAATGCAATTTTTGCAAAAGATTTCTATGCATCAGATTCTGTAAGTTAGAGTAGGGATATTTTGTATGCAGGTTGATGATAACTTGTTGTATCGTGGGATTGAGAACCAGCCTTCTCCTGCTTATTCTTCCCTATGTTTTTCCAATTTTCTTTCTCTCCTGACTTTGAATAATCAACTGGAGCTTATGTCTTCAATTCGCGCTAAATAGTGTAATCGGTTACCTGTTACCTGGAGCGAGTATTAATGTGAATGCAGTTATTTCCCTTAGACTCGGGCAGCGATAGGCATTAAACGATATTAGGAATGTGATATCGATGTCCATATCCTATATCTGTACAGGTGTTGAACTTCTCTGAAGCCGATTTTGTCATCTGTGTTTAATATTTATCAGCATAATAACAATACGAAGGAGCTGGATGGAAAGATTTTTAGTTTTTAACAATGTGGATTTTCATTTCTTTTCCTCAGATCAAATCAATTTACTTTTTCAGTTGCTTCTATTCGTTGTAATACGTCTCTCTTTTTTTCCCCTCTCTCTGATATTTAGGTCAAATTTCGTAAGAATTGGCGAGAAAACAAATCTGATTATTGGTCAGTTTTGACAGCGGTTTGTTTTAGTTTTTGACAATAAAAACAGAAAACAATAATACTTATAATAATGAAATTATGATATATCGATCCCTTTGACGGCTCATCTTTATTGAAAGATTAAGCCTGATACAGATACCCATCCACCCACATAGTTTTTCTCGTTTCTTTTCTTTCTTTTTTTTTTCTTTTTTTTTTTTTTACCCCACCCATCGGGGCTCGCGAAATAGATTGGCTGCCTGTTGCTTCTGCAGCAGAGCTGCTAGACCTGGGTGTCATTTATTGCAGGCCGCGCAATACTTGTAGTCCTACAAATTCAGAGGCAACATCTCGGCATGACTGAAATCTTGTTTACTGTGATGTTAAACAACTTCTCAACAGCAACGATAACCTTTTTCTCTTGGTTCTGATTTGACAAAACTGTTTAAAACTTTTATATACAATGTAAATTGTGTCTTTCGGCATGTAACTAAGCTGCGCTATTTAAAACATTAATGATACAAAATTTAGGATTAGTCGGACTTTCTATGTTCTTCTGCGAACAAAAATAAATAAACAAATGAGCCGTACCACGACAAAAACAAACAAATTGGCATAGCGCCCTGCGAACACTCAGAATAGCGTGTGCATTCGCCCATCTGATCTGGGTCTTCGCTGTCCGCATGGAGGTACATGTAGCTTACACCATTGCCTGTTCTGTAAGCGCACAGCGAAGATTCTAATTAGTATTGGCGGCTGCCAAGGCTGATCTGAGTCTTGGCAAGGCGCTATGGCACTGGGTTGGTTTTGTTCCGGCACGGCTCAAAAATTACTGTTTTATACAAGATGATCATAAGAATGATATTCGGATTAAATATCCATTTCGAACCTTCATTGCCGTTAGCAGGTGTTAAATTTAAAGTTGCATTGTTTTGACAAGACGTGTGAGCGAATGTGTTTTTCACACCTTCCGACTGGTATCGCCTACTCAGTTGATGACTTTAGCAAACAATTAAATTATTGAAAGATTAAGCCTGATACAGATACCCATCCACCCACATAGTTTTTCTCGTTTCTTTTCTTTCTTTTTTTTTTTCTTTTTTTTTTTTTTGCCCCACCCATCGGGGCTCAAAGGTGCCATACGCCCTTCAAAGTCTCAGATCAGCCTGGGCACCGCCTGATCTGGTCAGAGGCTTCGCTATCGGCATGGAGGTAGCTTAGAGTCTTAGCTACCCTTTAAACGCATAGCACAGACTCTGCTCAGACCGGATGGCTGTCCAGGCTGATCTGCGTCTTCGCTAGGCGCACATTTCACTTTTTTCAGTTTATCGTATCGCGGCTCATATGAGGAAAATTATGAACATTGACCAGAAAAGAAAGTGACCTGGACTTGGCCGGACTGCTGACGACTGCTTTGTAGCTTTCAATTGTTCTTTCTGTATTTCTTACTGTTTTTAATTCTATCTCAATTAAATTACCACATGAGAACAGCTTCTCGATTTTAAATGGTTTTCGCACAGTCACAGCCTGATTTGATAACACATGTTCAAAATTTTTTAATCAGAAATTCGAATCAGTTTGGTTTGTGCAGAAACACGGGTAAGGTTATGTTTAAACTCAAATAAACTAAAATTGACAAATTATTAACCGATCATAAACTCAGACCAGTGTTTCGCGAGTGCATAAGCTGGTCTGAGTCAGTTTGCAGACATAACTAATTCCATAAATTGAATATTGCAGCTTTTTATCTTTTTTTTGCATATATTTTTGTTCATATCAATATGACTTTATAACAAACTTTTGACAATTACAAAAACAGTAAAGAGGTAATATCGGATTTTATGATCGATAATCGATTAATCCTCGTGTAATAAGCATGTTAATTGTACTGTATATTGTCATCGAATTCCGATCAGCTAGCGCAAACTGATCAGACACTGTTCAGTCTTATCAGTTTGCACATATCAGAGGCTCATAAGTATCCGCAGATGCACAGGTTTAGTGTCGTAAGTACTCATATTAGCAGAAATACAGAAAATAGCACAAAAAATATCTTTCAATATTCCTTTCAAGCATCACTTAATACAGTCATAAATTAAAGTGATTAACTTTCATTATAAACAGAAATATTACAAATAAAGTTAAGGATAAAAAAATTTTTATAGCCTTGCAAGAAAAATGTTTCATAGCAATATTAATCCTCACACTACCACGGTTATGAGAAAATCTTCACCGTGATTTAGTTTCTTACAATAAACTTTTTTCTTCGACACTAATATCTTAAGGGAGCAATACGGCTTTTGTATCTTCGTGTCTCCTGATTATGAATGACCAACTCTGTCGGTCAATAATACAATTCTGTGGATTCTAAGATTCTACCCTCGGATACACAAAACATATTTCGGTTTCTTTGATAAATACGCCCCATCACACTCAAATAAATTTCAATCAAAACTGTTAGCACAAACATCAGCAATTAGGATAATAATTAATAGATTGATCGAACATTACCAAAAAATATGTAATTATTGTTATTTTAGCTTATAAAGGGACTTTTTTAAACAACAAGTAGTCGATTAACTGTCTGTTCATTTTTGATGGTCACGTGTAGGAGTTACGTGACTTCTTTCTCTTTTTTTCCAATCTTGTGTTCATTCGTTTATTCTTTCTTTCCTTCTTTCTTTCTTAATAAGACAATATAAATATTTTTCCTTTCTTAAGCCCCAGTCACACACACACATTACGGAAAGGGCGGATAGTTGCGGATAAAATCCTCAGTTTATCCGCAGAATTTGTGGGCGTGGCCTATTTTTATTTAATGAATTTACGGATATAGTTACCAATAGATGCGTATGGATACGGATAGGTACGAACTACTAACCTTCCGTTACCTTCTGTAACCTTTAGATGCGGATAAATACGTTCAGATGCGGACTGTTGTGCATGCCTAGCGGGTAGAAGAATAGAGAAGATTAACTGTGACGTCCACATCTGTGTCTGCTCCTTGTATGCCCCAGTCACACACACACACATACGGATTGTGCGGATACTACGGATGGCCCGTCCGTATCTATCCGTTTTATCCGTAATGGATCCGTATCAGATCCGCAGAGTCCGTAACTGTCCGTATCATATCCGCAGAGTCCGCAGGATCCGCGTCGAAATTTTGAAAAGTTTCAAAATTCGGGCGCGGATGAGTAAACCGTAATGGTGCGTTACTAAACGCATATATCCGCATCTATCCGTATCTAATCCGTGTCTCATCCGTATCTATTCCGTATCTTGTCCGTTATTGAACCTATCATTCCGCAGTCTCAGTCCAAGTTGAGGACCGATACGATTTCAAGCGGACAGTTACCTTTAGTTACGGAAGTTACGGGTCTCGTTCGGCGTACTGTAACGGACTGTTTTCTACAGTCACGTTTCAAAACAAAAATGTTGCGTTCCAATACTGACAGATACCTACAGGATGGTTTGGAGAGGCGGCTATACGGCAACAACACCAGTAGGGGGGCAAAGGACTACTACAACAGAGAGGCCGGGTCGGTGCAATGGCAGTGACGCATGGTGCAGTTATGGTGCGATGTTATGTTTCTTATTTGTAACAGTGGGGTCATCTTTTCATGAACTTGCCAATGGCAAAAGTAGGGTCATCATTTCATAAACTTATTTGACTTTTATCAATTCGAATTAGTTGTCCAATATAGGACAAAGTAATTCTTTTATAAATTCCAATTAGTTGTCCAATATAGGACAAAGTTTAATGGTAAAATGAAGCAATAAATATCTTCTGGTCAGGGGAGCTCCATACGAACCGAACTACCAACTAATTGTGTGCACCGCGGCGGAGGGTGGTGAAGGTTTGGGCCCAGTAAAACCGGTTTAAACCCCCACTAGTTATTACTGACTGTCCCAAGGCGGTACTTTCGTTGCGGTTGCATTTGTTTTATGTTCGGTGCTGTTCAATTTATTGTGTTCTCATTTTAACCCTTCTATAATAAAAATAGAAAATGGGTGAAAATAGTTGTTAAATACTTTTCGTATAATTTGCTTAGTCTGTTGCAACCCTTCTATTGGTCTAAATTATTTAGTTCAATAAAGATAGCTGAGTTGCCACCTATTTTGGAAAGAGCTGCTGACTCGGCTTATCACTTGTAATTTATTGTTTGTCAATCTTTCCTTTTGATGTTGGGGATAGGGTTCGGGATCTGATTCAGTCAGTTGCTGAAGTGTAGTTACTCTTTAAATTTGAGTAGCCGAAACTTGAAGATGGCCCATGTTCCTTCTTTCGAATGTATTTTGTGCTCTTGAATGAACTCTTTTAGATTTCTATTTTACTTCAGTGCCACTGGTGTCGTGCCGTGCGGCGACCGTAAAACGTCTCCCCGTACGTCATCTGTAGTGTAGATTATATATAATTTTTCCTTCCAGGTCAGGAAAATATTCTGAGAAATCAGAAAATTTTGATTGGTTTAGATTTATAGTCTAGATTATTGCTTTTTTTTTCCTTTTAGATCTTTGATGGTACTAATCAGTGTTTGAATTTACTGCCTTATCAAAGTTAAGAAATTACATATGCTTTCTCTGGTTTTCGTAACCAAATCATATCGGGGTCACTGATGCGGTTTGAGTAGCCGAATTCTCGAAGTATGGTCCATGTACCTTCCTTCGAATGTGTGCAGTGTTCTTGAAGGATTAGAATAGTATCTACTTTATTAACTGCCGACTGAATATCTATGTCAACCAAGCAGTAAATGGGTACTTTTTTTTCAAATCAGGGAAGGACAAGGCAGCGAAAGGAGAGAGATGGGCTTCGCCTTTCATATGCTATGCCCAAGATACATAGATCCTAACCACCTACCCCCATCCTCCTCCTCCACGTTGCCACCGCCTCTACAGTCATTAGACTATAGGAAACCTTTACCTTTACCCAATTTAAAGTTTGGATCCAGGTATACAAATTTAAATAAAAATCTAATCCTTCATGAGCACAGAACACTTAACACATTCGAGAGAAGGAGCATGGGCCATGCTTCGAGGTTACGATTACTAGAGCCTCGTCAATGACCCTCTCATGACCATAACTTCCGTAAATAAAGGTAAAGATCCGTATGAAACCGTATCAGTCTTCAACTTGGGACTGCGGAATGATGGGTTCAGTTACGGATAAGACACGGAATAGATACGGATGAGACACGAATTAGATACGGATAGATGCAGATGAATGCGTTCAGTTGCGGACTTTTACGGTTTACTCATCCGCGCCCGAATTTTGAACCTTATCAAAATTTCGACGCGGATCCTGCGGACCCTGCGGATATGATACGGGCAGTAAAGGACTCTACGGATGCGATACGGATCCATTACGGATTAAATGGATAGATACCAATAGATACGGACTGGCCATCAGTAGCATCCGCAGAATCCGTATATGTGTGTGTGACTGGGGTATTAGTTAGATCATAAAAACACATATATAAATACATAAACAAAACACGAATACCAAGAAATGAAGTGGTGTAAGCCATTGAGCAATAGAGGCGGATTTGGACTTCAACTGTTTGAAACTATTATGAGCGAGGTTGTTTCGAAACGCGACTTTCTGTATGTTTAGAGATCGATGGAAGAAACTTATAATGTACTTATTTTATAATGAATTATATCAATGTAAACCTTGTAAAAATCTCTCAGTGGTGATAACTTATAAAAGTTTTATAGAAAATCCGATCATTTTCAAATTTGAGGCTGAACATAGCTTCTTAGGCATTTCCAACACTATTCTTATATAATTCCATGTGATTGAAGCTGCAAACTTCAAAAGCTGATGGAAGAATCAAAACATGAAGTTAATTTTTATATTTTTATACCATATTAGCGAACAAAGACTGAAGTTTATGATCATAACTTATAAAAAATTGTCGTAATATTATATATGTATTTAATTTCACATTTTAAATTATATTCCTATGTAATTGCATATAACACTCGACATTATTTGAACAGGTAAGCTCTCGGATAAACCCGTAAGTCGCTATCGGTAGTTTCCGCCATATTGAAGCATAAAGTTCCCTATGGCAATTTTCGTAACAGATTTCACAGCAGCAACCATTCAAGTTTGAATGTTCATATTTGGTATACAGACTGATAAAGACTTTCGTCTTGCATGTATTTATTATTTTTTCTTTCTGTCAATGTGAAATCATTTTATTCCATATTACATAGAAAGGGATTTATGTTGAATATTGATATTTGGTATACATGGTGACAATGAGTTCTCTCTCTATGCATTTTGTAACGAAAATAACACCATTTGATTTAAGCAGTTAAGCGGGGGTATAGTCGGACTCTCCGACAGTTCTAGGCAAAATTAGGCTAAAAGAGATGTTTATGCAGGATTGGCATTCGAGACTAGAGGATTCAACAAGAGCTCGACTTTATTTTACTATAGCGAAATTCCAGTACCACGGCTATCTAGATATCTTAACAGTTGAAAAATTTCGTAGAAACTTAAGCAAATTGAGATTATCGGCACATAGATTGGATGTTGAAGTAGGAAGATGGGCAAAGCCCAATATAATTCCTTTAAATGAACGAAAATGTAAAATATGTGGCGTTCTTGAGGACGAGTTTCATTTCGTTTTAGAATGTAAACTTTACACGGACTTAAGAAAACAATACATTCACGAGTATTACTGGAAGCGCTCAAATATGCCAAAGTTTATAGATCTTCTAACTTCGGAAAATAAAAAGGCTCTCAAAAATCTTAGCAAATATATAGAGAAAGCATTCAAGGTCAGAAAAGAAATTTTATCCGCGTAAATAATACTTGATGAAATATGATCTGCTAAACGTGCTACATGTTTTCACTGGTATTAAATGAGTTTGTACCTGTAAGATAATGTTTGTACATTTATTTACTTGCTTAACACGTTCAATTGGGGCAAAGTTCAAGATATTGATGGATGGCAATGTGGAACATGTTTTTAGCAATTGAGCTGCCACATGTGAAGCGCTGCCATCTCATATAATGTCTTGAAATATCAAATTGTGAACTTTGCTCTGGTTGAACAGCTGAGTATTAAAATTAAGGTGGTCAGTATATCGTTATTCAGCTCAGTCTAAGTGCGTAGAAAATGTATTTGTCTACTCCGCTGATATAATGTTATATTGTTGTTGACAGGATGAAACAGACAAAATTTTACTTTCTCTGTCTCTCTCTTATTATTTTGATTTTTTTTTATCATGTCTTTTGTTCTCTGCCTCTCACCCTCTCACCCAACTTTGGTGATGGTCTGAATGATCATTGGAATTTTGGTATATATAAAAATGAACAAAATTGTTATCAGAAGTGCTTGGGCTGACATAATGATAGGCAGGCGTGGAAAGGCCGTATCGACTATCAGCCAGCCCACGCCTTTACTTTATAAACAAATAAGTGAACAAACATGAAATTAAAATTACTCTTTAAGTAATCGATGTTTGTGGGATTTCAGAAGTGCTTGGGCTGACATAATGGCAGGCAGGTGTGGAATGGCCGTATCGCCTACCAGTCAGCTCACGCATTTATACGAATGATATTCAATTACTGTCTAATATGTCACCATCCCTCGAGAGAGTGTCTATTAAAAACTATACTGCAACTGAAAATTAAAACATTGAAACATATCTAAAAATTAAAAATTGAAAAAAGTCAAAGTTAAGTTTGTCTTTAACAACAATATTTAATGATATCTTAGAATATACTGCTTGCTATGCTGTATACGAATGTAAACTGCATGTTTTGTATATATGCTCCTGGACCTTATGGCTTATTGCATCAATAAATATCCAAAAATATCCAAATATCTTTTGACGAAATAGGGTCTTGCGTTTAGTGCATCAAATGTAAGATTAATTAAGCCAAGTTTGAAAACTAAAAGCGTGTTTAAATTGGAACATAAACTTAAAAGGACACTTAAATATCATGACAGCTGTGACAATTAAGAATAATTAGGTTAATGCTAATGGAAGTTCACTAAGTTCTAGTAACGTGCTATTTTATTATTTCAAACGCCATAACTGAACTGAAAATAAGAAAGTAGAACAACATAAAATTGCTTCAAATTCTTCTACGCTGCTTGCACTTCATGATTAGCTTCATTTATATTTAATTTGTATAAAATAAAACCATATAAAAGCGCCATGGTCCAGTGCTAAGAGGCGCGCGCCTATGCCGCAGAAGGTAGCGGGCCAGCCAATGACTAAAATAACTCTCTCCGTAAAGGGTTCGTTTTTTTTTTTAATTTACAGAAGATTAAAGGTAGCAAAATCAGGTCGGTGAGCTCCACGGTACGGTGGGCTTCCAACTGGTACTGCCCTACGTACATGGGGAACATTTGTCTTTGTACTTTTAATCCAAAGAAAACACGCTTCACAAAAAATACGACTTACAGTTTTACACTAATACCAATAATAGTGTATGTAAAAAAGAAAGACTAAATTAGCATCGCTTCAATCTAAGACCATGAGTCATATCGAATATTATTAACTCATACTAACATTCTTTATCCGCTCATTCTTTCTTGTTTCTAAGTAAGTGTTACTCTGTATTTAATTATCAAACTTGATGAGTCTGTTTATGAAACTATTGTTTTTTGTAAAAAAGATAATTTTTTCACTGCAATGCTGAATTGAAGCAGCAGAAACGAACTGGACTGAAACGAACCGCGACACGACAAAACCAACAAAGTGGCATGTGCGCCCAGCAAAGACTATGATCAGTCTGGGTATCCGCACAGTCTGATCAGAGTCTTCGCTGTCCGCATGGGGGTACATGAAGCTAAGTCCCTAAGCTACCTTTAAGCGGACATAGATGACTCTGATCAGACTGGGCGGATGGTCAGGCTGATCTGAGTCTTTGCTAAGCTCACATAATACTTTGTTCGTTTTGTCGTGTCACGGCTATAATGAAATATTTCACTTTGCGGAAAATCAGAAAACCTCCCAGCAGGCAAACACGGTTGAATCAACCTTGAATCAACCTTGATTCAACGTCACGACGTTGAATCAAGGTTGATTCAAGGTTGGTTCAAACTTATGTGCCCAGTGGGCTATTGTTGTACTTACATCTCCAGTGAAATTGTTTACGTATAGGTTCAATATATCCCATTCATGTTCTCCTCTAACCCCGTTTACTGTATATAATACATAAAGGATAGCAAGAGTAAAACGCATGATGCTCTTTAGCCTATGGACAGTTTTATCTCCGAAGTGTAAAACTTGTCTTAGTATAATATAACGCATGACAGTTTTATAGTATGAGAAGCCTTGCGTGAGATTTGGACCTTATTTTATATACGTACGTCAAATATGTAAACGGATTAAACTTCGCGAGCTATGAACTGATAGTTTTTGTAATATTCGGGAGGACTAAACTTTGTTTTCGGAAAAAAAATCGCCGCGATATTTTAATTCTGCACTTTAGCGACGGGAAAGAAATTCGTGAAAATCTATCAGGGGGTAATAGAGCGCGATCGGTAGATAGCAGAAATTAATAGCCATAAAATAGGTTTAAGCATCATAATCAGGCTGCGCATCAGAGTTGTCTATAAGTATGTTCTTACATTCCCCGGGATTCGTATAATGCCAATGCGACCACTGAAAGCTTAGATCAGAATATGCGGACACGCAGGCGGATTAGAGAAGCTACCCTGTCTGCACACGTTGCTAAGTATTTTTTTATCATGACGCCTCTCAAATACTGACTGGCATTCTACTAAAAAGAAAATAAGGACACCTAGGAGCGGTCTGAACTGGGTCAGCACTGATTGTTTTGGCCTTTTTGTCATACCTGACATTTTACGGTATTTAGCGAGCGTTAGAGATATGAGTTAATAGTCCAAGTTAAAGAAACCATACAGGTCGGTGTTACACCATATTACCACTTAAATGACATTTCCAGAGCCAAGTATTTCAAAGCATCGTTTTTCACCCATACAATGGAAATGTACATTTTCCTCCTTAAGAGCAATCTGATATATGCTTGCACTATTGGCAAACGTTATTTTTCTGCGCTATCAGAGTCGGAGCATAGAAACATTCGATTTTCAAGAACGGCCTTAAAAATAGATTATTCCATACTACCCCATCTTTGAAAAAAACTGAACTTGTTAATATTCAGATTAACGGCAAGATTGTATCAACAGTCATTGACAGCTGTATTTCAGAGTCAAGATGACATGTTGACGCTTGACTTTAAGATATATTTTTAATGAACTACTTTGTATACCAGGAGTCAGTTGTTCAAAAGTTATGACATCTTTAGTTAACGTTTTGTTAAAATTTCAAACGTTAATATCTCAAATATGAAAACATTTTTGTTAAAAAGTGTGAGAAGCTTTTGCATTGAAAAAAACTTCTCAAATTTTTAAACAAAAACTATCCGTATATTTGGATATGAAGTTATAAAACACTAAACGAGTTGTCCTGTCAAATGATGCAATCTCATTAAGCAATGATGCTTTGAACAACTGGGCCTAGAATATAACACCAAGTAGCCAATCCCCCAGGGGCCCGCTGTTCAATTCTAACGGCGTGGCTAGTTAATCAGACATCATATTTTAAACGTTTCGCATGCAAACAGTTGTTCATGTGAGCAGCATTTGCAGTATAAAACTATTCACACTGTTCTATCAACAAGGATAAGGATACTTGAGCGAGAGGACACGGGTTTAACGTCCAACCAACAACTAGATCTTGCGATCCCTGGATTGGTAGTCCAGCGTGTTAGCCACTACACTACCACCGCTCATAGGAGACTAGAATGAAATTCACAAGTTCCAGAAGGCTTATATGAATAGTCGTAAGAAGACTTAATGAATCTTCGTTAAGCTAATTGACCCTTGTTGTCACGATAAATGCAGAAAAGAGATAGTTCTTTGTTTCTACAAATAAGGAAAGCCATAATTACTAATCAGATGTGCACTCGACATTTCAGGTTCAGTGAGACAGTAAAATAAAGAAAATAAATACATATAGGAAACAAGCAATATCTTTCAAAAAATTTTGTCGAAGGTAAAAGAGTCATGGCGCCTTAAGTATAAGAGATTTTCATCAATTATCCAGCAACAATATAACGATGAGGCACTTCCGCATCGACGTGCTTATAGTGCCTACTAGAAAAAAAAGTTCTGTTCTTTAATCCTCTAGCATGTGTTTGTCCAGAGTGGATTAGTCTTTCCAGCGCCAGAAGAATGGAGTTTTCATTTTGATTGCAGATTCAGTTATGAAAAAAAGATCAAACAACTAAGAAGTCTATAATTATAACCATGAGTGTCATAAAAACCATATCGCTAACTAAAAACAACATAATGTCATTGCGATGACGTGATGCTACATCAAAATTCATACGTCTTTTTTTTTTTTTTTTTTTTTTTTTTTTTTTTGGAGGATTAGTAGAGGTGGGACCTGGGAGGGTAGAGGTGTGGAGGTTCGGGAGAGGCGGCAAAAAGGAATTAAAACATCCGCCTCCCCAATGTCAAAATTGTTCCGACGCCCCTGTCCTAGTCGCAAAAAAGTTGTTCATAGTCACATAGACAAAACATCTTATATAGTCTTCCACAAATAAATTTATGGCTCTAAATTCTTGTTGTAATTTTGTTCTTCAGCAGCTGCAAAACGAATTGAAAGCGAAAGAATACACTTTCAGAGGAATCAAGTCTGCCGTTTTCATTTTTGCCTCCCTTCCTAATGGAGATCAACACCCTAAGCAAATAATTTCCTTTATGGACAGACCTAATTTTAGAACGGCTTCGTCATCAAGAGAAGCAAATATGAAGTCGCAAAAGTTCTTCAATTGTGTATAAAGCACATCGAAAATAGAGGATCTTACACGAGTGGTCATTTCATATGAAATTTATGAAACGAGCCTATGTAAGATTCTGTTTATCATATGACCCTTTAAAATGAAATTTTAACGCCTTCAAACTGAACATTAGTTCAATAAGAAAACGCATTGTTGCCATGGACGTTGTCAATGACGTTACGTTTACCGCCAAAGTGTTATTACACGTGTGTCCATACGATTTTTATGACATGACGTTATCCACTGAATAATAGCGACGTCATATGATAAAGATGGATATGAACATGTGCACCTTCAACAAAGATGTCTAAGGAATAGTTTCAAACATTGTAAATCACTGCAATTTTTGGCCAGCCCAAAAGTCGAACAGTATTGGCCGGTACTGTTACAATAATGTATTTTTCTAGTTTGAAAGAAGTTTCTAAAAAATTACTCGATTGTTCATTTTCAATGCCAAGTGCAATTTTCGTCCTTACCTGACTACTGTACGTTAGCTTATGCTTTATAGCCTCGGCTAAGAATGAAATCGTGGCGAAAGCATTTCAATCTAATTACACTGGCGATAATTGTATGATTGATTTGACTTGTTAGTGGACTGTTAGTTTTTATCCTTGTTTAGAAACGTACATGCAGAGCAATTAGTCTTAGAGGTTGATTTGCTTTTTAAAGATAACCGAGTGACATACTTTCTGTCAGTTGAAGTCTATATCGCCTCTTCATCGATTCTATCTCTAATTATTGTGTCTTGTTAGTCCATTCGAAGCAAAGGCTCCCAGAAATGAAATGAATCATAATGAAATCGCATGCAGGGATAACACTGTCTGGACATAGGGTAAAGCCTTTATGTAGTCATTATACGGAAAATATACTATTGTACTTTGATTTGACCCAGTGGCACATACAGTTTTATGGGGATATATTTCGATAGGCTTTTCAATTACTTCAATAAGCTGACACGAACAGGATTTGGAAAGGCTTCATACATGCCAGTGCATACAAAAAGATTAGCTACCGATTGATATTCTCAAATGCCTTGAGTTCGTTCTGTTAATTGTTCGAACCACAGCAACTTTAAAGAATATGGTTAATGACTTCAGCAGTACTTATGCGGGACATTGTGTCGCATCCGTCAAGCATTTCCGCAGAAGACATAAGCCTTAGGACGAACGTTTTTTTTTTTTTTTTTAAAAAAAGAGTTCGCTAGTAAGAGGCGTGCACTTTTAATAAGCTTTAAAAAGTAAGTTGACTACCTTATGCATTCTCTAGTTTATCGAAGCTAAATTAAACATTTTAATTTTAGATGAGATGGTTCAAATTAGTTTTGGAGACTGTATGCCATACTTGCAGATTGTAAAGGAGAAGTAGCCTTGCTGTTTAGTATATAGAGATTTCCATGTTTGTGTCTTTTTGTATCAAGTTTTGCAGGTGAGCCCAGAAGGAAGGGCCAGCTTGCCCCGATCCTTTCCTACGTGTTTTTAGTCAAGTCTGATAAATTTGATTTCAAAAGACACTAACGTGGTTTTCTATTTATCAGGTATCATTTGGAGATTTTAAGGCGTAAAGAGGGTCAAACAATTTTGGTAAATGAAAACAAAACGCAGTTTTGTCCGCACTTGCTGATGACGCAATTGAGACGTTCTCAGTTAAGCTGGGCCTTTAGCTATTAATTTTGTCCTTCGTATTGCCTTTCTTTAAATTACAAAATAACGGTCCTGTTTACCCTCTAACAAGTTGCCCTCTGTCTAAAGAAGTAGATAAAAGCACCAAGACATGCATGCGTTTTGTTAGACATTTTAACACTGGTTCGAATAATGATACACTGGTTTAAAATGCGACGTGTTTAAATGTCGCAATATTGCCGTTGCATAGATATGAACGCCGCACGGCTAAAAAAGATAAATCACTGCTGAAAATCGAGTTCCATTATTAAATTCAGGTGATTTCTTACATATTTCTCCTCTTAAACAATATCTACAGGCTAGTTTTTGCGGGACAGACTAAAACGCTGAATTTCTTGCTGAATTCAGCTACTTGCTGATCAGCCAAATGTGTCTAAAACGCTGAAGTGCTGATATGCTGAATGTACAGAAATATGTCGTGATTTTGCTATCAGAATCGATCTTTTCAGCCGTTATGCTGATGATAGATAAATTATATTATTTTGCTATGATTTTTACGATCATATGAGATATTTTCAGTCGCTATTTGATCTCATAGAAAAAAAAATACTAGTAATATGATTTTCTATTATATGCGATACTTTCTGCTGATTTATTCTAATGTTATATACATATCATGGTTTATACTACCATAAGCGATATTTACAGCAGTTATTCTGGTTTTACATTGTAGTAAATTGTACACGATATATCAACAAAATTTCAAGGAGGCATATCAAATGCACTGTAAGAGTGCCTTTAAATATCATACCTTCGATTGTTCGCTCGCGCCTAATGTAATCGATATTATATATTGTATAATCGATAATCAGATCATAACCAGTCATTCACAATCACCTTAACAGCTGAGTATATATTATAATCGGTAGTCTGTACATTAGGAAATTTGTTAGCAAGACATAATCTGATCAGCCATTACAACTAAAAAAAGAAGCCCTTCTAAATTCAAGGTGATTTACAAATTACTTCTTATTTCAGTTTCTAGCTTTAGTTTTGGCTAAATTGTAAATTGAAATATATCCAGTTTTATGATAGTGCTGAATGCTCAACTGTTTCGAAAAAGAATAAAATTTTAAATCATCATTGCGGGGTTTGCATGCTACGCTGGTGTAGGACAAGGTAAATGTTAGCTCCACTTTTTTTTTTTTTTTTTTTTTTTTTGTTATTTGTTGTGACTGATGTATGTACTTTCTCCATGGATTATCTTTTTTATATTTTGATCATTGTCATAAATAAACACATCTGGCTTGTAGACTGTCACTGGACTGGCAATGAAAACTTCCTCAAACTGTTAAGAGACAGCAGTCTTCACTGTATTCGCATGCGGTATCACTAATTGGTAAAATTACATGGATTGCCGTAAAACGAGAGCTGTCTAATATGAGTCTTTTCGTCCAAATCTATGCATCTAAGACTGTGATCAGACTAGGTAGATCATGAGAATCCTGTTAATAGTTCAGATCTAACGCCCAGGTGTGAACGCGCGGCATCGATTAATCAGTGACACGCGACATCGATTAGTGATACAAACGATTAATTTTAGTGTATATATCACTAATCGCGTGTCGCGGGTCACTAATTAATAGATGCCGCGCGTTCACACCTGGACGTTAGGTGCATGTCTTTGAGATAACGAATAATTTTAATGTAAATAATATACAAACGCACTCGAGAATATAAGGCGCCTTTAATGTTGCAAAATATTGCTGGCTAGATATAAAAGCAGAAGAGAATATTGGATTTTGAAATAACAAAATGACAATAATTACTATACAAGGTTAAGAATATTTATTTCACTTTCTGTTGTTGTTTTTTTCTTTCTTTTTTTTTTTTTTTTTTTTTTATTGCATTGTTGGAAAAGGTTTAAAATGACAACTGGACCAAGGCTAATGAACAATAGCAACAAATTTTCAACCCAGTCGGTAACTAACATTTTATCAGTGGTTACTGGGCATCTTGTACAAACAGCAATGGCTTTCAAAATTAAAGACGCTTTATCTTGCTCCAGTGCAGAGTTATCAATAATCGTTAAATACCACATCTAAATTACTCACGTATATCAATAATCGATGTCGTGAGTCGCTGGTAAATCAATACCGCGTGTACATTTGGAAGTAAAATATTGAGATTTCAGCGTCCAGCGGGAATAGAACCCGAGACCGCTAAATCTCTCAGGCCAGCGCTTAACCCACTGAGCTACGCAACTTTGCTTCAGTCTGACTTTACACTGGAAATTTGAATATCAAACATGAACTTTTCGGTAGAATTACAGTAACCATTTTGCCAATTTTCACGCACTACCAGCTTGGTGACCCAAGCTTATAGCAAACTCTTAGCAAAATGTCATCACTAACATATATATTTATTTATTTATTTATTTATTCTATTTTTTTTTCGTATCAACTTAGTTTCCAAAATCCAACGTTGTTGCAACGTACAGTAGAATATTTGCCGAAATATTTGGATCTCAGTGTGTGTGCGTTGTTTTTACTTATTTCAAATTGCTCTGATGCTAAAAAGTGCTAAAAAGTTATCTTCTTACTGTGTTTGGCATTTTTTACGGTTTTATGAGCACGATTTTAAGACCCCCTTGTATACCTACGGTCTGTGCGACTGACACTGCGATATATAATTATGCCTGCTAAATATATAGAAACTGACAGTTAAATTAAAACTCAAATAAACCTGAATACAATGTTACTCTGACAGTATTCTTTATCCATGGGGACAGATTTGTAGAAAGAGTGTTACAAAACCAACCCAACCTACCTGTCTCTGTGCATGTATTTATCCCAAATATTCGGGGGGGGATGGGTGAGGGGTGGATGGACATTAAAATAACCCTTGCTTTATAAAACAGACCAGAAAAATATACTGTTTCCAAAAATTTTAATAACATTTTTATTTTCCCAAATTCTTAGCGTCGGTACGGTAATAGGACTTTAATCAGGAAATCAATGCCGCTTTTTGCATATTAAAATAAGTATAACTCATCCTATACTCAAATACAACTTCAAGCATTATTTCATTATTTTGGCATAACTAAATGGTTGATTGAACTCAAGAGTAAATTTAGGCGTATTACGACTAGTTTACTGAAACTTTCAACAGGGTATAAAAGATAAAGATCATTTATATTTTTTTTGTTAAATTACTATTATATAATTGCAAAAGAAGACAAGAAAACATTCCAAAAGGGTTTGTTTAATTGTGAAATACTTTATCAGCATATCAGCAGTTCAGCGTTTTAGACCCGTTCTGCTGATCAGCAAGTTGCTGAATTCAGCAAGAAATTCAGCGTTTTAGACCGACCCAGTTTTTGCTACGAAATGAGACTGGGAACTAATGTCGCAAATTTTATGTGACCTACGTCACAGCGGTAAATTCGTGATATATGTATTAACTAAAATGGCCCGGCATCATAAAACTTACAAGATCACACGAAAAAAATTGTGTTCCTCAATATCTTATATTGTTTGTGCAAATTTGCTCCATTTGGTATATTTTACTCGACTTCACAGTACATTACCCCAGCATTTTTCTGTAAGAATGTAACTTAACGTCACGGGCCTTTCTTAAAACTGAGCAAAGCAATCGCTCTGAAACTCATGAGCAAAATCCTGCCTAGTAACAGCTACAAGATGGTGTGTTTAGATTTCATATATAAAACATTAAATGGTATAAAAACATTAAAATGTGTGCACTGTAACCTACGTCACACGTAACCTACGTCATAACGTCACTAAGCCCACCTTTTGAAAGCGTTGACGTCATTTGATATAGCAGCGCTTCATAGAAACCCCCTTGCTTCCAAAAAAGCAAAGAAAACATTTTAAATTGAAACCAGCCAAAATAATCAAATGTCAGCAGATTAGTAAATGTGCAATGCTACGCATGTCAAAGAAATCGTATGCGACATCGTCTTTCAACGTATCTTAATAACGTCATAAAATACGCCGTTTCTAATTGTTAGGGTATGTCTCTAAATATGGTTGGTATTCCATAATCTAACACCATTATTTGAAAATATTTTAAAGATTTGAAGCAGATATACTAAGCATTATGTTCGTGATTTTTCTTGAATTCTAGAATGGTTGTATATATGGCCATTTTTGTCCGCGAATGGCCCAGCTTAACTGAGAACGTCTCAATTACCTGATGACGTTAAGTCGCTGACGTCATTTAACCATCGAACGATGTTATCACGGCCAACGTCAGTATGTAACCAATCGTCTTCAGAGATCGGTTCTATAGGCACTGCCTGAAATCATGTGCAGTTCTTATGTGCAATGATATCATATTACGTTATCATACCCCTGTTATCAGATGGAGTTTTGCAGCAGATGCATGATAAAATCATCCTAAAAGTCAGTGTCAACGAATTAAAGTGTTAATGCTACCTTTGTTAAAAAGTATGTGCAGACGAACGGGAACTTTACTCATTATTGCTACCGAGACGAAACATGAGTATCGACTTGAAAACGGAGTCAAGGGAAATGTCAAAACTAGGGGTGGGGGGGGGGGTCCGTGGTTGTTTCTTGGTTTTTAGTGCAGTAAATATATAAATTCTGGCCACCTGTGATCACTGGATTTAAAAACAAAATCAGCGTATAAAGCCGGTTGCTAGTTGAATGGTGGAGACTCAATAAAATCGCTTAAATTTCCCAGTCCAGGGGAGGGGTAATTGCACCAGGCGTGCTTAAATGACCTTTGAAATACAGATTTTATATTAGGCTTTTGGAAAACTGAATGATGATGCATTGGGGATGAAAACTAAACAAAATGATTATATTCATTTTTATTTAAACAAACCCATGTCCTTTGGTCAAAAATAAAACATGTTCATTTACGCTTGAAGGAATCTGCTGTCTTGAGGAAACTGGGCACCATTACCATGAATCACCACATCGTTTACTGCAAAAGACAAAGTAAATTTCAGTACGAAATAAAAATATCATGAAACTTTATTTCTTCATTCCAATAATAGGTACAAAAGGCAAATAATATAATTGTACATATTTTATAGCATAGTCAAACAAAGTGAATGTTTTTGTGGTCGGGCTAAGAGCCACATCAACTTAAGCAATGCGCGATAAGGAATGTCGATGTCAGTAGTCATAACTGAGCTGCGACACGACAAAACCAACAAAGTGGCATGTGCGCCCAGTGAAGATTCAGATCAGCCAGGCATCCGCCTTAACTGATCAGGATATTCGCTGCACCTAAAGGATAGCTAAGGGCCTATGCTACTCTATGCGGACAGTGAAGAGTCTAATCAGACCAAGCTGATCTGAGTCTTTGCTAGGCGCACATACCACTTTGTTGGTTTTGTCATTTCGCGGCTCATATGTGGTTTGGCATCACGTTATGTGCTATTGCTGAATTGTTTTGCTGCGATTGAACCCAACCTTATGCAATTACTGAGTTAAGCAAAAATTATTATGTCCCCCCACCATCGAGGGTTGGGGGGACATATTGTTTTTGGTGTGGCTCCCGTCGGCGTCGGCTTCAGCGTAGCTTCTGGTCCGCACTCTATGTCCTAAAGGGATGCATGGATTTTGAACAAACTTGCATAGACACATCACTGGGTTGGGGAAAAACTGATTAGATTTTGGTGACCTTGACCTTATTTCCAAGATCACAGGAGGTCAAAGAATGATGAAAAATAGCTTGTCTGCACCATATCTCCTGAAGGAATTAATGGATTTTTACCAAACTAGCATAGATATATTATTGGGAGATGGCAAAGAACTGAATATATTTTGGTGACCTTTACCCTATTTTCAAGGTCACGGGAGGTCAAAGAGTATTGCCAAAAGCCTTGTCTGCACCATATCTCCTGAATGGATGGATGGATTTGATTGGAACTTGCACAGTTATATTACTGAGAGATGGCAAAGAAATAATTATGTTTTGGTAATTTTGACCTTATTTTCAAGGTCTCAGGAGGTCAAAGAATGTTGAAAAATGGCTTCTCTGCACCATATCTCCTGAATGGATTTATGGATTTACACCAAACTTGCACAAATATATTATTGAGGAATGCAAAAGAACTGATTATATTTTGGTGACCTTGACCCTATTTTCAAGGTCACAGGAGGTCAAAGAATGTTGGAAAAAGCCATATCTCTTGAGTAAATGGATGGATTTGAACCAAACTGTCACAGATACATCACTGGGAGATGGAAAAGAAGTGATTAAATTTTGGTGACATTGATTTCTTTTTCATGGTTGCAGAATGTGACCTTGACCCTATTTCAAGGTAACAGGAGGTCTTGACTTGGCAGCATTTAGGAAAAATGATACGGCTGGGAAAGCACAGGTGGCGGACATCTGTTTTTGTCAAAAAACATTTCTAACTTGAAGACACTCCTATTGTCTTAGAGAGGCGCGTTGCCAAGTGTTTAGAGACGCGGAAAAACTTGTCAACCAAACAGTAAATTTGTATCTTTTTTCGGACCAGGAACAGTTGAGGCAGCGAAAAGGGAGAGATGAGCTCCGCCTATCATATGTCATGCTTAAAATACCGCGGGGCTCTATACCCTAATGCCCGAATGGCCACCAGGTTATAGATCACATAATACCTTTACATTATATTGTTTCTGTATATTTTAACAGATATGTCCGGCAACATTCTCACAACGCTAGATATTTTTAATGTGTTGGCTTAATTTATTCGCTAAATGTCCGTGTCATTACAAACTATGAAACTGTACAGTCATGTAACATTAGACTGGATGCTATAAGACTACACGGAGCACACAAACTGTTTGTATCCGTATTCGGGCATGGAGCTCATGATTGAGATACGTGTAAAAGCCCCAAAAATAAAATAATAATATAAAAAGGCTTTAGCTTAACTGTTTATCAATGGGACCTAAGTTAATCGAAACATAGATTTCAAATGGTTAAAACAGAATTTTACCGAATATTTCGTTTAGATCTCATTACACATCTCTAAAGCCTGCACGACGAAGTGAGATCTACATGAAATATTATAGTTCTCAGAGCCCAAAGCGGTCTTTATCAATATTTACCCATTCTTCCAATCTGGTCTTCAACAGTCTGACCCGTTGGTGAATGGAGGCGTATTTTCATGGGCAGTTCCACAGGCTTTTCAAATGCGCCATTGCCAAAGACCCAGAATCCGTCGTTTGTTCGCTTGAGAGGTAGCCATTGCCCGCTTTTGGGCTGATGCATTTCAACTTTTGTAGCAGGCATTCTGTTAAATAAAACATTATATCGATAAAATATTTATATACACCAATCAACGGTTGTGTTCGTATGAGCTAAGGAGTCTGACCGAAAGTCAACAAACACCCATGTTATCAAGCTTAGATAAAGGTGATACACATTGTGGTTGAAAAAAAAACTTCTCTAAATAGGAACAAGCATTTTTGATAACTATTGCCATATACAGTGGCACTTGTGCAAAAGCTCAAAAAGAAATATTGTATTAAATGAAATGAAATGAAAACTACATTTGAGCCGCGACATGACAAAACCAACAAAATGGATGTGCGCCCAGCGAAGACTCGGATCAGCCTGGGCATCCGCCAAGTCTGACCAGAGTCTTCGCTGTCCGCATGGAGGTAGCTTAGACCCGGAGGGACCCTTTAACCGCAAAGCGAAGACTCAGATCAGCCTGGGCATCAGAGTATTCGCTAGGCGCACATGCCACTTTGTTGGTTTTGTCGTGTCGCGGCTCAGTCATGCACATTGATATTGCAATAAGCACAGTAGGAAATTTGAACAGTATTAGACCATGTACAAAAATCCTTGCGCTAGTAGCATATGAACTCATTATCACCTGGGTTGTAACAGGAGGACAAAGATCTTTAAAATGAGTGGCGACATCAAATTAACAGGAACAATGATTTTTTCTTGGTTTTTAATATTGTTTGCTAATTAATTTCTTAAGATTATATTTGTCTTACCGTATTGATGTAGGGGTTGGAAAGAAGTATACCAACAAGCTGATTCTGAGATTATGTGGTGCCCTTATACTATACAAAACCATTCTGATGGCACGGCCCATATTGCTCTTATACCGGCTATTCATAATGCTGCTAGTGAAATAGCAGACATGCAGACCTTGACCAGACGTTTCCAGTATGATCTGCATCTACACTGTTTACTCGGAAATATAGGATCCTTTCGGTAGGCTTAAAAGATTATTTGAGCCGGAACATGACAAGACCGACAAAGTAGCACGTGCCCAATCTTCGCTCTGCGCTTCAAGAGTAGCTTAAACGTTCTGAGCTAGCTCCATGCGGGCAAAGAAGACTCTAATCAGACTAGGCAGATTGCCAGGCTGATCTGAGCTATCGCTGGGCGTACAAGGCACTTTGTTGGTTTTATCATGTCGCGGCTTATTTGTAGGACTTGCCAAAACAGATTATTACTCATTTTGCAAGTGTGGTATCACTACTGAAACAGGAGGGAAAGTGGCGCCAAATTGCAGGTTGCAAAGTAGAATTGATGTCACTTGTCTGACGCTTTCAGTTGGTAGGATTATGCTACTAAGGAGTCTATACAATACATTTAGCTTACTGTTTGCCGCAAAATGTGGTAAAGACCAATATTTATCTATTTTAAGGTGAACGAATATATTTTCAGAGAAAGCAAATCTGTCGCCGGACTCATGAGCCAGAGTTTCCGGGTTCAATGCCCGATCCGGCCACTTACTTGCATTTCCCCTTCCGCTGATTCAAGAAGGGCAGCTGTCTGTTACTGGCGAAAGTATGTACACTTAGTACTGATTAACCGTTAAGGAGGCCTAAGCCTGCCTAGGAAAAGTTTGGTTAGGTTAAGTGACCGTCCAAACATTACCATTGTTGTTTACCGCGGATGTATAGCAAAAAAACAACAACAACAAACAAATCTGCCTTTTTCTTTCAGCGTACTTTGTCAGTGGGGGTAAACTCTTATGTATTGGCTTAATGCGCTTGCTTAGTGTCTGTGTCAACACAAAAGAACCGCGACACAAAAAAAAAGAAAAAAAAAGTGGCATGTGCGCCAAGCGAAGACTCAGATCAGCTTGGGCATCCGCCTAGTCTGATCAGAGTCTTCACTGTGCGCATGGAGCTAGCTTAGACCCTCAGCTACCCATTAAGCGACCCTCAGCTACCCATTAAACGCCCAGTCGGAAGACTCTGGTCAGACTGGGCGGATGCCCAGGCTGATCTGAGTCTTCGCTAGGCGCACATGCCACTTTTTCGGGTTCTCGTGTCGCGGCTCACAATTGAAACTTATACATCTGATCGGATGCTAAAAGACTCTTCTAAAAGCAAGACATTTCATGTAAGAGTATACACCATTTTAGGAAGGCTTTTATGTCCTGGAAAGTAAACAGCAAATTACAAAAGATTCAGAATCTTCTCTTTCAGAAACATGAAGGTGCACCAATTAACCGTAAAACAATCTTTACTCCCAAGAAGAGTCGAATGTCGAATATCCTTGGTATATACACATTATTATAACAGTTCCTTGATCTGGCGTACTGTATCACGTCGAGTTGATGAGCTCATTACATACCGCTCATTACATCTGATAATATGTGCTCATTTACGAGACGTGATACAGTACGCCAGATCAAGTTACTTTTATAATAATTTGTTGATTATATACCTTATAAACAGCCAAACATTCATACTTTCTAGCGCTATTGCACAGACCCAAATTCGAACCTGCCAGATAGAGGAATGTAGCTAGTCGTGAGAAAAACGCTACTGACTAAGCTATCGTGGCTCGCAATTTTTGACGTGTTTGTTGACGAAAAGTCACTAGTCCCGTTTCTCTGGTTCTCGTTTCTACGATGCACTTAAAAAAAAACTCGCCTGAAGCTGGAACTCAGAAATAGCCTCGTTTTAAGAGATACTGATACGGATTCAGAAAACGACAGCCATATCAGATGGCCAGAAAATAGACAGTTTAAAGGGTGTATCTTTGGTAGGTATATAATAAAATGGGAAACAGCTCATGCTCCTTGAAAAATCCGTATCATATTGAACTCGCGTTGCTAAGTTTCTGATCAGACACTCAGTTTAGAAAAAATTTGGAAATAGTCTACTAATTTTTTCTCAAGTACATATCTCTCAAAAATAAAAATGTTGACTTTGGCGGACAACGGATGCCTACCTATACTTTAACCTCACCTATGAATTTAGTCCCAGGTAGCCAAAGCACTAATTATTACACTACTTTACATTAAATTATTTACCTTTCATTCCTGACTTGTAGCTTTATGTACCATGAGTTACTCCCTTGAAATTTATATTCAATTTTCCCATTACCAACAGGACACTGGACAGCCTGCATATTGATGTTCCATCGGCCGTCACCGTCAACAGCAAGATCAAGGGCACCTAAAAATGATATGAGCCGCGACATGACAAAACCAACAATGTGGTTGTGCGCCCAGCGCACACTCAGATCAGCCTTGGCATCCGTCCAGTCTGATCAGATTCTTTGCTGTCCGCATGGAGGTAGCTTAGACCCTCAGCTACCCTTTGAGCACGATAAAGAGTCTGACCAAACTGGGCAGATGCCCAAGGTGATCTGAGTCTGCGCTGGGCGCACGACCGCATTGTTGGTTTTTCGTGTCGCGGCTCAATTATACAGCTTAAAGGAAACAATTCCATGCATCGTAAAAACTTCCCAGATTCTGCTGTAGAATTACTGACAACCAGCTGCCAGTCGAATTCCCGTTATTTTTATGGGCGTTTGCCTGTAGAACATTGTTGAAAATCACAGGACTCTCAAACATAGCCATTTGCTTTTTACGGAACCCAAGAAGGGAATTTCTTTTCTATATTCATCTGAATAAAAATGAAACAGGAAAACTAGAACGGAAATCTAAACAATAATATCTCGTTCAAACAACGTATTATGTCGTCTAAACGACTTCGATTAAAAGTGATAAATACAGAAAAGAAAATTTCCCTTTCGCGATTATGTAGCTTTAGCACAAAATGCGAATTCAAAAAAAAATAATAATAATAATAAGATTTAAGGTTATATTCCTTACCTTCATGGCATTCAGGACAGACATCTTTAACGTATACATAGAAATCACCAGTAATCGGGTCGTTACCAAGGCCTTGTCCGCTCCCATGCACCTGAAACAATAATAAAAATTTCCATCATTTATCCAGCGGTAGATACGACGTTGCAAAAATTTCATGTGCTTGCTGGGATAAGTCCTGCTATTTGCTCTATTATGGCTTTGTCCGAACTAGATAAGTCTCTCCAGCTCCTGAAATATAGAGCTTACATTTGGACTGCAGTTATAGTTTTACTTTTAGTCGTAAAACAAGACATGGAGATTGTTTACTTGTGATATGTCAAAGAACAGATATTCACCAGGACCTATGACCAGGCAAGCTAGTCCCTAACTCTTAAAAGAGAACTAAACTTAGTACCTGAATCCTCTGCACATTCAGCAGCAGAAATAAGGGAATCAGTCAGGGAAATCTAATCTCTAATGGTCTGGAGAAATAAAACTGGTCATGTAAATGATATCAATGAATGTACTACAGACACGTTTTGATAAAAAAAAACAACTTTAGTGCCTTTTCTCTCAATTTCATTACCAAGCTACACGAATAAGCACTTCCTTTTCTTATATCAGTTATGTGTTCTACCGAGCTTGATCAGTGCACAAAATTTGATTAAGATTTAGAGTGCAGTCAAGCTTTTCCTACTTGGGGCGCGACACGACAAAACCAACATAGTTGCATTGCGCCCAGTCTAATCTGAGTCTTCGCTGTCCGCATGGAGGTAGATTAAATCCTTAACTACCTGTTAAGCCTCCAGGAAAGAGTCTGATCAGAATGGGCGGATGCCAAATCTGATCTGTGTCTGCGCTGTGCGCACAACCACTTTGTTGGTTTTCTCGTGTCGCGGCTCAATTATTTCCCACCAGTACCCACTTTAAAACTACGGTAAACATTGAAATACTGAGACACCCAGAACTACTACCATACTTGTCCCAACAAGAGCTGCCGCCTGACATGACAATCTTACTAACTTGTTAACTGTACATATAAACCAATCATGATCAACAGTGTGCAAACTTTTTAGTTCTTTTCGCTAGGTAAACACGTACCTTAAAACACATGCCGCATCCAAGCGTGTGAAACATTTGGCGGCTGTTGAGAGCTACAAGATATTTTATCTTGCTTGATTTTGCAACAGGCGGTAGATCCGGTGTATTGAGCTGACACATGCCACCAAGGACGTTACCATAATATGTGCCCTGGAATAGATACATAATAACAGTTACTGCAGTTTGAAAGAAATAATTTAAATTTTATGTTCTGAAGGAGTTTCTATTAGTAGTAATTATGGCCTATTTCGTAATCTCATCTTTATGTTCTTTAACTGCATAAAAATAAATTAACAACCTTCGAAACGCAAAATATCAGTCAAACGCAAATGCTTAATATTATACCGTAGTTTCAATTAAGGTGCATATGCACACCTTGATTTTTTTTCTCCGCATTTTTTACATATGGAAAAATCATTGTGTGGCTTCCATGTTGCTTCCCTTTCTACAAAAGAATTTGTTCTTAAAGGAAAGGCTTGGTTGCTAGGGGAACAACAACTAGACCAAATTCTTTCCTTTATCAGCAGACCTCCATTGGAAAGCGGAAGGTAAATATAACTAAGTCGGTGATGCATCCCTTAAACTGTATAAATTAACTTCAATATTGAGTCATAAGATATACTGCATGTTAAAGAGTCAACTCTTTGTATCTCAAAGTTGTAGTTCATCCAAAACAACTGATATCTACAAGTAAATTTTCTGGTCCCAGAAAATTTACTTGTAGATATCAGTAGTTTGTAATAAATGAGCTGAAATGTAAATAAAAAATGGGATTTGCGTCTTTGATAGAAGAGGATAATTTAAGATATCAGTGTTCGAGATATCAAGAGTTGACCGTATTATTATTCTGAAGGGTGGCAAACCGATTATATTATCCGGCAACATGTCAAAATAATGATTTATGCATAATGCCAAACAGTGTAGGCCCTAGTCAGAATAACTTAAGTCTAACCTGGGCCAACACTGATTGCGCAGGCTGTACTATCACAATATTCGGAGCCAATGGTGTAAGTTTTTTTTTTCTGTCGTACATGTATCACATTCGCAGATGCTTTATTGTGTGCTTTATTTGTTATTTTTTAATCTGTAAGTTTGATCAGTCTGGACAATATAGGAGTATCAAGACCTACATCGTCACAAATGTCAATATATAGGCTTTTCAAATGACATCAGTATTGCTCTTTCAGGTATTATATAAATGAAATATTAATTGCTTTTATTGACTGTATACCTTACCTCTAACTCGAAATACTACATACCACTTTAAAGATGCAATTGCAGATCTTAACAGTATTAATACGCTTTGTAACATGTGCTATTTTACCGAAGCTGCTGGTTGCATGGCTAGAATAAGCAACTTCGCCACAGTAACGCCCGCAACAGTGAATCTTAGAGATTTAGTTACATGTACTGAAATTAACAGATGTAGGATATAAGGGTCCAATTTAAACAAAAATAATAATTAAAAATAAAAAGCTATACCCAAGAAGATCCTCACAGTGGAGACCATACCCCGAGGTTATAAAACTTTTTTCGTGCTCACTCAACTGAGCACTGATAAATATGAAAATGCCAACTAATGTTGGCATTTTCATATTCATAAGCAGAGAAAATTTCATACTCAGCTAAACTGAGAGAGAAAAATCTGTACTTTTCAGTAATTTGCTATTTATTAGCAGGTAGAATTTCAAGCTCAGCTGAGTTGAGCATGGAAAAAGTTTTATAACCTTGGGACCATGTTACAATTTTGTGTGCCATTATTTCTTCTCTGATGTACAGGATAGAGAGACAAATACTTATATGACGTAAACTATTTTTCTGTTGAGTGCAAATTACAAAATAGCGTGTTTT
Organism: Ctena decussata; assembly: GCA_963989385.1. Taxonomy (NCBI): domain Eukaryota; kingdom Metazoa; phylum Mollusca; class Bivalvia; order Lucinida; family Lucinidae; genus Ctena; species Ctena decussata. The sequence goes on along the minus strand of OZ022505.1, from coordinate 18,728,371 downwards.
TTTTGGGACATGTAACATTATAAAAGTACATGTCACTAATAAGAATAAGTATCCGCGTATACTCATATATTTAATGACTATTTAGTATAATTTATGAGTGTGAACTGCTTCTAGAGACCTAAGAAATAAATTTACAATATACGTATTTCCTTTATTCCAATTCTTAAACAAAATATCGTATAATACATAATGGAAAGTCTGTTACACAATATACACCAAGATATGAGCTACGACACGACAAAACCATCAAATTGGTATGTGCGCACAGCGACGACTCAGATCAGCCTGGGCATCCGCCCAGTCATTGGAGTCTTTGCTGTCCGGAGGGGGCTAGTTTAGACCCTAGACTACCCTTTAAGTGCAGAGCAAAGACTCTGATCAGGCTGGGCGACTGCCAAGGCTGCTCTGAGTTTTCTTGGCGCAAGTGCCATTTTGTTGGTTTTGTCGTGTTGAGTCTCATTTTACTCTTGAGGTGTAAGTGTAACCCGCAATATTTTTCCGCCATATTTACAAACAGATACAACTTTCATGACCCTCAAACGAAATAATTTGCTTCTCAACTAAATAATTGCTGATAGTAAAGGTAACGCGTAACAGATTATGCTTCATTAGAAAGACCCATCTTTTTGTCAGTTTTTTTAAAGCGGGAAAGTTGGTTGCATTCAACATGTATAATCTTTTAAACATAGCCCACATGCGACAAAATGGTATCATGACGCGTGCTGCAGGCAACATGTAGTATCGTGCAAACCCACCTTTAATTAAATGAATGAGCCGCGACACGACAAATCCAACAAAATAGCACTTGTGCCACGCCAAGACACAAATTAGCCTGGGCATTCGCCCAGTCTGATTAGATTCTTGGCTACGCGCTTAAAGGGTAGTTCAGGGTCATGAAGTTAGCTTCATGCCGACAGCGAAGATTCTGTCAGACTGGGCAGATGCCCAGGCTGATCTGAATCTTCACTGGGCGCACATGCCACTTTGTTGGTTTTGTCGTGTCGCGGCTAAAATGCACATGTGTTAAGGTGGGTTTACATGTACAAGGCGACACATGCTGCATCACATAAGTTAGGACGATAATACAGGTTGCATGCAACATAGTTTCTAATGCAACATTTTTGGGGTGTACACAGTGACACGTGCCGCCGTGTAAGCTCACATTTGCGTTTCTTTATGTCCACAAATTCATCTTGTATCCTTTGTTGCCTGCAAATGTGTTTGAAATGGCGACACCTCTCATCCAACAATCAATATGTACGAATATATGTACGAATATATTTTTAATTAAGGCGTATAGTTCAACTCCATGTTACTCTGCATTCTGTACAAAGGTAAAGGATTTGTGACTTCCTAGTTTCTTTTATGAGGCTTTATTTACTACTGCACTGTTTCTTAACTATTTCCAGAAATATTTCCAATTAACAGATATTTATGAAAGAAACAGATTGATGAAAACCCCATCGAAAAATTCCTACCCAAACTGTAATTATTGACAATTAAAGTTTACGCAAATTAGACTTTAAGCCCCGCCCACTTTTTTATTTCTACAGCTTTACAGTTATTATTACCATGTTCTGATCCAAAATATTCAAACTTTTTTCATGAGATGATGTAACTTGTCTCACTAAAACTATTTTAGGGGAAAAAAGTGTAAAAAATGTTTTCAAAATCTATTTTTGTTTAATTTAAATTATATTAATGACTAAAATGGCGTCATAAGAGTCCTTGCATATTTTCAGCTAATTAAAATTTAAATTGCTTATTACTTTTTAACCATTCTGAATTTTTCCTTGCAGTTTTCGACATTCTTTTAGACAAAACAATACCAGTTATTTCCAGTGATTTCAATGCATGTTGAAAAACAGTACAGTAGCCCTTTAAGTTGTTGCTGTGCTTTTAGTAAGGCTAATTTTCGCCTTAGCAACAGCATAGCAACGACTTAAGTCGTTTTATAAATACGGCCCAAGGACGACATAGGTCCCACTCTTATAGAAAAAGAAAGGGTGACTCCATTGAAAAAGGAGGAAAAACTTAGAGCGAAAGAGTTGCCCCACCCTAATTTTTTAAATTTGAGCCGCGACACGAGAAAACCAACAAAATGGTTGTGCACCCAGCGCAGACTCAAATCTGCCTGGGCATCCGCCCAGACTGATCAGAGTCTTCGCTGTCCGCATGGAAGTAGCTTAGGCCTTTTGGCTATCCTTTAAGCACTTAGCAAAGAGTCTGATCAGACTGGACTGATGCCCAGGTTGATCTGAGTCTTCGCAGGGCGCACAACCTCATTGTTGGTTTTCTCGTGTCGCGGCTCATTTGCAATCATTCATCTTAACGGCACGGCTCACTGTGCTCGTTTAAAGCAAATATCTGAGAACATTATGATTTCTGTAGACAAACAGCAACTTCGTTTCATACCCTGTGCGAACTTTATTTTGTTTATTTCTTTTGTTGTTGTTGTTGTTGTTGTTGTTGTTTTCTTTCCAGACAAAAAGTTTCACTGATTTTAAAATAGCGCAGTGAAAGAGAAAAAAAAAATACCGTTACATACGGAAAAGTTGTAAAATAAAATCTTTTGGGTCTTCAGGGCTTTGTGATTACCATTTCTATTCAGTTTGACAATGTGATTCTTATTCAATCACAATAAAATGTCCACGTTTTCTCTGCTTTGTTTACAAAAGAGAACAACCTTTGTGACTTCCTGTTTCCCGATTTGTACTCATTCAAACGATGTCAACTCTTTAAAGGCCCCATTGCTCTATCAGCGTTAAAATTTTCATGAGGTATCGCAGCAAGATTCTCACTATTGTTTCGTCATTGTAAATAACCGTCCTTAGCCAGCTTTAAACAAATAAAACATCACTGAGTTTCACATAAAAAGGGTTTGAAAACTTATCTCGGTCATTTAAGTTGTCAGCTAAAATGACCGACTTTCGATTTTTATTAAGTTAAATAGTAAAAATACAATGTACAGGAGTAAGTCCCAATCACTGTCTCGCCTATGTGTATATAGCATCGCTAGACGGGAAACCAGAACATGCAATTGTTTTTGTGGTGCGATTTGTTATTTTTCAAAAACTTGCTTTCTCTCCTCTTTGGCAGTTATATGACTCAATATATGTACATTAACCCACATTTTATCACCAAACGTGAAGGTTGCACCGTTTTTTACAATGTTTTAAGTTTTGACATTTTTACCACTGATGGGACTACGGAGACTTTAAGGAAATACACGAGCAAATTCTTTCTTTTGAGAAATGATCCCATCGAGAAGTAAGGGAGTCAAAATGAAAATGACTGAGTTGTTTCCCCTGAAAGTGTGTCCGATTACCTTGAATTAATTTAAATTGAGCCGTGACACGAGAAACCCAACAATGTGGTTGTGTGTCCAGCGCAGACTCAGATCAGCCTGGACATTCACCCAGTCCTTCAGACTCTTCACTAAACGCTTTAAGGGTAGCTAAGGGTATAAGCTACATCCCTGCGGACAGCGAAGACTCTGATCAGACTGGGCGGATGCCCAGGCTGATCTGAGTCTGCGCTGGGCGCACAACCATTTTGTTGGTTTTCTCGTGTCGCGGCTCAGT